>JADMNL010000025.1:374498446-375698446 GCA_016271365.2 Neoceratodus forsteri
AATATAGGGGATACTGACTGCAGTGGAGCCTTCTGGCAAGCAGTCCACCATACTCCTAGACACAGATCTCCCCAGGCCATGCCCATCTCCAGTTAATACCATAAGAGGGTTATCATCATAAGGTGCCAGCCTCAGACAAGAATACACAGTAAGCAGCTGCTTGGAGATCTAAGTAAAGTGTAAGGGGGTCTGAACTAACAAGATAGTTCCTTTAATGAGCTGGTTTAGGCCCCAGTAAAGCAGTCAGTCATCAACTGCTGAATTGTCCTTTCATCCATTGTGAGAGACGTTGGGGGGGGGCTGATGGCCCTGGAGTCTCCTGCGGTTCTGTATTTAGCCACATGTTCTCTAGAGCAATTACCGCACTTAGCTTTCCTAGCAGTCAGTCCTCTGCTGTTCCTGTTCTAATTGGCCACCACAGTAGCTAGCTGTCATATCAGCTTCTGGAGTTGCCTTGACATGGTGCTGAGTAACAATTTGATTCAATTTTAATCCATGAGACCAAAGGATCCTGAACTGACTTTTAGACTGCTATTCCTTACAGTTATTAAAATGGAAATTATACATCATGTTCATGGAGTGTGAAAGATTGCAAAGGAGTGGGAATAAGGTTACTTTTTAAACACATTTTAAAAATATAATAGAGACAGTGTGATCTAGTGGCTAGAGACCAAGCTTGGGAACCAGGAGATTGGAGATTCAACCCCCCCCCCCCCAAAAGAGGCAGATACTCACTGTGTCACCTTGTGCAATCTCTTAACCTCTTATTTATCTATTTATTTATTAAATTTTGGTGACCGGGTAAGCCCACTGAGCCCTGGAGGTCCCTTTTTCAGGGGTGACCCAGGATTACATAGCGCAAGAGAATAAAACAGTGTGACAGCATTAATGCAGGTTACAGGTATCACAACAACAGTTATGGTGGCAATACAGGAACATAACAGTACATATGGAATAAATAGGTTGATCAACAGTGGTGAAGCTGTACATATTTTAGAAGTTTAGCACTAGAGGAGGATAGGACCTAGTTAGTCATTTATCAGTGAGGTCCTATCAGGAGCCGGTGCAACGGCAAGTACTGGCTTCTGCCAGGTGGGCCTTAAGCCTGGTGCGGAAGGTCTTGATAGAGGGAGCTTCCTGCACTGCGGGAGGGAGAAGGTTCCACAGGGTGGGAGCAGTGTGAGCAAAAGATATACCGCCCACCTTGGTTCTAACCCTGGGGACATCTAGGAGAGTGCAGTCTGTTGTGCGGAGGAGCCAGGGATTGGTCTTTAAAGCAATGAGTCCCGAGAGGCTGGGAGGGAGTCGAGCCGACTAACTTGTAGCCTAGGCCGAGCAGAGGGTACTGGAGGCGTGCGTCCAGTGAGGGCCGGTTTAAAAAGGATAGGGAGTCACAGTGGTGATCCCTAGGGTTGGCCTGGGAGGCAAAGCATGCCACCTTATTGTAAAGTACCTGAAGTCTGTTCTCTCCAGCTTCCCCAATCCGTGCACGACTGGGGCAGCATATGTGAGTGTCAGGAGGAGGACGCTGGTGGCCATAGAAATCCTGGCTTCAGGTACGAGCTGGTCTTTCAGTCGGTAGAGGGTACCTAGTTTCCCATGTAAGGTTTTGGTGACTTGGTCCACGTGGTTCTTCAGGGCGAGATCCTGGTCCAGGTTAAGGCCGAGGTATTTCAGGGAGGGCACTACTTCTAGGCAGTTGCCAGACGCAGATGGAAGATGTAGGTGTTGTTTTCTTTGTTGACCAAGGGATCTAGGACCAAACAACATTGCCTTAGTTTTGTCCGTATTGAGGACCATTCCGTTCTTGATGAACCAATGCTCAAGTGACCGGAGGTCATCTTGGAGTAAGGGGCTAAGGCCTCCCAGATTGGAACGGTAGATGACAGCATCATCCACGTACTGGACAACAGAGCTCCTGCTGCAGTGATCAGATAGTTCATTAGTGAACAGGGAGAAGGGGGGCGCGAGTATCTACCCTTGAGGCACCTACTCTTTCAGTGGAAGTGGCCCCGATATGGCATCCTTCCACTTTACCCTCTGCATGCAGCTGGTCAAGTAACTTTTGAACCACTTTAGAGCATGGCAGTCTAGGCCTATGTTGCTCAGCTTAGCTAGTAGAAGATTGTGGTGAACCAGGTCGAAAGCCTTGGAAAGGTCTACGAAGACCACACTAGTAGGGGTACCCTTGTCCAGATCTTGAAGTACGTCTGTTGCAAATTTGGTCAGTGCAGTATCAGTCCCATGCCTGGTTCTGAAACCGTGCTGGGAGGGTGCCAGGATTTTATGGACCTCCAAGTAGTTGTGGAGCTGTCCATAGATCAGCTTTTCCTGGATTTTTGACAGGATGCAGAGCAAGGAGATTGGTCTCTAGTTGCCAACAGACTCCCAGCAGCCACCCTTGTGGATTGAGACCACATGAGCCTGTTTCCACTGTTCAGGGACTGCACTCTCCTTCAAAGAGCGGTTAATAAGCCAGGTTAGGGGTCTGACCAGGGCCGGGGCCCCGTCCTTCAGCAGCCTGGGGTGAATCCCATCGGGTCCCAACCGACCCGAGGTTTTTAGAGTCTTAAGTAGTGCGAGAACCTCTTTAGGCTTGACTAGCTGTAGATGAAAGGATGGGTGGTCGAGAGCAGGGAGAACCTGAGTGCTTGGGTCTGTGTTGATGGGAGGTAGGCCAGCCTTGTACGAGTCAAGGTCAGTGCTTGTCTTAGTGCTCCTGGAAATGGCTAGAAGCAGGACAACACTGGAAATGAGATGTTGGCTAGAAACATAGAAACACAGAAAAAAGTCAGCAGAAGGGGACCCAGGATCCATCTAGTCTGCTCAGAGGTTTCCAAAGACCTCTATCGGTTCCAGGTCCTAGTTCCCCCTGCTGTTCTCTTTGAATCCAATATTGCCCTCACTCTGTCCCACATGTGTTTAAATGCCGTTACTGACCTAGCCTCTACCACCTCTGCTGGCAACCTGGTCCATGGTTCCACCACCCTTTCTATAAAATAATGCTTCCTTACTTCCCTCTTGAACTAAACACCTTGAAGTTTCCAATCATGCCCTCTTGTGCTTGAGTCTGGTACTGTATTGAAGAGTTCCAAGTAGGGCATCTTGTTAATGCCTTTCATGAATTTGAACGTTTCACTCAAGTCCCCCCTCTCCCTCCTAGTCTCCAATGTGTACATGTCTAGAGCCTTCAAATGTTACTCATAGGAGAGCTCCTGTAGCCATTGAATCATTTTAGTCACCCATCTCTGCACAGTCTCAAGACTGTCCCTATCCTTCTTCTGGTGCGGGTTCCAAAACTGGACACAGTACTCTAGGTGAGGCCTCACCAATGACCTATAAAGTGGTAGAATCACCCCCTGGTTCTGCTGTAGAAACATGTCCCAGTACAGCCCAACATTTTGCTGGCTTTGCTGTAAGCACTGTTGCACTGGCTACCTTGCTTGAAAGTGTCTGAGATGATGAATCCCAGATCCTTCTCTTCATGTGAGGTGTAGAGCTGGACCCCGTTTAGCCAGTATTCAGTCCTTGGGTTACCTTTCCCCAGGTGCATCACATTGCACTTCTTTGTGTGGAACTTCAGCTGCCAGACATTGGACCATCTTTCAAGCCGCTGTAGATCCTTCTGAAGGTCCCTAACCACCTCAGCACTGTCCACCCTTCCACCTAGCTTGGTATTGTCCACAAACAAGGCCTGTTTACCCTGGATGCCTTCCCCCCATGTCACTAATGAACAGATTAAATTGACCAGGCCCAGGACCAATCCCTGTGGCACTCCGCTAGTGACTTTTCTCTCCCCAGCCTCACCCCAGTCACTACTGCTCTCTGTTTCCTTCCCTCAAGCCAGTTTCCCACCCACTTGACTATACTTGGAGCTACTCCAAGATCCTCCATTTTTTTCAACAGGCACCTGTGCGGCATGGAATCGAAGGCTTTACTGAAGTCGAAGTACAGGAGGTATACTGGGTGGCTCCTGTCCACTTCCCTGGTCACCCAGTCAAAAAATGTAATCAGAGTCGTCTGGCATGACCTGCCCGCCATGAACCTGTGCTGCCTGCTGTCCTGAAGATTGTTCTTCTCCAGGTACTCTACTAAGTCCTGTATGATTAGGGACTCCATAATCTTCCCCAGAATTGATGTGAGGCTGACTGGTCTATAGTTTCCCACCGCCTCACCCCCTTGTGGAGAGGAACCTCATCTATGATTTTTCAATCAATGGGCATGACCCCCGATCACAGTGATCGGTTAAACAAATGATCCAAGGGAACCGCCAGTTTCTCTGCAAGCTCTCTCAATACCCTCGGATGCAGCCTGTCTGGACCAGGCGCTCTGTCCATTTTAAGCTGTGCTGGTGCGTCTCGGACTTGGCAGGTGGTGAATGTTGGTGGCTCCATTTGCTGGATCCCTAAATTGGTTGCCTTAATGCCACTGTCGGGCATTGGCCCATCGTGCTGTTTTGTGAACACTGAACAGAAGACGGTATTTAATATGGCAGCCTTCTGTCCATTACCCTCTATTAACTTATTCCCATCAAGGAGCCGACCAATCCCCCCCCCCCCTGCTTTTCCTGGATATATTTAAAGAACTGTTTGTTCCTTTCTTTGGTTCCATTGGCAATCTGCAGTTCTGCTGCTGCTTTAGCTAGTCTCACTGCAACTTTAGCTTCCTTGCTCCTCTGGTTGAATTCTTCCCAACTGCTCAACTGGGTTATCCTAGGTAAAAAAGACTACACACTCTTTTTGCTTATAGTTTGCATTGCAGAGATGATGTGCTCATCTGCTGAGCAGGGTAGGAAGTGGCTGCTTGGCATTTGCGCATCTGGCCAACGCAGGAGGGAGGAAGACGCACTCCGCTTCATGAGCTCCTCTTGCAAGCAGCAGAGTACCTTGACTTCACGGGTAATCATGTGAAGTCAGCCACTCCACCACAGGATAGTGCATGGCAGAAACACCATGCCGCAGCACTAGGGAACTTGAAGGGAGAAAACCAAATGGAAAAATTACTACCTGGGCGCCCAATGACGGATGGCTGTCTGTCCCACATCCAGAGTCAGGCTCCACCTGCCTAGCCTGCTGAACTCCAGTGCCACTAGAAACTTAACTACAGGCCAGTAACTTGGTCTGGTCTGCAACCAACTTCAAGGAGGTAATCTTACAGGATTCCTGCTGGAGCGTTCAAGTCTGGATGGGGAGCTTGGTAGAGCAAACCAGTAGTAAGATGGGAGCAGCGAGGGCAGATGTGGCCAGATAGGTGGAGCTGCACCTGAGGTGAGTGGGAAAAATTGTAAATTAAAAACACTTGGGAGCTGTAAGTTCTGCAAGTCATAGGCCAGCCTGTTGGCTCAGTGCCAGGGCTGCTGTTCATGATGCCAGTGATGGAACAAGCCTGGGTCAGGGAGAAGAACGGAGCATCCTAGAGGAAGCATTCCTTCTCCAGGGATGGTTCATGATGCACTGCACCAAGCTACTGCTACCTGTTTGTCCACAGGTAACAGCACAGCCTGGAGTGGTTGGGAAGGGTTAGTTATTGGCTGGCTGTGCTGGGCGTGGCGCACTCGCACACATGCTCAAGCAGTGGATTCCTGGCCAACAATGTACCCAGGGGAGAAAACACAGAGGAAAAAGGATCCTGGATGTGAGGATGATGCTTGGTGGTTTTGGGTCATGCACAGCCTCCTGTACCCCGTCACCTGTAAGCACCCCAGAGGGAGGGACTGGCCCCCTTCAGCCCTGCCTCAGAAGGCAAGCTGAGTGACTTATAGAGGCGGGCTGCAGGTTGGGGTGATGGGTTGGGTGGCCATCAAGGGTGAACAGGGGCCAGGCCAAGGGGTGAGAGATAATGTCTAAGTTATTTAGTGTCAATAGCAGTGCAGAGTAGGCTGTGTTACTACAGTATGTTCCCATTAGCCAACAGGCAAGTAGCCAAATGCTAACAGAATTCCTAAGTAGCTAATGAATTTCTAACCAGTTTGCCACAGTGGCAAAAATCTCAAAGGCAGATAATGTGCCACACTTCTATTATAATGAGCAATTGTGGAGGCAGGACTATAGGTAACATGTAAGTTTCATTTGTGGTTAAAATTTTGATATGACTTTAGCCACGGTGGCTAACAAGGGAAAAATTCCATTTACAGCGCAGTGTTCTTTCTCATAAGGGAGGTATAAAGTCTGCATAAAGGACCCTGTGCATGACTGGTGACGGACAACAGGCAATCAGCATATTGCCAGACTGCAGAGGGCCACACTAGGATGATGCCATGCATGCACATGTGTGCTGTTGGCATGCATGACTTCCGCTTGCAGCCACATGCCAGCGTGGAGCTTGGCAACCTGAACAGGTGCAGACATGAAGGTGGAGCTTGGCCAGGCATCACACTTCTAATTGGAAGCCTGACTCGACCCCCTAGTACAGTACTATGTCTGTTACTAGCTATTACTTCTGCAAGGGAAGGGTGTAAATTCAAGAGAGATGTGAAGAAGCGCTTCTTCACTGAAAGAATAGTGCGTACAAACTGCTTTCCCCATCATCGACATGTGTGTAATTTTGTTTCTCTATAATACCTGTGTCGTCGTTGCAATGTACTGTAGATACTGTGAACTATTTGATACTGTATACATCCTCTCCCCCTCCACCCCCAGGACGCATCTGGAATCGACCGGTACTCTGCTCAGTATGCCCTCCTGGTGAAACTCTTAAATAAATAAATACCTGGAACAGTCTTCCAGCAGAGTTGGTGGTACAAAAACAGTGGTGGGCTTCAAGCATGCATGGGACAGGCACAAGGGAATCTTAGTGGGAAACAAAGAGGGGGATGGAGCCAGAGATCAAGTAGGGTCTGGAGTGACAGTATAGATGGGGGGGGGGGAGGATGGGCAGACTAGGTGGGCCAAGCTGTCCTTCTCTGCCGTCAAATTCTATGTTTCTTTGTTTTGGTTCCGCCAAGTCGCTTCGACAAGAAATTGTTTGCTTTATAGCGACAGCGCATTGCCAACGGCAGTCACATTGCCGTGGCAAAGTGCTGACAGACCCAACAGCAGCTGGAGTTATGTACTGCTCACCCACACCCCCCCAGACTTATAGATTCCTAATTCGGGAAGATGAGGTAGAGCAGCCAAACCCAGGAGTCAAATCCAATCATCGCTCCCACAACCCGTTCGACACTGCAGGTGTCGAACAGGTTGAGTCACTGAGGGGAATTCGTTGTAACAGCATCGCTGTTACAATGGTATGTGCTTTGTTTCCACCTCAAGTAAGTGAGTTTGTGCATGCTGCATTGTGAGCCACTCCCCCTGCCAGACCACCATCCCAGCTGTGCATAAAACTATTCCCAACAGCCGAGACTGTGTGGGAGTTGTGTGCAGGTCCAGTGGCCTGTATCATCGTGCATGCCACGGAGGTCCCTATGGATCCCTATTGCACAGCGATAAGATGTTAGTACTGCCTACACATACTGTGTATAGAAGCAAATGGCAGTAGTGCATAGGGCCCAATAAGCATACAATTCCTGTTAAGTGCTATGCATTATACATATCACTATGCATTGTTCACCTACATTTACTCTTGTTCCACAAAGACATGTTGATATTCCATATAACGTTGGAACCATTTCTGGACGCTCGCCAGGCTATACCAACAGATCTGAGAGAGGAAATACTCACTTGTTAATAACTTGTTGAGAAGGACATGACATAACACTACACTGTCCCACATCATTTGGGACATCTTTCATTTTACTGCTCACAATTGCTGTAGTCCCACATCTGTCCCACATGGAAAAGCTGATACTCAAACAAAGATGGTGCTGCAAATGTCATGTGTGGATCCTGTACTCATTGTCTCCAGCAATTCCCTGCATTTTTTGACATCCCACTCACCCACCTGGGTCTTATTAATGGGGCCCTGGTCCCATCAAAAGTAGAGTTCTGAAGATCTTAATTCCAGATCGAGTGGGGTCTGAAGTTCAGAGTCCAGGGGGCTCGGGCACTAGGAAGATCCATGCTGCAGCTGCAACCAATGGAAGGGAGCTGATGGGCTCAGGACAGTGGCAGGGTCACGGGTCCACTGTGGCACAGGCCCTTCCCAGGTTGGTCTCTGGAGGCTCAGATCCTTGTTGAATCCCAAGGTTTGGGGACAGTGAGGGCCTGTTGGCAGTCCACCCTCAAGGAGGGCTGCCTGATGGCAGTTGTGACAAGTGCCCCAGAGTTCCGAGAATGAGCGATGGTTTCTGTAATTTCTTTGGCTCCTAAGCAGGGTGCAGGAACAGAACTGAATGCAGAGAACAGCAGAGGTGGTGTCATGACATCGGGTCCCAATAAATGGCAAGATGTGGTCAGCACTCTTAAACCTTGTAGCTGTGATCACTTGGTGCCATAACATCGAGACCCAAGGAAGGGGTAAAATATGGTGGGCCATACACTAACTCAGATTTTGGTGTCCATGCCAAGTTCCTGGGAACTGTGCTAGCTGGGGGGGGGTCTCTCTCTCTCTCTCTCTCTTATTGTTAAAAAGGGTGGCACATAACTGCTGTGTGGGGCACAAGTAAATCCTGTAAAAACCTTGGTGCCCTTGTGGCTGCAAGAGGACATACTTAAACTGTAAACTGCCCAGCTGGATGTCCTGGGTACAAATACTATGGGGTAGAGAACTGAAGGTGGGGTATCCACAGCTGTAAGAGTTTAGGCTGAGGACCGCAAGTGAAAAAAAGCGCCAGGTGAACGTGTGGGATAGCACTTATTATAAAATGGGTACAAAGAACATTGGCTCCATATTGGCCAAGAGGTACTTTGATTGATTGATTGATAACATTTTATTTTTATACAGGACAACATCTTTAGAGGAAAAAACCTCTATTTTCAAAGAAGGTCCTGTGTTCACTTTACACTCACACTGTTAACCATACACACATAACAATACTACCTTATGACAAATACTACTACGAAAGACAACTTACATTAAGCAATTACATAAAAACACTTCATACTCATTATTTATGTGCAGTCATTGCAAGTAGTAGCAAAACATTTCCTTAAAGCAATTTGGAATTAATTCACAGAGTTTTTTGTTTCTATATCTTCAGGAAGTGAGTTCCATGACTTAGCCAAGTTAGTCTGTGACGACATTTCTTCAAATCTATTGTGTACTCGTGGACAGGAAATCCTTTTCTGAACTCGCATTGAATATTTTGAACTTAAACTATTGGACATCACCACCATATTTCTCAATGGGTGAGGAATTTTAGAATTTAACAATTTGAAACACCATGCTAAGCAGTTTAACTGATGTCTGTCCACTGGATTTAACCATTTTACTCCTGGTATATATAACAATGGTGGGGCCAGAATTTACTTAGGTTTGCAGATCTTGCAAGCCTATTATATGTTTGATCTATTCTTTTTAAGGCAGTTTTTGGGGCATTTCTATGTACTAATGCACCATAATCCAATATTGAAATAAGCAATTGTAAAGTTAACTTCTGTCTTACCTCCCTCGTCAAACTTGTTGATACCTTCTAAGGGCTCCCAATCTTTGATGAATTATTTTGTAGTCATATTTATATGTTCCACATATGATAGTTTCCTGTCCACGACCACACCTAAGTATTTATATCCTTCAGCGTTTGTTAGTTTTTTACCATATAAAAATGTTATATCTAAGGTTTTATCTGCTATGTTTTTTACACCATTTTGAAAATACATACACTGTGTTTTCTTTGCATTCATCAACAAACCAGATTTTTTAAACCACATTTTCATGTTATGCAAGTCCCGTTGTAGCCCATGTTCAAGGATATCACGGCTGTACGCGGATGCCACCAAAATTATGTCATTCATGCACAGCCGGACCCCAGTTTCTCTTATTTCCTCAGGCAAGTTGTTAACAAATACATTAAATAATGAAGTCCCTAAAATGGAAGCCTTGGGGGACTTCCCTCCTTACTTTGTTTAAAGTTGAATTTTTTGCCCCCAAAGTCACATACTGCTTTCTGTTGGTCAAGTAAGAAGCAAACCAGGCCAGCGGCCAGGCCATTATCTTAGCACAACAGCCCGGCTAAAAGTAGCTCAACAAAAATATGTTTAAAAAATACAGCCAATTTACTAAAAAGGACCAATTCATAGTCACAATAAGACACTAGAGGGGTATGTTATGGCAGATAACAGCCCTTCTTGGGTGGTGGAAACACTTGGCTTTGCCTAGTGCTTCAACCCACCCAAGGTGGGCAGTTAGTCCAGCATTATGCACCCCCTGTCATGCCTTATTGCTTAAGTGTTCTCCATGGACTAGGTGCAATGCTTGCAAGCTGCAAGTTGGGTGAATACATGGAGCACCTCTGAGAACCCCTTAATTAAGGGTTGGGCCCCATAATGTGGTTCCTTCCCCCATGAAGGCTGGTGGTCTGTGCCTGTACACGTTCCTCTTGTGTGCTATCAGTGAAGTTTCTGCTAACTGGCAGTGACGTTACAGCAGTGTCCATATGCCAAAGTGCCACTGAAAAAGTGTAACATCAAACAAACTCATTTATCAATTAACTGAGGATCCTTTAGGGGTCCTGCACGGAGCAGGAACAGGGTCACATTAGCTGTGGTTGCTCTCAGGACAGGCATACCTCTCAACTGACCCTGATTTTAAGGGACATCCCTGATTTCACCTCAAAAGTTTACTCTGTCCCTCCTAAAATTTGTGTTCCCATGACTAAACAGTGGGGATTGTAAGAATAAAATCATGTCAAACAATAAAGTTGCAGACTTCTTATTCGTCAGAAAATATATTATACACTGAGTCCCTTATTCTGCTAGCTTCCTGAGTGGATATCACCAAGTTTGAAACTCTGTCCCTGAATTTGGGATTTTATCCCTGATATTTTTAAGCCTTGTTCCTGATTCAGGAGGCAAGGGGTTGTGAGGTATGAGGACAGGGGAGTAGCGTGTATGTACCCTGAGTTAAATAAACCCCATGATGCTTGACTGAAGCTGCCTATGAGTGGAGAATGAATTATTGAATGGCTATTAAAATAACTGATCCTGGCCACCCAGATTGCCTGGTGGCAGCACGTTGTTCTACCGTGCAGATGACCCCATCTCGGAAGCAAACTCGAGTTGCTACATCAGGAGGTGGGCCAGGCTAGGTTAGCTACCGCAGTACAGTGCCATTATTCCCAACAACCAACCATGCAACTCACTTCACATGATCGGTATTAAATAATTAAAGAAAATATTATCGGTATCATAGCAATGTGCTGAAAGAAAAAATTACTCACCCGTAGTAATCAGTCCTAAGTATAGGGAGCACTGGGATCGGGTGCCGATTCAAACCATAGACAGTCACTTTTAAGCAAACCTGAATTGTACTTCCCAACTCAATAAGACAGCTTCCAAACTGTTGTAGTTCAATTAAAACAGTTTATTCCATAAGATCGTCCCGGTGAAAGTGCTTTGCACTGTTACCTGATGCTGTTACCATGTGTGGATATGGAATAAACTGTTTTAATTGAACTACAACAGTTTGGAAGCTGTCTTATTGGGTTGGGAAGTGCAATTCAGGTTTGTTTAAAAGTCACCTGTAGTAATCTTGTTTCTTCCAAAGGGATCCACTAATATTATTACCCTTGCAGAGCTCCTTTAAGTCAGCACTGCCCTGGAGCCAAATGGAATGCTATACTAATGAAGGAATCTTTAGCTGGTGCATCCAGTTTCAAACTGCCCAGTATAACTGCCTACATTCTAACCTCAGATTTCTTAGAAGCCTGCAAAGAGGCCATAATAACCTATAATAAAATAACAATAGAAGTAAGGGGGCCCCAACTAGGACAACTAGTAACATTAAACAAAGGACCAAAAAAGAAATGTCCTTTTTTCTGAAAGTCAGATGTACCTAAGAAAAAGAACCTGCCAGCTACAAAACATTACTAAAAAGTGCCAGTAGATGGTATATCATTCCAAGTATACATATAATCAGCTGTGGAGAGGAATTTTCTGTTTACTTATTCTGCAGGGGAGGCAGGACGAGGAGTAACAATATTAATGGATCCCTTTGGAAGAAACAAAATTACTACAGGTGGGTAATTTTTTTCTTCTAACCCCAGGAATCCACTAATATTATTATTATTACTCTTGCAGACTATGCAGCAGTACCTCAAGGAGGTGGGCAAGACTCTATTTAGGAAAACGACTCTGCAGAACTGCTGTGCCAAATCTAGCATCACTCCTGGACTGGGTGTCCAGGCTACAATGCTTAGTGAAGGTGTGGACTGAACTCCAGGTAGCTGCTTTACAGATTTCCGTCAAAGGTACCTCTCTGGCAGCTGCAGTAGTGGCAGCTGTGCCCCTTGTAGAGTGGTCCCTAAGACCAGAAGGGGGTACCCCACCTGCTTTTGAGTAACAAAACTGAATACACTGAACTATCCACAGTGAGATAGTTCTCTTTGAGGCAGGAGTCCATTTACCTACCTCCCCATAGGTGAGAAACAGTTGTTGCCTGTCCTGCCTATGGTCCTTGGTATGAGTCATATAATAACTCAAAGCCCTTTTTACATCCAGGCTGTGCAATCTATGCTCCCCTGAGCTAGAGTGTTCAGTAAAGAAAACTGACAAGGTTTTAGACTAGTTCAAATGGAAGTCAGAGACCACCTTGGGGAGGAACTTCCTATTAGTTCTCAAAACTACCTTATCCCTGTGAAATGAGATATAGTCCTTTTCTACACAAAGGGCCTGGAGCTCACTTATCCTCCTGGCAGAAGTGATTGCTACCAGAAAGACTGCCTTCCAAGTAATAAATTTAAGCTCTGCAGATGCCATAGGCTCAAAGGGTAGAAGCATAAGCTGGGCAATGCAAATGTTAAGGTCCCATGCTGGCACTCGTTCCCTGTAAGGGGGAAACAAATGAGAGAGTCCATTAAAGAACCTTCTGGAGATAGGATTTGATGCCAGGGAAGTATCCTTTCCAGCTGAAAGGTATGCTGAGACTGAAGCCAGGTGTACCCTTAGGGCTGAGTACTACAACCCTCGGGAATGCAGGTGAGACAAGTAATCCAGCAGGATTGGGATGCCAGCTTGGAGTGGGACTATACCCTTATCTCTGCACCAAATGGAAAATCTTTTCCATTTAGAGGCATAGGTTTTCTTAGTGGAAGGTTTTTTGTAGCCTCTAAGGACCTCCAAAACTCCTTCAGAGAAATGCCGATCTGCATATTCTAAGTCATCAAGAGCCAAGCCTTGAGCTTGAGAGACCTGAGATTGAGGTACAATACCTTCCCGTGAAAGGAGGTCAGCAGGTTGTGCATCTGTGGGAGGTGAATTGGCTTGTTCGCCAACATTGAAAGCAGGAGGGAGTATCAAGGTTGTCTTGCCCAGTCTGGGGTTACTAGAATTATTGAAGCTGGCTGGGACCTGAGCTTGATGAGCAACCTGAGTATCAGGGGAAATGGGGAAAGGCATAGAGATGCCTCGCAGTCCAATCCAGAATCAGGGCATCCCGGCATCCATGGGAACTGTCCCCTTCAGAGGGGCCCTGCAACAATAGAGAGGTAAGTGGTGATTTTGGAGGGATGCAAAAATATCTATTCACCACTTGCTTGTTCAGTGCCCATTCATGATGGGCCTGGTTTATCCTGTTAAGGCATCTGCCAAGGTATTGTCCTTGCCAGGCAGATGAGTTGACTGCAGAGAGGCATTTAGGGAGTAAGCAAGACTCCATATCTTCATTGCCTCTGTACACAGTGGAGTGGACCTTGTCCCTCCTTGCTTGTTGATGCAATACATTGTTGTGGTATTGTCTGTCCTAACTTGTACCACCCTTCCCTGTATTAGATGAGAGAAAGCCTGAAGGGCCAGGTAAACCGCTCTTAACTCCAGCAAGTTTATGTGCAGGAGTGAGTCTGCACTCTTCCAGGTACCGTGGATGGTGTGTTCCCCTAAATGAGCACCCCATCCTAACAGGGAAGCATCTGTTGTGAGAACCAGTGAAGGGGGCTCCTGCAGGAATGGAACCCCTTCTCTCAAGTTTTCCAGCTCCCTCCACCATTGGAGTGCTTGTAGTAACACCCTTGTGACTGGTACTGGCTTTGATAGAGAGTCCCGCCTTTGGCACCAGTGTGCTCTGAGGTGGAACTGAACATCCCTCATCTGGAACTTGGCACCTATGACTGTGCTTGTTGCTGAAGCCATGTGCCCGAACAATTGCAGGAACTGCCTTGCTGGCTTTGGCCTGCCCAGGGCAAATGAGCCTGCCAACAGCTGAATGCTTTCTGCTCTCTCCTGAGGGAGAAAAGCCTTTGCTACTACAGTGTTTAGTTCTGCACCTATGAAATGCAGGACCTGCACAGGGGCCAGGACTGACTTTTTTGATGTTGAGGAGGAATCACAGGGAGAGAAACAGATCCTGGGGTACCTGAAGGTGGTCTGACACCTGCTGGTGAGATATTCCCATGATTAGCCAATCTTCCAGGTAGGGAAAAACTGTGACACCTAACCTTCTGAGATGTGCCAGTACTACTGCCTTGCACTTGGTAATATCCTTGGTGCAAAGGTGAGGCCGATGGGAAGTGTTGAGAACTAGTAGTGGCCTGATGGGAGTCCGAACCTGATATTCTTTCTGTGTGACTCCCTTATGGGAATATGGAAATATGCGTCCTTTAGGTCTAAGGAGGCTAGCCAGTCTCCTTTTTGCAGAGTTGGCAAAATCATGGCCAGTGTGACCATCTTGAACCTGGGTTTTACCAGGTACTTGTTTAGCAGTCTGAGGTCTAGTATAGGCCACCACTCTCCATTCTTTTTTGTTGTTAGGAAGTATCTTGAATAAAACCTTGCTCCCTCTGATTGAGGGGAACAGGCTCTACTGCTCTTGCCAGCAGTAAAGCCTGCACCTCCTGCTCCAGTAGTTTTCTTTCCGTGAAAGGAGCTGGTGCAAATTGCTTTAGCCTTGGAGGAGGAATGAACTTGAAGCAAAGAGACACACCCTGGCTCACTATTTCCAGGACCCACTTGTCTGTGGTTGTTTTCAACCAGTTCTGAAAATAATGAGTGAGTCTGCCCCCTACAGGACATGGAGAGGCTGCCTGAGGGGAAAAGTCAGGAATTTTTCTTTGCTTGCTGGTGTGACTGCACAGATTGGGATCCTCTCCTGGACCCCCTTCTGTCTCTAGCTCTGTAGAAACCACCCTGCTGTGGCTGGTACTGCTGTTGGGGAACAGCCTGCACTTGGAAGGAAGGCCTCCTAAAGGAGAACCTACCCCTGCCTCCTAGCATAGGACGAAGTGGAAGGAGAGGCTCTCTGTCTGGTAGAATTGCTCCTGAAAGTAGCTTTGTACTCATCTACTTTCTTCATATATGCATCAGTCTGGGCACTGAAAAGAGAGTGGCCCTTGACTGGGAACTCCATAGCCTTACTCTGGGTGTCCTGGGTGAGATTAGTGGCTCTCAGTCAGCAAACCTCCTTAGTGCTATGGTACCTGCCATCCATCTAGCAGCTGTATCATTTGTGTCAGCTGCCATTTGAAAATGGTACTTGGAAGCCTCCAAGCCCAGTCTTGCAGTGTCCAGCAGCTCTGACACTGTTAAAGCGGGGTTAGCCTCAGCATTATCTACAACTGACTGCCAAAGACCCTACTGATAGAGGGCTGCATAAGCCTGATAGCTAGCCTGGTGAACTGCCAGGGATGCCGAAAGGTACCCATTTTTTGCCATGCTATCCACTTTCCTCAAATCCTTCTCAGGGGGTGAAAGGACAAGGGAGTTTTAGCCTTTTCACAGGCAGCCTGCTGAACAATACCCTGGTGGTCTGGATGAGTAAACAGGAACTCAGTCCCTGACCTTTCAAACTGGTATTTCTTGTCACACTTTTTGTCAGTGGGTGTGACAATATTGGGAGACTTGGAGATTGCCAGAACATTCTTTTTAAATAATTTGTACATTGGCAGGAGGAGCCTTTTAGTGGGTGTTAGCCCCATAAACTCCATATATTGTGCCTCTTCTTCATCCTGGATCTCTTTGGCTGTTTGCAGATCCAGGGTTTCTACCATTTTTTTAACAAAAGAAAAATGGGATGAAAAATCCTCTGTGGGTCTGGGAGGAGAACCAAAATCTTGCTCTGGTGAGACCTCAGGTTCAATACCCTCCTCATCCTGATCATCCTCCTCATATTCCACTGTGGCAGTGGGCAAAAGAGGAGCAACAACAGCAGCTTTTTCAGCAGGAGTGACCACAGGCTGTTTAGGGGGTAGTAAGCCCTGCAGCACCGGCAGTAAGGCTAGAGCCTGAGTTAGATCAGAGAAGAATTTAAATATTTGCGGTCGGTTCTTAAAAGGTTAGCCATTGGTTCAGGAACCAATATAGTCCAAAAACGAGTGGTTCTGATCGGATCTGGAACCGAGAAAACTGCAGAGGGAACCAATAAACCTCAGTTCAAATGCAGCTAAATTTAATAAAAATGAAGAAAAAAAGTAATTGGAACCCTTAGAAAAAGGTTCTGATTCAAGAGAAAAAAGGATCGGTTGCCTCTCGGTTCACAGGAACCGCGAGGAACTGGTAAACAAAACTAAAATTTAAACTGTGAGGTAAAAAACACTAAAAATAATTACGTTAGGCAGTAATGTAAGAATAAAACAAAATCTCAAGCTTTTTTTTTTGTTCTATGCACTACAGGAAGAAAAAATTACTCACCATAGTAATGTTGTTTCTTCTAATGGAGTCTTGCTGTGTTCTGACTATATGCAGTTAGCACCAGCACTTGAACTGCTCCAGAGAAGAAAGGGTTAACTCTATGCCAAGGCATAGAACATTGAGGTTGATTTTCAAACTTCTGTCCCTGGTACTCCTCAGTATAACCGTCAGATTCTTATGAGCACTATGCTAACTACTAAACAGAAATTGTTTTTAAACTTTTGTGCCAAAAGGCAATAAACAGATTTTTAGAGTCCAAAAAGAATCCAAGTAGGTAGTACTACTTAATAATATATATTTAAAGTAATAACAACAAAACCTCATCCTAAGAAGAGGTAACCCAGGCACACCTCTGGGGTGCAACACTGCGCCAGCCAACCCACATCCCAAAACAACTAGGTTCCAGGAGAAGAGGCAGGGAGGGAGATCAGAATACAGCAAGACTCCATTAGAAGAAACAACATTACTATGGAGAGTCATTTTTTTCTTCAGACAACATGAAGTCTGGCTGTATTCTGACTATATGCAGACTACCAAGCAGTACCCCCTTGGAGGAGGGAATTACAGAACCTGTTTGGGAACAAGCTCTGCAGCACTACTGTGCCAAACCTAGCATCACTTCTTGACTGGATGTCAAGAGAATAATGCTTGGTAAATGTATGAACAGTTTTCCAGGTGGCTGCTTTACAGATTTCCACTAGGGGTATGTCTCTAGCTACTGCACCTCTGGTGGAGTGAGCCCTCAGGCCTGAGGGTGGCTCTTTCCCCAACTTTGAATAGCAGAACTGGATACAGGAGACAATCCACCTGGCAATAGTTTTCTTAGTGTCAGGTTTACCTTTTCCCACTTCTCCATAAGTGAGAAACAGCTGTGAACAGTCATTTCTATGGCCTTAGCGTGTTCTATATAACAGCTAAGGGCCCTCTTTACATCAAGACTGTGTAGTCTTCTCTCCTCAGAGAAAGAATGGTCAGTGAAAAATACAGGCAATGACATAGATTGGTTCAAATGAAAGTCTGATACCACCTTGGTGAGGAACTTTCTGTTTGTTCAAAGGACCACCTTATCCCTAGCCCTCAGCTCCCTTAAGACGGAGAAAGCACCGGGGCCGGATAAATTACATCCCAGAGTGCTGAAGGAACTTGCAGATGTCCTGGCAAAACCCCTGGCAGAGCTTTTCACCATCTCTCTGAGGACAGGATGGGTGCCCCAAGACTGGAAGGTGGCGCATATAGTGCCTATCCACAAGGGGGGATCAAGGGAGATGGCAGGGAACTACAGGCCTGTCAGCCAGACGCCGGTGGTGGGCAAGGTGATGGAGGGCATTGTCAAGGAGGGGCTGGGGGACCTGGATAAGTCAGGGTGCCTGGAGCGATGGACAGCATGGATTCATCCGGGAATCGTGTCAGACAAACCTGGTGGAGTTCTATGACTGGGTGACAAGTGCCTTGGACCTGGGTAGACCAGTGAATGTCCTCTTTCTAGACTTCAGCAAGGCATTTGACTCTGTTCCTCACGTGGCCTGTTGGATAAGCTGGGAGAAATGGGGTGGGGAACCAGATGATCAGATGGATAGGCAATTGGCTCCAGGACCGACCCAGAGGGTCGTAGTTGGTGGGATAGTCTCATCCCCAAGGAGGGTCATTAGTGGGGTCCCACAGGGATCAGTCCTGGGCCCCTTCTGTTCAACGCCACGATCTGACATAAGGACAGGAATCAGGAGTGAGATGAGTCTCTTTGCAGATGACTCAAACTGGGGGCGGTGGTGGATGGGAGGAGGGAGGGTGGCCTACAGGGGACCTGGAGGCTCTGGAAGATGGTCTAGAAAGTGGAAGCTGAGGTTCAATGCAGGAAATGCAAGGTACTCCCACCTGGGGGCGAAACCCAGGCCAAGTGTACACCCTGGGGGAAATGCTACAAGTCTCGATGGCTGAGAGGGACCTGAGGGTGGTGGTGGATGTCAAGATGAACAACCTGAGACTTGTAGGAGGGCAGCAGCCAAGGCCAACAGGATGCTGGGATGCATCGCTAGGGGGATCACTCCGGAAGGAGGGAAGTGATACTCCCTCTGTATAACTGCTTGGTGAGGCCAGACCTTGAGTACTGCGTGCAGTTTTGGAGGCCACACTTAAAGAGGGACATTAACCTCCTGGAGAGGGTCCAGAGGAGGGCAACCAAAATGATTTGGGGCTTGGGGACAGGACCTATGAGGAGAGGCTCGAAGAGCTAAATATGTACACATTGGAAGAGAGAAGGGACCGGGGGGACATGATAGAGGTCTTCAGGTACATGAAGAGGGTAAATAGAGGAGGAACAGTCAGGGTGCTTTGAAGGAAGGAGGAGGGCCACTAGAGGGCATGGGTGGAAGCTGGAGGGGGGAAGATTCAGGGGAGAAAGGAGGAGGTGCTACTTCACTGAGAGGGTGGTAGAGCCATGGAATGCACTGCCTAGGGGGCTGGTGGAGGCAGAGACAGTGGAGGGGTTCAAGAGGGGATGGGACAGGTACAGGGAAAGGGTTCTGGAAGCAAAATCCAATGCAGCAAGAATATCCGGAACTGGGAAGGGAGAAGCCAGAGAAGGCGAGGGGGACAGCAAGGTCAGCACCCAGGGTGGGGGCTGACCAAACGAGCAGACACGAAAGACCGTTAGGCCTATTCTTCTGGCATTTTAGTATGTTAGTATGTATCCCTGTGAAATGAAATGAAATCAGTTCCACTGATAAAGCCTGTAACTCACTGATTCTCCTGGCAGAGGTAATAGCTACCAGAAACACAGTTTTCCAAGTCAATAATTTTAGGTCAGCTGAAGATAATGGTTCAAAGGGGGCTACATACGCTGTGCAATACAGATATTCAGATCCCAAACAGGAGTAGGGTCCCTAAAGGGAGGATTGCTATGAACCAGACCTTTGAAACATTTCTTGAAAACTGGATGGGAGGCTAAGGAAGAGCCCTTCCCAGCTGAAAGGAAGGCAGAGATGGCTGCCAAATGTACTTTGAGAGTGGTAGACCTGAGGCCTAAACTGTTAAGATGCACCAAATAGTCCAAAGCAGTGGCAATGTCAACTAAATCTGGCTGAATATGCCTCTGAGAACACCAGAAACCAAATTTCTTCTACTTGGAATAGTACGTTTTTCTAGTGGAAAGTTTTCTACTAACCTTAAGAATGTCCAAGACTGATTGGGAAAGATGGAGGCTTGCATATTCTAGCTTCTCAAGAGCCAAGCTTTGAGTCTGAGAGTCTGAAGATTGGGATACAGTATCCTCCTCTGCGAGGTGGTGAGGAGATTGTACTGTCTGGGAAGACACAGTGGAATTGTCACTGACATTGACAATAGTAGGGGGTACCGTGGCTGCCTGGCCAAGTCTGGAGCCACTAGGATTACTGTGCAAGGCTGAGATTTGATCTTGACCAGAACTCTGAATATCAGAGGAAAAGGAGGAAAAGCATACAGAAACCTGCTTGTCCAATCCAATAGGAGAGCATCTTGGGGAACAGACCCCAAAAGAGGGGGTTTGCAGCAGAATAGAGGAAGCTGGTGATTGTCCAGGGCTGCAAAGAGGTCTATCTCTGGAGTGCCCCACCTCTTGAAAATGACTTGAAGAATTAGAGGATTCAGGGCCCATTCGTAGTGACCTTGAGAAATCCTGCTGAGAGCATCTGCCAGTACATTGTCCTTCCCTGGGAGATGCACAGCTATCAGGGAAACCTGAGGGGAATAAGCTAGTGACCATATTTTCATGGCTTCAGTGCACAAAGCCGAGGACTGAGTGCCCCCCTACTTGTTAATGTACCACATGGTTGTGGCGCTGTCTGTCCTGATCTGCACCACTTTCCCCTGACTTGTGTTTGACAATGTCTGAAGTGCTAGAAAGACATCCCTGAGTTCAAGAAGATTTATGTGCAGGGGAGACTCCTGATGAGACCATGTTCCCTGAGCAGTGAGCTGGTCCAGATGGGCTCCCCATTCCAGTAGGGAAGTATTCGTGGTGAGAACCACTGTAGGAACCTGACTGAGGAAAGCGACACCTTGCCTTAGATTGTCCTCCTCCAGCCACCACTGGAGAGCCTGAACCAGAATTTGAGACACTGGAACTAACTTGGAGAGAGGGTCTTTTTTTTCTGAGACCAGAAAGATCTTAGATGAAACTGAATATCTCTCACTTGAAATCTTGCCCCTTGCACTACTGTAGTGGAAGCTGCCATGTGGCCTAGCAACTGTAAGAAATGCCTGGCTGGTCGAGACACTAGTGGATGAAAAGAGGAAGCCAGGGTGATGAGGGACTTGCCCTTGAAAGAGGAGGAAGAAAGGCCTTTGTCTGGACAGTGTCCGGTTCCACCCCTATAAATGTGAGCAGCTGGGCTGGTTCCAGAATGGATTGTCTATATTTAGGGTGAATCCTAAGGAGTCCAGAAGCTTTTGAGTGACTTCTAGAGCTGACTTGACTTGGTCTGAGGACTGACCTACTATGATCCAGTCATCCAGACAGGGGAACAGCAAGATGCACTACTGCCAGACACTTGGTGAACACCCTTGGAACAGATGTTAGGCCAAAAGGCATTGCTCTGAACTGGTAGTGACCTGAGGGCAACTCGAACCTGAGGTACTTTCGGTGGGAATGTCTGATAGGTATGTAGAAATAGGCATCCTTGAGATCCAGGGAAGCTAGCCAATATCCTGGTCTCAGAGAGGGAAGAATTATTTCCAGAGTCACCATTTTGAACTTTGGCTTTAGTATATGTTTGTTTAGGTGTCTTAGATCTATGATGGGTTGCCACTCCCCTGTCTTTTTGGGGGTAAGAAAGTATCTGGAATACAGTCCTTTTCCCCTGTGACAAAGAGGCACCTTCTCTACTGCTTGCAGAAGTAGTAGAAAGGAGACTTCTGCCTCTAAGGCCTTTGTCTCCAAGGGAGAGGAAGGACTGAAAGACTTTGCTTTCATTTTTGGGAACCTTTGAAACTGAGAGCAAGTCCCTGGCTCACTACTTCCAGGACCCATTTGTCTGAAGTAATAGACTTACAGGCCTGGAAATAGCTAGCCAGTCTGCCCCCTACTGGAACTGAGGAGGGAACCTTGACTGACACCTCAGGGTGTCTGTTTGGCAGGGGGCTTAGACTGAGTGGAGGATGGAGTCCTGGTCATCCCCCTCCTGCCTCTTCCCCTAAAGAACCCCCTCTGCTGGAAAGAAGAGGTCTGGGCTTGGTAAAAACGCCTATGAAAAGGTCTTTCCCTGCCAGCCCTAGATTTCTGCTTCTGAGGAGTGACCTGCTTTTCCTTGGCTGCAGCACTCCTATAGGTGGTCCTACATTCATCCATCTTTTTCATGTAAGCCATTGTTTGCTCCCCAAACAGGGAATTACCCGTGACAGGAAAATCCATGGCCTTGGTCTGGGTATCCTGTGATAGACTGGTACACCTGAGCCAAGCAGATCTCCTCAGGGAGACAGATGTAGCCATAACCCTGGAATGTACATTATTCGAGTTGACAGCAGCGTCAAATTGGACCTTTGATGCCTCAATACCATCCACAGCCACCTGCTGCAGCTCCTTGGCCAGCTGGGGAGGGGCATTCTTAGCCAGTTCCAGAACCATATCCCACATAGATTTCTGGTATCTGGCTGTATATGCCATGGAAGTAGCTTGCCTGAGCCCAAAGAGGATTCCAAGTACTGCTTCTTTGCCATGGCATCCACTTTCCTGGAATCCTTATCTGGGGGGTGAGATGCCAGGGGAATGTTAGCCTTGTCACAGGCTGCAGCTTGCACTACCCCAACATGGCGGCAATGATTCGTAAGGAATTCTGTCACAGGACCCGACAAGGTATACCTCCTGTCCATCTTTTTATCAACAGGAGGTATGGATGTTGGAAACTGAAGAACTGTTTTGTGTCTGTTTCCCCAGGGATTTATGCAGAGGGATAGGTACCCTTTTGGACTCTGGGACGTCCATCATCTCAGCATAGTCAGGCTTCTCCTGACCCTGTTCCACTTCCACTGGGAGCTGAAGAGTATCAGCCACGTTCTTGTAGAACAAGAAATTGGACGGGGGCTCAGAAAGTCTGGGAGGAGACACATTAGAAGGACTGTCTGGGGATATGTCAGGCTCTACTGGCTCATCTAGGTCTTTATAATCCTCTTCTTCATAATCTTCTTCTCCTTTCTAATCGCCCTTATAAAATGCTGCAGGATCATATTCAAAAGCAGAAGTTTCTGACCGAACCGATCGTCTTTGAGTCGGTGTCAGTTCGGTCGGAAGTGGGCAAAGTGATTGTACAATAGTAATTGCTTTAGCTATTTCTTCAGTGGTCGGAACATGGGGACCGGGATCCGAACCGGCTGACTTACGCTTTTTCTTAGACAGAACTGATTCTGCAGAATCGGCTCTCCTTTTGCCTGAGGAGGTATCGCCCAGGTCAGTGGGCACCCTCTCAGGTTCAGTCGGAACCAAACCGGGCTGGCCATACGGGTCAGCGGACTTCTCGGCCTCCCTTTCCTTCAGCCTACTTAAACGTTTATCTAAAATAGCTCTGGGAAAGTTTTTTCAAATCTGGCAGTCTTCCTTGAGGTGGTCAAACTGCAGACAATAAACACAGATGAGGTGGGGATCAGCCTTAGCAAAGGCCTCCCCACAATCAGTGCAGTGCTGAAACCCAGAGAGACCAGTTTTCTTTTTGGGTTTCTCAGGCATGCCTATAAAATAATAAGTTACCCTTACCAGCATTTAAACCAGGCAACTACAAACCTATCAGTTCCAACCGTGTCATGGGTTAGTTAAAAAAAAACGAAGAAAATGTTTTTTTTTTTAGGATCCAATAGGTACCGGAAACCACGGTACAAAAGGTAGAAAAAAATACAAAGAAAAACCAACATAGAATTTGCTGCGGTTCCCAACAGAACCGACCGGGAAGAAACCGAACAATAAATTATTTCTACCAACAAAACTCTAACTACCTACTAAATGCACTTACTGTACCGTAGACAGAGATCTGAATACCGAAAAAATAAGAAAACAGTTGAAAAACTGACCGATTTTTACTTGAACCGTACCGAAGCGAAGGAGAAGATCTCTGGAGCGACTTCACAGTTAGGCGGAGTAAAGAATCTGACAGTTATACTGAGGAGAACCAGGGACAGAGGTTTGAAAACCGAGCTCGTGCTCAACATTCTATGCCTTGGCATAGAGTTAACCCTTTCCTCTCCGGAGCAGTTCGAGTGCTGGGGCTAATTGCATGTAGTCAGAATACAGCAAGACTTCATGTTGGTTGAATCTATGTTGCTTGAGAGAGGATCTCCAGGGAGTCTGAACTTTGCAGTGGAGAGAAGAAGTCTGAGGTTAGAATGTAGGCAGTTTGAAACTGGATGCACCAGCTAAAGATTCCATTTAGCATAGCATTCCATTTTTTCCCCGGGGCAGTGCTGACTTAAAGGAGCACTGCAAGAGTAATAATATTAGTGGATTCCTGGGGTTAGAATCAAGTTCTAAGTTGAGATGAAAACTTTCATTCTATATGTCTATTGACTAGATATTTTTGTAGAAGTGGATTTTTAAATACTGGTTAAAAAAATCGGTGTTACATCTTTACTGGCCTTTTAATAAACCTAGTGGGTGTTCCTTATTTAAACACTGCTAAGTAAGGACCACTTGAGAACCGTGAGATGGAGTTTATGTCCTTGCTCAGCCCTTCCATTGTTGGCACAATGCACCCATGTTCTACTCTAGAACTCTGTGGCTGAAAGAGACATAAACAGCACCATACAGTACTAGAATGGTCCTTTCTACCAGTGTGCCAAGCAGAAATTACCCACTGTGTTTACTAAAAGGTCAGTAAAGATGGAACCATAACAGAATGAGTACATAAAACAACAGTTCTACAAGAAAAAATGACATACTGTACAGGTTCAATACGGTCCTCCTTTAACAGAGGATGTGAACAGAAATACAGGTACGTTTAGAAATAGCTACATTTTAACCCTCTCAAGTGCAAATTAAACCCCACTGGAACTATCTGGCAGGGAAGCTCAGAATTTTCCAGTTCTGCTCCACTTGGGCTGTTTAAGAAATACATGGATTTCTGATTCCTAATCCAGTTCCAATTCCAATTCAAATCCTACAAGGGTCTCAAAACTGGAACTGGATTCAGATCGGGAATCCAAAATTCCTGTGTAATCATAGGCTTTAGGATTCAGTTTAGGAATTAGGATTTTCGGACTGCAATTCTGAAAACCCTATTTCCGAATATCAAGTCAGAATCCAACAAATCAAATTCTGTTTGACAGATTCTGTGCAACCCTATGTGATGCCCCCTCCCCCATAAGAGGGTTATCTTTCATCTGGACCACACCTAAATTTTATATCCTAACAACAATCCTCTCCTACTGTACCAGTAGGAGGGAGGAGGCTGATTACCAGTAAGAATGTTGGACCACACACACCATGTAAGCCATGGTGTACAAATTTATTTCTGTATTGATTTTTTTTATATAGCTTGTTCAGTCCCCGGCCAGTATGAATCTCAGGGGTGTACCCTGTTCACAGGGATATACTCGGATCAGGCTGAAGCTGGATGTCATTTAGATGGCTACCAGAGTTTTTACCTGTTTTTCCCTCCCTCCTGTCCTGTAGGGGAGGTTCCACTATTGACCTCACATAGCCAGCTTACCCTGTGGCAGGAGCAAACTCCCTGGCCCAGCCGCAGGGGTTGCTGTAGTGGCGGAACCCGCTGTCAACCCTCCCTGGCTGAGATTCACTGCTGAGCGATCGCTGTCTCGGCCTTGGCCTGCCTTCCAATGTGACTTGCCAGGCTCGCTTCTGAACCTGGGTTGGCAACACAGCAGTGCAATGTGCCGGTCCATCGGGGCAGACCTTAAAAACTGATTTTTGAGGGGCAACATTTTCCTCTTCCACAAGGGCACCATTTACCCCATGTTGTGATGTCACAATATGATTGCTGTACTCTATATAACCAAGCCACTATATAAATGCATACAGCTGAATGCTGTGTTAGTTTTCTGCCATGATTGACATAGTATTCTATAGTATATGGTAAGGGTTTATTGTGGATGGAAAATGGTGGCTTTCTAAATCCTGTTGTAGGACAGTTCAAAGGTCAAAAAAGTTGTTGTACTATCGTTCTGATGTCACAACGATAGTACAACAACTTTTGCCCCATGAGCTCCTACCTGATTGGTGGAAACAGTCCGTGATTAAAAAAATACATTCTAAAATGGCAGATTCACTTAACGAGTGTTTGGGCGAGCAGACAGTTTGGACATGGAGTGCCATAATCGTCTCTGTGTGTCCAAACTCTCAATTTGTAGTTTTTTTTGTTTTTTTAATCTCTGGCAGTTACAGCGAAAGCAGACCAGGACCACAGCAATTAATACTGCTATATTCGGGGACATGACCGAAACAGAGCGTAACTGCAGTGAGGAGGACCGGTATCTTGGGGGACGGGACTCGAGCGAGGACCAGTGCAGGAGTGTCAATGCAAGGTATGAACCTTGTGTCCATTTGGAGGAATCATATACTATAAAAAATAGTGGATGGTTGACTATCCACAACTAAATCTGTGTTTCCATCTCTGGAGTTGATGATGCTATGGAGACCTCTCGAGCTTCGCTTTCGAGGTCTCTATGACATCATCAACTCCCTCGATGGAAACACAGCCTTGTTGTGGATAGTCATCCATCCACTATTCTATATGTTATACAACTCTAGAGCAACAAAAGGGACATGTATATTGCTACGGCAACTAACAGAGTTGAAGGGGATAACAAACAAGGTCATGGCATGCAGATTTTATTTTCCTAGTTGCACTCCTGTTCACTAGCGAGTGTCCAGTATTAGCTTTGAGGGGATAGCTCAGTGGGGGAGTGTAGAATAGAAAAGGAGGTCATGGGGCAGCTGTACCAGTCAGCTTGAGGAGTTCAAGGGAAGCATCCGGCAGTGGCACTACTTGGACCACATGCAAGGGAGTGGTTCACGCTTCAAGGCTTTACAGGTTGCTGCCAGGAGGAGCAGAGGCAGCAGTGCCTGAGGCCCTGGACAGATGTGGAGAAATGGGAATCTGGGGGCATTTTATGGTAGCTCACCAGTATGTGGGAAGTATGAAGCAGAACCACAAGGAAGATGAGGAAACACCAGGGGAGTGTTCTTCTAAAGGGAAACAACCTAATGGCTGCTGGGTGTATGGTGAGTTCCCCCTGAAGACACGGAGGGAAACCCTGGTGGGGGAACTCAGAGGTGCCATGCAGGGGCTTCGACACCTGAAGATGACAGGCAAGACGACGGCAGGAAGGAAAGCTGCCAGACTCGGAAGACGAGGCATCTCTAGCATGAACCGGGTGGCTCGGGGCAGTGGGTCTCTCATTCTGGCTGTTGCTTTTCAGCCCTGCGAGGGAGATGGCCCATGAGGGCATGGCAGTTGGCATAGTCAGATAACACACATGGATGTGTATAGCTGCTAAACGAGTGGTGCAAGCTTGCAGTAGGTCAGGGGAGTATCGGTGGGTGACCATGCAGGCAGACACTGGGCCCTCAATCGATTTACCTGGGAACCAGAGAGAGGGAACATGAGAATCTGTGACTCATGCCTTCCCATGAGGCAGAATTTGCAGAACAAGGGAAAATGGAAATGAAAACATTAACTGTGATACTGTTTTGCAGCTGCAAACCACTGTTAGGCAGGCGGGAGGTGGGAACCATACTAAAAGGTACTGCAGTCGTGAAAATTGGAGGAGAGGGATTTTTACATCTTTTTAATTTATTTAATTTATTTATTGCAATTGTTTCACCAGGAAAGTTACACTGAGCAACAAGATGCTTATCTCCCGGTGTGACCGGGGGGACATGGATATGATACCACGCAGGGGTGGGGCATCTGTGAGCACAGTGGTAAGGTAGGAGGGGATGGACCCAAGCCATAGGTTGGAGACAAATTTAGCACCGTGAGAGATATGGCGGCTTTCGAGGGACGGTAGTGCCAAGGCTCAGTAGAGGTTGCAGTGGTGGGTGAGGGGAGAGGCATCAAGAGCAAAGCAGCGGAAGGCATTATAAAGTGTGTCCAGTTTAGATGGGGTGGACTTGAGGGCTGCACTGTATACAATGTTGCAGTAGTCGCTGGAGGGCAGTATCATCTTCAGGACCAGTTCACGTTGGACTCGGGGAGAGGGGGCTGCTGTGGTTCCTATACAGTTCACTGAGCATGGGGCATAGTTTTTTTGAGATAGGATCGATGTGGTCAGAGAAGGAGAGATGACTGTCGAGCCAGACCCCCAAGTAACGGATAGAGGAGACATCTTCAAGTTTTTGGCCATCCAGGGTGGCGAAGTAGGGAAGGGAGGGGAGTCTGGCCAGGCGTTGTCGTGTGCTGAAGGTCATAGTGACAGTTTTTTTGCATTTAGGGAGAGCTGGTGCGAGCTAAACCATTGCTGTACCTTGTTGAAGTCAGCTTGGAGGTTTGATTGTACCACATCAGGAGCGGAGCCCGAGTAGTAGCATACAGTATCATCTGCATACATGTGGATTGAGGAAGTAGAGCAGATGAGTGGCAGGTCATTTAGGAATATAGAGAACAGAATGGGACCAAGAACCAACCCCTGTGAGACATCGGTAGTTAAGGGAAGGGGGGTGGAGATCGCATTTGAAACTCTAACGGACTGAGTTCTATCAGAGAAGTATGTTCTGAACCAGTTTGTGGCTGTGACAGACAGGCCTGATTCAGTGAGACTGAAGAGCAATATGGGGTGGGAGACGGTGTTGAAGGCTTTTGCAAGGTTGACAGAAACAGCTGAGGTGATCAGTCCACTGTCCATGCCTGTCAGGATAGTGTCTGAAAGCCTTATCAGGGAGGAGGAGGTGGAGTGTCCCTTCCTGAAGCCAGACTGGAATGGCGTGAAGAATTTGGAGTCAGTGAGGAAGGAGGTAAGTTGGGTGAGCACAAGGTGCTCTTGTAGTTTTGCTAGGGCTGGGAGGAGGAGATGGGGCAGTAGTTAGAGGGAGGTAGGGGCACCTTCTTTTTGGCAGAGGATGACAATGCGTGCTTCCATGCATGGGGGCAGCCGGCGGCAACAAGGATTGGTTTAGGAGTTTGGCAAGCGGAGTTGCTATAGCAGGGGCAGAGAGGTATAGAAGTTTGGGGTCTAATCCATACGGGGATTTGCCTTTTGAAGGGTTGAGAGAAAGTAATGCATCTAGGGCCTCAGTTGCAGAGATGTCTTTGAAGGAAAAGGAGCCAAGCCTAATCTGGGTCTTTATGTCTGTAGGCAGTGCGAGAGGTGTGAGGCCTAGTCTAGGTCTTTATGTCTGTAGGCGGTGCGAGAGGTGTAGTGTTGGGCAGGGAAGAGAGGAGGGTGGCAGCACAAGTGGAGAAGTACACATTGAACTCAGTGGCGACTGCTGTGGGCTCTGATAGGAGAGCGTTATTAACATTTAGCATTGGAGTGGGATTGGCAGCCGGTGGGGTGAAAAGAGAGTGAATGACCTTCCAGAATTTTGAGGGTTTATTTAGGTTTGACTGGAGGGAGCTGCTGAAATACTCTGCTTTTGCAAGATGAGTGGCTCTGGTGCACTTGTTACGGAGCATGCGGTATGTGAACAGGTGTTGTGGGAGGCGTGAGGATTTATGCGTTTTAGAGGCTTTGTCCCATGCGATTTGACATACAGTCAGTTCTTGGGTGATCCAAGGTAGGTGGTGTCCTCATACTCTTGTACGACGCAGTGGGGCGTGTGTGTTTCAGACGCTGAGGAATGAGTTTTTAAAGTGTAGGAAGGCATCATCAATGGAGATCGTAGGAGGGGCAGGGGCCCAGTTTGCTAATGCAAGGTCATCTAATACTGGGGCTAGATTGAGGGATTTATAGGAGTGTTGGACTACAAATTTAATGGGGGATTTTGGGCGGTGGATTTTACACACTAAGAAGGTTACATGGTGGTTGCTGAGGGAGTCAGGAAGAATACCAGCTTGTTTGACCCGGTGGGGGTGTGTGGTAAGGACCCAGTCGATGAGCAAGTGGTTACCAGATTTTAGGTTAAGCCGGATGGGCTCAATAATGATTTGTGAGAGGTTTAGGGTGGAAATTTCAGTCCTGGTTTTGTTGAGGGCAGGAGCTAGCCAATTGTGGTTAAGATCGCCCATAATGTAGAGTTCCCCTGTTGTGGTTAGCCAGGAGATTTGCTTGAGGAGGTCGGTGACAGCAGAAGCTGATGTACCAGGTCGGCAGTATATCCCAACAATGTAGATTGGTAGCGAGAAGGGAAGGACAAGCTGAATTAGTATTACTTCAAGGATTTTTGGTTCGGACTTGGTCAGGACCACTGAATAGTGCAAGTCTGAGTTTACGTAGATGGCTATTCCACCGCCTTGAGAGGCTCTATCCTGGTGGGCCATAGTGTAGCCTGGGATAGCAACAGAGGAGTCATTGATGTTTTTGCTGAGCCAGGTTTCGGACAGGGTGAAGATATCTGGAGCGTAGTGGACGGCAAGAACCTGAAGGGAGTCAAGCTTGTGGACAAGGCTTCTTATATTTAGGTGCAGGAGGCGCAGGCCATGTGGGAGAAGATCCCCAGAGTGAGGTGAAGAAGAGGCTGATGTTGGAGAGGGGCATTGGGGGATAGTATTGGGACTGGGGTTAGGGTGGATGTCACCTGCTGCAAGGAGCAGGAGAGCGAGAGTTAAGTAGTGAGTGAATAGCGCTATATGACTGACTGCAAGCGGTCGTCTCTTAGATTGATGACATGTATGAGCTGGGCATAGGGGAATAAGTTGAAAAATGACCCAGGGGAGCGATGGGTTGAAAAGAAATGGACTGGGATGTGTGACAGTGTGCCCATGCTTGGGTGGAAGGGGAGGTGGACGCCGGGCTGGAGGGGTGGGAGAGCTCAATGAGGTTTGGCAGGATTTGGGAGGGGGGCGTGGGAGAGGTGGGTGGCATGTTGGAAAGGAAGGGAGGGAGGGAGAAGAGAGTAGGGATGAGCAGGGTCAGGTGGCCTGGTAGAAGGATCATGGTGTGGATCAGGTGCTAGGAGGACCCTACTGCTGTGGTTACTTAGCAGGGAAGGTAGGTGCTGTAGTTTCTTAGTGGAGAAGGTGGAGGGCTGGGATGCAGGGGCGGGGAAATGATAGGGACTTGTAAGGACTAGGAACCAATGGAGGAGCAGAGGGAATGAGGGTTTTAGGTAGCCAATGAGGGAGCGAACAATGCTGCTAGGCTTATTAGCCAATGAGGGAGCGAGTGCTGCTAGGCTTACTAACCAATGATGGAGTGAGAGGAATGTGGGCGGGCAATAGGTGTATTTATGGGGTGGGAGGGAGCCAAAATCCTTCTATGAGACACTTGAATTTTGCTTAGTTGCAGCTAAATCTATTTGTAAAAAGCGCCAGGTGGCAAAAGCAGGGGAAAGTGTCCTGGCCAATCGGGGCGGGTTTGCTGGAGGCGCCCGTGTTCTGACTGGCTGCACTGTTGTCGTACCTTCCAAGGAGCTGCAGGCGGGCATCCTGGTCTCGGTCGGCTGGGTGCCGTCCGACCATGGAGGAGCTGAAGCAGCTCTGTTCAAGGGCAGGCAGCTGGAGAGAAGAAAAACAGCAGGGGTTAAATAGCATAGAGGCAGGACAGGTTTAGACTGAGCAATTTAGCAAGACAAAGGAGAGTGAGACTTTTCAGCACCGAGGCAGAGTGCTTGGATGGAGGGGTGGGGGTGCAGGAGCAAGAAAACAACAGAAGAGCTGTAAGCACTTTAAAACAGTAGTAGAAATTACAATCCAGTTAATACAGTTGAAATCCTTCTATGAGACACTTGAATTTTGCTTAGTTGCAGCTAAATCTATTCGTAAAAAGCGCCAGGCGGCAAAAGCAGGGGAAAAAGTCCTGGCCAATCAGAGCAGGTTTGCTGGAGCGCCGTGTTCGACTGGCTGTGCTGTCACCATACCTTCCAAGAGGCTGCAGGCGGGTGTCCTGGTCTCGATCGGCTGGGTGCCGTCATTGTCAGGGGCTGAGCAGCCCTCTTTTAACACCTTAATTATGACAAATTAACAGGGGTGTTGAGGTATAAGCACACAAGGCATTCCAAATTGTGGACTAAATGTGATTTGCTGAGAAGCGACAAGGTAAACTTGAGTCTCTGCAGAAAGCCGAATGGATTATTGAGTTAAACCAAGACAGCCTGTAAATGGGGTCGGGATTTGGACATGGTACCCTGAGTGGAAAAGTATAATACTCTAGAACAGGAGTGATCAATAAGTTTAGTACTCTGAAACAGGAGCAATGAGCATGTGTAGCACTCTGAGAGGAGTGGTTTGTCGATAAACATAGCCTATGAACTGCGATCTCTAGATCTTATAAATTAACTTGTACAGTTTATCTACCGGCAAAGGAACTACGTGCTCAAAGACTGCAGTGTCCACTAGCCCAATGGCATGGTGGGCTGAGACACTGGTTGCCACACCACCTATTTCACTGGTGACCCAGGTTTGGGAACACACCGGGATCACTCATGGCCCAGCGGGAGAAAGGAGGATTAAGTGCCCTCAGACGGCTCTCCTTCATGGATGGAGGACAGCGCGTGTAACTTCTTGGTTACCACCGCGTGGAGGTAGGCGGTACAGCAGTGGTGACCTCTCAGAGTGCCGGGCACAGGCATTGAGTGTACGAGGCATCTTTATGTCAACATTCGCACCATGGAACACATGCCAACCTTAGGAATAGGGGGGGGGATGGATGGAAAAAAAACACTGGTAGGGTGAAGCCCGCCAGACTACCACAGGCCCTGTACCACCGACTGGGTGCTGATTCGAACCAGCTAAGTCCCAGAGATGGTGGATGACAAAGGGCCGTAGATACATGATGGGGGAAAAAAAGACTGTAGTGTCCATGATTTCTTTGACAGAGCACTAGGTGGCTCTCGAAATATCCTAGTGAAGCTCCAGCTTTGTCAAGAGTATTACCAGTATATTGAGATGTAAAGGACATTCCGGTGAGCAAAAGATACCCGTAGTCTTGGAAGGTTCCATGGACTGTGCCCATCCCTCTTCGATGGTCAAAAGGGCGGGAGAGAAAGTTTACATACAGGGTGTGCAACACTGAGAAGACTGGTGACAAGAAAACAGACAAAACCTTTATGTCGCTGCCACAACTGAGCTAAACCCACAACTTCTATTGACTTTACCTTCCTACAGTTCCTCCTCAGTGCTTATTAAAGATTCATTATGCAGAGCACTTACTATTGTATAGTTCATCTCTAGAGATTCATCACGTCATGTTTTTTTGCTCTCACTGCTGTATTATATTGATTGCAATTAGCTGCTGTTGTTCTGCGGACTAACTCTCTGCATTTATTGTCCGTATTTCCACTGCTCCTTCCCGCTCCGGGTCGCACCTGGAATCAAGCCTCAGCTCAGCATGCCTTTCCCGGTTACCAAATGTTTAAATAAATAAATAAACTAAAAATGCACAAAATGTGATAATGTAATAGTTCAGCTCGAGCCATTTGTCTTCCAAACACCGGTGCTTGTTATAATTTACAGTGCAATGCTACTGGGAAAACATTTGTAAGAAGGAACATCTTTAAAACGACATCACAGTGAAACAGACAAATTGGCTGCTTAAGCGGAGCACTATTGTGAACAGAGAGAGAGAACGAGAGAAAACCAAAGCACCTCGATTGTACCCATTGCTCCTCCCCCTTCCTTTAACTCCAAACAAGAGAAATACTACAAAAGGTATGAAACTGCTCACGGCTAACAAAAAGCCCTTTTAACAAGGCAGCTAAAAAAAAGCTCCTTTAACGCACAGAGTGAGGCTGCTTAGCTCCCGTACTGAGTGTCTGATGGAGACAAGGTCACTTCAGTTCATTCCCCCCCCACCCAAAAAAAAAAACACACACACCAACTGGATCTGAGCCCACAGGCAGCAGCAGTAGTACAGTGCACGGCTCAATTCCCAGGTTCTTTGCCTTCTGTTTTTTTTTTTCTTTTTTTCTTTGATAAATTGACTACCTCCACTGCGCAACCTCATGTCCTTCGGTTTATTTTTAACAGCCCAACACTGTGCCTCCCTGATATAGACTGCACGTTTATCACTGTCACTTTTCGCTGCTACTGCACAAAGTAATGGGGAGGGGGGTGTCTCTAAATTTACCCTAGCTATAAATTGCAACAAGCACAGGCAATCCCAAGACAATTGGCTCTCAACAGCACACCCTTTAAGCACCACAGTGCCTGCTAAAAGAAGAAACCTACCTATACCTCTTGATTCTGTATAGCTTTATTCCATTCACATACAACCAGCGTCGGACTGGGGTACAGGGGGCCCACCTAGAAAATCAATAGGGGAAGGCCAGGGTGAAACTCTTGTATATGTATTCCACTTAAATTTGATACAGTCGGTCTGTATTATCCTCTTACTTTAACTTGCAGGGCCCAAAATACCCCCATTTAATAAAAAAATAGATGATGAATGCAAAGATTTTCAGAGTCTTAGTAGGTGGCCAGGTATCCAACAAAGGGGGAGGGGCTCACCTGGAAATTTCCAGGTATCCTGATGAGCTAGTCTGACTCTGCATACCACTTGCCCTGTTTTTAGTTTATTTTGTGACCCCACCCACTCTTTTTTACCACATCCATGCCATGAAAGCAGCCTTTCTCTAGCCAGGAGGGAAAGACAGTGACCACCTCTTCAGGTGACACATACAAATACATGCAGGGACTTAACAGGGTAGATTACAAAGAGCTTTTTTTTGCCTTCTGTTTTTACCTTCCTTCCTCACTTGTTCGGGCCTCAGTCACCCCCCCCACCACCACCACCACCTGCCAGACTCACCTCTCACTTCCATTGTTGAGACAATCTGGGGAGAGGGGGGTGACCAGTGGGGTACCACAGGGATCAGTACTAGGACCAGTCCTGTTCAATGTCTTCATCAGTTACATTGCAGAGGAGCTGGAAGGAAAGGTCTGCCTGTTTGCAGATGACACCAAGATCTGCAAAAGGGTGGATACCTCCTCAAGGGGTGCAGAAAATGAAGAGGGGCCTGGAGAAGCTTGAAACATGGTCGAAGATGTGGCAACTAAGGTTCAATGCAAAGAAGTGCAAAATAATGCACCTGGGTAGAGGGAAACCCTGGGGAGAGCTACAGATTGGGGGGAGGAGGAACTGACTGTCACTAAAGAGGAAAGGAACCTAGGGGTTATCATCTCTGATGACCTTAAGGTATCAAAGCAGTGTACAGAGATGGCAGGGAGGACCAGTGGCATGCTGGGGTGCATAGGCAGGGGTATAGCTAGCAGGAGGCAGGAAGAAGTGATACCATTGTGTAACACATTAGTAAGGCCTCACCTGGAGTACTGTGTGCAGTTCTGGAGGCCACACCTGCGCAAGGACATAAACAAGGTGGAGACTATCTTGAGAAGGGCAACAAAGATAGTGCGGTGCTTGTAGCACCACAAAACGTATGAGGAGAGACTAAGGGACCTCAATATGTAATTGTAACCCCTACGTGACGCTATCCCAAGGGCTAGTACCCCTGCCTGCTTGGCTAGTAGCAGGTTAAGGGGCCTGGGTAATGAAACGGGTGCCTCCACAGGGAGGTCAGGGTCGTTAGGGGTCAAGCTAACCTGGGCACAGCCCTCCGGGACACTGTAACCCCCCCTCTTTCCCTTCTAGTGGCCTGAACAATATGCACTAATTACTTCCACAATGACTCTTATTCACCAGGCAATTACCCACACTGTTTGCACTTACCAACAGGGCTGGTTCCTCTAGCTTGACCCTGGGCCCTGGGGACCCCCTGTAAAACAAGGTTAAGCACAGCAACTAGCAACAGTACAATACTTTTGGCACAAACTGGAACCACAGTCAGGTTAAATGCAAATAAAGTTAAATCTGATTTATTCAGGGGACTTGATCAAGGGAGGGGCGTAATCAGGTTAATTTGCTTAAAAGCTATATTAATCACACAGTTACGCATGCAGTTCAGAGTCCTACACAGTCACACACTATGGGTACCCAGGTAGGAAAACGGTGGGCTAGCCAGGAACGTTGCAGCTGGTTGGGGCCCTGTGATGGAAGAAAGCAACATGCACAACACACACTATTTGTAATCCAGAACCGGAGGGCTAAGTTCGTGAAAGAAAAGGCAACAAGACAATCAGATGACAACACTTTTAGATTCAGCAGTTGTTGCAGGGAGCTACCCTGATGTTTACTCACGATACCCAATACCGGACACAGGCAGGGCGAAACTGGAGCTGCAGGCTGTCGAGCTGGTGCTGCGGAGAAGTAGGGCCACCACGAATCACGAGGCATTTCTGTTCAGGCGTTGAGCAGGAGCTGGAACCCAGGATGGTCTCTCGTTGACGACTTTCTCTGCGTAGCAGGTATTCTGGCTGGGCTAGTGTAGCAGGGCCCAGGCAAATGGAAATGGATACAGATTCAGTCCGTGGAGCTGGATACAGCCTCCAGCAAGCAAAACACAGTTCAGACACACTGTGGGGAACCAAATCAAGACCACTATAAGCACACAGCACATTCACATGTAAGAAAATTCCACTGTACCAGGCAAATGGCTCTCCGGTCGCAAGTACAGAGTCTCTGCACAATCCGGGAGTTTAGAGGTAGCTGGAAGTCCTGACAGGCCGATCACATTCAGCAAATCCTCGGTCTTCTTCAGGTTAAAGCCCGGTCACAATTCAGTGGCTTAATTCACTCTCCAAATTCGGATTCAGTCCGAAAAAAGCAGAAGTTCCCTCTCAGGGACAGCAGGCAGGCATGCAGGCCAAACTCAGGCCTTTCCACAGTTCTCCCACACGATTCCACTATGGATTGCTGCTTGAACTATCTCAAGCTGTTACTTCTTCACTTCCCAACTCAGATCTAACTGAAACTGCAAGCAGTGTGGGACTTTCCCTAAGATCCAAAAGGTTCGGTTGGCTGATCTGTCTGTCAGTCACAACAAGGGCTCCCCCCTCCAGGTTATTTTAGGCGCCAAAAGCCCAAAACTACAATTCCTACAAGTTTTGGCCCCACCAAGCTCCTGTAGGCAGACTCTATTTTAGAGTCCCAAATGTACTGATTGGCCCATTCTGACAGTCCAGGACCAAGATGATGGAAACAAACAGAACTGTCCATGCTGCAAAGAAGGCAGGTAGAACAAACTGCAATATTATTACTACTCTAACACATGATCAGCAAACAAGTACATCTTCTAACAGAGCTCCCTCTCAGATTAATTATGACTGCAATCCAGGCAGCGCTTTAAAGAGACAGTACACAGAGGCTATGCAGGCACTCTCTGGCAATACATTTACACTGCTAAAACGCAGGACACCAGCCAGGCAGTGAGCATTTAAGCAAGCTCAAGGAAGACTTTTCGGGAATCCCCATTTGTAAGGGGGTTACATACTCACTGGAGGAGAGGAGACAGCGGGGGGACATGATTGAAACTTTAGAGCACCTCAAAGAAGGGCATAAACAAGGTGCAGGTGGGGGACCTTTTCCAATGTAGAAAAAGTACTATAAAAAGGGGGCACAGTATGAAATTGGAAGAGGGGAAGATTAAGAGGTAATGTAAGGATGTTTTTCTACACAGAAAGGGCAGTCGACGCTTGGAATAGTCTGCCACAGGAGGTAGTGAGGGCAAGCACAGTTTGAGGGGTTTAAGCATGCCTGGGACAGGCACAAGGGAAGCCTGAGAGGGAGGGAGGGAGTGATGAAAAGCCATTGATCACATAGGGTCAGTGGCCACATACAACGTATAGGGCCTACGGGCAGACTGGATGGGCCTAACAGTCTATATCTGCCGACAGTTTCTATGTTTCTATGAGACCTGTCCAAGATCTCAGCCTCTCATCCTGGGGCCAGTTTCTCCTTGCCATGGGCCCCCTGTGGTTGTTATAAGGATTGTCACTTGGATCCACCATTGGTTCCTTCCCAGTGGCCAGCTTGTCCCTGCAAGGCCACCCTGTTACCTGGAGGAGGAGGAGTGAACACTCAGGTGAAGGCTGAGGGGTTCCACTGATGGCATGCTGGAGAGTACAATGATGTGAAGAGGAACTGCAAGGCTGTCAGCCAGCGTGCCACTGCAGCCTTTTATACTGTTTCTGTCTTCGCCCTTCCTCATCCTCATGCACACTGCTGCTGGCCTGGGGGAGTGCCTGACAGCACGTGGTATTCCCATTCCGTTAAAGGCACTGCCACCATACCACCATTAGGAGCCAGTAGAGCAGTGCAGCAAGAGCTCTCCCTCCAGGAGGTGAGCATCCAAAAGAAGCTGTAAACCCTCCCTGCTGGCCTCCATTTCCCTTCGCTCAGTGTCGCAAAGCCGGCTCACAGAACTTTCTAATTAAAGGAACCGCATGATCACCAGGAGGCATAATCTTGAAGGGACACTGTCAACTCCCTTAGGCCTCAGAGTGGCCCTGGTTTAAAAAACACATTTTCTGGTTAGCCTGTCGGCACAGCTGTAGCACTTCCATTCATGACATCAGCAACCCAGGATCAGGAACAAGCCTTAGTTGTCGGAAGGTTAGCCGCGGGGAGGTATGATGAGCATCCCAGAGGACATTTCCATCTCAGGAAGGAGGGGGTTTGGTCCCCGGTACAGTACCACCACCGGGGTAACCACAGGTGGCGATGCAGTAGGAACCAAGGAGCAGAGCAGGAGGACGTCGACGAGCACACTGCATAATGCCTGTGATTGTGTGTGTGCATGCCAGTGAGTTCCCCTCAGTGTCCCAGGTGCTGGGGCTGCAAAAAAGTGGCACCCTCCCTTAATGCAGCAGGAGGACATCCACCTCACACTGCAAGCCCCACAGCTCTGACCATGGTGCTATCTCCAAGTACCACTGACCGAGTCTCCATTTGTGGCCAAGGTCCACCCCCAATGGCCCCGCTCTGGGGGAAAGCCCAGGTTAGAAGGTGGCGCAAGGAAACTTACCTCTCAACCTCCCTCATCACAGGTCAGGGACAAGGCTTAAAATGATCAGGGACAAACGACCAAAATCAGGGACACATCTGAAAAAATAGTAATATTGCTTCCAGAAGCTGTGTACAACATGCTTCCTCGCATGAGCAGCATTTTCTTAATGAGAACTAGACTGTAACACCAAAGGCTGGCATTATTTTGTGATTCAAATCCCAACTCTTCAGTGACAGAAATGCAAAATTTAGGAGGGACAGAAGAAATTTCTGAGGCAAAATCAGGGACATCCCTGAAAATCAGGAACAGTTGAGAGGTATGCAAGGAAAGTCCCAGGGAAGGAGGGTGATTGGGTTGGGTGAGCTTGTTAGGACCAATGATGTGCCCATAGGGTGACATGGGGGGGGGGAAAGCATACTAAACTAAAACAAGCATTTGTCAATGCCAAATGTTTGCTTGCTGGCATTAGCATTGGACGTGCAAGAGTTAGACAGATGCAGAATATGAATGTCAGTGAAGTACTGAACTGACGCCAACCCTTCCCCCACCCTGCAGAGATGGAAAGGCATTGGGGTGTGCCTTTGGGTTGTCGCCCATAACGCTCGTGCCATTTCACCTCACCCTACCCTGCAGACACTGACAAGTGTTGAGGTGTTTCTTGGGGTGTTTGGCCTTTACACTCACCCCATTCTATAAGGGTTCCATTCATTCCAAGAATCTGGAGACCTGGGTTTGAATCCCACAGCCCCCCACTTGCATACTGTATGACCCTGAGCAAGTCACTTAACTTCCCTGTGCTCCCAGGTTGCACCTGTAAACAAGCTTTCAGCTTAGTGTGCCACTCCTGGTTAAACAATTGCAAAAAAAAAAACATACGCTGAAATGGGTGCAGTATAGGAGAATGGGGTGAACTTTGGGCCAAAGAGTCCAAAGCACACCTCGATGCCTGTCATTGGCTGCAGGGTAGGGGTGGGGGTGGAATGGTGTGAGCATTACTGTCGACAATCCCAAGACATGCCCCTGACGCCTGCCAGTCCCTACAGGGTAGGGCATTACGGTCGGAAACCCTAATGCCCTGGGCGTTTGTTGGTATTTTCACTCCAAGTTTTCAACATGGGCTTTTTGTGACCCCACTGCATGAACAGTGACACTAATAGTTTGTTAGCCCAAAGGTGATTTTGCACAGCGACTGCGCCATTTGGCGCCACAGGTGCGAAAACGCATTTCGAACAGGATGTGAAAAATGACAGCTGTACTGTTCATGAGGAGGTGTAAAAAATGACAAATGTTGAAAATCTGGAGTGAAAATATAAAAAAATTGGAAGTCACAAGCATGCATAGAAACTGTGCAAATACACACCCAGAATGCAATTATTTTGGGGATTTATTTACACCAGATTTTCAACATAGGCATTTTGGGACCTCCGCTCATGAACAGTGGCACTGTGATTTCTTAATCTGTCCGAATTGCATGCATGCGCAAGAGTGACACAGTCCTGCGCATGTGCGAGATCTCTGCTCCAGTCGCTCTTGTGCATGCGCGCAATTTCGGCAGCGCTTTTCTAATGTTTTTTGCAGCAGTATCAGTGCTTGTTTTTTCTTCAAAGATGTCAGGACCAACTCCTTGTGAGGATATCTGCTGAATTAACTTGTGTTTAGACCATGTTTATAAAAAATTCAACATTGGGAGAGTGCTTGCTGGCAGACGTGGGTTCTCAGTGCACAGATACTTCCAGTGGGCGGCTTATTTCAGTCTGACTGCTACTAAAGAAAATTAAGAAAATATTGCTAAAATGAGGTAAACTGGTGAATTTTCGAATGTACAGGGGGCATTCTGCTGTACCTTTTATACATGTATGTGTATAGAGACACAAGGCTAACATTTTATCCAAAACAGAGGGGCAAAGCTGACAGTGCCCCTTTAATGCCTCTCTACGAACAGGTGTGTTCCCTGACAGATGGAGGGCAGCTCTAGTCACCCTGTCTTTAAAGCCGGTGATAGAACCAACCTAACTTTAGGCCAATCTCTATTCTACTGCCCCTCTCTCCAAAACCTTGGAAAGAGTGATGTCCGATCAACTCACAGAGCACCTGGAAAAGCATGACCTACTCTGTGCACAGCAACACAGATTCCAGAAGAATCACTCCACCCTCACCGCTTTAGTTGAATACACTTCCAAACTGTATGAAGCTTTAGATAATGACCTAGCAGTGGGGTCTGTCTTTATAGACCTCACAAAGGCATTTGACACCACGAATCTTCAGCTTCTCCTGAAGTGTCTACTATCTACATGCCTGTCCAATGACACTGTAACCTGGTTTGTCAGCTACCTCTTCCGCAGGGCATCAAAATCAACTGTGATCTCGCTGAACCTAGGGAGGTGAGCCTTGGAGTCCCTCAAGGCTCAATTCTCTGACCACTCTTATTCAGTCTCTTCATTAATTCCTTACCCTCTGCATGCCCGGCACATATTGTACTCTATGCAGATGAAGCCGCCATTTCAGTAACTGGAAAAAGACAGTCCGCTATCACCACAGAACTGCAAGCCAACTTCAGAAAGATTGAATCATAGTTCACCCAGAATAAACTAATGCTTAACTACAAGAAAACCAAAAATATGGTCTTCACAGTCCCGCAGAACAGGAAGAACTTTGGTCCACTAATGATACAGAATCACAGAGGAGACACTTTGGAGCAGATCTGTATGTTCAAATACCTAGGTGTGCACCTGGACAACTCCCTCTCCTTCTCCACACACATCAACCACATCGTCAAGAATGCAAATATAAAGCTGGGCGTCCTTTACCGTCACCGACACTCCATGACTCCTGAAGCCTTAAAACTAGTCACAAGTTGTTCGGTCCTGTCCACCATCGATTATGGCTTGGTGATCGTGACAAGGTGGAATAGGACCCTGTCCCATGTTGTGGAGGTGTTTAAATGCAAGGATCTGTCCTGTCTCTTCTCTGTCTGGTTGTGCAATCAAATTTTCCTGTGAGACCTCGGACTTGATCAACCCAGACAGTCTCGCAATTCTTTGCCTCTCTCTGTCTCTCAGTTTTCTCTTGCTGTCTTTTTTCCTTCCTTGCATATCTAGATCAGCTAATATAAAATTATGTGCAAATCAATGTATGGAAATGTAGCTGATATTGGGATCTCTTTTGTTTAGAAAATATTTAGTATTACTGTTGAAATGTATATTAATTGTAGAAAACTAGAGGTTACTTGAGTGCAAATGCTTGAGGCCCTTTTGTAAAAGGGGCCTCAGAAACATCCTGCCTGATATTTACAAGAACAGAACATTTTGCAAAAAAAGGATGTTGGCTACAGGTGGGGGGGGGTTGAAAAAGACGTAAAAAGGCTAAGCAGCTTCTGCAAGAGATTAGATTTACAAGAAAGATTTTATTTTGCCCCTGTACATGGTTCTTATGAACAAGTTTTTTTTTTTTATGTTACTGCAATTGCAAATAAATAGTTTTGTTGAATTCTATAAGTGCTCCTGGTTTTCCCTGTGCTTCCTGACCTGTGCCTTGACAACAGTGATACATGTGGCTGTCTCTGACACCACCCTAAAAAGGGTCAAAACCCTACTCAACAAGGCCTGTCACTTGGTCTTTGGATAGACCACCTGACCCATACTTGTCTTCTCTACAATGAAACAGGATGACTTCCCCTTCACCTCAGGGCACAATACCAGATCCGCCTGCTAGTAAAAAAATCTGTATTAGGGCTTACACCTAACTCAACCTCAAGCCTATTCAACACCGCGCTACCTACCATCAGCACAAGAAGTGCTACTAAAGGGGGGCTCCAGGTGCCTTTTAAATGCACATTGCTAGCCCAAAGATCCCTCTCCTTCCAAGGACCCAAATGGTTCAACGAACTACCTACCTCCCTTATAGAGTGTCTCAAGCTACGACATTTCAAAACCGGACTCCGCTCCCTTCTTACATGCAAAAATATCTGTGGCTTCACTACCTAATCCCTCCAATCTTGAATCCACCTTGCCATCTCCTACCATCCCTGCTCAGCCCCAGCTGCCCCCTCCCATCTCTTAGCCCTGACCACATCTCCTCCTTCTTCTCCCTTGACTGCTCATCCCTCACCTACTATTGCCTCACTTTACTCTCTTCTATATGACTGACAAAGCCAAATTCGACTGCTTTCCCCTCCTACTTTACATTAGCCTGGCTCTTGAACTATGGACTGTTTTTGCACTTATCTAAGCAATGCACCACACTCCAGTAGTGTTGAGATGTTCTTTAGCACTTCCTTACTGTTATAATGATTCAACACTCTATTGTAAAAGCTTCAAACCCATGTATTCTTGTGTCTTGCCCTGTATTGTATTGAATTGTGTTGTGTTGTATGGTACTGTATTGTACTGTATTGTATTGCGCTGTCTCTCTCTCTGACTTGGAACTTTTGTAAACGAGCCCTCGGCTCAAAGGTATTAATCTGAATCTGAAATAAATAAATAAAATAAATGAATAAGCCACTGAAGAGAACTCTTCACTCTTCATCCAGTATCCCGCTGTATGTTGTTAAATCAAAGTCTGGTAGTAGATCCTTTGCCTGCTTTGGGCCCAGAATATGGAGCAACCTTCCTTCTGAAACTCGAGACTGTAAGACTTTATACAGCTTCAAAAATAGTGTGAAAACTCTTTACATGGGGAGGGGCCAATGCAACTGCTACCAATAATGTGATAAGTCAACTTGTTATATTATCGATACCCAATGATATTTCTGCTTAATTATAGTATTGTTTTAATGTCTGTTAACTTTATCTTATGTATGTCTTATGCCACTGTTTATACTTTGCTAACAATTTTTGTATTGTACTGTTTAGATGTCTTCCTTATGCTGAGTCGTTGTTATGTATTACTCTGTTACTTGTCAACTAATTCTGAGTCGCCCTTGAAAAAGGGACTTTCAGTCTCAGTGAGCCGACCCAGTTAAAAAAATCTAATAAATAAATAAATAAATATTATAGGTCTTATCTCAGAGATTATACAATCACTTTCTTTCTTTATGTAACCCCACGGTGGCGCTATCCCAAGCGCTACTACCCCTGCCTGCTTGACTACTGACAGGTTGAGGGGCCTAGGTTCTATGGCAGGTGTCTCCACCCAGAGGTCAGGGTTTGTAGTGGTTAGACTAGCTTGGTCACAGCCCTCTGGGACACACTGAGACCCCCTTTTATTCCCACTAGTGCCTCACACAATACACAAGAATTGCATGGCAATATCCCACTTTTACACACTGTTCAATCATACAGTACCACTTACCCTCGAGACTCATTCTGAGGTTCGTCTCTGAGGACCACCTGTAAAATAAGGTTAATCATCATGCACTAACCAATACAATGCTTGACATGTAGGTACTGACACTTCAGACAGTGTAAAATTTAACAACATCAAATCTGGTTTATTTAGGGGACAATAACACGGGAGGGGGAGATCAGGTTAATCAGCAGAATGAAAGTCACAGTACTGTGCACATTACAGGGTTTATAAAGTCACACTCTGGGTACCCAGGGGAGGGGGCTAGCCAGGTCCGCTGCCCAGGGTTGGCCGGCTGGTGTAGATGGATGGGGCCCTGTAGAGAAAAATATGCACAACACCCAATAGTAATCCGGAGCCGGATGGCTCAGTTCGTGAAGAAAAGAAACAGCAATAATTAGATGACACGCTTGCAATTTGATAAACAGATGGCAGGGAGCTACCCTGATTTGTACTCACAGACTAAAGGCTGAAAACTGGATGGAATGCAGATTGTCCTGGATTGCCAGGAGAAACAGAATAGCTGGCCCAGCCCTTGTGGCAGGGCTCACTAGCACTCAGTGCAGGCAGATGCAGTTCGAGTGACGCTGGCTATGACTTCCAGCTCCCCGCACATTTTATATGTACACAGAACACTACCAGGCAAGCAGCTGGTAACTTCAGGAAATTCAGCCTGGCTACAGAGGCATTCTTCTCTGACTCAAACTTCAGTCCGAACATTACTTTTGCTCTCGCCCTCTGCTCGGATTCAGTCCGAACCCTTGCTAGGGAATCACACTCCCAGCACAGCACACAGTTCACAACATGGGAACTTACTCAGATCTCAATCCCCACAAGCACTAAGCACATTTATATGTAAAGATCACTTACTGTACCAGACCACACAGTCCTGACAGGCCGATCGCAATTCTGCACACTTTCAGTCTTCTTCTTCAGGTTAAGCATGGTCCCAAAATGACTTATGCTTCTTCTTTCACTCTGAAAGCTTGGATTCAGTCCAAATTACGCTTACTAACGGTTGCAGACCGACACTGGGGCCTCACGCGCGCTTCCCGCGCGAACTACTGCCAACAACGGCTGCACAAACACACAGGGCGGTTTCCCTCTCAGCTTCCAACTTCAAAAATGGATCTCTTCTGCCCCAAATCTCAGGGCACTTCAACATTTGCTTTCTCTTCGGAGTCACAATCCGAAAATTAAGGTTCCTCTTCTTTACTTCTTCTCCACACATGGTGCCCATGACTCAGACCACAACAACTGCTTTCCTTTTACACACAAAATTCAGAGACTTGGTCTGAGAAAATACAGTCCTTTTCTCTTCTTCCTGGAGAGCTGAAGACAGACAGGCCATTTCTAGGCCTCCCACGCGGTTCCCGCACTGCCCCGTGGGCAGCAGCCCCACGAGCTGCTCACTCTTCCAGCTCCATGCTCAGACGGACTCTCTCAGCAGGCAGTCCGGGCATTTCCCTCAAATCCAAAAGGTTTCAGTTGTCTGAGTCTCCTTGTCAGTCACAACAGGTTCCCTCTATTGGTGAAAAAAGGTACCAAGGTCTAAACTACAATTCCCCAGAGGCTCTCCTCACACAATTCCCTTGTGGCTGGCTCCACTTGAGAGTCCAAGTTCTGATTTGCCAGCAGGCATCCATTTTAAGGAGCCCTTCCCCATTGGTTGGACCCCTTTAGTAGTTCAGATCCAAAATGGAGGGGCAAAACACACAGAGTCCCAACTGCAAGAAAGGCAGGTTAGACAAACAGCATTTTACTTAACACTCTAACTGGTTTCAGGCAAACAGTTACATCTTTTGAAAGGGCTCCCTCTTCGCATATAGTGACTGCAGAAATGGAGCAATCTGCTCAGTGGCCCAAGCGGGACTTGAGCAGGGAAGCACACAGATTCCCCATTCCAAATTAATTATACTGCAGTTTGGCAGCTCTTAAAGCGACAGTACATGGAGGCATTACGTACTCTCACTCAATTATTTTTTAAATCAGCTGAAATACAAGACATCAGCCCAGCAGAGAGCATTTTGGCTCACCCAAAGAAGGCTTTTTAAGTGACCCCCATTTTAGGGGGGTTACACTTACAAAGCTTGTGAAACACTCTTATGCAGTAAATAGCATTTCACGATCTATGTAAAATCTTTCTAAACATGCTAAAGTTCCAAAAGCACATTCTTCTCTTTCCCTCACTTTCAAAACATAACTACCATCATGAACAACTGATCACACTTACGCTGCCAGTGTCCACACCATAACAAAAATATATATTATAGGTCGTATAGGTAATATAGGTTATGTTAACGAGAGATGGAACCCCTGTTGTGCTGACAAGAAGCTAGTATTAGTAATTTTTTTTAATGATCTGAATAGTACAATTACTGTACTTACTGTTGAATGCCTAAGAGTGTTCCTTGACCGTGCCTGCTGGGCGTCTCTTTCCTCATTTTTTTCCATTTTTATTGCGGCCAATCATGAAGAGTTGGAAATCTTATGTGTGAAAAACATCCTAGGGCTGTAGTGTTTTAGGTTTATGGCCTTATTTGTTCTGTGTTTATAGGTCTGTTCATTTTTATTATTTTTGCAAGTGACTGAATAGGGGTCAAAGTTCAAGTTTGACAGGTGCCTGCTGCATTAGGTCAAGTGCCACAAAATAAAAATAAATAGACCTACAAACACAGAACACATAAGGCAAACAAACTGAAACACTTTACTCCAACAGCAGAGCTGCGAAATTTGCCTTTACAAAACATTTTGTGAAGTTCCCGCTGTGCCACTTTGCAATGAGTTTTCCTGGGGAAGTGGCACTTTTTCAGGTGAAGTCATCATGGCAAAGTTGAAACTCTGCCAGCGAATCTGCATGACTTCACTTGAAAAAGCACCACTTTACCCACTGAAAAGTGAAGTCAGCACTTCACACTTCGTGATGTTAAACTTTGTGAATTCATTTGCAAAGCCAAGTTAGCCAGCCTTGCACCTTAGTTATAAATATATAGGGAAAGCATCATGGGCTGTAGTGAGAGGACAATATCTTTTTCCACACCTGAGGATTAAACTGAGTGGTGAAGGCACAAATGAATTATAAATGGCTTATCCTTATAGGTGAGGCTAAATATAGTCATCTCATGGTGGCCAATTTCTAGGCCATTCATGCCACATAACTTTAGAAAAGTATAACTATTAAAAATAGCTTGCAATATGTAAGGGAATAATGCAAGGCTCGGTGTATGGCAGTGCTGCATGTAAGTAAAAAAGACAGTGTTTGAAAACACTTAAAAAATGCTTGAATGTAGACAGGAAAAGTTTATGCCTGTTACAACAGATAACTGCGGTCAAATTTAAAGGGTCGACAGTTGTTTTTTTTTGAATGCTCAGAATTTTAGACAGATCTTTTTTTTCCCATTCGATTATGATCTACACTGTACCTTCTTGGGATGAGGCCCCATTCCCTAGTTTTTCATCAGTTAATGTAAGACCTTAGAATGTTTGGAAGCCAATTAGATGGTAAGTTTTTTATGAGGGCTGGTCTCCATAGCAGACCAGTTCCTACTGCGATCTAAGTCAGGAATTGTTTTGCAGCCGTCCCATTACAATGCCTTGGGGAACTGGGATGTGCCTTTTTACGGCTGTCATTGAGTGAGTGAGTGTGTGCCTTGCTATTGCTCCTTGCAGCTATCTGTAACCATTCCTAACTTGGTATTGGCTACAAAACCTTTTTTTAATACTTTAAACTACCTTTTGATAAAAAAGAAAGATACCGCTCAACTAATAGGGATCCTATTAGTTGAGCAGTGTCTTTTTTTTATCAAAAGGTAGTTTAAAGTATTAAAAAAAAGTTCTGAAAATAAGCCCCATAGGCTTGCATGGGGTGCGTCCCCACGCTCTTCCTGGTACCACATCACAAAACGGGGCAGTATGGGGGTGGAGCAGGCAGTCCAGGAAGTGGGAAGGGATTGGTTAGCTTGTGGTTTGCACAAATTACGATCCTTTCCCAAAGTTTCACCCGTGAGTAAACAATTTTTATTTTTACACAGCGGGGCTATCACCGCTCCAGGGTAGCAGACTATGAAGCCCAGCATGTCAGATCACACAATTTCTTTAATAGGTTGGAGACGGTCCAGAGAAAGGTGACTAAGATGGTATAGGGCTTGTACCACAAAACCTATGAGGAGAGATTAATGGACCTTAATATGTACTCGTTGGAGAAGAGGAGGGAGAGAGGGAACATGATAGAAACATTCAAGTACCTCAAGGGTATAAACAAGGTGTGGGGGGGGGGGACATCTTCCAATACAGGATGAGTACAAGAATGAGGGGGCATGACATGAAATTGGAAGGTGGCTAAGGTTAAGAGGGAATGTGAGGAAGTTCTTCTTCACAGAGAGGGTGGTGGATGCATGGAATGGTCTGCCACAGGAGGTAGTGGTAGCCAGCACTGTCGCTGGATTTAAACATGCATGGGACAGGCATAGGGGAACCACAGAGGTAAAGCAGAGGGAGGGTCAGAAGCTGTAATCAAGTACAGGGCTTATAGTCAGACTAGATTGGCCTAGCAGTCCTTATCTGCCAACAATTTCTCTGTTTCTTTATGCTGTTGTTATTTACTGTATATTGATGTATGTTATTGTTCAGCACCTAGATCCTTCGGGGATGTGTACTTTAGAAATAAAATGTGTTTGCTTGCTTGCTAACTATACTTCTTATCCATTCTCCCTCTAACTTTATGTCACCAAATCCACTGTGCCTCATTCATTCCCAAATACTGGTTTGGATCCCTTCCTTCCAACCTCTCATCCCTCATCTTCCTTTCCCTTATCCACCCTGCTTCCTGCTCCCTTCCCTCTGGGGATCCTCACGCCTTTGCCATTCCTCATCCCTGCTCCTCTGCTGGGCAGTCTGCCTTTTCCTGTTGTCTCCCGTTACTTTGAAACCAACTCTCCTCTTGCCTCTGCTTCGCTGCCTTCCCTGGATCCCTCAGGTACCAGCTAAAACTCCTTCCCCCACTCCTGTTTTCCCCCTCCCTGACTGCTCCCCTTGTAGTTGCCTCATTCCTTGGTGTAAGTATTGCTGAAATGCTCAGTTTGTTTCTCATGCCATGTTTACTTATTTTGCATTTACACCTAAATTAACCATGTTCTCCGAGTTCCCTTTGTTGTAACTGCAAACTGTGACTGTGCTATGTAGTATGTATCCCCTACTCCTTCCCCCTGGGTCACACCTGGAAATGAGCCTTGGCCCAGTGTGCCTTTCCTGGTCACGATTTTCAAATAAATAAACACACACACACACACACACACACACACACATAAATAAATAAATGACAGGTGCCATTTTTTTTTTCAAATGTCCCCCCAAAAATGTTTTCCCATGACAGGTGCAATTTTTCACCTTTTGGATGGAATTTAAACAATTCTACCTGTCTTGCTCATAAGGTGGGGGTCACAAAAAGACTATGTGGAGAATTTGGGATCAAAATATGGAAAAAAAACAAGTAAATTATTTGAACATACATTGAATTTTTCCAGCGTTTACTCATTGAGTTGTCATTTGTGCAGATTTTGACTGCAAATGTTCAACATAGACCTTCTGTTACCCCATCACATGAACAGTTGCACTGCAAAATCACCTTTCAGAAAGGATTGAAAAAATTCCACCTGTTTTGATCATAATGTGGGGCCATAAAAAGGCTGTGCTGTAATTTGGGGTCAAAATGTCAAAACCTACTGAAAATGAGGTATTGCATCACAGCTGGCCTATCCTGGGTAAATACATTGTAAAAATGGGTAAAAACAGCCTTCCCTCCCCCCGAAAATGAGATATTGCATCTCCACTGTGCTATCCTGGGTACCTACAATCTAAAAATGTGTAAAAATAGGACACCACTGAAAATGAGATGTTGCATCTCTGCTGGGCAATTCTGGGTAAATATATTGCAAAAATGTGTAAAAGAAGGACCCAGTTGAAAAGAGATTGCATCTCACCTGGTCCCTCCTGAGTAAATATACAGTATAGTAAAACCGTGTAAAAGCAGGACCCCAGTACAGCAGAACCCCACTGAAATGTGCATCTATGCTGCTCTGTCTTGGGAAAAATACTGGACCCTACTGAAAATGAGAACTTGCGTCCCAGTTGGGATACCTTGGGTAGCTACAAAGCAGGACCCCACTGATAACGAGATATCGCATCTGAGCTGTGCTGTCCTAGGTCAATACAGTGTCAAATGTGTCAAATCAGGACTCCACTGAAAATTAGATATTGTATCTTATTTGTCTATCCTGTGTAAATATATAGTAAACATGTATACAACCAAAACCCCCTACCGGCCTTGTAGCACTGAGGGATGAGGCACTGGATGCCACACCGGCGACCCATGTTCGGGAATGGACACAAGTCACTTGGGGTCAGCAGGGGCGGAGAAAGATCGAGCGTCCTGAGGACTGCTCTCCTTCTCCTGGGACTGCTGGTGAGCTGGTCCCAGTGTCGCTCGCCCCCTAGCGGAGGCCAGGGGACACAGTACTGCGCCAGAACGTGGGTGGAGCTGGGGCAAGCGGCACCTTGGCGTCGCGTATTGCATGCTCCCAGCGCCAGAGACTCCATTGAAAAATGCTGCGGCCCCGTGCTGAGCGGGGCTCGGTGCCGACCCTCAGCCACCTTCAGTTCCACCTGTCGCAGCCCCACTCAGAGGGGAGCATCCCTGGGTGAGGGTATGGGTCAGCCGAGTCAAGGGGCCCGCTTGCAGGGTTTGGGTGCCGCAGGAAAAAGCATACTATGAATAATAAAAAAAACAGTTCAGAATTGTATACAGTAAAACTGTAACAGTGAGGATGGATGTGATCTTTAAATTAATAGCCTGACCCCGTTTCTTGTACAGTGTCCCTCGATCGCTTAATTCAGCACAACCTAAAGTGTCTCCAAGTCAGTTCTAACCTCTGCAAATGAGCTTGATTGCACATAAGCTTATGCCTACTGTTTGTTAATGCTCTCTGCTTTGTACTTGAATATATTTGTTGATACCTGCATACTTTTGAACTGCAATATGAAACAATTACTCACTGAAGTAATATTACTTCTTCCAGGGGATTCTTTAGCATTATTGACAGATGCAGTATGCCAGCTAGGTTCAGCTGCCCTGGAGAGGAGGAGTCAATGCAAATGAGGAAGGCATTGGCCAATCAGGATACAGATAGAGTGCTGCCTGCAGTCAGCCTGAGGGACCACAGAACGAATTTCAGAGCTGAAAAAAGAGCAAAAACTGTGCCCAACAGGGGCAAAAAGCTGTCAACTATACACAAATGATCTATTCTAAACCACTATTGTGAAAAACTTTTTATCACACAGATCAATAACAGTTAGCAAGTTTGGCTATATCCCCTAACCGAGTCTTTAGACAAGGTTTCCAGGGGAGAAAGGGTGGGAGTGTCAATAATGCTAAAGAATACCCTGGAAGAAGTAATATTACTCCGGTGAGTAATTGTTTCTTCTCACCCCAGGAATTCTTTAGCATCTATTGACAGATGCAGACTTCAAAGCAGTGTAGCTGGGAGGAGGGCACAGAAACCTATTTAGGAAAAAGGCTCTGTAGCATCGCCCTACCTAACTTCACATCCGATCGGGACTGCACATCCAAGCAATAATGCTTGGTGAAAGTGTGAAACAGCTTCCAAGTAGCTGCTCTACACACTTCCAGCAACGGGATATCCCTGGAAGCTGCCACTGAAGCAGCTGTTCCTCTGGTAGAATGAGCTCTGAACTCAAGAGGGGGCTGTCTGCCCGCCTTGTTGTAACAGAACTGAATACAAGAAACAATCCAATGGGAAATGGTTCTCTTGGTCACCGGTTTTCCCCTGCCCACATCACCAAAGGTGAGAAAAAGCTGGGATTATCCATCTCTGAACTGCTTGGTTCAGTCTAAGTAGAAAGAAAGGGCTCTCTTCACGTCCAGGCTGTGCAGCCTGTGCTCACCTGGGGAGGACTTATCTGAGAACAGCACCGGCAGAGAGATAGCCTGATTAAGGTGGATCTCTGAAACCACCTTGGCAAGGAACTTCCTATTCGTCCTCAGGACAACCTTGTCCTTATGGGGAATGATGTAGTTAGGATCTGTACAAAGGGCTTGCAACTCTGAAATCCATCTGGCAGAGGTAATGGCCACTAGGAAGATAGTCTTCCAGGTAACGAATTTCAAGTCAGCCGTAGCCATAGGTTCAAAAGGAGGGTCCATAAGCTTGGCCATACAGAGGTTAAGGTCCCAAGGGGGAACAGGTTCCCTTACAGGGGGATGAAGGTGAAGAAGTCTCTTGAAAAACTTCTTGAAAATTGGTTGAGAAATAACTGATTTCTCTTTACCTGTAGAAAGGTAGGCCAAAATGGCCGCTAAGTGAACTCTTAGGGAAGATGCCTTTAGGCCTTCTGCCTGAAGATGAACCAAATAATCCAACAAGGAAGGGGAAGAGGCCTTTGGTTTTGTCAGATGCTTGTTCAGGTACCTTAGGTCCAGAATAGGTCGCCATTCCCCGGTTTTCTTTAAGGTCAGGAAACATCTGGAATAAAGACCCTTTCCCCACTGGGGAAGTGGAACTCATTCCACAGCCTTGGCCCTCAGGAGATTCTTGACCTCTACCTCCAGCAGCAATCGTTCTGCAGGGGAGGAAGGTTTTGGTTGGAAGGGCCTGTGGAGAAGGGGCCATTTTTTTAACTGAAGGGATAGGCCCTGCTCCACTACCTCCAGAACCTACTTGTCTGAAGTGACCTGACACCAACAATTGAGGTAGTGTGAGAGCTTTCCCCCCATGGGGAGAGAGGAGGTGAACAGCAAGGAGACAGGAAGACTGCTGTCTAGACTGAGTAGAAGTAACAGGAGTGGGGTTAGCCCTTCTTTGGCCCCTCCTGCCTCTACCCCTGAAAAAAACTCTCATCTGAGAGAAATCCATGTTATATGGCATAGGGAAGAATGTCCTAGGGAAATAACCCCTGCCCAACCCCCTCTTTGGTGAGCTCTCTGAGAGGGAGGGGGCTTTTCTTTCACTGAATTACTCTTGTACGTGTGTTTGAACTCATCCATTCTTTTGATATAGGCTTCAATATGGTCCCCAAAGAGAGAGTTAGTCTCAAAGGGAGAATCTAATGCCTGGGTTTGGACATCCTGGGTAAGACTAGTAGTTCTCAACCAAGCAAAATGTCTGAGGGAAATAGCCTGAGCCATGACCCTCGAGGCTGTGTCGTTATTATCTTCAGCCATGTGAAACTGGTACTTTGTGGCTTCCACAGCCCGTTTAACAGTTTCGGAAACATCTCTGAGCACAGTGTCCCACCCCCCGTTACACCATGGCCAGTATAGTTTTTAATAGAGCCCTCTGATATCTGGCTGTGTATGCCATGAAAGAAGACATGCGCAGCAAGAGAGAGGCAGTAGCATAAGATTTCTTACCCATAAGATCTATTTTTCTGGTGGCAGCACAGACAGTGACACATTAGCTTTGTCACAGGCCGCTGTCTGAACTACCCCTCTGTGATCTGGATGTGTGTAAAGAAAATCAGCAGTAGACTTACCGAGCTGATATTTCTTCTCAATCCTTCTGTCTACCCTGGTAGATGTTGAGGGGGTTTCCAGAACCTTAAAAGTACTTCTCTTCAAAGTGCTGGGGATGGGGAGGATGAGCCTCTTAGGAGGAGAAATGCCCATTATCTCCACGTAGTCATCTTCCATCTCCTGATCGGTGTCATCCTGGAGAGGCAAGTCCAGAGTGTCCACCATCTGTTTTACAAATGTAAAAAAGAAAGAGACTTCTTCACTTGTATCAGTATCATCATTAACACCAACCCCAAGGTGGCCGTCAGGATTAAGAGGGTCCCCATGAGGCGATTCATCACCATGATCCTCTCCTTCATCAAAATAAAAACCTCGGGTGTAGGGGTCCTCAAGGAAAGGATCACTCGGTCCAGCAGGAGCCGAGAAAATATTGCCCATAGATTGTAAATTCTGACATAAAATGCCAAGCTTTAGCTAAATCTTCTGCAGAGTGCACATTTTTATCAGCTACTGTTGTCTCCAAATGCCTTTCGGGAGGAGGGACAGTAGTGTTATTATCTTTCTTAGCCTTTTTAGTAGGGGCAGGATCAGAAACCTGCTCCGTAGCTCTTTTAGAAGCTTGGCTAGAATTTTTACTTCTACCAGACTTCGTTTCATCGCAGTCCCTAGAGGACTTGTCATTAATTCTGTGTTGACTTAAGTTACCCTCCTCAGTGCTTTTAGAGGAGGAGGAGGTAGACTGAGAGGCCATGATAAAGGGGTAGAACCAAAGCTGACCAAATCAAAATTAGCCTTACTAGAGGTAATAAGATTTATATAGTTTTGGTTTTTTTTTCAAAACAGTGGAAAAGAACAGAAACCACCTCCACACCTCTTGCCAACAGAAGCCCACTAAGCCATCAAACAAAGGGTGTCTCCCAGAAAATGAGGGGATTACCCTTCAAATATAGTAAAACTTAGATAAAATAGAGAAAAAGAGGGTTCCAGAAATTCGTGAGCGTGCGCAACGGAAATGAGCGCACGAGCGCAAAAAACACTTCAATGATTTTAACATGAAAGTGGTAAAAACCACTGTAAAATACTGAAAACTAACAATTTAAATAAAAACGACGCAATTTATCGCACACGTAGGCGACTTTTACCTCAGAAAAAATGCTGAAGCGGGAAAAACACAAAAAAATCCAGCAACTGTGCAGAACCCAGCTCAGATGCGGTAAAAATAGATAAAATGAGGAAAATATACACAATACCTTAAAGGCAGCACTCAAAAGGAAAGAAAATAGTACAGGAAGATCTCTGAAGAGGAGAGCTCTGGGGCAGTGTTGCCAGTTCAGTGGAGAAAAGTTCTGAGGTCCCTCAGGCTGACTGCAGGCATCACTCTACTCTATCTGTATCCCGATTGGCCAATGCCTTCCTCATTTGCATTGACTACTCCTCTTCGGGGCAGCTGAACTCAGCTGGCATACTGCATCTGTCAACAGATGCTAAAGAATTCCTGGGTTGAGAATATTTCTCTGCTACCATCTCTGTACAGATTTTTTGTTTTCATTTGCCTGTATTCCATGTACTGTGTTTCTGTTTTGTCTATAATTGGATGCTTGTGAAAATGGGCAATTTTGCTTACATGCCTTTCCAGTATAAAAAATAAACTGAAACTAAATAAAATGTTTACAGTATCATAATAAATGTTATACAGTGCAGCCCCCTTAAAGAGCACTTTCCATGCTCAATTCACAAAATGCCCCCCAAAAGTCATGAAGGACCCTTGCCTGTCCAGGAGTTCAAGGATGTGAAAACATATTTTTATATAGTAGGGTTTTTGAGAGGGATGGGATCATATTTTGGCTCTTTGGAACTGAGCCACTGATCCCTTCCACTTCCTGATTTAGAGACACGCCCCCATGTTTTCCCGTAGTCTTGCATCACAACGTGCTAGCGCAGGGACGCTCTCCATAGGTATGTATAGGCCATTTTTTTATTTACATTTTTTACTCCCTCCTTGCGGTGACCCCCATCCTACCAACCCTCCACAGCGCCATCACCCAGCTCCTCCGAGATCTTACTTTAGCCGTCTGTGGCTTGGAATGGCTGCCCGGCCACTGGTGCAGAGCCTGCGAGGGGTCAGTCGCCATCCTACCCCTGCGAAGTGTTTTTCTTCTGGTTTTCTCCCTGAACCGACGCACATGCAATGGGCAGGGTGACTGCCTATGCCTCCTCATAGGCAGTCTAACGCCCTGTGTGATGGTTCACCCCATGCTGAGCAGCGCGCCTGTGCTGATTGCCAGCCTCCACTGGGTGTCAGTCTACAGTGCACTGCATTGTTCCCCCTCCCCTGAGGAAGGAGAACTATCATCAGATGCTCAATCCTTTCTCACCCCGGTCGACCCCCGAATGACCCGAGTCCATTCCTGAACCCGGGTCGCTGGCGTGGTGCGAGGTGTGGCGTGCAGTGCCTCAGCCCTCAGTGCCACTGGGCCAGCCATAGGGCCATTTTTTTAACTTAATTTTTGAACAGAGTGCTAAATCCAACAAATAAAGACCACTGCTCACCTAAAATTCATGGTATGTATGTTAAAGGGACACTGTCAGCTTTGGGGACAATTTTAAAGTGCTTGCACCAAATACACATCTAGGAAGCACTACCTTTATATATAACACTGGTGGCAAAATGTTTTACAATAATATAAAGAATAGCAGTCAGTGTTAGTAAAAGTACGTTAGCTGTGATCCATTTAAAATCCATGCAGTGTGCACCCACGAGCATGAATGGCACCGAGCCGTGGGTACACTCATTCATGAATGAGTTTGACTTTTGGGGTCACATAGTATTTAAACAGTGCGGCTGCTACCTTACATACCACTTATCCCTGTAAATACTTCCTTTCAAAAAATGAACGTTTGAACACATTTAATTTTGGTTACAAAAGTTGAGACTGTGATTCCAGACATGCGCATTAGAGTTCACTTCAATGCACATTCCTGGAATCACAGTCTCAACTTTTGCAACCAAAATTAAATCTGTTAAAGCACTCATTTTTTTGAAAGGAAGTACTTTATAGGGACGGGTGCAAAGCTGGTGAGATGGGTAGGAAACTGGCTTCAGGGAAGGCAACAGAGGGTGGTGGTGGGTGGGGAGCTCTCACACCCAAGGGTAGTGACGAGCGGTGTTCCACAGGGCTCGGTGCTGGGACCAGTGTTGTTTGGGATATTCATTGCAGACATATCATGGGACATCAAGAGCAAGATCAGTCTGTTTGCTGATGATACCAAGGTAGGCGTGGTGGTGGATGACCTAGGGGGATGGCAGGGGTTGCAGGATGATCTGGCAAAGCTTGAAACCTGGTCAGGCACCTGGCAACTGGGGTTTAATGCCAAAAAGTGCAAGGTGCTGCATTTTGGGATGAAGAACCCAAGGAGGAGTTACCAGGTGGGGGGAGTGCAGCTAGCCCAGACAGAGGAGGAGAAGGATCTGGGGGTGCTCATTACAGGGTCAATGAACAACTCGGCACAATGTAGGAAGGCAGCTGCAAAGGCCAACAAAATGCTGGGTTGTATTGCAAGGGGTATATCCTCGAGGAGGTGATTCTGCCACTGTATAGGTCATTAGTTAGACTGCACCTGGAGTACTGCGTGCAGTACTGGCACCCGTATCTGAAGAGGGACATTAAGTTACTGGAAGGGGTGCAGCACAGGGTGACAAAGATGATCAAGGGTCTGGGGGACTTATCATATGAGAGGAGGCTGAGGGAGTTGAATATTTACTCACTGGAGGAGAGGAGGGACAGGGGGAACCTGATTGAAACCTTTAAGTACGTGAAAGGAATAAACAAGACAGGTACAGAGGGGCTGTTCAAAGTAAGGGAGAGGAGGGACACCAGGGGCCATGATATGAGACTGGAGGGAGAAAGGTTCAAGAGGGAGATGAGGAGACACTTTTTTACAGAGAGGGTGGTGGCTGGGTGGAATGCGTTACCTGCATAATTGGTATCCAGTAGAACAGTGGACTGCTTCAAAAGGGGATGGGACAGGACAAGGGGGAGGGTTAATGAAGGGGAAGGGTGGAATGGAGGGGCAGCTGCAGAATAAGGGGTGCTAGCTGCACATTCGAGCAGATTTGATAGACCTCTAGGCCTTTATCTGCTGGCAAATTTCATATGTTCGTATAGGGATAAGTGGTATATAAGGTAGCAGCTGCACTGTTTAAATACTATGGTCTGATTCCAATATGACTTATGCATGGCACAAGGTGCTTTATGCCAGACCCTATAGCGTAAATCGCACCTTGCGCCATGCATTCCGCAAGTTGGGATTCCAAGTTGTGGCTTGCGCCAAAGGTGGGCTACGCCACCCACTTCACCCGCAACCCACTGCGGCATGGCACAAGGGTGGATTATGGCAGCAATTGCACCCTATTCCGAAAGGGCAGCTGCTGTAACCCACTAACACCATTCCAAGACTTGCTATGGTGCTGCGGACGTAGACCTGCATGGAGGTGGTCTAATGGGCATCCGTCCTTGCAAACCGACAGATGCCCACTCAGCAGCACTGCAGAAAGCACATAGTCCTGCTCCACATCCCCCCCCAGCAAGCTCATGCCCCCCACCCTGAATGTCGGGGATTCCCCCAGGGTCCGTTTCCTGCTTTTTCCCCCAAATGCCTGTGCCACCTGGCCAGCCCCCCAGTGCCCTCAGGTGGTTGCAGGTGCGTTTTGGGATGGGGGGCTCTGGGGGGGGCAGTAAATTGTGGGCAATGACTTGTAGCGCCCAGGTCCATTGCACCATTTCTGTGGTGCTAGCCTGCAGCTGACACAAGTCGCGGGACATAGGTATCAGGGACCCTGCCTGTCTTGGAGTACGGCACAGGGTCCCCAGCGTAGCGCCGCATGGTGCAACTCACATACGCCCACAAGTTGTGCCATGCAACTTCAAATCAGGCCCAATGTGACCCTAAAAGTCAAACTCATTCATGAATGAGTTTACCCATGACTTAGCGTCATTCATGCTCGTGGCGCACACCGCACAGATTTTAAATGGACTGCAACTAATGTACTTTTACTAACACTGACAGCTATTCTTTACGTTATTGTAAAACATTTTGCCACCAATGCTATATATAGAGGTAGTGCTTTCTAGGCATGTATTCCGTGCAGGCACTTTAAAATTGTCCCCAAAGCTGACAATGTTCCTGTGAGCAGTGGCCTTGATTTTTTTGGATTTAGCACTCTAAAGTATACAAAACATAAGTTAAAACGAGCATTTGTCAATGCCGAAGGTTCATCGTGTGCACTGGTACCATGGGGGGGGGGTTACGAGCTGGTGTTGGCAGATTTCAACACGGGTTCATAATTTCATTGTTTTTTAATATTTTTACACCACATTTTCAACATAGCCATCTTATTACACCACCTCACGAAGAAAGGAAGAGTACAATTTCAACTCCAGTCCAAAAGGTACTTTCATGCAGTGGCTGCAAAATCACCTTTCAGGATGCAAAAAAAACATTTTGCCCAGGATCTGGAAAATGGCAGCTGTCACATTCATGAGGTGCAGTGAAAAGATGGCTATGATGAAAATATGGGGTCAAAATATTGAAAAGTACCAAAGGTACGAGCCAGCGTTTGTTCATTTAAGTGCAGGCTCGTAACTTTGTTGTTTGTTAATATTTTCACACCAAATTTTCAATGTAGCATTCTTATGACCCCACCTCATGAAAAGTGCCAGTATCATTTCATTCACTCATCCCAAAAGGTGATTTCTCAGAGCCACCACACCATTCTGTGCCACAGGTGTGAAAACATGTTTCAGGCAGTATATGGAAAATGACAGCTATATTGTTCATAAGGAGGTGTGAAATAACAGCAATGTTGAAAATCTGGAATGAAAATATTAAAAACTGATGAAGTTGGAAGTAGGCGTAGAAACTGTGCAATGCACGCTCGTAACACAGTCATTTTTGGGAATTTGTGTCACCAGATTTGCAACATGGGCTTTCTGGGACCCCACCTCATGACCAATGGCACTGACGTTTCATTAATCAGTCCAGAAAGAGGATTCCACACAGCGACCATGAAATCATCTTTCAAGACTAAGTAACAAAATAATGACAGTGACAGTGTTCAAGAGGTGGGGTCCCAAGAACCCAATGTTGAAAAAATGGGGCCAAAATTCCTAAAAATGGCTGCGATATCAACCTAAGTTGAAAACCCCCCGTTGATTCCCATTATACAGCTTGCCTTGAAATCTTCACTTTGCCAGTCGGCTTTGAAGAGTGCAGACGTGTCCCGATCCACAGAAGATCATTGCTCCCAACCTCCGGAAGTAAATATCGGTAAGGGGGGAGGGGAAGTGGGTGCGCAGTGGGAGGGTCAGGATGGGGGAGGGAATGGTGAGACAACGATGGACTGTTTTTTTTTTTCAGGTTTAGAGAAATAAAGACATTGAGGGCTGTTTCTTTTTTTTTATAGACCAGGATGTGAACATTTCTGAACACTGGGAGTGCGCACCCCAGTGTCGGGGGGACGGGGAACGAAGGGAGCAAGGAGGGCAGTAGCAGTGGGAGGGAGAGGGAGGAATTTGCTGTGTGTGGTGGGGGGCCTCGAACAGAACGAGGGTGTGGGGAGGATAGCAACAGTGGGAGGAAGCGGGAGAGAGTGATTTGCTGCAGGGGACTCAAATGGGAACGGAGGGAGGACAGCAGCAATAGGCAGGCTCCACGCGTTAACACTGTAAGAGCTACAGCAGTGTGAACACGCAACCAGGAAGTCAATGTAATGCAGGTCTTTACACATGAAAGGACCGAGCTGCACCACTATTGGTTCGGTTCTGTCCTTTGAAAAGTTTGCCAGCTCCGCCCGAAAAACAGAAAGTGAGTCATCACCAGCCTGCCTACTGATTCACCTGCCGCTGACCTGCCCCTTGGAACTGAGCTCTTCAGTGGATGAACCCCTTCTCACACCCCTGTATAGCAACTGTCATTTCCATGAGTTTGTCTGCTCTTGCTCGCATGACAAACTCCAAAATGGCCCTATACATACCTATGGAGTGTGTCCCCATGCTAACACATTGTGATACAAGAATATGGGAGAGCACGAGGGCATGTCTCCAAACTGGGAAGTGGAAGGAATCAATGGCTCAGTTCCACAGAGCCAAAATAAGACCCCTTCCCTCCCAAAAATCCTACCATATAAAAATATTTTTTTCACATCCTTGAACTCCTGAGCAGGTAAGTGTCCTTCGTGGCTTTGAACACTAATACCGCAAAAGGTGCTCTTTAATTGCATTCCCTTGGGACCACCAAAAAGTATTTGTTTAAGCAGGCTATGCACTTATCCAGTCTTGTATTCTTTTCAATGGTGAGCACAACTTACAGTATGTGCCAGTGGTTTGGGTAGGTAAAACTATTGCCAGTGGCACGTAGATGCTTCTCTGGTTGGGATAAAGTGATTAGAGACATGCTGTTGCATTCTTTGGTTGGATTTCTGTGTGTGTGTGTGTGTGTGTGTGTTCGGGGTTGGGGGGGTGCTTCTGTGATTCTGATAAAGTGCTTCTGTGTCATTCTTTGGGTTCTTTGGTTTGACTTTAGTGACAGGGGGGATGCTTTTGTGACTTAGGTTTCATGGTTAAAAAGCTGACGTAGATGATTAACACCTCTTTTTAAGTAGGGCAGCCCATTAACAGGCAATTAAGAGGTAATTAATAAGACAGCTACAGGCAGTGTCAGCAAAATAAGGTTAGACAATACACTTGAACAGCTGGAGCAAGGGAAAAAGTATGCAGTTAAATGGGCTCCTTTATGTGTTTAACCGGCCTATTTTACACAACGAAGTATAGGGAAAAAAATCAGGACTCGGAAATTCTGTGCATTGTTGTGTTTCAGGGTTTAGGGGCTTACTGTTAAATGGTTGCTGGATATTTCTGTGTTTCTGAGTACAGGGGCTTGCTGGTGAACAGTTGATGGGTATTAGTGTGTTGCAGGGTTTAGGGGCTAGGTGGTAGATGGTTGTTGGGTATTAGTTAAAGATACCAACTTTCTGAGGCCTGAAACTGGGACAGTCCATCCTGACCATGACCCTTCCCCCCCCCACCGTGTCATTCCCAAGGGCACCGCCGCGGACAATGCTGCGTATAATCAATTACATTTTGCTGCTTGCTCTGGCCATGTCGCCCCACAGTAACACCAGCAGCAAACTTTCAGATTAGAACAATACATCATCGTGCAGCAGCAAGTTCCAAACCATGATGTACAAAAAGTTCATTAGAAGCAACCCTATGTTAAATTGTGATCAGACATTCAAACTGCATGTGTTGCTCCTCCTGACAGTTCCATCCAACCCACTTACACTCACCTCATTTGCTGAGCAAACTTCACTTCAAAGACTCGCACCACCACACCAGATTGTTTTCACACACTTCCCTACAACTGATCAGGTTCAGGTAGCTTAGTTCCCTGCTGCCGGTCTCTTCTCTGCCTGGAGTTCCTCTCAGCTAATGGCAGGCAGATGTCCACATATGTTTGTTTGCACTACTACCCATTCTAATCTAACAGGAAGGAACCTGCTTTACTGTGCTCCCACTGACATGCTTGCAGTGCAACACAGTCGTGTTGAAGTTGCAAACTGCTGTCCAGCCCGAGCAGCGCCACAGTGGTGCTGAAATAACTGTCACTCATGGATAAGCAGTCAGCAAAAAATGAAAAGGGACAAAACTGGGACAAGTAAGCAAAGACTGGGACAAAAGTGACATTTTGCAAAACTTGTGGGGACACTGGGACATGCTGCCTAAAATAGGGACTGTCCTGTGAAAAAAGGGACTGTTGGTAGCTTTAGTATTAGTGCGTTGCAGAGTTTAGGAGGTTGTTGTTAAGTGGTTGCTGGGTATTAGTGTGGTTTAGGAGCTTACTGTTGCTGAGCGTTAGTAGGATAGCGTTACTAGGTTCTGGGACAGGAGGACAGGAAGCACAAGAAGAGCAGGAAAAAGGAAATGTGGGGAGTGGTGCAATGTAGTGGTTGTGGGGCAGCAACCTATAGGAGGACCTTCTGGAGACTGCGATGCTGCCCCATGTGCATGCACCTCCTGGGTGTAGGGAGCAGGTCTCTAGCCTCCAGGGGGTGCTGGCTGAGAGTCAGGAGAATGTAGCTGGACTCAAAGTTGTATTAACTAGGAGTTGGGGGACCATTTCTCCCACCCAAGGATCACCTAGCCAGACACCGCTGCCTCAAAGGTTGCCAGAAGGGAGGAGCAGTTGGACTTTGGTGGGCTCGAGGGGGATATGGAAGGCTGGGAGGGTGGGTCACAGGCATATTCCTCAACTGGTACCACTAAGACATTCCTATGCCATTCTGGTGAAGCAGGACTGCCAAGAAGGGGCACCTGAGGTGGTGAACAGTGAGGATGTAGGGGTCCTCCCTAATGGAGTCCCCGGGGGGGAGGAAGGAGGACCCTAGAGAAGGAGGAAGCAGCTTCCGGTGGGGGACTTTATTGTCTGGGGGATAGAGTTGGGGGAAGGAAAGGGGGTAAACTGCCTACGTGGCACAATGACTGGAAGGGACGGGACGTCTAACAGGTCGTGAAGGCAATAGGAAGGAATGAAGGAAGGAACTGGATGTCATTGTCCACCTGGAGATGAATTACCTAGCTATGGATGGGACGGGAGCAGTGCAGGAGCAGTTTAGGGAACTGGGAAGGGTCTTGGGCAGGTAGCATGCACTGAAGCCTTTACAGAAGTGCTGCTTGTCTACTGCAAGGGGAAGGAGAGGAAGCTCTGCTCTAAGGCCTTCAACCCATGGTTGAAGGAATGGTGCCGAGAAGAGGGGTACACCTACACTGGGGATTGCATTCCACCTGGGGGAATTAGAACTTATACTGGGGGGGGGGTGGTCTGCATCCATCCAGGAGGGGAACAGCAGTTTCCAGTAGACAGTAAATATTGCTTTGATGGACATTTAAACTAGCTGAGGGGTGGCGGAAGACAAAAGGGAGGCAGTAACTGCCCCCCCATAGGCTGAGATAGAGAGCAAAAAGATCCCAAGATGAGAGCATCCCACCAGGATACAAAACAATACAGGTAGCAGGGGGTTAGCAAAGGAGGAAGGGGGAAGAGGAACAGTCAAAATAACGGGGTGGAAGGGAGAACAGCTGGAAAAATGGGGAAGTGACAAGAAAAGGGCTAACAAAATCTGAAAAGCCATGTGTGGCAAATGCTAGAAGTTTGGGAAATAAAATCCCAGACCTGGAGGCCACCATGATGGAGGCAGACCTGGATATTGTGGCCATTTCTGAGACATGGTGCACGGATAACCATGACTAGGAAGTGGTCATACCCGGTATGTGATGTTTAGAAGAGAGGGCAGGAAGGAAAGGTGGAGGGGTGGTGCTTTATGTTAGGGAAAACATAAAAGCAATGGAGATGCGGGGAATTTGGGGGAGGGGAGCAAAGGCATAGCTACTGATACTACAAGTAAGCCACGGCATACCAAGTTTAGTAGCAGGGGGTAGCAAACAAGCTGGCCAGCATTGCTCTGCACTCTCTAGTCCATCGTGTTTAAATTCCTTTGTTTGGCTTTGCAGGCTTTTTCTTTTCTCTTTCAGCTTTGTTTTGAAGGGGTGGCAAAGTGGACCATGGACATTGAAGCAGAAGGTCTCAATTAGGTCTGCATGGTCCGCCTGCATAGTGATTAACTGCGGCATCTGGTAGGGGATGTGGCAAGTCTGGGTCAGTGGGTTTAGATGCCCCAGCAAAGTTAGAAGCCATACTATTAATTCAATTGTACTAGGAGCGAGAGAAGCAGTAGGAAACCGAGGAGCAGTAGACAGAAGAACAGACTCAGAGCCAACTAAAAGAAAAAAGACCATGTACAGTGGCAAGTTGAGTGAATCTGCCTACTTGTGGGGGAGAGAGAAGACATTTCTGCCATGGTCTTGGACTTGTGGTGCAGTCAGTGGTGTCTGGCAGCAGGCACCACACTAGCAGTGCAGACAGACAGTCGGTCTAGTGTGGGAATCATCTGACTGGAGCTAGGAACCTTGGACTCGAGTCGTGGGGGGGGCAGACATGAACAACAGTAGGGAAGGGGGTAGTAGTGTGCCAGGTTGGTGTACAGATCTGAAATGCCTGGCTACACCCCTGGGGGGGAGGTGTCGTGGGTCGTCCTCAAGTCAGGAAATGGAGCTGCTATTTGGATAGGAGTGGTCTACAGGCCTCCAACACAGGAGGAGAACTTAGATAAAGAAATGGTAGAAGCAACTGGCAAAATGGCTGAAAGGGGGAGGTGGTGCCGGTGGGGAACTTTAATCTGCCAGATGTAGATAGAAGCTTCCCTGCTGCAGGATCAGCTAGAAGCAGATCGGGGCATTCCTCAGGCAACTAGTCAATGAACCCACTCAGGGTGGGGCAGTACTGGATCTGGTGCTTACTGACGGGGACAGTGTTACACACATCAGGGTGGGACGTCATCTGGGGACCAGTGATCATTGCACAGAGTGGTTCAATATAAGAACAGCAGCAGAATCCAACCACACAAGGGTGAGGGTCCTGGATCTCAAAAGGGCTGACTTTACAAAGATAGGAGAATCCCTCCGAAAGGGGGAGATGTCCTGGGTGGGGTGGACGGCAAAGAGGCCAGACTAAATGAGAGCATAGTAAAGGGGAAATTGTTTAACCAGTAAAGGCACACTAATCCAAAGCTTGTTTCCAGGTGTGACCTGGGAGGAACCACAAGGAAGTTAAGTGACTTGCTCAAGGTCATACATTTTGCAAGTGGGGGCTGTGGGATTTAAACCCAGGTCTCCAGGTTTGTAGCGCAGTGTCATTAACCACTACGCTATACTGCCTCCAACCCTTACAGTATATACTACCTCCGGCAACAAACCTGTATGTCAAGCAAATAAGCAAAAATAGAAGGAAGAGGAGACCATTATGGTTCTCTAAGGAGGCGTCAAAAGGTAGAGGCAAAAAGAGTGGCATTCAGAAGGTATAAGGAGACCCAGAGAGAGAGAGAGAGAGAGAGAGAGAGAGAGAGAGAGGAGGATAGGGAAGTGTATCTGGGCAAATGGAGGGAGGCAGACAAAGCAGTAAGGCGGCGGGAGCACGAAGGCACAAACTGAGGAAAGACTTGCCCAGGCAGTACCAAAAGGGGACAAGACATTTGCAGGTATGTTAGTGAGAAAAGAAAGACAAAGGGAGGGATTGCATGGTTCTGGTGGGGGAAGGGGGGGGAGAACTATACAAGAAGGACCAAGAAAGGGCAAATAACTTAAACAAATAGTTCTGCTCAGTGCTCACAGTAGAAGGGGAAGGGGAGGGACCAGGAAAAGGCACCAAGACCTTTGAGGGGAGGGAAGTGGACATCAGTCCCTATTCTGATGAGAGGGTCAGGAAAGCACTCATTAATCTGAGGGTGGACAAAGTCATGGGGCCAGATGGGGTGCGTGCAAGAGTGATGAAGGAACTCAGAGGGATACTGGCTGCACCCCTGCAGACTAGTTTAACAGTTCACTGGAGACCGGCGTGATCCTGGAGGGCTGGAGAAGAGCAGACATAGTCCCACATCACAAAACACATCAGACAGTTGGTGAGACCCCATCTGGAGTACAATGTCCAGTTCTGGAGACCCCATCTCCACAAGGACATAGACAGGATGGAGGCAGTTCAGAAGAGGGCAACTAAAATGGTGCAGGGTTTGCAAGAGAAGCCATACGAAGAGAGGCTAAAGGAGCTTAATATGTATACCCTTGAGGAAAGGAGGGAGAGGGGGGGCATGATATAAACGTTTAAGTACTTCAGTGGAATCAACAAAGTCCAAGAAGGTAGCATCTTTCAGAAAAAGAGATGTGCAAGAACAAGGGGACACAATTTGAAGACAGAGGGGGACATGGCTCAAGGGCAATGTGAGGAAGTATTTTTTTCACAGAGAGGGTGGTGGACTTATGGAACAGCCTTCCTGAGGAGGTTGTGGGGTCTAAAACTGTGGGAGAATTCAAGAATGCATGGGACAGACATAAGGCAATTTTTGTGGGGAGTAGGAAGAAACAGGCTGTTGGTTAAATAGGATCTGCAGCTTATCCTGTAGGTAGGAAAATGGGCAGACTAGGTGGGCCAAGCGGTCCTTGTCTGCCGTCAAAGTCTATGTTTCTATGTAAAAGTGATAGCGAGAAGGAGGTGGGCAATTATAGGCCTCTTAGCCTGACTTCAGTGTTGGGGAAATTAGTGGAAACAGTATTAAAGGAAAGGACTGTGAAATACCTAGAATCCAATGGACTGCAGGACCCGAGGCATCATGGTTTCACAGAGGGAAGGTCGTGCCAAAGAAATCTGATGGATTTTTTAACTGGGTAACCAAGATATTTGGATTAGGAAGGAAGCGTTCAGGCGTGTACCACTAGACTTCAGCAAGAGCCTTCAACACTGTTCCACATAGGAGACTGGTAAACAAGTTGGGTAACATGGGGATGGGCAGTAGGATGTAACCTTTGTATGAAACAGGTTAGGGGATAGGAGGCAGAGGGGGATGGTAAATGGAGTTCACTCCAAGGAGGGGAGAGTGGCCAGAGGGGTACCTCAGGGGTCAGTACTGGGGCTGGTCCTCTTTAATGTCTTCATTAGTGACATAGAGGAGGAGCTAAAAGGGAAAGGCTGACTCTTTGTGGGTGATGCCAAGATCTGCAACCGAGTGGACACTCGGGGGGGGGGGGCAAAGGATGGTAAGAGATTTAAAATGGCTGGAGGAATGGTCAAAAGTTTGGCAGCTAAGGTTTAATGCAAAATACTGCAAAATAATGCACCAGAAACCCGGGAGTGGAGTACAAAATGGGGGGAGGGATATTTGCAATGACCAAGCAGGAAACAGACCTGGGCGTAATCATATCGGATGACGTAAAGGTAACCAGACAATGTGGCAAGGCAAGCCGGAGAGCTAGTGGGTTGCTAGGGTGTATAGGTAGGGGTAACACCAGCAGAAAGAGGGAAGAGGTGTTGCCCATATATAGGTCATTGGTAAGACCCCCCCCCCCATGGAGTACAGTGTCCAGGTTTGGAGACCACATCTCAGGAAAGACAAAGTATAGGTGGTCCAGAGGAGGGCTATCTATAAGGAAAGGCTAAAGGAGGTAAATATTTATACCCTGGAGGGGAGGAGGGAGAGGGGGATTTGATTGAGACCTTTAAATACCTCATGGGGGTGAATAAGGTATGGGTGGGAGGTATTTTTCAGAGGAAAGGGTGCTCTAGAACAAGGGGCCATGATATGAAGCTGGAGGGGGTAGGTTCAGGAGAGATGTGAGGAACTACTTCTTCACAGAAAGGGTGGCGGATGCCTGGAACAGCCTTCCAGTGGAGCAGTGGGGGCAAAAACAGTGGTGGAATTCAAAAAAGCATGGGATGGGCAAAATGGAATAATGAAGGAAAAGGAAGGGGATGGAAGAGACAGTGCCGTAGACTAAGGAGGGTCTGCAACAAAAGCAATCACAATGAAAATGGGCTGAGTGGATGAACCAATGGGTCCTTATCTGCCATCAGTTTCTGTGTTTTCATGTTTCAATTTCTATATACTTTACAATACTAAAAGAAATACTGTAACAAAAAGCCACAAAGATTAACAAACATAACAACATTAAAAAAAAAAAAAAGAAAGAAAAGACCAGCCTTGTTAGCACCAGCCAAATCTTGTTCCTGTTTTTTTAATCAAGGTTTTTATTTTCTTGTCTCTGCTCTGGTCCACCCAGCCCACTACCATTCATTTTCTCTGGAGTTTACCTCCCTTCAGCAATGTCCCTCATAAATTATGCCTTACCCCCATGGTGGGGCAGTAGGAGTGAGCCAGGACCCACCGGAGCACAATCCAGATAGCTCCAGAGGAGTAGCCTAGTTGGGAGTGTGAGGCCTGTGGTGGGCTAAAGTATCGTCCTGCTCGGTTGGGGGCGTTCTACCTATTTCTCTCTAGGGCAGGAGGATGTACAATGATGCACCACACATGCGCGCGAAGGCACACGTTTGCATTGTACTGTATAAATAAAGGCCCTCCCCCACTTAGATGCACCTGCTGTGCTACCACCCAGCTTTTGCAAAGTGGCAAGCAAGCAGGGTGTCACATCTCCATCCCAGAGAGGAGAGCAGTCTATGGATTCTATACACTCTCCCAACAGCCCAACAAGCCCGAATCGCTCTGAATCTGGGTCACTAGTGGCAGCAAGTAGCATCTAAGCCACCACACTACTGAGCCAGCTTTTTCCCCTTTTTATTAGGGATAGATAGAAACGGTTTTTTTTTTGCATTTTGCTACACTCATAATTGTTAAAGGGATCTAGTACAAGATCCCGACACCCAAAATCCCGAGGCTCGAAATCCTGATAGCAAAATCCCAACGGCCACGATCCCGATGGTAAGAAAATGCCAACAGCACATCTCCCGATACTGTTCCATACTGTTCCATGGGTGGCTCTGCCCCCCGCACCCCCTGTAAAATAAATATATATATATATATATATATATATATATATATATATATATATATATATAAATATATATACATATACATGTAAACACCTCAGGATTGCCATACCATGGGGAATGTGGCTGTCGGGAGGTCTGTCATACTGTCAGGATTGTGGCCTTCGGGATTTTTGTGTTGGGATTTCGATCATCGGGATTTTGGGTGTCACGATTTTGTATGAATACCTTTTTAAACAGATATTTTCTGTGCCAGTTGTCCTTTGCTGGATTATGAAAAACGAGTCCCTTTTTATGTCACATGTCTCTTTGGCTGGAGACCAGCTTGCTAGAGACATGTTTCTGTTTGATTGGCTTACATACTGTACATTCTAAATATAGGGCAATCACATAAGCACAGTAGTAAAATAAGCTGGTACATTTATTTTAGGTGACTAATTTATACCCATATAAACAATGTTACACTCCCCAAAACTGTCCACATCTGTCCTGTGAAAGTAAAGTGGCTTCATCCTTCTCTCCACCATCATAATTCTGAGAAAATATGAATATAAACCTGTGAGTATTATTTGTATTAAAAAATATTGTTTCCTTCTTTCTAAAAATGGGTAAGAAACACTTATCTGATTACTTGATAATGCAACACCCCATTCTTGAAACCGTCAGTCTCTCACATGAATTGCTGCCAAACATATTCGCCAGTTTCTACCATTCCAGCTGACATATCATTAACCCCCTCCTCGCCAAACACGCATGAGCTGTTCCTGATGAAGAGAATTGTTCATCACTTTTCAATGCTAAGATGAAAGAAGACAATCTTTGTGTGTGTGTGTGGGGGGGGGGTAACATGACAGTTGAAATGGTAGGAGTGGGTACATCTGTTTGGTGCCGCATTACAGTACAGACTTTTACACTTCCGGTAAAGGGTGGGATGAGTTACCCGTCAGCAGGTAAATGTGTCTGACCCTTTTCTTGTTAAAGAGTTAAAACAATCCTTTATATTCATATGAATGTGCCAGCAGAAAAAGGCCTTACAGTCAATCTAGTCTGCTTGAATATGCAGTTCCCACTGCGTTTACAGAGGGAACTGCCTCCCCTCCCAATATCCCCCTTGACCCCTGTCAAATACTCCTTCCCCTTCTCTCCCTCCCACCTGCAACTTTGCCCCTTATCCTATCCCAACCTCTCTTGAAGTTGTCCACCATTTTTAGGGATACCACCTCCTCATGCAATACATTCCACTTAGCCATCACCCTCTCAGTGAAGAAGTGCCTCCTAATCTCCCTTAAGAACCTCCCCCTTGTTACCCCCTAGTGGTCTTGTTTCCACTAAGGCTGTTGGTGCTCACGCTGTTTGTACCCTCAAGGTACTTCTAGGTCTCAGTCATGTCTCTCTCTCTCATCTGTCCATGAGAGAGTACGTGTTGAGCCCTCTGGGCCTCTCCTCATGGGTGTTGCCTTGCTGGCCCCGCATCATCTTTGTTGCATTTCTCAGGACCGTTTCCAGCAAGTTGATATCCTTCGTGAGATAAGGGCACCAATACTGCACACTGTACTCAAGGTGCATTCTCACTAGAGACCTGTACAGCGGCAAAATGGCCTCAGCCTTCCTACTGGTGATTCTCTTGGCTATGCAGCCCAGCATCCGCTTTACTTTGGATGCAGCCTTCCTGCATTGTGCCGAGTGTTTCAGGTCACTTGTGATAATTACACTCAGGACCTTTTCCTCCTCTGACCTGGTTACTTGCACACCACCCAACCAGTATTTGGTCCCTGGGGTTTTCACCCCCGAGTGCATAACTTTGCACTTGTTAGCATTGAACCCTAGTTGCCAAATGCCAGACAATTTCTCTAGCCTAGCCAGGTTTTCTCTGAGTTCCTGTCTCCCTTCTTCCATGTCCACCCTCCTACAGAGCTTTGTGTCATCTGTAAACAAGCATATCTTGCATCTAATCCCATCTTCGATGTTAGTTATGAATATTTTAAACAGCTCCGGGCTGAGCACTGAATCGTGTGGAAACCCACTGGTCACGGGCCTAGCTTCTGAGAATTCCCCCTCCACTACTGCCTTTTGGCTTCTGTCCCGTAGCCAACTTGCAGCCCACCCAACCAGCTTAGCACACACTTCTGGGTCTTCTGGCTTCCTGAACATTCTCCTGAGAGGTACAGAGTCAAAGGTTTTGCTGAAGTCCAGGTACAGAATATCAACCACTTGGCCCTTGTTCACTGCCCTGGTGACCTACTCAAAGAAGTCAATCAGGTTTGTCCAGCAGAATCTCCCTGGCACAAATCCATACTGTGTGATATTCTGGAGTCTATTATCCTCCAGAAATCTCACAAGTCTCTCTTTCAGGATGGACAGTTTTCCCGCTATTGAGGTCAGGCCGACTGGCCTGTAGTTCCCTGGTTCATCCTTCAGCCCACTTTTGTGTAGAGGCACCGCATGTGCAGTTCTCCAGTCCTGGGGCATGATCTCTGACCTCAGAGAGGTGTTAAACAGGTCTGCCAGGGGACCCGCCAGGGCCTCTGCTATTTTCCTTATGACCTATGGGTGCACGCCATTTGGCCCTGGGGATTTATCCACATTCTGGGCCCTTAAGCTTTTTAGTACCCCATTAGCATGAATGGCGCCATCTGTGACTTGCCCCCTCCCTGTCACCACCTCTCTGTTCCCCTGTGGTACTGGCTTGTCCGTCTCTCTAGTGAAGACTGAACAGAAGTACTTGTTAAGTTCTTCCACTTTCTCTTCATTACTCTCTGCCAAACCATCCTCCTTTTTTAATCTTACAATTTCATCCTTGGTGTTACTTTTCTCCCTTATGTATCGGAAAAAAACCTTCTTTCCTGTTTTACCCCCTCTGCTAGCTGCACTTCCCTTGTATCCTTTGGCACCCTAACCAGTCTGTTCACCTTTCTTGACTTAGCAAAGTATTCCACCCTATCCTCCTTCTGAGTACATTCATACTTCCAAAAGGCTGCCCTCCTGTCACCTACAGCTTTTGCCACCTCCTTGCTGAACCAGCTGAACTTTTTGGCCTTAGTTTTCTTACTTTTGACTTTGGCACACTCACTAGTGGCCTCCATCAGTCCCCCCTTTATTATTGTATTATTGCGCATTTCTGTTCCACATCCATCCCCTTCCAATCCTAGAAAGGTGTCCTACTAGAATTTCTCCCATCCTTCCAAAGTCAGCCCCCATAAAGTCCAGCACTCTTGTCCTGTTTCTGACCATCCTCCTGCCCACGTCCAGGTGAAACCACACCATGTGGTTGGTCACTGCCTGCAAGTGGGGTTCTTCCACTGTCACATCTTGAAAATGCCCACAGTTGTACAGGACCAGGTCCAGTATAGCTCTTTCCCTAATGGGTTCCAAGACACCCTGTGCCAAAAAGCCACTCTGAAATGCATCCAGTGGTACTTGCTCCCTAATGCAGGAGCCAGGATTTTCCAATCCACCCTAGGTAGATTGACATCCCCCATTGTTATAGCCTCCCCCTTACTGGCCATTTCGGACCCTAGTACCCTGTCTAATTCCCCTTCCTGGGAAGGTGGCCTGTAGACCATCCCATCCTTAGTTTCTTCCCCTCCCCACTGGATTGTACCTGTACCCACAGTGCTTCAGTCTTACTCTCCGCCACTTCCTCTCTGACACAAGCTATCCCTTCCTTCACATACACAACCCCCATCCCCCTATACTTCCTATATAGTTTATACCGTGGAACTGCGAGGACTCAGTCGTGGGTTAGTGTGGCCCATGTCTCAGTGATGGTTGCTATGTCCACCTCTCCCTCTGCAATCACTGACTGCAAGTCTGCCATCTTGTTTCCAGGCTTCTGGAATTCAGACACCACCCTCCACTGCAACTCGGAACCTCCCTTCATCTTAATCTGCCCCACCCAGATCATCCCCTCCTCCTTCAGTCACCCCCCCCACACACACACACACACACTTCCACCCTTCTTATCCACCTTCTCTCCATGCTGTCCTGATGAGGGGGGGTCTTTCGGCCCCTCCCTCAGGTGACTAAAGGTGCTATGCATCCTGTTGCCCCCACCTGTCAATTTCAGTTGAGGTTGTTCCATATGTATTCTTCCAGTTTGACCTTCAGGATCCTTGTACCCTGCCTACTCAGATGCAATCTGTCCGGTGCACAGAGGTCTGTTATCCCAAGTTCCTCCCCAGTCCCCAACAAACCCATACCCCTCATTTTCATTCAAATTGTACAGCACAAACCAGTACACCTTGAAGAAGGAGAATTTTCCCTGAAGCGATGGTTTAGCAATAGCTTGCTTCTGGTCACTAGTGTTCTGAATTTAAAAAAAAATACTTGATTTAAGTCACAGCATTATGGGTCAGTGGCCCTTTTTTCCAATTTGCTTTCTGCTGTTTATATGGAAGAAAAAGATGGATTTTTGTGCATCCTGCCCAGAGTGTCAGTAGGATTGCCCCCAGAAATATAATGCAGGCTCCATTGAACGCAATTCCCATAATAGATATTCTGTTTGAAAGAACTGGGGTTGATATGGTGGGACCCCTGGTAAAAAGTTCAGCAGGGTATCAGTATGTTATGGTGATGATGGATTACACCACCCAATACCCCAAGGCTATTCCCATACACTCCACTACAGCCTAATCAGTAGCCAAAGAATTGTTGAAGGTATTTTCCTGAGTTGGACTCCCAAAGGAGAACTTAATTGGTCATGGCACCATGAGCTTTATGTCAAAGCTTATAAGGGAGGTGTGTTTTTTTTTATTCGATTGTTTAATCAGGAGTGGCACACTAAGCTGAACGCTTGTTTTTAGGTGCAACCTGGGAACACAGGGAAGTTAAGTGACTTGCTCAGGGTCACACAGTATGCAAGTGGGGGCTGTTGGATTCAAACCCAGGTCTCCAGATTTGCAACTCAGAGCCTAAACCACTGCGCTATACTGCTTTACTTAAGGAAAAGTCTATCAGGACATCAGTGTACCACCCTCAGACCGAAAGCATAGTCGAAGGATTTAACAAATCCTTATAGGGTATGCTGTCTAAATTTGTTTCAGCGGGGGCAAAAAACTGGGATGAACTTTTACTCTATTTAATGTTTGTAGTTCGGGAAGTGCCACAGTCATCCGTGGATTTCTCACCCTTTGAACTGTTGTATGGGTGACAACCTCAGAGGATGCTGGCTCTCATAAGAGATATGGGAGGAACGGGCACAAAAGTCTCCCTAACGTGCTCCAATATGTAATACAAATGACGGAAAGACTGAACACGACTGGCAGATGATTTGCCAGAGAAAATGGATTCAAAGTACAGCAAACCTAGGCAGGACACTATAACCAGGGGGCGAGGCTACGAGAGTTCAGACCTGGTGACAGCGTACATCTTCTGCTTCCTAGCTCTAAATGTAAATTCCTGGCAAAATGGAAAGGGCCATATGAGGACTTGAGAAAAGTGGGGCCAGTTGATTATAAGATATTATACAATGGCAAGAAAGAATCCTGGCTCCTGATTGGTCAGTTGGCTATCACAGCAGGGATGTTATTCTGGCATAACATCCCTGCTGATGTTATCATAGATGACATAGAGCACCTAGAGCATCTTTTCTTAAAAAAATATTTTAAAACACTAAATCAAATTCTTTAAAATTATTTTTTTCTGTATAAAACAATGAGCCATTGTATAATAGGAATAATGCCCTCCAGGGTGGGTGTTATGCTGGAATAACATCCCTTCTCGGGTGTTGGATGCCCTCGGCCAGTGGCCTCGGGCCCAACCACCCAGGGTGGGATGTTATCCCAGCATAACACCCACCCTATCAGGCATTATTCCTTTATTACAACCCAACCGAAAAAAGGAAAAACAAATTTATCATGTTAAGTCTGGTTTCAGGTAGCATCACGCCACTGTTTCCTCCCTACTCCGTGTCACCGACTCGATCCAGTCAACTATGGACAAAGGCTTTGTCACTGCTGCCATCTTCGTGGGCCTGGCAAAGACCTTTGACTCTGTCTGTCACCACCTTCTGATCTATAAACTTCATTCCTCTGGTCTGGCCTCAGCTGCTACTGATTGGTTCACGTCACACCTCCAGCACAGACAGCAATCTGTGCAAGTAGGTAATGACCTCTCCCCCCCCATCTCCCAATCCTAGCTGGCATCTCACAAGGTTCCATTCTTGGTCCCATCCTATTCTCAATATTCATTAATGACCTCCCCTCCATCTACTCCCCCTCAAAAATCCATGTGTACGTGGATGACACATTATCTAACTTTACGGTCCCTCTGCTGCAGAAATAACTCCCTCCCTGCAATGCGAGTTTGACAAAGTGCCACTATAGTTCCATCAAAACCAGTTAAAACTAAACTCCCAAAAAACAGTATCAATGTTCTTTGGATCAAGGCAAAGACAGTCCAAGTCCCTTAACTCCCCAACAGCTTACATTTAGAAACAGTCAACTCATTCAAATATCTTTGGCTGGACAGCAGCATTGATTTTTCAGTCCATATAGACTCCATTTGTGCCAAACTTTGCTCTAAACTTGGTGCTCTCTACCGACACAAAGAATGCCTCCCTTTGTCCACTCGTCGAACCTTTGTCACAAAAACCATTCTCCCTGTAATAGACTATGCAGACATTGTCTATGGTTCTTCTCCTGCTACTTCCTTAGCAAGACTTGATACCCTACTCAACTCATTTTGCTGCTTTACCAACCCCCTCTAATTTATCACTGTACCCTCTACTCCTCCTTCTGCCTAATGCCTCTACCCATCAGGCACCAGATTCATAGCCTCACCTTCATCGGCAAATTCTGGTTTGGCATACTCCCCCCCACCACCACCACTTCCACTCCAACCTATCTCCAGCTAGCTGCTCCACATACTCCCTTTGCTCTAGAGATGCCCAAATGTTCTCGCTTCCCCACCCTTGCACATGCGCAGGCCAGAAGGCATTTATTTATCATCTCCCTCACCTCTGGAACCAAGTTCCTTGGGCCACTTGCCGTTCCCCTACGTTGTCTGTGCTAAAATCCCTGCTCTGAGCTGCTCCTGCCAACACATGCACCTGCCAATCCCCATCCTCCTCCTCCTCCCCCCCGCCCCATCTCCCTTGATAGGCACAGCATCTTTGCCAACCCAAGGAGTCCTTTTCTCCCTAGTCTGACCCCCTTTGATTTGTTCAGCCTCTTGCTGGTCTGACCTCCAGTGCCTTGTTTAATTCTCTTAACAATGCTACTCCATTCATGCAATAATTTTGTACATAAATGCACAATTGTTTGAACATGTATTATTTGCATTACTTTCCTGACTCTGTATAGACCTCTGTTCTGTAACTTAATCTTGTATTAATTTCTGTATTGTACCTACTGTCTTTATTTACCCTGTACGTTTCTATCTCCGGGTTGCACTTGGAAACGAGCCTCGGCTCAGCGTGCCTTTCCCAGTTGCCAACTTTTAATTAATTAATTAATTAATTAATTAATTAAATTTGTTGAAACTCAGGAAAGACCAGGAGGGGTTTGCTAGCTGACCCAGAGGAACCTAAAGGGGCCCCTAGTCAGGTCATGGATGAGGACATTGAAGATGGAATCCTCAACTTGGGCCCTTAAATTTTAAAAGAATGAAGCCCTGTCCATTGGATAAATGGCTCAACCTGACCTAGAAAATCGAAGCACAGCAACTGGCAGGACATTTTGTGGATGTCTTCTCCCCAAAACTGAGACAAACTCGTGATCCACTACAGAGGAACAGACCAAGGTGTCCAGATCTGCCAACAGCCATATAAATTCCTGAAAATGGTCAGAGAGACAGTGCGGGAGGAGATCCGCTCTATGTTGGAACTGGGAGTAACTGAGGAATCTCAGAGTGGCTGGTGTAGCCCTATTGTACTAGTCCCAAAACCAGACAGCTCCACTCAGTTTTGTATAAATTTCCAGACAGTTAATGCAGTCGTCAAGTTTGATGCGTATCCTATGCCCAAAGTGAATGAACTTCTGGAATAGCTGGGTAAGGCACAGTACATTAGTAACCTAGACCAAGACGCCAAGAAAACAAAAGCTATGTTTCTCTCCCATAAATCTGTTCCAGACAACTTGCCACTTCTAGGCACACCTCATCAAATAACGTCCCTCTTAGGAGAGACTATCGAAGCCACAGTCAAGTTCATATACTTAGGGTTTTGGATCGATCATAAACTCTCTTACATGGAGCATATAATATCTCTGCAACTGAGGCCCTAGATGCATTACTTTCTCTCAACCCTTCAAAAGGCAAATCCCCGGATGGATTAGACCCCAAACTTCTATACCTCTCCACCCCTGCTATAGCAACTCCACTTGCCTAAGTCCTAAACCAATCCTTTGCTGCCTCTGCCATCCCCCATGCATGGAAGCACACCACTGTCATTCCTCTGCCAAAAGAAGGTGCCCCTACCTCCCCCTCTAACTACCACCCTATCTCCCTCCTCCCAGCCCTAGCAAAACTACAAGTGCACCTTGTACTCGCCCAACTTACCTAATTCCTGACAGACTCCAAATTCTTCACGCCATTCCAGTCTGGCTTCAGGAAGGGACACTCCACCACCTCCTCACTGATAAGGCTTACAGACACTATCCTGACAGGCATGGACAGTGGACTGATCACCTCAGTTGTTTTTGTCAACGTTGCAAAAGTCTTCAACGCCGTCTCCCACCCCATATTGCTCTCGAGTCTCACTGAATCAGGCCTCTCTGTCACAGCCACAGACTGGTTCAGATCATACCTCTCTGATAGAACTCAGTCCGTTAGAGTCTCAAATGCGATCTCCACCCCCCTTCACTTAACTACCGGTATCCCACAGGGGTTGGTTCTTGGTCCTATTCTGTTCTCTATATTCCTAAATGACCTGCCACTCATCTGCTCTACTTCCTCAATCCACATGTATGCAGATGATACTGTACTCTACTACTCGGGCTCCGCCCCTGATGTGGTACAATCAAACCTCCAAGCTGACTTCAACAAGGTACAGCAATGGTTTGGCTCGCACCAGCTCTCCCTAAATGCAAAAACAACTGTCACTATGACCTTCGGCACACGACAACGCCTGGCCAGACTCCCCTCCCTTCCCTATTTCACCACCCTGGATGGCCAAAAACTTGAAGATGTCTCCTTGTTCTGTTACTTGGGGGTCTGGCTCGACAGCCATCTCTCCTTCTCTGACCACATCGATGCTATCTCAAAAAAACTATGCCCCATGCTCAGTGCGCTACATAGGAACCGCAGCAGCCTCCCTCCCCAAGTCCGATGTGAACTGGTCCTGAAGATGATTCTGCCCTCCAGCGACTACTACGACATTGTATACAGTGCAGCCCCTAAGTCCACCCTATCTAAACTGGACACACTTTATAATGCCTTCTGCCACTTTGCTCTCGATGCCTCTCCCCTCACCCACCACTGTGACCTCAACCGAGCCTTCGTACTACCGCCCCTCGAAAACTGCCACATCTCTCACTGTGCTAAATTTGTCTCTAACCTATGGCTCGGGTCCATACCCTCCTACCTTGCCACCGTGCTCACAGAAGCCCCACCCCCCTCCCATCATCTTAGATCCAGTGACTCCCACCAACTTTCAGTCCCTAGGCGGAAGACCTCTGCCGGTCAAGCTGCCTTCTCGCACCAGCTACCCAAGCTCTGGAATGCCCTCCCACAGAAAATTCGGCACTCCTCCTCTTCCTACTCTCTGTCTACCGCCCTAGCAAACTTCCTTTCTACAAATTGCTCCTGACCCTGAACCTGCCATGCCCCACTATCTCCTCCCCAATGCCTGACCAGTGGCCTTAGCCTTGCTGCAGAAGCTGGCATATAACCCCAACCTTGTACTTATGTCCTGGGCCTATTTTGCCCTATGTACTGTGTATAACTGTATAACAGTGACATACATCCTCTGTTGTTTACAGCTGTCACTACTGTGCTAATTTACCTTGTCTGCTGCTTCTTGCCACAAAAATTGTTATTTGATACTATAATATCCTAAGCATTCAATGTGCACTACTTGTATATTCATGCAATTGTGTATCCCTATGCTGCTTTTTATTTGCTTCTGTTAACTGTTCACTTGATAACCTGCATGTTATCATATCCATGTTGAAACAATTGCAATAAATAAATAAATATAAAGAGGAACTGGCAGAAAAACTGAAGCAATGTTTAGGATTATTCTTCCAGATTAAACACCTCCTAACCCCTGAAGTCAAACAGAGTCTAGTACAGTCCACATTCCTCCCCCTTCTAGACTATCCCAACTTTCTGTATAGTCATGGTCCAAGCACGGCATTGGCCAAGCTAGACACTCTATACAATAGGGCATTGAGATTCATTACTGGTGCCCCATTCAGGAAACACTGCTGCTCTCGGTGGCACTGAGGGCTGAGGTGCTGGACTACTTACCTCATGCTGTGCCAGCGACCTGGGTTCGGGAATGACCTTCGGTCACTGGGTGCCAGTGGGGGGAGGATGGGAGCAGTATTGAGCAAAGGTTTTCCTCTCCTGGAAGGGGAGGTCACCCACCTGTAGTCCCGACATCGCCGGATGGAGGTCCGGTGATAGGCGCAGGCGACAACGGTGCGACCGGTAGGGTGGGGGGGTGTCCTACAAGGCATACGTACGCATGCTTCCACACTCATGCATCATGTCGGGGACATGCGGAAGTGGGACTAAAGAAGAAAAAGCCAAAAGTACATATGGAAAAAAAAACTAGGAGAACCATAAATGCTGCTACATGGATTTATAGAGCCCTAATTGGATAACTCCTATAGTATATTTCAAGCCTTTTAACTAGCACCCTTGGGTGCTACTCACTTAGAAAACATTCTTTCCTTTCACTTGACATCCCCAGATGTAGATCTAATTTTCAACCTTAAGCTATGCCCTGCCAACCCTATGGAATAACCTCCAGAAAGTCCAGAGGTTGTCCACTCTTGTTAAATTAGCAACTTTCAAATCCTTGCAAAGACAATATAGCAGAGACTCTTGCAGCTTGCAAAGGGGGGTTGGGCAGAAGCAGGGTGCGAAGGCGAAGTACTAAATGAGTACTTCTGCTCAGTATTTACTAAAGAGAAGAGGGGGGTGACACCCAATGTGGGAGAAATGGCAGAAGCGGGGGGGGGGGTGGTGACAGATGGGGAAATCATGGAGAGCAGAGTTCGAGAGGCTTTGAAGGCACTGAGGGTGGACAAGGCACCAGGCCCAGATGGCATCCACCCCAGGGTACTGAAGGAGCTGGCAGAGGTCCTTGCAGGACCTTTGACAGACCTATTCAATGCCTCACTACATTCAGGGTGTGTACCTTAGGACTGAAGGATGGCTCATGTGGTGCCCCTCCACAACAGTGGCCCCAAGGATGAACCAGGAAACTACAGACCAGTGAGCCTCACATCCATCGTGGGTAAGCTAATGGAGACTATCCTGAAGGAGAGCTGGGGCCCTCCTAGAGGCCAAAGGACTACAGGACAGCAGACAGCATGGTTTACACGTGGCAGATCCTGCCAAACCAACCTTGGTCGAGTTCCCATGACTGGCACCTAGGCAACTGGACAGGGGCCATGCAGTGGATGTCCTGTATCTGGACTTCAGTAAGGCATTCACCCAGTGCCACATGGAATGCTGGGAAGGAAGTTAGTAGGCACAGGGGCGGGTGCAAAGCTGGTGAGATGGGTAGGAAACTGGCTGCAGGGAAGGCAACAGAGGGTGGTGGTGGGTGGGGAGCTCTCACACCCAAGGGCAGTTACGAGCGGTGTTCCACAGGGCTCAGTGTTGGGACCAGTTTTGTTTGAGATATTCATTGCAGACATATCATGGGACATCAAGAACAAGATCAGTCTGTTTGCTGATGATACCAAGGTAGGCGTGGTGGTGGATGACCTAGGGGGATGGCAGGGGTTGCAGGATGATCTGGCAAAGCTTGAAACCTGGCAGACACCTGGCAACTGGGCTTTAATGCCAAAAAGTGCAAGGTGCTGCATTTTGGGATGGAGAACCCAAGGAGGAGTTACCAGCTGGGGAGTGCAGCTAGCCCAGACAGAGGAGGAGAAGGATCTGGGTGTGCTCATTACAGGGTCAATGAACAACTCGGCACAATGTAGGAAGGCAGCTGCAAAGGCCAACAAAATGCTGGGTTGTATTGCAAGGGGTATATCCTCGAGGAGGGAGGAGGTGATTCTGCCACTGTATAGGTCATTAGTTAGACCACACCCGGAGTACTGCATGCAGTACTGGCGTCCGTATCTGAAGAGGGACATTAAGTTACTGGAGGGGGTGCAGCACAGAGCGACAAAGATGATCAAGGGGCTGGGGGACTTATCATACGAGAGGAGGTTGAAGGAGTTAAACGTACTCACTGGAGGAGAGGAGAGACAGGGGTGACATGATTGAAACCTTTAAATACATGAAAGGAATAAACAAGAAGGGTACAGAGGGGCTGTTCAAAGTAAGGGAGGGGAGGGCCACCAGGGGCCATGATATGAGACTGGAGCAAGGAAGGTTCAGGAGGGAGATGAGGAGACACTTTTACAGAGAGGTGGTGGCTGGGTGGAATGTGTACCTGCTGAAGTGGTATGCAGTAGAACAGTGGACTGCTTCAAACGAGGATGGGACAGGACAAGGGGGGAGGGTTAATGAAGGGGAAGGGTGGAAGGAAGGGGCAGCTGCAGAATAAGGGGTGCTAGCTGCACATTCGAGCAGACTTGATAGACCTCTAGGCCTTTATCTGCTGGAAAATTTCGTGTGTTCGTATGTTCGTAACTGTCGATCCTAACCTGCCACGTAGCCTATCAGATGATTACGCTTAGTCCTTCAGCTGATATGCTGCCTACTTCCTTTCCTGCCTACACTACTGCTAACACATCCAAAATCCCCGCACAACTACTCCGATCTCTACCTCCCTGCTTCCTTACTCTCCTCCCAACCCTTTCTTCGACCCTCTGTTATCATATGCTGGTGTGCTGTTGATCCTTCACTGTCCCTGTCTGCTCTCACTCCCAACTACACTTAGGGTACAGTTGCCATAGGCCTTTGAAAACTGCATGTTTTGTAAATATTGTAATAAGTTTGTATTCTTGTACTGTCATGTTACTGCTACTTGTTTTTTGCCTTGTCCTTGTGTTATCCTAGTTGACATACAGTATCTCAGCGTTGCAGCGCTGACCAAGTCTGCTTTGTAAACAAGTCTCGCTCAATGGTGTTTTCACCTGGTTAAATAAAGATTGATTGATTGAGACCTGACCAAGGGGAATCGGCAAATCCTGCCAACTCCTGAATCCCAGGAGAAAACGGCCTTTGTCACAGTATTTGGTTTGTATCAGTTTACTGCATGGTGCCCTGGCCAGATTTCAGAGAATGATGGAGCGAATCCTCCATTCCCATGGGTTATACGTAACAGTATTTATTTATTTATTTATTGAAGAGAATCGGAATTACCTGGAGCATACCTGGACAATGTTGTTGTATTTAGCTCTGATTGGGACACTCACCTGCGGGATATGGCTGCGGTACTTCAGCCGCTCAGGGAGGCAGGTCTCATGGTCAATACTGCAAAATGTGCTCTAGGGTGACAGAAAACTAAATACCTGGGATACGTGGTTGGGAATGGCCATGTACGCCCACTTGTTGATAAGGTAACAGCTCTTGCTGACTGTCCCATACTGACTACCAAAAAGCAAGTTAGGGCTTTCCTTGGCTTAGCGGGGTATTATTGGAGGTTCATTCTGGAGTTTTCAACACTTGCTGCCCCACTGACTGACCTGACTAAAATGGGTGCCCCAAATAAAGTTCAGTGGTCCTCAAAGTGTCATAAGACTTTCCATGCAATCAAAAGTCTGTTGTATAACGGACCTGTCGTTATGAAGCCCTGATTCCAAGCATCCATTCATTTTGCACAAGGATGCCTCAGAAATAGGATTGGGAGCTGTCTTGTCACAAGAATGTGACAATGAGATTCACCCCATCCTCTATTCTTCCAGAAAATTGTTTCCCAGGAAACAACGGTACCACGCTAGAGAAGGAGTGCCTTGCAGTGAAGTGGGTAGTAGTAGCTCTGTGCAACTATTTGTTGGGAAGACATTTCACCTTGGTCACTGACACCATGCACCCTTCAAATGGTTACATGCAGTATGGGACACTAATTCCAGAGTTAGCCCGGTGGTACCGGACTCTGTAGCCGTTTTCATTCTGGATGTATCACAGGGCAGGTTCCCCACATAATAATGCTGACTTTTTCTCTTGGTAGGATAGTTCAGTGGTAGCAATCGCCAAGCCTGCCACAGACACAGCTCTGAGGGGAAGGGGATGTGAAGGAGTCTAAACCACCTTCACCCAGGACCTCCTTCCCACTAGCAGGAGAATAGGGTGAATTGAGACCCAGCCCTGCTGATTTCTGGTGCTGCCCTTTAAAGGCCATATGTGCTGGCTATATACAGGCTTGGAAATCCCTGTGGGGGAAGGGCAAAAAAGATAGGCATAAGTAGGAAACCACAAAGAGCAAGAAACAGGATTTGAGGGGTTGAGAGAGAGCAGGGCTGCAAAGTATCTTGTTTTGTTTTGCATTTGCTGTGCCAAAATAAGCTTCAGTGCTGAAGTAAACCAACTTTTTGTTTCATTGAACTGTGCCTCAGTGTTTTTTTTCCCTGAGGATTCCCCCACAAGTCTTTGCTCACTACAACACTGTTACAGGGAACCATAGCCTAATTACCTTGAAATTCTGCAGTTGGCTTGTTTCCCATCTGACATCCTCAGCTCCCAGTATGGTTCTTATAAAGCCTGCCATATCACCTAAAGAATATAAGTGCCCCATGTGGGCCTGAAAGTTTATGTACCAAAGTTTTCTGTTGGTCCAAAACAGATATAAAATCTACTTTTATGTTTAAAAGAAAAACAGAATACAGATTACCTAGGAGACTCAAGTAGGGAACCAATGTTCAAAGGTCAGTGAAAATCAGCAAAATTAGCTTTCAGTCACTGTTGAGGATTAACTGCCAGGTCAGAGAGAGGTAAGCACGTGTGTGTGTATGGGGTCATAGGTTGAATTCAGCACCTACAACCTGTTCTAAATAAAAGTAAATGTCTGTCCATACTAAACATAGAGAATACTGGATGGGCAGCTGTGCACAACCAGTGGATTGTGCCACTGAATGGTTCTGATTACCTCTGACCTCGAGAGCGAAACTCGAGAGGTCCGTGGGAATCAGAACCCCGAGGTGGCACAATACACTGGTTGTGCATAGAGTTGCACATCCAGTATTTTTTTTATGGTGTATGGTGCCCCAGAAAGTAATTTTCAAAAGTTAGATTTCTTTTCAAAATAAATGTTTGCAGCCACATCTTATTTCCCTGTTTTAAGGCTGGTTGCTAGGGTCAGTGACATGGTTGTTATGGAGCAGATGCCCCTACTTGTCTAGCGCGGGCTTTGATTGGTTGCCAGTTGCCTGCAGGAGGGATTTTCAAAAGAAAAAGCATGGCCGCTCTATTTCTTGCTAAGCGAGAGGATGTACTGCAAGGATCTTCTTAGCTGTTTTAATAAGTAATTTAAAATATCTGATTGATACGGCATTTTTTTTTTTAAATAAAAGTATAAATATCTGGTTGATCCTGCTGTGTGTGCATCTCAAGCAGTTCAAGTGATTGTGCTGGGGCCGCCACAAGTTACTATGTGGTTCATCCTGCCATTTCTGTTGCCACAGCTGTTGTGGCTTGTGCACTTTGAAAACGAGCTGAAATGTTGTTGTACCACAGTATGATATTACCGCGTTCCATGACCTTTGAACTGTGGTACAACAACATTTCAGCTAGGATGGTTTTTCATGTTAAACAAGCCCTCACCATACACTATAACCATGTAGTATATTTCATACAAGACAATAATGTATTTGAAATGTATGCCATATATCCCAACATTGGCTGGTTTTGGGGATATTAATATATATATGGAACATTGAGAAATATGGATGCCATATATACAGTATGCTAAATACATGAATAACAAGTATTTGTCAGCGCCAAATGTTTGCTTGCTGATATTAGCATTGGACGTGCAGGAGTTAGACAGCTGCAGAAGAGGAATGGCAGTGAAGTGTTGAACTCACACCAACCCCACCTCCACTCTGCAAAGATGGACAGGCATTGGGGTGTGCTTTTGAGCTGTCACCCATAATGCTCATGCCATGTTACCTCACCCTATCCTGCAGACACTGACAAGTGTTGAGGTGTGCCTTGGGGTGTTCAGCTTTATAGTCACCCCATTCCATAAGGACATACGCTGAAATGGGTGCAGTATAGGAGAATGGGGTGAACTCTGGGGCCGAAGAGTCCAAGGCACACCTTGATGCCTGTCACTGGCTGCAGGGTGGGGGTGGAATGGCATGAGCATTACAGTTGGCAATCTAAAGGCACACCCCCTGACGCCTGTCAATCTGTACAGGGTGGGATGTTATGGTTAGAAACCCTAACACCCGGGTGTTTGTTGGTATTTGAACTACACATTTTCAACATGGCCTTTTTGTGGCCCCACGTCATGAAAGCATTTGGGACCTCTGCTCATTATCAGTGACACTGTGATTTTGTGAATCTGTCCCGAAACATTAATTTCCCACAGCGAGCGCACCATTCTCTGCCAGATGTGCAAAAACACAGTTCAGGCAGGATGTGAAAAATAACAGCTTTACCATTCATAGGGTTGTGTGAAGAGATGGCAGTGTTGAAAATCTGAAGTGAAAATATTAAAAGTGCTTGAACTTACGAGTGTACATGGAAACTTCTCAATGCATGCTTGTAACACAGTCATTTAGTGGAATTATTTCATCAAATTTTCAACATAGGCATTTTGTGACCTCTGCTCATGAACAGTGTCACTATGATTTTCTTAATCTGTCCTGAACATTGATTTTCCGCAGCGACCACACCATCGTACACCAGATGTGTGAAAAAACATTTCAGGCAGGATGTGAAAAATGACAGCTGTACTGTTCATAAGGAGGTGTGCAAAAATGACAATGTTGAAAATCCTGAGTGAAAATATTACAAATTCTTGAAGTTACGAGTGTGCATGGAAACTGCGCACTGCGTGCTTGTGACATAGTCATGTTATGGACTTTTGTCACTAAATTTTCAACATAAGCATTTTGAGACCTCTGCAGGGTGAATGAATCATTCACAAATCTGGACTGTCATGTACAGTATGGGCTGCACACCCATTGGCTCTTGCTCTGCACCAATGGGCGTGCAGCCCTACCAGGCAGTCAGTCATGCCACGCGGGCGGCAGGTATGGTGGATGCTGCCGCCTACCGCCGCCGGGGAGCGGGTGGTGGGCTTCGTGGGTGGGTGGGGTGGGGGACACCAGCCACCAGGAGATGTTTCGGGGGTTCATTTACATTCTGCCCGTGATCGGGCATTTCGTCCACTGGACCACCAGGAGATGTTGGGTGGGGTGGGTTCATACTTTCTGCCCGCGATCGGGCCAAGGGGGATGTTCGGGAGGTGTTATGCTTACTTTCGCCCGCTGATCGGGCACAAGGGGATGTCTGGGGTCACTTTACTTACTGCCCGCGATCGGGCATTTCGGTCCACTGGACCACCAGGGAGTGAACGGGAGGGGTTTAAATATACCGCCTCGGATCGGGCATTTCGTCCACTGGACCACCAGGGATATGTACGGGGAGGAGGTGGGGAGCCACATTGCTGCCTGATCGGGCTGCAGGGTGCGTCGATTCCCCGGCTGGCTGCTGCTGGCAGGCGCCAGGCGCCAGTCCTCGAGGATCGGGCGCACCTACATGCTAATGGCATGCAAATGGAGCCATAATCAGATGCAAATGGCCCCCGCTCCTTGCATGAATTATGGCCCCATTTGCATGTCACCTTTGAATATCGTGATTTCGCGCGATGGCGAATGGTACGGCGCCCACCGCAAGTTGAATGCTCCACTGACAACTTGCGGTGGCGCAAGTTCCACTATGCCATGCACAGTGGCTACTGGCTGGGTGGTGATATTCAAAGGAGTTGCTCAGTAGCGCAACTCCTTTGAATATATGGCCTCCCCACCCCTGCGCAAACTATTTATGCGCACTGCAAGGGCTTGACGCCTCAGAATGGCGCAGTTTGAATATCCAGCCCACAGTGTATATATATATATATATATATTTATAAATGAGGATCCATATCCAGATCCACATCCAGACTTCTGATTGTATAAAACACATCACATGACCGTGCGTATATCAAGCGCGACACTTACCCTGCACTTTACCCCCTCCAAAACAATTTTAACATTTTATAAGATAGATATACCACTCTTGGAGGGTATGTGAGTCGCGCTCTGATACTCATACGCCTTAGGCAGTTAGCCTTTTCGGCCTTGACCTCGTCTTTCTAACCTTACACCAAAGCGTCTTGTATATCAGGCGCGACGCTTTACCTCAAGTGGTATATCTAGCATATATATATATATATGCATTGTAACAGAGCATAATCATGAGAAACAAACAGACTTTTATTTTGCCCTGAGTCACAATAGGTCTTTCCAGTATCGAATTTATGCCTATATGCATATATCATCATCATCATCATCGTTTATTGTTCATCCATATAAAAAGGACATTACAATCACATTACACATTTTAAAACCGGTATACATCTAGAAACAGCATATCAAAGAATTCTGCAATAAACAATCAAATGTTGACATAATGTGCAAAGTCTGCATATATAATACATAACTCAATTAATACTATGGTTAGTTATTCCTTCTTTTTTTACAGTTAATTACTGCAGAGATGAATGTTGCTGCAAGTTCTACTTCCTGTACGGTTTTAGAGTGTTGGAGAATAACAATTGGATCACACTGCAGGTCTGCATATTTTACTAAAAAGCTCATAAGAAGTTCATTTCTGCACTTACTATATAAGGGGCATTGTTGTATAATGTGCGTCATGGTTTCTTGAAATCCATTAATGCAAGGGCAACAGTTTACCATATTTATACCACTCATTTCTATTAAAGTCATTCCTATTGAAGTAAAGTACAGTTATGTCAAAACTTACCGTAACAGTAGATCTTCGAGAACAGCTCTTGCAGCAGGATACACCATAAGGACTGAAGCGGGCCAGCGCCAGGACCCCACAGAAAAATTCTATCTAGCTATATCCAGTGGGGGACTACCCCCGACATCGGCCCCACCCCCGACATCCGATGTCACATAAAAGGGGTGGTCCCCCAGCATCCCTCAGTTCTCCCACCAGAGACTCCTGGCATAACGATGCAGTTCTGAAGAGGAGACCGAGGATTCACTTCCAGAGGAAGGCAAAATTAATTTGTTTGCATCTGAGACATCATAAAGAAGAACCAAACCTGCTGAGGGGAAGGTGGGAGGGAAACTACCTGCTGCAAGAGCTGTTCTCAAAGATCTACTGTCACGGTAAGTTCGTACGTAACTGTACTATCTTACTTTGAGATGCAGCTCTTGCAGCAGGTTACACCATAAGGACTGATTCCCAAGCAGTAAGGGTGTAGGTTAATCCTTTTGGGAGGAGGATAAAAGGGATCCCAAAATCGACCGTCTAGGACAAGAGTCCCTGGAGGACTGCCAGGCTGAAGCCCGCTCTGTGCCTTGAGGCAATGTCCAAGCTGTAGTGCCTGATGAAAGTGTGCATTGTACTCCAAGTAGCAGCTGCACAAATGTAGAAACATTCTTAAGCGCAGCAAATGAGGTGGCCACCCCCATGTGGAATGTCCCTTCACCGGTCTCGCTAAGGGCTTATTGTGCTTCTGGTAACAGAATTCAATGCATTTAACCAGCTACTTGTAGAGTGTCTGCTTCGACACAGGTGCTCCCAACATCCTGTGCACAAATGACAGAAATAGCGGGTCAAACTGACGGAACGGTCTGGTTCTGGTCAAATAAAACATAGAGTCCTATGCACATCTAGAGTGTGCAAAGAGCCTCCCCTCAATTAGAGTGGTTGGGGTAGTACACCAGAAGGTCAGTGTCCTGATTCAGGGTTAAGGCTGAGACCACCTTGGGAAGAAACTTAGGATTAGTCCTTAAGGACACCTGGTCCTTATGAAAAATCAAATAGGGCTCTTTACACATGAGCACCTGAAGCTCTGAAATTCTCCTTGCTGAGGTGACAGCAACCAAAAATAGTGTCTTCCAAGAGAGGAGACATAGCTCGCAGTCTGTGGCTGGTTCAAAGGGAGGTAGCTTAAGCTGCTTTAGAACAAAAAGAGGATCCCAAGGAGGAATTGGGTCCTTAATGGGGGGTCTCAGATGAAGGATGCCACGCAAAAAAGCTTGGGACGCCTCTAGCTGTGCTAGTGACCTTTGATCCGCCAAAGCATGGTATGCCGAGATGGCACAGGGGTGTACCTTTATAGAGGAATATGCTAAACCTGATTCATATAGGGATAGGAGGTAGTCCAACACTGACCTCTTGGGACAGCAAAGTGGATCGAGGTCGTGAGCCTGAGCCCAGAGACAAAACCTCCACCAGTTCATGGCGTAAGTGGCCTGAGTGGATGGTTTCCTAGCTGCCACCAGTATGTCAGCCACTCCCTGTGAAACTCCATGTCTAAGGACAGCTACATCCTTAGGAGCCACGCATGCAGGTTCAAGGAGCTAAGGCTCAGGTGAACCTGGGAGCTGGCCTCCTGGGACAGCAAGTGCAAGCTGACCAGTAAGGGTAAGGAAGGTTCCTTGGCTAGCTGGTGGAGGAGCGGAAACCAAATTTGTCTGGGCCAAAAGGGTGCCACCAAGATAATTGATGTTAACAATGGTTTATCTACTGCATTGGATAAAGAGAAAATAATAATAAAAATACAAGAGGAAGTCAAGAAAACAATATAATAAATAATAATAAAATTTATTTAATTAAGCGCCTTTCAGAATTTCAAAGCGCTGTACAGCAAGAATACAAAACAAATATATATTCAAATACATAAGACATAAAATCAAGATAAAATAGGAAACGCCTTTGCCCATAAAAAAGTCTTTATTGCCTGATTAAAACACCCCACCGTCCTACACTCCCGGAGCTGGCGGGGCAGAGAATTCCAGAGGGTAGGTGCCGCAAATCCAAAAGCACGAGCACCAGATGACTTCAAGTTTACTCTCGGAATCTCCAGCAACTCCTCGTCAGCCAATCAGAGCTGTTGCAGAGGGGTGTAAGGCACCAGGAGTGCTTTCAAGTAATTGGGACCCAGACCATGTAGGGTTTTGTAGGTCAGAAGGCCTACCTTAAAGGTGATCCGCCACTGTATTGGCAGCCAGTGAAGAGCATGCAGCACCGGGATGATGTGAGATCTTCTTGATGCCCCAGTCAACAAACATGCTGCCGCATTCTGCACTAGTTGCAAGTGGCGGATATGAACCCCAGGAAGCCCTAGGTAAAGGGAGTTACAGTAATCAAGGTGCAATGTCACAAAGGCATGAACTAAAACAGGCAGATCACTGGGTGGAACAAGGTGCCTAATCCTGGCAATGTTCCTAAGGTGGAAGAAGGCCAGCTTAACGACTGCCGACACCTGATGTCAAAGAGTCAAGCCGACATCAAGCTCCACTCCCAGGTTACGTACCCGTTCGGAGGAGAGAATCTGGTCCTCCCCCAGGACTAAACCGGAAGGAAGCCCAGTCCTCAATCCCTCTACCCTATGACCTGGGTCCATAACCAAAACCTCAGTCTTTCCTGGGTTCAACTTTAAACTGCTGGAATTCATCCAATCATGGATTTCTGCAAGGCAGTTGTTCGGTACTGAGATAGCATCAACCTGGTCAGGTGCAAAAGACAGGTAGAGCTGGGAATCATCAGCGTAGCAGTGAAACCTCAGCTCATACCATCTAACAATGTCTCAGAGGGGTAGCATATACACTGCGAATAACATGGGGGACAGCACCGAGCCCTGAGGCACCCCGCATGGTAGACAGAAGGCCCTGGATGAAAACAAACCCAAAACCACTCCCTGCATTCTCCCTGCGAGGAAAGATGAAAACCATCTAAGGACTGTACCGGACAGTCCGCAGATGGACCTCAGGCATTCGAGCAGAACTCCATGATCCACAGTATCAAAAGCTGATGATAGATCTAGGAGAACCAAGATGGAATGGTGTCTCCAATCTCTCACCATCAGGAGATCACTGAGCACCCAAACCAGAGCAGTTTCAGTACTATGCCTCTTACGAAAACCAGATCGGAGAGGTTCATATAAACTATGGATGATTAAATGGTTATCAAATTGAGCAGCCACAACTTTTTCAATAACCTTCCCCACAAAAGGGAGATTAGAGATAGGCCTGTAGTTTGTTAGGTTCCCCGGGTCTAAAGAAGCTTTTTTCAGAAGGGGGATCACCACATCATATATACTAATAATAATAAGGGCCTGTTGAAACGAACGTGGTTTGACCAATCATGCAAAAAAGCAAAAAACTGCCTGAGAAAACAAATTAGGGCAGTCAAAATGAACCCCTCAAAACTTGCATTTAATATCCTAAAGGGAAGAAAACTACGGGGGAGGGGTAGCTCAATCACTATGCACAAACAATGAACTGTATCGGGTAGACGTGAGAGACCAATGGGTCTAATCTGCCGGCAACAAGGTACGTATGTATGTATGTATGTATGTCTGTATGTATGTAAATCAATCCAGAAAACAATATACAAAATTAAAAAAAGAAAAACGCTGGAGTATAGACAGAAATCCTGGATCAACATGTATAATGTCATTAAAAAGAATGACATCAAAAAACATTGGCAGTTGGTAGCTAATGGAACTAGTGATTTTCAACCATCCCTTTCTGTTTATATCCCAGAGGACACATGGATTCGCTACTATGAAACAATGTTTAAATAAAGAAGCCCCAGTGAGATTTTTTGACACTGTGGCTGATAAATTATTAGAATCGGATTACTCTCCCATTAATATATCCTATTAGGAAGTTGAAGATGCAATACTAAATCTTGCAAATAATAAAGCCCCTGGTCCTGACTAGATACCTGGAGAAGTATGTAAAGAGTATGTGTCTTTTTGGGTCCCGTTACTTACATTCTTTTTCAATAACTGTCTAGAACAGAAATACATCCCTACCTCTTGGACAAAAAACATTATAGTACCTCTTTATAAAAAGGGCAGCCTATATGATCCAGGCAATTTTAGACCCATAAGTTTATTAGATATCAGCTCGAAAATATTTTCAAAAGTCTTATGTAATGGACTAAATTAATGGTTGCTCAAAAAATTTCCTCCTGTCTTGTTTTCAAGCAGGGTTCTGAGCTAATCATTCTGCTATTGATAATATTTTACATTTTGCACATTTGCTAGAAAAATATATACAAATTAGGAGGTCCAAAATATTTGCCTTATATATCGATTGTTCATTTGCATTCGACTCAGTAAATAGAACAACTTTATAGAATATCTTGTGCAGCAGAAAACAGCCCCCTGATTTACTTATACCAATTTATCTGTTATACACTAATATCTCAATGGTCATTAGGTATAATGATCAGGGTAGTATCTCTGAATATTGTAGCTTAGCATGTGAAGTTAAGTAAGGATGTCTCTTGGCCCCTATTTTATTTAGTATTTATATAGACACATTATTACAACCTGATATGCTGGATACCCTTGAGCCTCCTAAGATTTCCAACATTCCTTGTCCCATTCTTGCATATGCAGATGATCTTGTTTTGTTCTCACTAACTAGTAAAGGACTTCAGGGACATCTAGATCAACTGGCAGTAAAATGTGAGATTTAAAGATAAACCTTAAGAAAACAAAAGTTACAAGGTTTGGAAAGAATAGATCCATATTTAGGTTTATACTACACAATGATGATATAGAAATAGTACATGAATATATTTACCTTGGAATTAAATTTACAACAAACTGAAAATGGAACTTGCACTCTAAACAACATCGCACAAAGGCGAAGCATATCACCAAAGTGTTAATTCGCTTTAACCATATGTATGGGGGTAACACCATCCTCCCTGCATTCAATGCAGGCAAGGCTAAATTAAATTATCTCCTTCTATATGGATCAGAAGCGTGTGGTATCCAGAAATCATTGGAATTAGAGACGCCTCTTCTTTACTTTGATTAATCTATTTTACAAGTTCCCGCATCTACAGCATCAGCAATGGCCAGATCTGAACTTGGTAGGATCAATATTTCCTATTGATTGAATTACGAATAGCCACATATTGGCTACGTATAATAAACAATACCACTAATCTACTACCAAAACAATGTTTAGAAAAGAAGATAAGCTGGAAGAAAAAAGGAATCCCTTCAGCTTGGCTGATGGGACTTATGAATACACTCCAAAAGACTACATTGGTCCATCTGTAGTTAGAGTCTAATAGGGGTATATCCATATCTATCTAATTTAAAAACATCCTTAAAAGGCAGTTGTTCTGGTTGGCACAAGAAGAAGATATCGAGGCAGTCAAAATCCAAAAACACTCAGTGTGATACAACATAAATAAGATGGTACATGGAATCGAAGATTACCTAATGAGCCCCTCAAATCCCTACCAGAAGAAGCTTGTGACTTGGGCAAGACTAGGAATTGTTACGTCAAAGTATAGCTACTTTAATAGGAATGACTTATAAGAGTGGCACAAATATGGCGAACTGTTGCCCTTGCATGAAAGGATTGCAAGAAACCATAACACACATTGTACAACAATTCCCCTTATATAGTAAGTGCAGAAATGAACCTCTTCAGAGCTTTTTAGTAAAATATTTAGACCTGCAGTGTGATCCAGTTGTTATTCTCCAACACTCTAAAACTGTACAAGAAGTACAACTTAGAACAAAATTCATCTCTGCAGTAATTAACTGTAAAAAAAGAATGAATAACTAATCATGGTATTACTTGAGTTATGTATTACATATGCAGACTTTGCACGTTATGTCAACATTTGATTGTTCATTGCAGAATTGATATGCTGTTTTTAGATATATACTGATTTTTAAATGTGTAATGTGATTGTAATGTCCTTTTTATATGGACAAACAATAAACTTTGATGATGGTGATGAAGAATATATGCATATAAAATTAATTTATTCATTTTTATTTTGAGAACAGGTTATCTACTGTATACAGCATACTGTTCATATACAGAATTTATGTTCTCACTATTCCATATACATTATATACATATATAATCCCAAACAACAGTGTATTGTGCAATGTTTACAATTCATTTTTATGTTTGCTTGCACATGCACAAAGCAAGCATATTGTTACAATAATGGGTTTCGGAGGTGTGTCACTGTCAGGTCCAATGTAGCTCAGGCTGCAGGGGCTTGACAGTGACAGGCCAATGATCAGTGAGGCTGATCATGACAGTTTCCTCTGCTTGCAGGGCAGAAACTTTGCGTAGCTGAAAGAAGCAAGTCACTCCTATTGCAGAGCAGCTCAGTCCTTTCATCTGCATGACGACACTGCCCAGCAAGCAGCTAAGCAACTTCATGATCAGCTCTGAGCTCCTGCTGTGCTGGTATACAGAGAGGAGATGTGCGAAAACAGCAGCTTCCCACTTCCAGGTATCCAGCCCACCTCCTAATCCTTTCCCATGCCACATCTGTGAAATAAAATTCCCTCCCACTGACAAGCATCCGACCCACCTCCCAGTCCTTCCCTGTGCCCCATCTGTGAAAAGAAAATACTCTCCTACTGTATCCCACCCTCCTCTTGATCCTTCCTCATCCATGAAAAGAAAATACCCTGCCACTGCCATGTATCCTGGCCATATCCCAATGTTTCCCTGTGCCCCTCCATGAAAATAAAATACACTCCCCCAGCGCCAAGTATCCTGCCCACCTCCTGATCCTTCCCTGTGCCCCATCTGTCAAATAAAATACCCTCCTACTGCCTAGTATCCCACCTACCTCCTGATTCTTCCTCTATGCCCCATCTGTAAACCTGTAAAAGAAGAAAATGGTCCAGTGACAACTACTGCCTCCACGCCTCCAATCCCCCTCAGCACCCACCACCCCACACACACACACACACCCTCACCCCCTACTTACCTAGCCGAACCAGTGCTGCTCCTTCTCAGTCATCCTGCTTCTTCTGAGCTCCACGGGGAAGTGACAGAAAACAAGGTAAGTTCAGTTAATGGCTTTTTAATGCATTTTGAACTTTTACTCTTAACTGTCGTTTCCTTATATTTTTACCCCAGATTTTCAATATGTCCATTTTTTTAACCTAATCTCATGAATCAGTAGGTGAAACTTTTCAAATCCCCCCGAAAATGTTTTTTTTTTCAGTCACTATGCAAAATCATGTCTCAAATGGGATTTAAGAAATAAGGTGGGGTAATAAAAAGACTATTGCCAGTTTGGGTTAAAAAAATCTAAAAAAAAAACGAAGTTATGAAGTAACATTAACATTCTTCCACATTTACTCATAACTTTACTGTTTTTCCAGATTTGTACACCAGATTTTCAACATAGGCCTTTTTTTACCCCACTTCATGAACAAGGGAGGTGTAATTTTTCAAATTCCTTCTGGAACATGTTTTCAAATTTACTCCACGAAAACACCTTTTAGATAAGTTTAAAAAATTAAACTTGTCTTGATCATAAGGTGAAGTAATAAAAAAACTATATTGAAAATCTGGGTCAAAATATTAAGAAAACAAAGTTATGAAACAACATTGAAATTCTTAAGTGTTTTCTCATAACTTTACAATTTGTTTCCGTTGTGTCCCCAAATTTTCAACATAGCATTTTATTTACCCCACCTTATGAACAAGGCAGCTAAGCCCTCTGAATATAGGGCAGATTGCCTGCTGTGCAAATGACAGGCGAGTGCACAGCAGACTACAGCAGCACATCTCTGAATATAGCACAAAGGATAGTGCAGACCACAAAGGGGGCACACAGTGGTGCAGCCCTGACCAGAGCATGGGATATGGAACTGCTCAATGGTGGTGGCGCAGGGTGAACGAGGAGGTCACCGACGACAGACATACAACACAGCTGCTTCCATATCAAAAATAAACATTAATGTAAACAAGAGGCAGCAGGCCATAGAAACAGAATAATAAATATTATAAAATGGGCAAAGGAGTTCAAGCAATCTGATTGGTTGTTAGCCATGCATTAGATGTGTCTAATGCACAGCTAAAACTAGAACCCCCATTTAGAATACACAGGCCCCTTTTATAAGTGCAATAAGCCACTCTGGGGATGTGCATTAGACAGTTCTAATGCACAGCTAGGAGACTGGATGCACTCGGCCTGTGGCCTCGTGCCTCACTACGTGCCCCTAGCCGTGCATTATAACTGTCTAATGCACACCCCATCATGTCTTATTGCTTACATAACAGGAAGGATGGGGGGAGGAATAATGGAGAGAAAACAGTCCAGAAAGGGTAGAACAAATCACACAGGGCATCATGGACGCCTGCACTGCAGGCACATTCATGACACCGGTGCCAGTTATAGAGATGGTGGTGGTGGTGGTGGTGGTGGAGGTGGTGCCTGATGTTGCCAATGAGCCATTGCCAACTCCTGAATGGCCTCCTCTATTCTCACCACCCTGCGGAGTAGTATTCTTTGCTGGCATACGAGTTGCAGCAGGAGATCGTCCCTTCCTTCATGCACCTCCTGATGCCTATGATCGCCAGACACCTATGGACAGAAAGACAATGAACTCAGCTAGTTGCACACACAGGACAGGACATGCAGGTGTTGCCTGCTGTATGCAGCCAAGGTATAACCAACTGATGCATGCGCCACCAGCCACACAGGGATGATGGATGCTGACATCCTCACTGTGCCAGACGTAGCATACCAGTGACAGCACTGTGGACCAAGACAGTCTAAAGGTACACATGCAATGGCTGTGCCATGCAGCAGCATGGTAGGTCTGGCCGTGTCATGGAAACCCACACACGGTGGGAATGGCAGAGGTATGACTGCCGCACAGGCAGCAGCAGCACCATGCCAGAGGCTGACAAGTAGAGTCATGTCCTGAGTAGCAAGGAGGTGTACCCATACACTCTATGAACACTGGCCAGGCATCCAATGCACAGGCCAACCCTAGCATGCAGGACGCAGACATCCAGGTGCCTCCCTGGTTCACAGCCGGTATAGGGCACAGGCACACACACCTAGTGCACATAACACAGCTGAACAGGCTGGGACCATCAGGTGGAACTGCGTGCAGCAAGCTTGGTACGCATGACTACAGTGGTGGTGTACATGGGAGGGCACTGGACACACTGTGCTCCGGTCACCACAACACTGGTGTATGATGCAGTGTAGCCTGGAGGCAGCCAACATCCCAGTGGATGCAGATGCACTCTAGACAGAGTATGGCCTGTGTGGGACTGGGCCACCAGAATACCTGGAAATGTCCAGGTGGGTCCTCCCTCTGGTAGGTACCTGGTCACCCTCTATGCCCTGATACTCACTGCCTACATCATCCATACCCTACCTAAATGAGGTTTATGGGCCACCGTAGGTACTGTTACAGTTCAACTGCAGCACCATGGCAACACGTTAATGTTGAACAATGATATTACCATGTCACCTTGGCCCACACCCATTGATTGCCCAGATGGGCACCTGTATCCAATGTCCTGGTGGGCCCTTTGTACCCCAGTCAGACCCTGGGTACGTCCCCCAATATAGGCCCTGTGCAGATGATTGGTTGCATGGCTCTGTCATGTCTGACTGCCTGGCTGGCCCTGCCCGTATACAGTGGAGTCACCATATTCTAGTCTGCACTATGTTGGTTTAGTCACCACTGCAGCTATGGCCCAATGCACACACATGGTCCTCTATTTGCACCATGCACCAATAGTTCCACTGTCTGCCACCCCATGGCACAACTGTGGGCCATCAGTGGACTGCTGATGCATGCCACATAATGCATGTGGAACAGGATATGCCAACAGTGCAGGTGAACTACTATGGCAGCAGTCTGAGGTATGCAGCTGGTCATAATGGTGTACCAACACCACACTGACATATGCCAACCAGCTTCTGACAACCAGCATGCAAAGTCCTAGCCGCAGGAAAGTATGGGTCTGACCAGCTGTGAGGGGACACACCCAGGGCTGTGTGCACTGACACTATCTTCTGTAGTTGTGTACAGCAGCACAGGGTGCTCACGGCTGCATGGTGGGGGCCATGGCATGGCATTGGTAGACAGACACAAGACAGCATGTTGGAGCACCACAATAGACTGCATAATCCATGCAGCAGTGCAGTGGCAATGTTGGCCCATCGCGCCTTGTGCATGGTGAGTGTCCCCCACCACAGTCCCTAAGATGATGCCCCCACAGGGATGAATCCAGCATGGCAGCCCACATAAAAATACCCATCGCCAGCCACAGACACATGTAGTATAGTGTACACTGGTGATAGACAGGTCAGCACACCGTCAGGCCAGGGATGTCAGGGCCGTGTACCCCCCCCCAACTGGGGTCACCAACACCCACAGAGCTGCCTCGAGCAGTTAAACAATAGCGGTGCATATCCCACACCCAACAACAGCATCACTCTGTGTCTTGTACCCCCAAAGTTCTGGCTCATCGGTAACACTCATAATGTCTACCCACTGTGCCATGTCCCAGCGGGACAGGCCCCACCTGCCCCCAGCTGCAAACCCAGGGGCACCATCATCCCCTATGCCTCTGACATCCATCATGCCACACAGTGCTGTATATGTAACCCCCTGGATAGTATGTGCATCCATGTTACAAAACACCCCACCAGTGGCAGATATAGCCATGAGTACAACGGAGATGGCCAAGTCTAACACCGATGACAGTGGTAGGGCAACAGCTACAACAGCGCCACCTGTACCAGCACCTATACATGTACACATGTAGCCCTGGGTGTCACACACAACACAGGTTACTCACCTAGACATCCCTCCTGTGCAGCAGTGTCATGGTTCGTGTCCAAGCCCAGCGAGGTATCTTGCACCTCCCTCTGGCACTACTGCCCCCATGGCTGCCATTCCCTGTCCAGGGCAGAATGGGCATTGAGATCTGTAGAGCTGGAAAAGAGAGGTGTGATCAGTCACCCACAGTGGTACACAGTGCTCCATTCAGTACACACTATCCACTAAAAACACCCATACACCAGTACTGTGCACCAGCCACCATATATGCCTGCCGCAGATGGACAGGACTGCAAAGTACCTGCAGCACCACCTGTGGTTCCACACTCATGTGCTCTGATGCATGCACATTTGGTATATTATCTCCCCCTCTGTTGGGTAGGGACTATGCTGTCCCATGTAGTGTCCTCAATCTGCCAGCCCTCCAGCCCTGTACCACAGATCATAAATGCCTGCTCCAGGTCCTGTCCAGGCATCGTAGGTATGGGTATGCATGGTGCACCAGGTAACACATGACAAGGGCAGGCACAGCATAACAGTGCAACAGTCATGGGCCTGGGTACAGTAGGTGTTTGCCAGCACAGTCGGCAGTACATGTCCAGACCCCTGTGCAGTAATGTCACACCCCATGTGGTACCCGGCACATGCAGACCTGTGGCCTAGTATGGACAGTGCACATGACGGTGCTGGAGGCCACTGCCATGTCCTGCTGGGGTGGCTTCCAGGACAGCCACACGTACAACACATGTGACTCTTGTCCTGGATGTATGTAGCAACAGGCATTGAGATATCGGAGTCACTGTAGCTGGCAAACTGTCCCTGCTTTCCATGCAGTGCCACTATACTTGGGCTTGTCAGGCCGCTGACACTGCCACCATGGCCCTGTGATGGCCCATCGCCATGTGACGATGGCTGCTGCATGCCTCAGGCATCCACGGTGGTTCTGGTCATGCACAAGGATGTCCCATGAGTCAGGAGGCCCAGACAGCTGTGTATGTCTGGCAGGCCATGCAGTGCAGTATGTCCCACTGCACACAGGGGACCACTGAGGACACACAGATGATGTGCGTGGTGCCTCAGGAGGTTTGTCCCTAATGCAGGGCCCCGTGTTTACTATGGCAAAGTGGACCTACATTCTGTGTCGGGGCATCATACTTTCTGTGGCAGAACAACTGCTTATTCTGCGGCCACTCTGCAGCAGGTAAATCGTGGTTAAACTGCATACCTTCAATGGGATTGAGTCTTAGTTAACCCTTTGACTACCTTTGTGCAACCGCTCCGCTGCACTGAAAGTGGAACAGCAGACCATGTAACAGCATGTAGTCATCTTACCACAAATATTAAACTGCAGTAACCCCAAACTTGGCTCAGTCTTGGGCATCAGTGTTCCTTTTTAATGACTTTTCCCTCCCACCCCGAATCTGAAGGCTCATCTGTTTCTCTTTTGGAAATTGGTGGCCTTTGCTGTTCTCCTAGGTTACAATCTGAGGAAAATATGCACACTCGGCTAAAACCACAAAAAAGGCAAAACTTGCTTGGATCTCTCCTTGCTTATATATTTACAGTTAGCAGATACAAAGAGAGACTTCAACTTGAAAGCCATTTTATTTTTTTTTTCTGATTTTGATCAAAGTTCTTTTAGATTATTTTTTAAACTAGGAATGCCCCAACTGCCTTACAACAAACGTGTTTTGTGCAGTGTGCACGTCTGTGTGTTGGAGAGGGAGGGGATTGTCTGCCTATAATAGTGAAGGAGGGTGTAACTTGCAGTGTCTGTAGGATTTGTTGACTCCTGATTTTTTTTTTGGGGACACACTAAAAAATGCAAACAAGTCATTCTTATTAAGCTGAAGTGACCTTGGATAGCATGTTCTCTTCTCCCAGCAGCTCAGGAGGTGGTGATGTTCTTTGGTCAGTGACCCTCATTTCACTTATATATAGCAGCAATTAATGCATCTCTCCATTCAGATTTTTATTTCCTTACCTGCTTACTCTAGTTCTAGTATAGCCTGGTCCCCAACTTTGCTGCAGCTGGGCAACTTGACCCTCCTGAAGGATAGAGATTGATGCCACCACTGAGACTGCAGGCTCAAATCTGCCCGAAAATTACTGTTGCACTTGCAGGTACAGCTCTGCGGCCCACAAATCAAAACTGAGATGGGTGTCCATCTAAGGGGTCTTTTGCTCACTCTGCTGCCAGCCACGTTTCTGCAATCAGCTCCTCCTCCGATCCCTGCCACCTCCACAGATACCACTGAACCTTCTCACTTCTTGACTACAGCTTGCCTTTCAGTTCTTCCTTCCAAATTCATCTTCCAGGGATTCAGCACACACCGTGAGCAGCCTCACAATGAAAAATGAATGTGGCTGAGCTACCCACACCTACACAGCATCCAATCATAACTGCTGCGGACCTAATCGAACTCTTCTACTCTTGCTGCAGTCCCCCCTCCCCCCAATACCAGCAGGATGGAGTTATGTAACAAGAGCCAGCACGAGTCAAGATGTCATGTGGCCACCAGCTTTTCCTCTGTTTGGCTTTACAGCGGACTACATCAGTTTATTGCCCCTTTTTTTTGTATAATTTTTTTATTTGATTTTCAAGTACAGTACATTCAGGACATAGCAAAACTGTGAATTCTGACCTCCATTGTACAAAGCTTCCACATTTCTAATGCTAACATATCATAGTACATTGCATATTATAACTGTCTCTGTGGTACTGTTAAAACGACTCATAGCAATATACCAATACAAGAGAGGTACTTTAAAAATGTATTAAATCCTGTAGCACAGTACTTCTCTAAGAAAATGAATAACCATGTCTGTACTGTAGTCTAATAAAATAAAAAAAGAAAGAAAAAACAATCACTCAAACTATTCCTTGTTCTGAGTATTCATTGAGTAAACCTATCTTAGTTCCCAGCTTAGTGTGCATTGGGGAAAGAAAATACAATATGAAACAAGGTGGATTATGCCTATAACCGTCACAGACTACTAACTTCTATAGGCACTTGACCAGTTACTTTAAGCCATCCAACCCTCTCTTAAGATTGCAGCCTCTCCCACTGATAGTGTCCTCAGGAAGGCTTCCCATACCCTGAGGAAATTTTCTTCTCTCCCCTTGAGGATATAGGTTAGTCTGTCCACCGCTAGTGCTCGCAGAACCAAAGTTTTCCATTGGTCCACTATGGGGACATTACTTGATATCCATAAATTCTGTATGCCCTGTCGAGCTACCACCAGCAGAACCCTAATCCTCTGGGGATGAAGGTCCCACTCCTCTCCTCCCTGGGTTTCCACCCCCAGAAGCAGAGAGCATGGAAAGAACTCCACTGGTCGACCTTCCATCTTAGCTATCTCCTCTGCAATCCCTTTCCAATATCTCTGTATTCCTGAGCAGTACCAACAGTGGTGCATTATTGTACCCCATCTTTGCCACATTTCGTACATAAAAGAGAGATTCCAGGGTGGAATTTATGGACCATGCTGGGTGGGTAATATAGCCTATGGAGGAACTTAAATTACATTTCCTTATACTTATTACACAGCAATAAACCCATATGGGATCTCAGTAGCAATTCCCAGTTATCCTCTGTAAACACAATTCCTAAATCCTGCTCCCACCACTTTTTAACTTTCTGGGTTTCACCGAGAAGAAGGCCCTGTCTAGCCTTGCTGCTCAGCCTTTTAATCCTTTCTCCTGAATTCTTGCCCCTAATATTTCTTTCTCTAGCAGGGCAATGCTAGAGGGACTATCCCATTCCCTATTAAGGCTCTTCCAGTAATTACGGACCTGGAGATATCTATAATGATGTGTTACCGCAAGGCCCAATCCCCTTTGTATGTCCAGGAAAGTGAGCATGCCATCCCTATTAATTGTCTCCCATATGTCGTACACCCCTTTCTTGCCATACCTTAAAGCCCTCATCTTCCAATCCTGTTAGAAATTCTGGATTTCCTGACACCGGTATCAGGATAGTGTTTTCTTCTGGCCCTCCCCTTCTTTCTTTGATGGCTTTCCAGGCTTCTAGGCAACTGATGACCACAGGGTTTGCGTGTCGCAGGCGCTTATAAGCCTGAAGGCCTGTTTTCCCTAAGTATGCAGACAGCCAACCTCTACATCCTTCTTCCTCTAGGTCTAGCCATTGAGGAGCTTCTCCCTGGTTGACCCAATTGTGCACATATCTGTACTGGGTTGCAAAATAGTACCCTTTGATGTCAGGGAAGTTCACTCCTCCCAGTTCATTAGTAGCTTTTAATTTTTTCATGCTAATTCTGGGCTTTTTCCCTTGCCAAATAAATTGTCCAAATCCTGTTTCTAGCCTTTTAACATCAGTATTTCGTAACCCCATCGGCATCATCTATAGCACATATAGTATTCTAGGGAGTACGTTCATCTTCAGTACATTAATTCTACCCTTCCGGGATAGTGGGAGGGCTTTCCACCTCTGCAGGTCTTTCAGAATTACTTCCATAAGGGGTGTATCATTTAAGTTATACATTTCTTTTATGTCCTGGCCTACTTTTATTTTATTTATTTATTTAGTTTTTGTTGACCGGGTAAGTGCACTAGACATATCCTGCCTATTTTCAGGCACGACCCGGGGGAAGGGGATACAGATGAATGCCAACTGATCTTGAACCAGATTAAGCTGTTGGTGGTATTTTTAGTGAATGAGGGAAATTTGGCCAGGACACTGGGGAAATTCCCGTACTCTTCCTGCAGAGGGATTGCTGGCTGTCTTGCGATGATAGCCAGTTCTCCTTGCTCTCTGGAGAGTGAAGACGTTGTCAGGATAGGAGCTCTAGCCTTGGCTCCTATCCTCTCTACTCAGGAGGCCGTTGATCTTGCAATGGCAGCTGCTGATCTGTCTCCAGACAGCGCTGCTGAAGATTACATGGAAACCGATATGGTGGCTGTTTCTGTACCTGCTCCTTCGATGCTACATAGTTCTCCGGTTGTTTCTGAAGTTTCTCTTGTCCCAATGACCTCAAAACGCCTTTCTCACCATGGTGCTCTTCTCCTGGAACTACGGACGGAACATGCAGTTTCCAGGAGTGCCGCTATTGCATCGGACCGGGTAGGGCAAGTTACCCGGTCAGTCACCTGCTATGGGAAACCGGCTCCTGCTTCCTCTAGCCATCCAACGATTGCTTCTGCGGCTTGTGTACCAGTTTCTCTGCCGAACCCTTGTCGGCAGCCGAATTTACCACCTCCTCCTTCTGCATCGAAGTCTGCTACTACTAAACCCCCGAGGTCTCGCCTAGGACTGTCGCGAGCCACCTGCACTGCCTCTACTTCACTGGCTGCTCCTGAAACTTCTGTGGAACCCACGTTTTCCTTTTTGGACCACCCATCTTCCACTAAATGGGGAGACTTGGCTCCTGCACCCCCTCCAGTTGCTCTCCGGGACACTTCTTAGTCTCCTGACAAGGCCCTTTCTGCAGCTGACTGGGCCCTGCAGCTTCTGGACGTTGGACTCTGGACAATTTTGATCCCTCTTACAAGCAGATGTGTTCTTCTTCTGTGGCCACCACCATTGATCTGGCTTCGAGCTCCACCATACCCCGGGGTAATTCTATTGACTTTGTATCTGCTGTTTCTCATACTGATAATACTGATGTTATTTTAAGCACAGTATCTACTGACCATAGGATGGGGCCTAACCTCGAGGCTCTGACCGACCACCAGGAGAAGTCTTCCTTGACCCCTTTGTTCAAATTAGCTGACTTGATTCGTTCCACTGGGGAACCGGCTCCCCGGAGGAACGTGGTTTGCCTTTTATACAAGGGGGGCTTGGAACAACCTCCTGATAGGGTATTTATTGCCAGGTAATTATTAAAAAAATCTATGCAGTTTTTTTCTTCAGAGATTTTTGCTCTCATTTCGTTGGGCAATGGTAATTTTGATATTAGCTTTAAGACTGTGTCTAACTTGGATATGTTTTGGGCTCAGTATAATATCCTTAAGACTGACCCTGTTTGGGTGCCTTTCCAGGCCATACACCTCACTAAGCCTCTCATTAAAACCATTACAGTTTTGTTTAAAAATGAAGGGGTAAATGTTGAGGGTATCCCTTTTTGGTTACAGCAATGCTGTGAGATTCTAGGCTGCCCTACCCCTACTATGGATGGTGAACAAATTTGGGACGGGGGTTGGAAGGTGAAAATTAAACTTTTCTCCACCAATTCTAGACCTGTACATCTTCCCAGCAATTTTTTCCTACGTTGGGACAGGGGCTCTATTTTTTATATTGAGCAGCCCAGATCTTGTTTTAAATGTGGCTCCCGCTCACACCTGAGTTCGGCCTGTGATGTCACTAGATGCAGCCATTGTTTGGAGTACGGCCATTTAGCGTCTGCCTGTTTGAATCTTTTAAGTGTAATCTGTGAGAACAAACTGGTCAAGCTTATGGCATTGGTCCTTGGGCCTCTCATAACGTGAGATTGTCCTTCCATGAAGGTCTCATCCATCAAGCACAGCATACTTTGGCTTCTCAGTCGGCTGCTGCCCAATCTGTCCCGGCTGACCCTGTCCTGTCCTCTAAATCTGCTACTATTCCTCCTGTCCCCCTTCCATTACTGTACCCTCTCCCTTACCTCCTGCTACAGATTTGTTATTGTCTACCGTACCAGTCCCTTCTACATCCCATTCCCCTTCTACTGTAGATGACATGCTCCCCCTCCACCCCACCCCGAAGTTCCCTTTATGGTAGTTCCTCCTAGAAAACGGAATAGACATGGTAAAACCATGTCTGACTCCAAAGCCCCACAGAAATCCATTCCACTACAGACACCTTCTCTTTTGAAGGCCCCTGTACCTGTCGACAACATATTCTCCCCTTTAGAGGAAGATACTGGAGGGTATTCAGGTGATGAAACTGATACTTCGTCTGTTCTTTCAATGCTGATATTGATAGTCGCTCCGAGGACTCTATTGCCAAGAGGACTAGATACGGACAGACAGGGAAGCCCCCTTGAATGTTTTTTTTCTTTTTCTTCCCAGTTAGGTTTTCAGGTTATTCTTTTTTCTTTCCCCTGTCAATGTCTTCTTTAACATTTACCACTTTAAATGTGAATGGTATTAAAGGTGAGAAGAAACACATTTTTTTTCCCATCTTCGTTCCTTTTCAGCTGATATAATCTGTTTACAGGACATTCATTTAAAATCACACCAGGACCTTCAACATGCCTCTCGTTGTTGGTCCAGAGGACCTTCCTTTTGTTCTGTGGGGGATGATGTATGTGATGGTTTAGGAATTTTATTTACTAACCCTCAGTTTCTGTTTCCAGATTAATAGATATACATCCAAGACAGGCTTTGTGTTTGGATATTTCTTTTCTATCTGAACATTTTAGGATTCTCACAATATATCCCCACAAACTAAGGCTCAACGTGTGGCACTTTTTAAGGAAGTGCAAACTTTTCTGCATACTTCCCAGTTGGTAGTTTGGCTGGAGGATTTTAATTGTGCAGTATCTCTTTCTGATCGGGGTTTAGCTACTAATAAACTTTTTTGTGACTCTGTTGCTTTAAATACTATTCTTTTTACTGCACATCTGTTGGATACATATAGGGTGTTCTGTCCTACGGGGGGTTTTACAGAGTTTAGGGGACCTCTCAGGACACATATTGATTTCATTTTTATTTCCTCAGTGCTTAAGGTTGTACAGGCTTTTTCCCGGCCCATAGAATTTTTTGACCACTGCACTCTTACGGTTACTGTTTCATGGGAGGGGGCCCCCCAGAGTAAAAAGAATGGGTGGCGCTTAAATGAATCTCTGTTGGCAGATTCTGGTCTCTGTAAATTATGGAAGCAGGAGTGGGTGGCCCGCTTTTCTGTGTTGGAGTGTTATGATTCCATTTTGGATTGGTGGGAGGATTCTAAACGCAGTTGGAAATTGTTTTTCAACATCAGGCACATCTTAAAACTTCTATTGACTATATGGGTTATTTACGGTTGAGACATCAATTTCAACATCTTATTTCCTCGTCAGATACTACTTCTCTTGATTATAGTGACCTTATTGCTACTTTAAAGAAGCAGATGGTTAGGCTCCAATATGATAGGGGCAAATCTTTGGAGCAAGAATTACGTTTTGGTACATCTATGACTCGACACTCTTTGGACCCATTCACAGAAAACAAAAAACGTATTGATTCCCGTTTGATCACTGGTTTAGTTGATTCAAATGGCACTACAGTCTGTGACCCCCTTGAGCTTCTACATATGGTTGAAACTCGTATGGCTTCCGTGTTAGCTCCTGACCCCGTACTGACACCTGAGGTGGTTCTTCTGCTTTTAGATAAGCTGCAGTTGCCCACGATGTCTCCTATCCAACAGCAGGCATTGATTGCTGCTATTTCCTTGGCTGGGGTTACTACTACAATACAAGGGTTGCCTTCTACTTCTGCCCCTGGCTCAGATGGCTTAAATGCTGGCTTTTATAAAACCTTTTTACAGTCCCTTGGACCTGTACTGGTAATTCTTTTGAATTTTATTTTACGCTCAGGTAAATACGCCCCTTCCATGACTGAAGCCATTTTATTACTTCTTTATAAAAAGGGGTATAGGTCTGATTTATGTAATTGGAGACCTCTTAGTTTATTAAATACAGATTTGAAAATATTGAGCAAAATACTGTTAGCTAGACTCTCTCTGATTACCCCCTTGCTACTCCACCCAGTCCAGACCTGTGCAGTCCTGGGCCGTAAACAACAGGATAACCTAATTTATTTACGGGAGGTATTTTCTGCAGGGGAAGTGGGTTCTTTGCAAGGATACATTCTTGGTTTGCATCAGGAGAAAGCTTTTGATCGGGTTTCCCATTCTTTTTTATTTTCTGTATTGAAAGCTTTTGGGTTTCCTGCACAGTTTATTTCTTGGATCTCTGCAATGTATGCATGTGTTGTTCTGATCCCTAATGTTAATGGCTGGCTTGGGAACAAATTAACTGTTACTAAAGGGGTGCGACAAGGTTGCCTGCTTAGTCCTGTCCTCTATGCATTTACCATAGATATTTTTATTCGTATGTTGCATGCAACCACTGCTTTACAGAGTCTTAATGTGATTCCTTCTCTAGCTCCTCACAAGGTATTGGCCTATGCTGATGAATTGGTATTACTTTTGCCCTTAGGTTTTTCAGTCTCTGCTTTAACTAACTCTGTTGAACTTTTTTTTCATCTCTCAGGTTCCAAACTTAATTATAGTAAAAGCAAAGGGGTGGTCATTGGCTCTACTCGTATCCCGACTAGTGGAGTTATTGCTGGAATTTCTGTATCTAAGGATCCTATTAAGGTTTTGGGCCTTTTTTTTCGACCAGGTGATATGGCACAGCTCAATTGGGATATTGTTCTTGCCAGGGGGTCTAGCATGGTGGGAAATTGGAAAGGTCAGCAATTATCGAAAAAAAAAGAGGGTTTTATTGATTAAAACTATTCTCACCCCTATTTTTCTTTACATTTATGTTTATTTCCCTCCATTTTCTCTTTAGACAAGACTTTTTAGTATGTTTCTTCAGGTTTTTTGGAGCTCACGTTTGAACCCCCTCAAGCGGGAAATTAGTTATAGACCTGTTGCTGAAGGTGGGATATCTATGCTTCACTCTATCACTTTTTTACAGTCTTTTTATAGACTATAATTTTAGTAAGGTGTTGCGCCCTGGTAATCTCCTTTGGAGACCTTTTTAGAACACTGGCTAGTTCTCTGTAGGCCTGGTTGGCAATCTGGCACTCCTCGGTTATTATCCAAACTTTCTGCCGTACCACACAGTATTACAGATTGTATTAAACAATTATCAAATGGCACATTACCCCGTCTTCACTATTGTCAGCCGACAGGAAAATGATTTATAGGTCCATTTTATTGGCTGAATGTACTACTGAGATCGTTTTTCCTGAGTGCCCTCCGGATAGGCAGGTGATTGTTCTTCGACATTTACAAGATAAACGTATTCCTCCTTATGTATGGGATTGTGTTTGGCTGGGCAATTTTGGGAAATTGGGGGTCAAGAGGAATAGCAAACATAAACAATTGTCTGAGCGCTATTGTCCTTGCCCTTCCTGCCACCAACAGTTAGAGACACAATGTCATTTATTTATTGAATGTGACTATATACGACCATTCTGGTCTTTTTGGGCTGACCGCTGGCAGGAGCCAGCATTTAGAACTATTACTTACTCATCTTCGATGTTTGGTCCTTTTTCTAATACCTTTGTTAGATATCATAGTGATAACCTTTATGTTATATTTTGTATTTTACGTTATCATGTTTGGCAATCCCGATGTCTCTGGATTTTACAACAGAAGTTTCTTACACATGATGAATTATTCTTAAATGTTGGTACAGCTCTGAAATGTTTAATGGACTATAATTTGTCTCATATTTCTCCAGACAGATTTTCTAGCTATTGGATTAATTGTATGTCATGGGCTGTTTGATTGTTTGTATAATGTTTCTTGCTGTATTTCCTTTTGTTTTTGTTATGTATTGAAGTCCACTTTTCAATAAAATTCCCCTACTCTTTTCAATAAGTGCCATGGGATCTTTAACATCCACCTGAACTTCCACCAATCCAGGCAGATGGGACCTCGGTTTAACATCTCATCCAAAAGATGGCCCTATATTCCTAGGTATGTTATTGTTTTAGGAACTTTCTTAAGCCCGCATGTGTTCTGCAAACTCCTCCCCTCACCTTTGCCTAAGTACATAATTTCTGATTTATTAATATTCAACTTATAGCCTGAGAAGGCTGCAAAAGTGCTCACCTGCTGTAGTAACGCCGGGATGGACTGGTCCAGTTCTGTAAGAAATAAAAGAACATCATCTGCTTACAGGGTAATTATATGTTGTTTACCCTGTCTACTCGAGAAACCATGAATATGTGGATCCTCCCTAACTTTCATTGCCAGGGGTTCTATGGCAATTGCGAACAAGAGGGGGGGAGAGGGGACAGCCCTGCCACATGCCTCTCTTAAGTAGGACCTGCCCAGATGGTATCCCATTGATTAAAACCCTCGCTGTTGGGGTTCTATAAAAGGCCTCTATTAATTGGATGTACCCCTCCCCTAAGCCAAATTTCCCCAGAATCTTAAACATGTAGTCCCATTCAATCCGATCAAATGCCTTCTCAGCATCCATAGAAAGAATGCATGTCTGCCCCGGATTCTTGGCACCCCACCACACTGCATTCAGGAGTCTCCGCATATTGTGATAGGACATTCTGCTCTGCACAAATCCCATTTGATCAGGGTTTATTATCAAGGGGAGAAGCTTGTCCAACCTCATGGCCAATACCTTTGTCATTATTTTATAGTCCAAATTTAATAAAGAGATGGGCCTATAAGAAGAGCATTCTTGGGGGTCCTTATCTGATTTGGGGATCACACATATGGTAGCTACACAACACAACTTGGGCAGCCCCTCCAGCTCATTCCATTACCTTGAAAAGGGGATCCACTAGTTCTTGTTTAAGTTCTTCATAGTACTCGGCCCCAAATCCATCAGGACCCTCAGCCTTTCCCGATTTAAGTGAACCTATAGCTTTCAGTATCTCTTCCCTAGTAACAGTACCACCCAGTGAGGCTCTGTGGTCCTCTGTCAATGTTGGGAATGGGAGGCCCTCTAAAAACTTGTCCATCAAATGACCTGTTCCTTTACATTCGGCCGTGTATAATGAGCAATAGAATTCCTGAAATCTGTTCCGTATATGGGAATCAGCTTGAAGGATTGCACCCCTTTTATCTTTTATAGTTAAAATCTTTTTAGATGTTTTGCCCCCTTTCATTAAGTTTACCAATAATGGGCCCAATTTATCGCCCCATTCGTATATTCGCTGTCTAGCATACATTTGTCTTGATCTAACTTCTTCTGAAAGGCATTCATTCAAGGCTTCTCGGGCAATCTGCAAGTCCCTCAGTACTTGGCCCCCTCCTTCTCTAATCACCTTTTGCTCTAATACTTTTATTTTTTGTTCGAGTGCTTCTCTCCTTTGGCATTTTCCCCTTTTCAGTTTGCAAATATTGCCAATGATTACCCCCTTCATATATGCTTTACCCGCTTCCCAGTATATCCCCTCATCTTCTACTGTACCCCGATTTGTTGCCTGATATATTTTCCATTGATCCTTTAGGAAATCTTTAAACTCTTTTTTAGCCAGGAGGTAACTTGGGAACCTCCAGCCCCCTTCCCCCTGCTGCCCCAGATTAATTTCAAGCCACACCATCGCGTGGTCCGACAGAGAAATGGGGCTATGCTCCACCTTGATCACCTGAGCATAATCATGTCTTAGTACATATAAATAGTCGAATCTAGACCAGGTGGCATGGGGGTAGGAATAGAAAGTATATTCCCAGGCTCCCGGGTTGACTGTGTGCCATACACCTATTAAGTCTAATTCTCCCAACCCTAGCAACCATTGCTGGATCGTTACTGCGTCTCTGCACCTCGAGTCAGAGTAAATCAACCTTGGATCTGCCATGCAATTAAAGTCCCCTCCCAATATTAGGTGGGGAAACTGTTCTCGTACTATTACATCTAATGTTTGCTGGTAAAATGTGGGGTCCATTACCGTAGGGGCATATATGTTTCCCAAAGTTAGAGTTTGCCTATTTATCTCCTAGACAACAAAAATATACCTTCCCTCTTTAGGGTCTTTCACCACACGATGTACCAGGAATGGAAATCCCCTCCTCAAAAGGATCACCGCCCATATTTTTTGTGAGCTAAAGGAGGAGGCATAGCATGTTCCCACCCACCTCCCACTAATTTAGCATGCTCCTTGGGAGTCAATTGGGTTTCTTGCAGCATGGCAATGTCCACGCCCTTATGCTTTAGTGCTTTTAAAACTTTAGCTCTTTTTGCTGGCGAAGAGATCCCCTTGACATTCCAGGAAATTAACACACTACGCGATGTCTCATCCATCTTGTACCACCCTGTTCAGGCCGTTGCCCCCAGTGCACATTTATGTTTACCTCTCTCTTCTTAATATTGTCTCTAACAAGGCAAAAGCAATCAACAGTAACAGCTGCATATTTAAACTTGTGCATGTAATACAAACGATGAACATGAACAATAAGAAGTTTTCCCTCTCCCCTCCCTCCCCCCATATCACACTCTCTCATTTCTTACTTCTTCATTAGTATCTGTATTATGCTGTTAACTCTCTTCTCTGTTTGTATCATTGACTATGTATACGAACCCCCCCCGCATCAACTTTAGCACCTTCAGTACATGCTTTCTATTTTAAACTCACTTCCCCTATTGCTATTTTGGGTGTAACAGTATTCGTCAGGTCAGACACCCTGTAGGGAACCCAGGCTACTCATCGCCATGTTCGATCTTTCTCCATAGCGACTTCCATTAGTATCCCTGGGTATATACCTCCCCCACCTCCCCTTGTGGCCTTGCCTTCCCAGGCTTAATCTGTTATACTCTCCCGTCCCTCCCATTCAGATCTTAAGGCCCCCACATTGACCTGCCAAAGATTTAAAAGACTGTGAGGTCTGGCCATATCCACCCTGGAGAATGCGTCTCTAGTGCTGTACATCGTGGCACAGCTAAAACTAGTAGTCCTCACTTGTGCATGTGAATTCACAGCCTCTAAGGAAATTCCCTTCTATTACAGTCACTGGGTGGTTGAGCCACGGGTATTAAACAGTTTTCATATCTTTTCAGATAATTTTATTTTCCTCTCCCCCCACTGTGTAGTTCTGGTCAGCCACGAGGAGTTGAGGCCCTTCTAAGGCAGTCTGAAGAAAACAAACTACTCCAGGTACTCACTAGGTTCAACCCTTCTTCACATTTTTCTGATCCCATTCAGCAATGTGATTTTGCAGCTTGTGGGGCTCCCAGAATGAGAACGTGGCACCTTGCCAATGCACTTTTACCACCACGGGGTACCAGTGCTCCCAGATCTACGGGGATTCCCGTATTTTACGGGTTTTGTGTGCTCAAAACAGGCTATGGGAAGGAATTACATATTTTTTAAAATATACGGGATAAATCTGGTGCCCCACGGGGAAACGTTGTTGCTGAGAGTCTGTGGGTAATCTGTGGGTTCAAACTTCATCATGGATGAGATTTAAGTTGAAGCCTGCCTCCGACTGGTTCAGAGATCACAGTCATGTTCTGATCACGCACTGACTGTGGTCTCTGATTGGCTAATAGTGTTTCTGTTTGATGCAGAGCATGAGCCCCGGGATATTTAAACTCTGTCTATGGACGGTGGGACACCCTGTGTTCAAACACCCTGGATTGCTGCTATGCTGCCCGGAGAGACTGAGAGAGACAGCGAGACAGAGAGAGAGAGAGACATCCACATCGTCCAGCTGTTCGCCACCACGTGTTTTTGGCATTTTCAGCTGCCGATGGGACCCCCAGGCATCGGATCAAGAGACTGACCTCGCGCAAAATTAGGCTTCTGTTCTCCGATACCTGCCGCTGCCACTGTACCTTAACCTCCTGCTTAGTTTAATTTACTGGCAATCCTGAATCGCGGTGCAGGTGCAGAGAAAATTACAGGACCAGCCTGTGAAATAAATGGCCCCGGACCTGACTCCGCTCGAGAAACCCTGTGTCTGACCCTCGACACTTTCCTTGGTCACAGCCCAGCCAAACCACTATAAGAGTCGAGACATCCTGATCCCTGAGCTACCTTCTGTCTTGACTTGTTCACTGGATCTTTGCAAAGGTAAGAGAAAAAAAATATTATAACCAGCATTGACTGTGGGCTCACATAAATTAATTCAAACACTATCTGTGCTGCTCTGGCTGTGACCGAGTATGTTGGGGGAGGGAGACGTGGTCTGACTTGAGGAGATCTTCTAATTCTCTAGTTTTTTTTTTTTTTTATAAAATAAAATTATTAAACAGCTCCTCAGTGACTGGAGGATGGGGAAAAATATTATTCAGTTTGTCCAGTAGCAGCTTCCTTACACTACTGCCCTCACTAAAACGCTGCTGATCACTACTGGCAGAGGGGCTGGAAGGAAAAGTAGCCTCTTTGCAGATTTGCAGATGACACATTTGCAATAGGGTTGATACACAACAAGAAAGGGTGCAAAGGATGAGAAGGGACTTAGCAAGATTGGAGGAATGGTCAAAAATATAGCAGCTTAGATTCAAGCAAAAAGTGCAAAGTAATGCAACCGGAAACAAAACCCAGGGAAGAGTACACAATTGGGGTATTAACAACAACACAAATAGAAAGGGACCTGGGGTAGTCATATCAGAGGTAAGCAATGTGAGAAGGCAGTAAGGAGGGCGGAGGGGGAATACTGGGATATATAAATGTACCAATTGCAAAAATAAATTGGCGTGAGCATACAGGAAAATTTACAGGAATTTCACTCAGGTTTTACAGGGAAAATACAGGAAAAATTAGGGTCTGCTACAGGAAAATGCTTTGACTAATCTGGGAGCACTGGGGTACACCATGTAAAATTCCAGGCCGCGTTCCCGCAATTGGTCCATCAAGGCATTAAATTGTTGTTGTTTCCATTGGATATGAAGGGATAAGTCCCTGGTGCATCGTGTGCCTGTTTCTTTCAAAGGTGAGCTCTTTTATGTTCCAGTATGCAGCTAACAGAGGCTGCCTGTCTGGGTAGTGATGTAGATGAAATATCACCTGCTGAGGTGGTTGATCTGCTGGTGGCCATGGGGTTAGTGCACGATGCTCCCGCTCAGTCTTCAGCCTGCCATTCTTTGGATTTATATTTAGTAATTTGGGCAATGTAGCAGCACAAAACTCCAATTGATTGCCTTTTTCTGCCCCTTCTGGTAAGCCTCTCAAGCGTAAATTATTCTGTCTACTTTAGTTTTCATGGCAATCAATTGCATCTCTTAGTTCCTCAAGCGCTTTCTCCATTTTGGCTATTTTATCAGGAACCTCCTTCGTATTATCCTCCAGATCAGACATGTGTTGTTCCACCTCTTGAATTCGGCCTGCTTGCTGTTTTTTTTCGGTATTAATCCCAGCTATGGTTGTTTCTACCTTCTCCCATTTCAGGGTTAAGTCTGCCAGGACCTGGTCTGAAACGATTTGATGATTAAAGAGAGCTCCAAGGCAGAGAATGAAATTGGACCCAGTCCCCCCCGAGGTCGTCTGATCCTGCCTGGCTTCTTTCTTCGAGTGTTTGCCTCCTTGCCACAAAGTTTTCCCTTGATTTAGGTACCCTTCCACTGCGGTGAGTAACAGGCACCAAACAGATAAAAAATGTTGTATTTTATGGTTGGAAAAATTAGTTTAATTCCAATACAATGCGGAGCTCCAGAGAGTTACGACCTTCCTCTTTAGCTGCTCGTTAGCACCCCCTATTGCCCCTTCTAACAAGAATGTACGCCACAGCATACTGCGCATATCAGTAGCTATGCCCTTGCTTCGTATGATCGCATAGCATAGCTAGCATTTCTGTGGCTGTGTGACTGGTTTTCCCAATTTCTGCAGTCAGCACTGATTTCTGCAGTCAGCCCTGATTTCTGCAGTCATTGCTGCAACTGCAGAATCACAGTAAATGACTCAAAGGTTGTAAATCTGACTTTTCTAATAAATAAATAAAACATGGGGCCCTGCCCTAATTCATACTACTGTGTCAGAGGCCTGCACACAGGCCAGTACACACACCAGCCATACAACCATTTGAACACCTGGCCGGGGCATGGTGCCACCATCCAAAGTCTAACTTTAAAACGTTTTGTTTTTTTAGTACTTGTCTAAAAGTCTCCTTTGTCCCTTTTTCTCTGAATTCTGGTTCCTTTTCCTCACTGGCATTGAGTAATGCTATTTTCTGTGTCCATTCCAAGGCAGTATTAGGAACTGAGAGCCGGGACTCCAGTGAAAATAAGATCTAAGACTCAAAGAACAGTGTTAACTTCAAGCTGAACTGAGATAAATATGGACTTCTTTATGGCTAACATCATGATTGCAATTACGTTGCTCTGTTTTTCAATATTTAATATTTCTAAATTGTCTACCCGATTATTAATGACATAATTTGAGTCAGTTCTGTGAGTAAAAACTTATTTATCAAATTTAATGGTTATGAAAATTTTTTGGTATTGTCAATGGGATTTTAGTGAATTTGTAGACTGTAGATGTGTAGTTGTGTATTAAGATTAGAAATATCCATTATGCATAAGAAACGTTAAGTGGCGTGTGGTTAAATGATTGCCTTGGGAATGTCACTTTAATTTTTGTGATCTAGTGTTAGAAGTAAGTTCATTGCCGCAGTCATAATATGGGCTAAATAAGTGTTGCTAATTTAAGTAGTTTAAATAGTTTAATGTCAAGGTTTCCAAACAGCATTTTTCATGAGTTATAGTAAGTGTTCTTAATTGCTAAGACTTAATTGTTCAACGCAGCTCTTGAACCAGAAACTTCTACTGAATGAAAGAAGAAAACAAAGGCAATGCTCCTCTCACCCTCTGCACGTATAACAAACTCTGCTGCCCAAGGAACCTTTCCTCAGATCTCCACACTCCTAGGCGAACCTTTGGAATATGCAACTAAGTTCAAATACTTGGGGGTCTGGATTGATCATAGACTTTCTTATAATGACCATATTGAAGAACTTAGAAAAAGCTTAGACAGAGGCTTGGTCTGTTCCATAGGATTAATCACCTGCTTACTGAGGAGGCCAGGAAGCAATTGGTCCAATCCACCTTCCTAACATTGTTGGACTATGTGGACTTCCTTTACAGTCAAGGGCCCACCTCTGCGCTGGTCAAACTGGACATACTGTATCATAGAGCCTTAAGGTTCATTATCTGCCTCCCCTTCACCATGCATCACTACTCCCTATATGCTGCTGTGGGATGGACGTCCCTCAAATATAGAAGACAGAGGAATGCCGCCTTTTTAACCTGCAGAGCTATTACTAAGAAGTTGCCTCAATATGTTTTGGATTAGGCCAGCCCGGTAGCGCTGAGGCGCTGGACACCACACATCGTGCCACTCTAGTGACCCAGGTTCGAGAACGAGCCCAGTCCACTGGGGGTCGTCAGGAGAGAGAGAGGACTGAGCATCTGGAGGACTGCTCTCCTCTGTCAGGGAGAGATCCAGGGTCAGCCCGGCATAGCAGTGGTCCTCGGTGGAGACCGCCGGCACTACGACACACAGGGGCTCGCAAGCAAGGGATGACGTTTGGTGGCTGCCCTCTGGATGTGGGTGGGAGCATGAATGTTGTGGGCTGGGTGGCATTGCATGTCCCACGTCCAGGGCGTAAAATCATGAAAAATCCCTCCAGCCCGGATAGAAGGCAACTTGCAGTGCCTACCACCACACGCCTATTATCGGATCTCCGCCCCCACCCCCTTCAATCTCCTTGTGGACCCTGGCCAGAGAGGGTTCACTGAGGAGAAAGTAATGCCATTGAGGAGGTGGGATCACAGTGGTCGGTAGAGCGCTGTGTAGCCCAAGAGAGTTCCGGTGTCTGGACAGAATAAATAGAGCTGTAAAAATAATTTAATGTCTTGGATTGCCTGTCAGTAGGCAAATATGCTTTGAGACGTTCCTCCTACATCTCCTTTATTATACGTAAGGGCAGATCGCGCTTTGGTAGGACATCCTTAAGTTACATGTTACCCTCACTCTGGAACAAGCTGCAAAAAATATTGAAATTGGTCTGCCCTATCAAACTATCAACATTCAAAACTCTTTACGCTGGATCTTTCAAGGAATCCTGTAATTCTTTTACCTGCCCATGCCTTATTACTTGAATTAACCTCCCACTCTCTATCCTCCCCGACCCCTGTTCTTTCTGTTACCTTATCCCCTCCCTCTCCTTGCCTTTGACCAGCATTCTGGGGCCCATCTTCATTCCATTGGTGGTCTCAGCAGCACTCTGTGATCAGTGGTCATCGTATGGTTGCCTCTGCCCATTTAGTCTTCTACCCCTCTACCTCCTCCCTTTTAGGCATCCTTCCCTTCCCCCTCGCTTTATGTATCTAGCCTTCTACTTTATGCCTAATCTAAGAGCCCTCTCTCTTGCACCCTGTATATTCCTTGTAACTTGTATTTATTAATTCCTTCATACTGTCTGGAGAATCTCATATATATTTTTGTATCTATATTTTTACCAAGAATTAGTACTGTTATCCATCTGAATTCTGTACATTGTTCTGTGTTCAGTTTATATTGTTTTATGAGTCTTGATTTGTATTATGATTCTGTTGTGTATGTAACCCTTCTCTGCTTGACTATGTCTCTATGTCCAGGTCTACCTCAAAAATTAGCTTTGCTCAATGGTGTTTGCCTGGTTAAATAAAGATTTTGATTGATTATTTGATTGTTAATTAATTGTACTACATTATTTAATACTTTTTTGAGTGCTGTTAACCACACCCCCTGAGGAAGCTGTTAGGTGAAGCACTGGGGTTTTTTGGTGGCTGGCAGTTGTGGACTGGGGTAGGCTAAACTTTTGTTACTGTGCATTTTAAAAGAAACTTTCATGCAATAAAAGACTGATGTTGAAAGAAGTGCTGGAAGTGTTTGCAGAATGTATTTCTAGTCATAGACTAAGCCATCTAACCACCCCTGTTGCTCCCTTCTATGTTGTGGTACACAAAAGCTTGCTGTTTTGAAAGTTTGTGACCGGGACAGGCACACTGAGTCATGGCTCGTTTCCAGGTGTGACCTGGAGGCAGGTGAAGGGGAATATTTGTATAGATGTAAACTGACTTACAGAACCAAGTTAAGCTGTTGGTGGCATTTTTTTTTTAGTGAACGGGGGGAGTTTGGCCAGGACACTGGGGAAATTCCCCTACTCTTTGGTAGGGGGAGCTGCTGCACCCATGGCCTCTGTTCCTGCTTGTGGTCAGTCTGCTGGTGTACCTGCAGGTGAGCAGATTTCCCTCCCTGCAGGTCCAGCACAGGAGATCATACCTACTGAAGTTGCTATGCCTGTGGATAGTGCTCTGCCTATAGGAAATGTTGTGTCTGTGGATCTGGATTTGGAAATAGACACTATATCTCCACAGAATTTTGCACAGAAAGAGGAAGATTGGCTGAGAAAAGCTTGTGTGGAAAAAATGCCAATTTATTTTATCTCTATTGCATCAAGATGAAACTGCTACTGCAAGTACCTCTGTACCTCAGGAACCAGATCCGTCGAATTTTTTGCCGACAATGGATACTGGAGAAGTGATTTCTCTGCAAACAAAGGATGACTGCTCACAGCCTAAGCATGTATTTATTTAGTTAGTTAGTTAGTTAGTCAGTTTTTTTAACCGGGTAGGTACACTAGACAGCATAGCTGCCTATTTTCAGGTATGACCCGGGAGATTACAACAAAGGGTATGTAGACAATAGTGGATACAAGAAAACATCATGGAATAAGTTGAAGTCAGACATAGTACACTTATACAAAATTTTCAGCAATGACAGTACATTTGCAGGAATCTATTGTAGTAACAAAACAGAAATATAAGTACAAATAACTAACAGTCATAAGTCATACAACTAGTGAGTAAGTGCTAGAACAGAAGAAATAGCAAGATTTCCAGGCAGGTTTGAGAGTAGTAGAGATTGGAGCCAGAAGGCAACTAGGAGGAACCAGTACAGGAGTGGTTGGTTAGAGAACAAGAGCAGGGTTCAAAACTTAGAAGAGCCATATGAAGTTCCTGTTTGAAGCTGTGTGGAGAAGGGTTTGCTCCAGTAGCACCTTCTAATCAGCCTGACACTTCAGGAGGCCCTGTCAACCTACCTACAGCTGATGGTGATATGACAAATCCAGATGGGTGTTCCAGGACCGTCTGACTCATTTCAGAAAGCTATGCAATTGTTGCAGCCCCAGAAGACTTCTGATATCCCTGTACCTGCTAAAACTGTGAGTACACCTATCTCAAATGATAATGTTGATGCAGGGAAAAAGTTGGGAATGTGAAGCAGGAGGGCTGGTTCGCAAACGAGGCAGACAATAGAAACACTCCTTAATAAATTATCATGGGCTCTTGAAAATTCTTTACAAAAAGCTGGTTGGAAAAAAACAGCAAAAGGACAGTGGCTTCCAGACCCCATGCACAGTCCTATTCCGGGGTCCACAGCCAGGGAAGCACAACAAGAACAACAGAAAGCTGGGACTGGGACTGTTACTACTTTGAATAAATTCATCATAGACTCGGACCTTGCTTTTGCATGCCAAAGATGTTGTGCATTCTGACAGCACCTCAGCTCCTGTAGCTGTACCTGTTCAGGATTTTACTTCTGATTCAGGGGATGAGGGACCTAGCAATTGCTCTCAGTCTTGGGGTGACAAATGGACACTGAACTCTCTGCCCCTCCTGCTACTCCAGCAGCTGAACTGGCAAAAAATACTTGGGCAGCTTTTCAAAAAAAGGACCAGTTTTTCCAGCAATCACTCCCTGCTCAGCGCCAAAATACTGTAAGATTGCAGTATCTGGGGGGTTTGGACTCTAATCCTGACAAACTATACGTGGGTAGAAAGTTAATTAAAGAATCATTGGGTTTCTTTTCTAATTAATTGTATGCATTAATACATGCTTCCAGGGACACACTGTATGATACTGTATAAGTTTTAAAACCCCTCAGGGGCTGAATAGATTTTGGGTTATATATGAGAAGGTAAAATACTCTGCCCTTTGGCTACCTTTCTGTGCCATACCCCTCACAAAGCCAGCTATAAAAACAGTTACAGTTCTATTTCAAAATGAGAGTGTGGCTGTGCACGACATTACTCATTGGTTGGAGCAACGATGTGACCTTTTAGGCCCCACACAGCCTATAATGGATGAAGAACACATTTAGACAGGGAAGTGGTGGTATAAAGTCAAGCTTCGGAGTTCCAACTCAGTGCCTCTGCATCTCCCAAGTAGTTTTTTTTTTTTATGGAGAGAAAAGGGTCACTGTTTTTACCCTGGCCAACCTAAGACTTGTTTTAAATGTGGCTCATTGCTACATCTAAGTTCTACATGTGATCATCTCAAATGTAACCTTTGTCTCAGCTATGGTCACACTAGCATTACTTGTACAAATGAAGTGACCTGTAATTTTTGTGAAGAAGGTGGTCACACATACAGGTCATGCCCATGGGCTTCTCATAACAGGTCTGATCAATCAAATCAGGATTCTCTTATTGTAGAAGACCAAAAAAAGAATATGGCAGCTCAGAAAGCCCAAAAGGCAACTCCAACAGATGATGGGCCTGAAGTTTCTTTAAACCCTGGACCTATGGTCATCCTAGAAGAAACTGCTTCCCCTCCTTTGCTGGAATCTCCTCCTATTGAGAAACAATGTACTCTCCCAAGTCCTGTTCTGGATGACCAGCCTGTTTCTACTGATTCAGCCTCTGCTCCTATAGACCTGGTTCCCTTAGTGGTAGCACCTAGGTCTCTTCCTCCTTCGGAGGATACCACAGTAATTATGCCCCCCTTCCCCAATTTAGTAAAAGTCACTAGGAAGAGAGCTTTAAGGCAGACTTGGTCTAAATCAAAAATAGCTAAATCTGTCACATCACCTCAGGGGATTCCAGTGTCTAATAAATATGATATTTTCACAAATTTTTAGATATGATCTGACCTAGGAGATGAATCTGAATCCTCCTCCACTGTCTCCTCCCAACAGATTTTGTCCTCAGTCTCTGAAGGAGAACCTGATCCCCTCACCACTGCTGAGGGTCAGAGAATTATCCAAGGAAAAGGGACTCATAGGAGTACCAGACTTGGGAAAGACCCTTGGTTTGTTTGTGTTTTTCTCTCCCTTTTCTTAAAAACTGACTTTTCCATCATTACAGATTGCTACCATAAGTGTAAATAGTATAAGAAATACTAGACAGAGACTTGTTACCTTCTCCACACTTCATGAATTGAGGTTTGATATATGTTTCTTACAGGATTCAAGACTAAATACTTCTTCCTTAATAAATACAGCACAGAGATTATGGTGCTGGGGGCCTTCTTATTTTTCTTATGGTACCAATGCTTGTGATGGTGTGGGGATTTTATTTTGGGGTGACAGATTTTGTGTATCTAGAGTTACGGATATTATTCCTGGCCATGTATTACTCTTGGAGATCATTATAAGCCAAGTGGCATGGAGGTTCATCTGTATCTATGCCCCACAGAAAAAAAAGGATAGGGTCCAACTTTTCTTTGGTACAGCCTTATTTATTTACGACTAAACATGTTATATGGGCGGGTGATTTTAATAGTGTTATCAAAACAAGATAGAGGAGCTACAACACAAAAGTATTTTGTGATACCAACTGCCTTAAATCAATACTCCATACTGCAGGGCTCATTGATTCATGTAGAGTTCTACATCCACAGAGGGGGGGGCGTACTTTTCATAAAGGAAGTCTCTCCACCAGAATTGATTTCGTTTTCACTTTACAATATTTAAAAATACATGAAGCAAGGCTTCTACCTTTGGAAACATCAGATCATGTCATTGTAGTTACTGGAACAGGTTTAGAGGAATCAGTACCTATAGGGAAAGGGTACTGGAAACTGAATAATACTTTATTAGATTCTACTTCCTTATGTAATGAAGTAAAAGAACTACTCTGAGCCCTTATGTCAACAGCTTTTTTAATGGAGGATTTAAGTTTTTGGTGGGTAGAAACTAAAGTCTGCCTGCAATTCCTGTTTAAACAGGCTTCCATCAAACACATTACTCAATATCACCATTATCTAACACTTCAAAACCACTTAACCACATTGTATTCCCATGTAAATGAGGGTCAGCAAGTTATTTCTTCACAAATTGCTGCTGTAAAGAAAGAAATGGAGTCCTTGCAGTATTTCAGAGCTTCCTCCTTATTGTTTGAATGCAGAATATGTACACCTGGGAAAACTGGCTGTGAGGATGCGTTTTCTAGCTGCTGGTCCAGATCAGATAATAGAATTATGACAGCTTTGACCACTTCTACTGGGACTCTAGCTACTAGGACCCCTGAGATTATGAAAGAGGTACAGAAGCATTTAAGTACTATGTATACCCCATCTGGTCTATCAGAATCTGATATGTTGAATTATCTAGCCTCCATCCTACCCCCTCCCCATCCCATGGATAAAATAGAGACATTAGTGACACCGGTTTCTTGACAGGAAATTGACAAAGCTATTAAAACCTTAAAAAATAATACTGCACCAGGCCTTGATGGTCTCTCCACTGAATTTTATTAAAAAATTTAGTGAGGAGCTGGTAGAAATTATTTTTGTTGTTTTTAATTGAATGTTGACTTCTTCCATAATTGATTTTCATTTTTGCATAGCTTTACAAATCTTTATATAAAAAGGGTGATAAGAACAATATCAACAACTGGAGACCTTTGAGCCTGCTTAATACGGACTTGCAAATTCTAATGAAAATATTAACCTCACGTTTAGCTCAGATGACCCCCTATGTGATTTCAACTGCACAAACTTGTTCAGTATCTGGTCAAACTATTTCCGAGAATTTGTTGCTTATTAGAGAGTTGGTGGAACAAAGGAAAAAGGATTCCTTACATGGATATCTGTTCTCCGAAAGAGGATTCCTTACATGGATATCTGTTCTCCCTTGATCAGGAGAAGGCATTTGATAAGGTTTCTCATACATTTCTATTCAGAGTACTGGAACATTATGGGATCCCACAGCAGTTTTTTCCTGGTTATCTACCCTATATGGTACAGCCCTGGCCCTCCCTTTGATTAATGGACATTTAGGATCCTATGTCCCTATCCAAAGAGGGGTTAGGCAGGGATGTCCAATGAGCCCTCTACTATATATTTATTGCCTGGACCCTTTACTGAAATGCCTACAGCAGTCTGACCTTGTTAGGGGAATCTGTCCACAGCAGGTTCTTTGGAAATTAGGGTGGCAGCATATGCAGATGATGTCTGCCTTTTTGTGGTAGACCAGACTTCAGGGGACCATGCTTGGGATCTGATACATGCTTATTTGGATACAGTTGGAGCTACTATTAATAAGGGAAAAAGCAAAGGCTATGTACGAAGTCCTACAGAATTAACAGAAGATATTCAGGGATTCCCATATCTAGTGACATTCTTACTATATTGGGGCTTAAATTTGGTAATGGAGATAATGCATTCCTAAATTGAACTGAAAAACTGGATTTGGGAAAAATGGAAAGTTGTGTTTTGGAAGACTTGGTAACAAACTAAAAAGAAAAAAGTGGCATTACTGAAAACATTTTTCCCCCATTTTTTGTATTTAAGCATGATATATCCGATTCCACACAATAGAAGTAACATTACTGAGTTTAGTTTTCCAAACTATATGGGGGAAGCCAACTGAATCCCATTAAATGGGAAATTCTATATTTGCCGGTAAATAAAGGAGAGTTAGCCTTATTAAACCAATAGTACATTTTTACAGTACTTTTTTCCAATACCAGTATTTGGAAAATTGGAACCTATCTGTTCCCTCCCCTGCAATATGAACAGTTTTTGTTGCTACATTGTATGGCCCATTCTATAATTGTTGGACAAAACATTCGATCCTTCCTGTTACCTTTCGTACAGTACCATTATTTTTTAAACCCGTGGTCACTAAATTGAGACAATGGAAATTAGTCCTCCAACAGGTAGTTGGTATATCACATAAAATAGTTTATCAGACTATTCAAGAACATGTTTTTACAATTATACCAACTTATAGAGGTATACCAGATTTATATCACCCTAAGATTTTAAAAACATTGATGGATTCAAGGACCCTTCCTAGAATGTGGGATGTTTTATGGTTAAGCTGTCATGGATGGCTTAGCATCAAAGGGAATGCAAAGCATAAAAGCATTGCAGACAGAACATGCCCCAGAGTTACATGTAGTTCTATGGTAGAGACTATGAAACATTTTTATATTACTTGTCCATTTGCAATGGAATTTTTTCACTTGTCACAGATTTGGAAGGACTATAGATGGTGGTATATTACCTACACTGAATTAATAGGGGGCTTTACTTTACGATTTCAGGAACTAGATATTGGTACAGTTAGACTTGCATTCATCCGTATTACATTTTTTCTGTGGCAAACCAGATGTAAACAGATTTTTCAACAGCTAGTGCTCACACCTGCACAAGTAATTCAGTTTTTGGAAAATGAATTAGTATCACAATGTTAATATGATAAATCAAACCGTCCATGTTCAGTATGGGTGACTAGACGGAACACAGTACCTTTTATGAAATATAAAATTGGATGAATGGTTAAACATAATACAAACAGCATAATATGTCTTCAAAGGTTCTTTTTCTGGCTTTTTTATTATTTTTTTAAAACTCTACTGCATTAGATTTTTCCCCCTCTCACATGTTTGATAATAAGCCAGATAACTGATGGAATACGTACAGCACCATGTCGTAAATTTTTGGTTACTGTTTATCTGTTGTACTTTGATGTTTGAAAATGTCTCTTCTGTATTTGTTCTGATTTCTCAATGATAGAGCCCCCTACTCTTTAAAGGGGCGCTGTTTGGCTGTATTCCAAGATGTAAGATCCGGAGGCAGCAGAGGAGGGAGTGCTGCAGCAGGCTGGGGAACAGTCCTCCTACCCAGCCAGTGAATGCCAAGCTGATGAAGATGGACTTTTATCTACGGAAGATTCTGTAGATGAGGATGATTGTTAATTTGCAACACCTATGAAGGATGAGGAGACTTTAAGATCTACTGAAGAGGCAGACACTGAAGCTCCTGCAGCCCAGCTTGAACAGGAAATCAAAAACAGACGTAGGTTGCTTTTTGATATTTTGGCAGAGGATGAAGAGCGTTATAACAAAATAAAAGTTGACTTGCAAAAAAAGCTCATGATGCAATCTTCTAAAGCATCTAGTTCTCTGTCTCTACATATGTTTAAAACAGATGAGGTCTCTGTACCTCAAACAGTTGCAGCCAGTGTTATTGTTACAGATGGTTCAAATAAGCATAACCATATCCAAACCAGTCCACCCAATACCACACATGACTGCATTATTAAAAACCTTGGGGTTCAACTGATACCTGTTCAGACTGCTGAGTGGTCACCTGAGTGGGCACTCCAAGGAGCTGGCTGGAAACAAACTAATGATGGTCACTGGATTCTGGATCCCGAATGGGATTCATCACAACATTATCCCCCAAACTGTAATGTACTTTGTGCCCCAGAGGCCATTCTAGACTCAAAATCATTCTGGACCTGGGGGGGGGGGGTTCAAGGTCAAATTATGACAATCTGAGGAAGGCATTTCACATATACCAAACAGCTTTTTTTCTGGGCAGGGATAGAGGGGTATGTTTTTATTCTGGCCAGCTGAAGGCCTGTCATAAATGTGGGGCCAGAACTCATCTTTCTAATGTTTGTGACAAACTGCACTGCGGCATATGTGGGGAATTCAAGTCACATCAATCTCCAATGTGCTAACCACTCCAAATGTAACCTCTGTGAAGAGCATGGTCACCTTTTTCAGGAATGCCCGTGGGCATCCCATAATAAAACAAGTCCCATTAACCCGGATGATCTGATCAAAAAAGTACAGCAAGACAATATCACTCCTGAAACAGCCAAACTAGTGCCCCAGTGCCAGGCTCTACTACTGCTTCTACTTCTACTACAGGAAATAGGTCATTGTACTTTCCACCCCCCCCCACCCTCCTGAAGATACTACTGGAACATCAACCAGTGCACTAGCGGGTGAAATGAAGGACATGTCAGACTGTCTATCCAAGCCAGAAAGAATGTTAGAAGATGGGGAAGAGGTGGCTACCACTGATACGCCCCCCCCCCCAAAAAAAATGGTCTATACCTAACACCCGAAGCTGCAGCCCCAGACTAAAAAAACTCACTGTTACAGCTGCAGGCATTGAGACCGACAATTAGTATGAACCACTTGCTTCCAAAAGCTGGGGAGATTCAGAGACAGAAGATTTAGTGTCCAATGCATCTTCCCATTCAGAAGTTGCAGAGGTGGACAGGTCACCATAGGTTGGGAAGAAGAAAAAGAAAAAAAAAGATCATCAAATGACATTTCATTTAAATGGAACCTTTTTTATTATCATCACTAAACATCCATAGTTTCTGAAATACAAGGAAACAATAGGCTGTTTTTTCCCTCATTCATGACATGAATCAGGATGTTGCATTCCTTCAGGAGACATGGATGAATTCTCACAACTCTATGCAACACATTAAAAAAAACTGGGTTTGGGGCCACTCATACTGGTCTTTTGGTCCTGAACAAGCAGATGGGATAGGCATCCTTTTTTCAGGACATATGTTTAAGTTACAAAAATTACAGATTTAGTTCTTGGGAGGGCTATTATCATAGATGGGATCTGGCATAATGCGCCTAGTAGATTTAGAAATGTTTATGCTCCACAACAAAAAGCTGATTGCATTCAACTAGTCACACAGACACAACCCTTTCTGGCTACAGCAAAAAATGTCTTTTTAGGTGGCTTAAAATTGCCCTGGCAGCAGAAGGTACAGGGGGAGGGGTAGAAGAAGTGTGGGATAGGCTCAAGAGATCCATAGCAGGAGTAATAAGTCAATGTGTCAGACTGCTTAGGAAAAGCAAAAGAAAGAAGTGGCCACTGTGGTTCTCTAAGTTAGTAGCCAAGAAAGTGTAAGAAAAAAGTAAGGCATTTAGGAACACAAAGAAACACAGAAAGCCGTCCTGTCGGCGTGGCAGTTGGATTTCCGCCTGCGACGCCGGTGACCCAGGTTCAGGAATGGACCCGAGATGTTGAAGGGCCAGTCGGGGGAGAAGGATGGCATGGCCTGAGGACTGCTCTCCTTCTCCGGTGGGAGGGAAGGGAGTGTGACCAGTGCTTGATGGACCACTGGTGAGGCAGAGGTACCACAGCGACCAGCGCCAGAACGTTTGGGGAGTGGGGTGGATGCTGGACGTCATTGTACTTCCCGGTCCACAGGAAAAACCAAGGAATAATCTCAGCTACTGGCCACCCTAGATGAAGCCTGCCTCTGCTTCAATTAGCCTCCAGGCCAGCCCTCCGATCTAGCCCATCATTTGCGGCACTGTTGGGGGCTTGTACCACATCCCTACTCTGGGGGGGGTAAGCCAGGAGGTATTGGAGGGTCATGGCTGATTTGGAGGTAGAAGCCTGAGGTCCATGACTGGGCTGAAGTTCTGGGCAGCTGGCAGAAGGGGAATAAAGCATAATAAAAAAAAAGAGAGACACATAAAGAAGAAGACAGACTGAAACATCTGAAGAAACAGAGAGAAGCTGGAAAATCCATCAGAGGAGCTAAAGCAAAAATAGAGGAAGGAATAGCACAGGCTATTAAGAAGGAAGATAAGACCTTCTTCTGATACATTAGCAAGAGGAAGAAGACCAGAAATGGTATTGTTAGACTAAAGAAGAAAGAGGGAGGTGGGTGGGTGGGTGGGTGGAGGACGACCTTGAAAAGGCTGAGGCCCCAGGTGATGCTGCAGGCTTCTGTACATGTTTCCTATAAGATGAGGCCAATTGTCTCCCTGTACGGCCCTCATCAGTAAATGGAGGGGAGTCAGGTCCAGCAAATGAGACTGACCACCCCTTTATGTAATATGTAAGTTTGAACCTGGAGATATCAAAAGTGCTCCCATCATGTGAGATCATATTTTAGCTGTAAATGCTCAAAAGGCAGTATACACTGAACATTTAAAAATTGAAAAATGTGAGTAAGACCCAGTTGTCTCCATCTATGAAGGTGTTATCAGTCTGAGTAGGCACCAACTCAAGAGTCTGCTGCAATAATTCTACAGAAATAGAAAACTTGAGAGAAGTTAAGAAGGAGATGAAGCTTAAACCAGATCTTCAATGTCTGAGCAGTGAAATCTATATAGTCTGCCAAGTGGGGATGTTGGGGTCAAGGCAGGATCTAAACCTGATGGCAAAACACGACACAGGGATAGGTGTTGCAGAACAAAATAATTATTACCCAATACATGTAGAAAGGACAGCTTACCATAGATGGGAGTCCAGAACCTCCAAACACCCAATGTTGTCATAGGAAAACTCAGTGAAAAACAATCTTATACAAAGTTATATACTCAGAGATAAGAAGGTCTGTTACCTGGTAGCAGGCTCTTCTGCATAGTAGAAAAGCTAAGCAAAGCATTTCTATTGGTGGGTAAGGTGGGCAGCTTGCACACAAGGCCGTTAGGTTTGCATGTACACATGTACACAATGATAAGCAATTATGCTGACTAAAACTACCTTTGGGTTACAATGGAACGATTCATAGAATATGTTGATCACAGCAATATGGCTAATGGTTGTAGGTGGTGTGCTAAGACCACAAATATAACACTACATAGTACATTATAGCAAGCATGAGTACATAGATACATAGATACATAGACAGTGTCGGCAGATAAGGGCCTATGGCCCACCCAGTCTGCCCATTTGAGCTTGTAAGTTCAGTTTGTTTTCCTAGAAGTCTGTTGCCCCTTACCCCTGACCTCCAGAATTCCTTTATATCTATCCCATGCATTCTTAAATCCCGTGATTGTTTCAGCCCCCACCACTTCCTCTGGCAGGGTGTTCCACTTGTCCACCACCCGTTCTGTGAAGAAATTCTTTCTCATGTTTCCTCTGAATCGTCCTCCCTCCAACTTCATCCCATGCCCTCTAGTTCTGGAACATCTTTTTCACTTAAAAATAGTGTTTTCCTGCACCCTGTTCCTCCCTGTAAGATACTTGTATGTCTCTATCATATCCCCTCTCTCCCTCCTCTTCTCCAGGGAGTACAAGTTCAGTTCCTTCAATCTGTCTTCATAGGACTTGTGATGCAATCCATGCACCATCTTTGTTGCCCTCCTCTGAACCTTCTCTACCCTGTCTATGTCCTTACGTAGGTATGGTCTCCAGAACTGTACACTGTACTCCAGGTGGGGCCTCACTAGTGTCTTGTATAGCGGAATTATGACCTCCCTTTTCCTGCTGGTGATGCCCCTGCCTATACATCCCAGCATCCTATTTGCTTTACCTGCTGCCTTGTCACACTGTTTCCCTACCTTGAGGTCATCAGAGATGACAACTAAATACTGATATCCTTTATACTGTAAGATGGTGGTCCACAATAGGGACTGTAGGTCAGGCAGGTTTACAGGGAGCACCGATATGCGAGGAAAACAGAAGCTTACCAATATTGTACATGTCACTTAACATGAACTCTAGATTTTTTCAGGGGTATCATCTGTCTGGGGACACATCCAACAGTAAACAGTGCGTAGATAAGCTGCCCTTGCATAATTGAGTAAATTGGGAAGATTAACACTCCCCACCCCCAAGCCAAGGGTAATTGCAGCAAGGATTATCTCAGCCATGGTCGGCAGCCCCCCAAAAAAAATAAAACATGAGATTGACGTATTTCATGATATGAAATAACAAGGGGAGGGAAAGATAAGGAAGGTCTGAATGAAATACAATATATGTGGTAGGATATTAATTTGGACAGACTCCAGCCTAGAGAAGAAGAGGAATGATAGTTAACTCCAATGGGAAACATCATAAGTTAGAGTCATGGTGAGAGGTTCATAGTTTCCTCATTTCACTTATGTACCTAAAAATGTCTTGTCTCCTTATGTTACCCCTTAGGCTATTCTTTCCTCAGTTTGCACCTTTGTGCTCCTCACCACTTTCCCTGCCTCCCTCTGCTTCTCTTGCTACACCCCCCTATTCTCTTCCATCTGTGTATTTTTATGCCTCCTGAAAGCTACCCTTTTAGCCTTTGCCTTTTCAGCCATTTCATTCACAAACTACATCAGTCTCTTTTTGCTCTTGTTTTTGTTCATGTCCATTGTGCAGAGGTTTGTTGTCTTCACCATGCCCTCCCTTAACTTTGCCCACTGTTCCATACCTCACCGGGTCATCCCCCTCTGTTAGGTTGTCTCCAAGGCATTTGCCATTTTTTTAAAAATCTGCCCTCCTGAAGTCATGGGCCCTTATCTTTGTGTGGTTCACTTCAACTGCCATCCTTATGTTGAGCCATACTGTATGAAGATCACTGGTCCCCAGGTGGCCTCCAATCTTGATGTCTGCAACACTGTCCCTGTTAGTGAACACCAGGTCCAGTATTACCCCATCATGAGTGGGCTCCCTGACGGGTTGCCTAAGAAACACCCCCTGCAGGGAGTCCTCTGCATGGATACATTATACAGTAACTTTTTACGAACACAAGGAATACAACTCACTTACATTCAAAGATACATTTATTACTAGAAGGGGATGGGTGCTTAATTGAGGGGGTGGACTGGGAGGAAGCAATCACAGAGGACAGGTTGAGGGAAGCCCTTCAGGTACTAAAAACTGATAAGGCACCAGGACTGGATGGGCTGCATCCGAGGGTTATGAAGGAACTGGCGGACGAACTAGCAGCTTCACTAGCCGCACTCTTCAATGCCTCTCTGCAGACAGGATGGGTGCCTCAAGACCCGAAGGTGGCTCATGTGGTGTTTATCCACAAAGGGGGTCTAGGGAGGAGATGGGAAATTGCATGCCTGTCAGCTTAACGTCTGTGGTAGGCAAACTGATGGAGGGCATTATCAAGGAGAAGCTCGGGAGGCAACTGGAAAGGTTGAGGCACCTGGATGACAAACAGTATGGCTTTGTACTGGGGAGATTGTGTCAGACCAACCTCGTAGATTTTTATGACTGGGTGATGGGGACCCTGGACCGACAAAGACCGTGGACGTCCTATACCTGGATTTCAGTAAGGCATTTGATTCAGTAGCCCACATCAGGTTGTTAACAAAGCTGGGGGGATGGGGTGGGAGGACAGTTGCTTAGAAGGGTAGAAAATTGGCTACCGGGGCGAACACAGAGGGTAGTGGTTGGTGGGATAGTTTCCTCCCCTAGGAAAGTCTTCAGTGAGGTTCCCCAAGGTTCGGCACTGGGGCCACTCCTGTTCAATGCCTATGTCTCTGATATGGGCAGGGGGGGTTAGGAGTAGGATGAGCTTCTTTGCGGATGACTCAAAACTGGGAGCACTGGCAGACAGGGATGAAGCGAGAGAGACAGTCCAAAGGGACCTGGATACCCTGGAGGGGTGATCAAGGAGGGGGGGACTGAGGTTTAATCCAGGGAAGTGTTGGGTGCTGCATATGGGGGTCAGAAACCCAGGTCATGTATACACCCGGGGCTCACTGCAAACCACAACAAGTGAAAGGGACTCATGCAGTGTAGACACCAAAATGGATAACACTGAAAACTGCAGAAGATCTGCGGCAAAAGCAAACAGGATTCTGGGCTGCATAGCCAGGGGAATTACAACCAGGAGGAGGGAGGTGATCCTCCCTCTGTATAATGTCTTGGTCAGGCCACATCTCGAGTACTGCATGCAGTTCTGGAGACCTCACCTCAAGAAGGACATAGCACTGCTGGAGAGAGTCCAGAGGAGGGCAACCAGGATGATTCAGGGCATGAGAGAGAGGACCTATGAGGAAAGGCTGGAAGAACTTGGGCTGTACTCACTGGAGCAGAGGAGAGATGGGGGGACATGATAGGGGTCTTCAAATATGTGAAAGGGATAAACGGAGCAGAGCCAAAGAAATGTTCAGGCTAAAGAAAGGGGGCACAACCAGGGGGCATGAGTGGAAGCTGAAGGGGGGGAAATTACAGGGGAGAACGTAGAAGATATTACTTCACTGAGAGGGTGGTGGGGCCATGGAATGCACTGCCTGGGAGTCTGGTGGAGGAGGGCACAGTGGAAAGCTTCAAGAGGGGGTGGGACAGGTGCATGAGTAAATTGAAGCCAAAGATGACCCTTTCTGGGGCAAGGGGGGTGTGGGAGAGTGAGTGCAAAATAGGGGCTGGCTACCCAGCAGACACGAAAGACCATCAGGCCTATTCTGCTGGCTTTAGTATGTTAGTATGTTAGATAAAACAGGTCAATACAAATAAGCATTGCCTTCTCATGCAAAACTTTATTGAGCTTCCCCGAGTCTGTTTTTAATATTAATCTGGTTCAATTTTAGTTGGTTTCCATCTGTATCTCCCCTCCCGCTGGGACGAGGCTGAAAATAGGCAGAATTGCCTAGCCCTGTAAACTATTTGTCCCCCTTTATTGCCACTGTCCACCATCTGACAACCTGTCCCGTCTTTTTAAGAAGGCATCTCCCTACACTTCCCTCCCTCTGACACTACCCGCCCTGACCCAAAAGCCATTTCCACTTAGCTAAATGACCCCCTACTGCAACCCTCCCCCAGACTCGACCCAATTCCTTTAAAAATAAAACTTTTCCCCTCCCTCGTCAGTCCCATTGCCATTTCACTTGGCCAGCTTGTTTTGTTGATTCCCCTGATTTTGCGAGATTTCTTCTGGATCTACTGAATGGTTGAGGACCACTTTCCTAACAATCAGGAAAGAAGAATCATAAAATCTAGCCATACCTTAGTAACGCATGCCAACTACTGCTAGCACCAGCCTAATCTTCTTCCGACCTTGGGGAAAACAATTCATTTTGAAAATTTAAATGGATACAAACATTGTTAAACGGTACAAAAGAGTAACTTTATCTAATAGTAACTGACACAGCTTGTTTTGGCTGATTTTCAATTTACTGTATGCATTCCTGTGCATGAAACTGCTTAGCGTTACTCATTTCTATTCTTTAATTCACAGTGAATGTCAACTATTGCTTCTTTTCTTATTTACAATTATTTTACCATAACCTGCTTAGTCTGTAAACCTGTTGATCTCCTTTCTCTGTTTATACTGTTTTGTCATACTTTTTGTTCTGTCAACCTGTTGTATTATGCTGCTGACGTGGAACCTTTGTAAAAGGGCTCTAAGCTCAAAGGTATTTGTAATCCGAGATCTAAATAAATGAAAATAAAATAATACAGTCTGACAGTTTCTGCCTTCTCATTGGCTGAGACCTAGTCATATGGTGCATACTGCCCTACATGTAACATTCTACTGGAGGCATGTTACCTGAAAAATAATGTATCAAGGTCAAAGATCATTATGCAACTGACACAGCAACATAACAACACTCCCGTGTAACCAGCTTCCACCTCAATATAACCAGCCCGCAACTAGCTAACACAACAAAGGAAAAAATCAACTTGTGAAGAACAAAACAATTCCAGCAAACAGACCTGCAAGTTAAGTACAGGTTTGTAACAATTTTATTTATTTATTTAAAAGTTGGTAACCAAGAAAGGCACCCTGAGGCGAGGTTCGTTTTCAAGTGCGACCTGGGGGAAGGGGAATAAGGAAGAACAACTTACATAGCAAAACATGGATACAAATTTATTTATTTAGTTTTTGTTGACCGGGTAAGGTGCACTAGCCATAGCAATGACTATTTTCAGGCACGACCCGGGAGTTTACAGATACAGAACAATTAATTTAACATTTGATCAATAGAGGTAGAAACAAATACAGAACCGTAAAATACAACAAAGTAAAAGCATAGACAGTAGTAATACAAAGTAGTCAGCGAAGAAACATGATACAAATTACATCAACAATAACATGGAGTGAATAAGGGAGCAAGTGCAATAAATAAACCAGTAAGCAGTAATCCCGGTAGAGAAAATGGCATAATAAACAAACATACCACAAAATTATAATTATACATAAAGGATAGAGTAGAGCCAGGATATGACTAGGGAGGGATGCAGTAAAAAGGGGGAAGGATGGAATAGTAAAGAACGAAAGGCAAAAGTAGGGGGATAGGAACTTGGTAAAACTAAAAGTGCAAGTGGACGACTAGAGGAGTGTACAGTGCATACCTGAGGTGAGAGGGTGCATAGATCAAGAGAGAGATAATGGGCTAGCAGGGTTTTAAATAATTGATTAGCAGTTTTTTTCTTGGGACAATACTAACTGTACAGAAAGCATTTATATAGATTTTCTAGAAGTGTTATGTTTGTTAAACACAGTGAGGCAAGTGCTATGCATTTTCACAATGTTTTAGAACTTTTATGAGCAAAACGCTAATCAATTTTTAGAGTTAAATAAAACCCTGGGCTAGGGTGGTTTGAAGCAGGAACATGAACAGGAGTCAGCAAGATGATCACAAAGCAATTTCTCGAAAGAGGCATGGGATGGTGCTATATCTATATATAGCTAGTGGGAGGGAATTCCAGTGATAGGGGGCATAACAGGAGAAAGTGCTATCACCTTTGGTGGGGTGGTGTCGAGGAATAAGCACAGGGGCATTAGCAGTTGAGCGAAGACCGTATTTGGATGGCTGGATGAGGAATAGATCTGCCAGGGGTTTAGGTGTTTGGTTACGGATGACTTTATCTATGACCGAGCCATACGCAAAGTCTCTAGATGCATTAGGAGAAAGCCACCCGAGTTCTGAGTATAGTAGGCAATGATGTTTCAACCGATGTGACGAGGACGCATACCTGCAGATATTGTTGCAGGTGACATCCGACTTCCTGAGAATAGTTTTGCTCGCAGAGGCATACACTACAACTCCATAGGTGAGTGATGGAGGGAATATGCCACGGGCTGTGGCAAGCCTCGCTGAAGGTGTGAGCATATAGCTGGAACGATATGCCATACCAAGTTTTATGTTAGCCAGCTTGCAGGATTGTTGAATATGGAGATCAAAAATGAGAGTTGGGTTAAGTGTGAGACCAAGGTATTTAAATGAGGGTACAACAGCAACAGAAGAGCCATTTAAGGTAGTAACTTTTAAAGTGGGTTGAGAGAGTTTGAGCTTGGCATTAGTACCAAATAGCATGGCTTGAGTCTTAAATATATTCAGCAGCAGTTTGTGGCTGAAGAGCCATCGTGGAATCCTTTGAAAGTCAAGTGAAAGTTTTTCATTAACTTCTGTAATGTTTTTAGCACTGGCATAAAGGACAATATCATCTGTAGGGAGGCAGCCTGGAGAAGGTTAGAGGTAGTATCGTTTATAAAAATGGAGAAAAGCAGCGGACCAAGAATAGAACCTTATGGCACGCCAATGTTTATGGTCGCAGAATCAGACACGGTGGAGTTGAATTTAACTTGCTGGGTGCGATCTGATAGGTAGCTGCCAAACCATGCTGTGGCATTTGGTGAGAAACCTAGGGATCTAAGAATGGCAAGCAGAATAGGATGGTCTACCAGGTCAACCACTTTTGTCATATCTATAAAAATTGCCCCTGTTAGGAGACCAGAGTCCATGGCAGATAGGGTATCAGATGTGAATCTGAGTAATGCAGTGGTGGTGCTATGACCCTTGCGGAATCCATGCTGCGCATTCGTAAGAAGGTCATATTTCTGAAGAAAGTCTATGGTTTAGGTGGCTACGAGCTTCTCAAGGATTTTGCTGAGGACTGACAATATGGCAATAGGTCTATAGTTGCAGGGGTTTTTCCGGTTACTCTTTTTGAAGATGGGGTAATCCTGGCCATCTTCCAGAGAGCAGGAACATAGCCATAACACAGGTAGAGGGTAAAGATCCTTGCTAGAGGTACGGCTACGTAAGAGGCAGCAAGTTGTAGCAGCTTAGGTTCAATATTGTCAGAGCCTGCTGCAGAAAGGTCAGAAATGTTATTGAGCAGACTAAGTACATCCAGACAGGTGACAGACGAGAAATGAAATTTGGGCCCAGAATCATTGGGTTGAGCATGAGAGTTAAGTGAAGCTGGGAAGGATGATGTATAGTTTGTAAGATCAGAGAACTGGGCATTTAAAAAGTTTGTGATAGTGGAAGGATTGCTGCAGTGGACACCATTAAGAGACATATCAGTTGGGATGGGGGCCGGATTTAAACTTAGGAAGCTGTTTATGTGGGACTAGAATTTTTGGGGGGTCACCATAAGATTTAGTTAGGAGATCTTTACAGTGGGTGCTCTTTGCACATTTAATGTCCTTCTTGCAAGAATTTCTGAGTACCCTATAGGAAGTGAAGTCAGCAGGCAGTCCTGTCTTTTTATAGTGGTGCCAACTTTTATCACGCAGTCAGAGTTTAGAGAGAAAGTCGGACTTAAGCCACCGGGTATGCTTGTTTTTTACTCAATGGGTAATGAGGGGGCAGTGTTTGTTCTGAGTTTCCAAAAAGCGATTCAGGAATAGGATTAACGCAGTCTGAGGGTCATCCAAATTAAACAGAGGAGTCCAGTTGATAGAAGCAATATCCTGTAGGAAGGACTGGTGGTGTTCAAGGTGTGCATAGTTATGGAAAGTGATAAATCAAGGCTTTGAAGGGCGGGGGGCTTGGTCTTACCCCAAATGCAGAAAGTGGGGAAATGATCTGTAATGGAATCTGCTAGTGTACCAGAGGAGATAACATTTTTGGGGTGGTTGGTCATAACCCAGTCAAGCTGAGTTGTGGAGTTAGAGTGATGGGCAGTTCTTGTGGGATTGCTAGTAACCTGGTGAAAGTTGAAACTCTGGATCTTGGAAAGTAGTGTAGGTTGGGAGTTGCCCAGCCAGTTTATATTGAGATCACCACGTATGAGAACCTCATTTCTACCTGAGAGAAGAGAGGTTTGTCCAAGCAGCTCATCAAGACCTTTTAAGCCGCTGGAGGGAGGGTTGTAAGCACAGACAATATGAAGTATTTTGGAGCCCAGGGTGAGAAGAACATGTAGAGCTTCACTGTGGACTACGGGAGTTGAGCAGATCTCAGTGAGATTGAGGTGATCTTTGAAATAGACAGCAGTACCACCACCTCTTTTATGGGCAGGCCTGTCAACTCTTAAGAGGTTGCAGGAAGTTAGCAAGCACCGGGAGTCTTGAATGGAAGGTTTAAGCCATATTTCAGTAAGACATACGATATCTGGTTTATATAGGGTAATCCAGGATTCAAATTCCTCAAAATTGTGTAATAGACTTCTGATGTTATGATGCACTACTGTAGGATTCCTTAGTATGCGAGAGGTGACAACTTTCATCACAGGTTGGTCCTGGGTTCGAATGCACATCTCCAGAGAGCAGTAGGGCCATTAGGAGGAGATACCAGAGTTTATGACACACAAAAGGGCAAATGGTACGCAAATTTAAGGGGAAGAATTTTAGCGTATAGGTAACAATATGGACCGAGGGCCTGTACAATAAAAGAGGAGTAGGGTCACAGTGGAGAGGGGATAAGAGGAGAAGGTTGGAGAATTGATAGTCATGGAGCAAGTAATGAGGGAGGGCCGAGTGGGCAAGGGGGACAGATGGTAAGGATAAGTGGAGCAATGCAATTGAGGGCACAAGAAAGAACAATAAGATTGAGAGGTTCGTAGCTGAATGACCCAGGAGAAGTCAAGTACAGAGGGTGAGTGTCAGTGGCACCCAGGAAGAGACAGGAGTGAGAGAACAGAGCTATCAGAAGAGAGAGAGACCCAGATATCAGCAAATATTTAAAGAGCGAGGTGAGGAGTGAGGTATAGTATGACAGGGAAAGAAGAGTGTAAAGTACAGGCAGTCAATGGGAGCTGTGATAGAAGAGGAGGGGCAATTGAGTATTTAATGGAGGCCTGGGAGGGGCTGGGGGGAGGAAGAAAATTTTGCCCACTTTGGCAGCATTCAAAGAATTAGCTTTGCAAAAACAGACCCGAAATTGCTATGCTGAGTCAATCCAGAAAGGCGCACCAATCAGGACAGGCTTCTGGGGCAGAACAGACCAATCAGGAGCCACTCGCCAAGTGCCGCACCAATCAGAGGCCTTGGAGCAGAAAATTCTGAGAGTGGCAGTACCTGCATTGGGAATCCAGGGCTGAGGTCCGCGAGGACGGTCTGGAAGTGTCCAGGGAGTCAGATGGCGGCGACCAGAGGCGGCAATTGATCTGCCTTGCTTCGAAGAGACGTCACTTCTGGAACTGGCCCCTGGAGAGGAGAGGGGGAAAAACAGAGTGAATATAGTAACACAGTGAACAAGGGGGTGGGTGGCTGCGCTAGCCCTACAGCAGGGGGTGGGGAGTTGGCACTTAATAAGACAAAGGCTGAAGAATTTAGAAAGGGGCAGGGGTGGAGGTGAGAAAGAGGAAGAAAATGAGGAGGGTGGAGACAAGGAGGTGAGAGTGTTAGCAGAGGTGGGGCAGGATTTACAGCCGAAGCTACTGAGAGACAGGAAAATGGAGACTTAGGCAAGGGATGGGATGAGATGGCAGGGACAGAAGAACTTATGGATTTAGGACTTAGACAGCGCCAGAGTAGCAGGGAAAAGAGGATTTAGACAGAGCTACAATAAATATCAGGGAGCGAGTAGAAAGTAGAAGAGCAGATAATCATAATCTTAAATACTGTACAACTCTACAGAGCAGATAGGATAAGCTTATAATGTAATACACAGCAGGCAGGGTAAAAAGCTTAAAAAGCTACAAACATGGTCATAAGTTAACAGCACAAGCAGTACATTAATTAAAAATTTAGCCCACTTTGGCAGCGCTCAAGGAATGAGCTTTGCAAAAACAGACCCGAAATTGCTATGCTGAGTCAATGCAGAAAGGCGCACCAATCAGGACAGGCTTCTGCAGCAGAACAGACCAATCAGGATCCGCTCACCAAGCACAGCACCAATCAGAGGCCTTGGAGCCAAAAATTCAGAGAGCAGCAGTACCTGCTTTGGGAATCCGGGGCTGAGGATCATGAGGGCGGTCTGGAAGTGTCCAGGGAGTCGGGTGGTGGCGACCAGAGGTGGCAATTGATCCGCCTCGCTTCTGAGAGGTTCCACTTCTGGTGCTGGCCTCTGCATTGGGAATCTGGGGCTGAGGACTGCAAGGGCAGTCTGGAAGTGTCCAGGGAGTAGGTTGGTGGTGACCGGAGGCGGCAATTGATCTGCCTTGCTTCTGAGAGGTACCGCTTCTGGCTCTGGCTCATGCGTTGGGAATCCAGGGCTAAGGACCGTGAGGGCAGTCTGGAAATGTCCGGGGAGTTGGGCGGCAGTGACCAGAGGGGGCAATTGATCCGCCTTGCTTCTGAGAGGCACCGCTTCTGGCGCTGGCCCCTGCGTGGGAATCCGGGGCTGAAGACCACGATGGTGGTCTGGAAGTGTCCAGGGAGTCGGGCGGCAGTGACCGGAGGGAGCAATTGATCCACCTTCCTTCTGAGAGGCACCGCTTCTGGCACCAGCCCCTGCATTGGGAATCTGGGGCTGAGGACTGCGAGGGTGGTCTGGAAGTGTCCAGGGAGTTGGGTGGCGCCGACTGGAGGCAGCAACTGATCCGCCTTGCTTCTGAGAGGCACCGCATATGGATATAGGCATAAAAACAGAATGGTAGCAACAAATGGAGTGGAAACATAAAACAGCAGCATAAATACAGCAACAATATGGTGACTAGACATATGCAAAGCAAAGTGCATAGTGCATGTTGGGGCAGGGACTTTGGTAAGACAAGAGATGGTCAAGGAAGAGGATATGAGATTAGGAAGGAAATTTACAGGAACAAGAGAGTGCAAGGAGTTGTCTTTTTTTTTCATTCATTTTTGTGCCGCCAGCACCTCTAGCCCTGCGAACGGGCTCGCCTATCCTCAGTGCCCTCAAGCACCCCCTCCTGAGTGGGGTGGCAGAAGTGGAACTGTGGTGGCTGGAGGGTTGGTCAGTGAGGCGGCTCATAGGCGGGGGCCAGCAATTTTTCTGTACTGTCCCCCTGGACCTGGGAACATGCAATGATGCCAGTGGGAAGGTGTCCATCCCAGCTCCACCCCATGTTATGGCACAATGCCCTGTCCCCCAGCCTCCACCAGGGGGCAACCGATGCCAGCAACAGGAAAGCCCCCTCTCTGGAGAAGGAGAGCAGTCCTCTGGACGTTTGATCCTTCTCCTCCCCTGCTGACCCCCAGCAGCCCATGCTCATTCCCAAACACGGATCGCCAGCGTGGTGCGAGGTGTGGCATCCAGCGCTTCAACCCTCAGTGCTACTGAGCCAGCTGCAAAGAGTTGTTTTAGTTGATATCTAAAGGCAGAGAGTGAGGGGGGAGGTGGAGAGGGGAGCAGATTCCAGTGGTAGGGGAGGCAGTAGGAGAAAGGAACTTGGACAGCAGATGAGTGAGGGTAGGGAATGGAGGAGGTGTGGGAATCCCTGGAGTGGAGGGAGTAGGAAGAGGAGGGAACAGGGGAGTTAAGGGAGGATAGGTAGGATGGAATGGATCCGAGACAATATTTGGTGATGAAGGTGGCACAGTGGGATTGGTGACATGAAGGGAGAGGAAGGATGGAGCGGGAGAAAGAAAAAATTACTCACCATAGTAATGTTGTTTCTTCTATTGGCGTCTTGCTGTATTCTGACAATATGCAGTTAGCCCCAGCACTTGAACTGCCCCAGAGAGGAAAGGGTTGAGCTCCAGCTCGATTTTCAAACCTCTGTCTCTGGTACTTCTTAGTGTAACTGTCTGATTCTTACGGGCAAACTAACTAAGTACTAAGTATGGAAATTGTTTGACTTTAAAGCCAAAAGGCAACAACTTGGTTCCAAAAGACTCAAGTCGAGAACCCAAGAAAAAAGGTATTGACAAATATATAAACATAAAAGCAATAGCAATAAAACAATTACCCCACCCTAAAGAGGGAGGGGTACAAGGTACACCCCTGATGTGCAAACCCACTTCCCAAAAACTAGGTTCTGAGAGGGGAGGCAGGGAGGGAGGTCAGAATACAGCAAGACTCCATTAGAAGAAACAACATTACTATGGTGAGTAATTGTTTCTTCAAACAACATAAAGTTTTGCTGTATTCTGACAATATGCAGCCTACCAAGCAGGTTTCCCACAGGAGGAGGGAATACAGCACCTACTTTGGGAACAAGCTCTGCAGTACTGCTGTACCAAACCTAGCATCACTCCTAGCCTGGATGTCCAGAGAGTAATGCTTGGTGAATGTATGGACTGTTTTTCAAGTGGCGGCTTTACAAATTTCTACCAAGGGTATATCTCTGGCAGCAGCCAGAGAAGCAGTTGAACCCTTAGTCAAGTGGGCCCTCAGGCCTGAAGGGGGGTCCTTGCCCAACTTTGCATAGCAGAATTGTATACAAGAGACAATCCAGCTGGCAATAGTTCTTTTAGTTGCAGGTTTACCTTTTCACACTTCCCCATAAGTGAGAAATAATTGAAGACAGTCATGCCTGTGTGCCTTAGTATGATCTATGTAGTAGCTAAGAGCCCTTTTAACATCCAAACTATGTAACATTCTTTCCCCTGAAGAAGAGCGGTCAGTGAAAAACACAGGTAGAGACATAGACTGGTTTAGATGAAAATCTGACACCACTTTGGGTAAGAACCTCCTATTGGTTCTCAGGACCACCTTATCCCTATGGAAGGAGATAAAGTCAGGTTCAACTGACAGGGCCTGTAATTCACTAATCCACCTGGCAGAAGTAATAGCTACCAGGAACACAGTTTCCCAGGTCAGGTACTTAAGGTCAGCCGAAGCCAGAGGTTCAAAGGAAGGCTGCATAAGCTGAGCAATGCAGACATTAGGATCCCAAGGTGAAGTGGGCTCCCTAAAGGGCGGGTTGGTATGAACCAGATGTTTGAACAACTTACTGAAAAGAGGATGAGATGCCAGGGAAGAGCCCTTCCCTACTAAAAGGAATGCAGACACAGTTGTTAGGTGAACCTTCAGAGTTACAGGCCTAAGGCCTAGGCCATTAAGGTGAACCAGATAATCTAAGGCTGTAGCAATGTTTGCAGTATCAGGCAGAATGCCCCTCTGAGAACACCAAATGCTGAATCTTTTCCATTTGGAATTATAAGTTTTTCTGGAAGAAGGTTTCCTGGAGACCTTCAGAATATCCAGAACTCCCTGAAAAAGATGCAGGCCTGCATATTCTAACTCCTCAACAGCCAGGCCTTGAGATTGAGAGACTGGAGATTGGGGTACCAAATTCTCCCCTGAAAGGATGTTAGGAGATTGTGTCTCTTGGGAAGAGACGGGGGGAGTGACACTGCCAGGGACAACAACAGAGGGTACCAAGGTTGTCTGGCCCAGTCCAGAGCCACCAGTATCACTGTGCAGGGTTGAGACCTGATCTTGACTAGAACTCTGAACAACGGGGGGAAGGGAGGAAAGGCATAGAGGAACTTTCCAATCCAATATGAGAGCATCCAGAGGAACAGTCCCTAGGACTGGAAGTCTGCAGCAGAACAGGGGAGTTGATGATTGTCCGGGCTGCAAAGAGATCTATCTCTGGAGTGCCCCATCTGTTGAAGATTATATTCAGGATGAAAGGATCCAGGGACCATTCATGATGTCCCTGGGAGATTCTGTTCAAAGCATCTGCTAGCACATTGTCCTTCCCTGGGAGATGAACTGCTGTCAGGGAAGCCTGAAGGGGAATAGGCTAATTAGAGCAATACCTGGACAGGCTGTTGCTGTAAGTAATATTTCAAAGTATTGAGACTCATGGAAGCATTAAAATAAGTATAATATTCTACCACCACTGCTGCAGCAATAAGACTAATGGTGTTAGCGACGTCACTAAAAGGGTATAATACCCATGAGCACTTGCACCCGCTAATTCTGGACCCGAGCGGCGCTTCCGCGTTCAGCCGTAACTTTCGGCTCTTTATTAAAATATACCCATGCCGTTAAAAATTAAGATCATGGTAGCCCCGGACTCCCAAAGCAGCATTACAAGGTATGTGGGAACGGGAGTGGACTACACGGTTTCTTTGCAGATCACCTTTATTGCCCACTGTGAGGCTGGTGTCCTGTCTTCAGTATTTCTATTTGTCTGCGTGAGAGAGCCCTAGTGAGCCTCCGTACCTCTCTCTTTAAGAAAATGGCTACGCTGTGTTTAGAAATTAGTCTGGGCTGGGTCTGAGTGGTTAAGGCTTGCGACCAGCCAGATGATCTGTTATTCTGCTCCATTCTGCAGTCGCTACTTGCGTAGAGGGGAGCCCTCTCAGGAACTGTGATTGTTTATTTCTAATTCGCTGTTGTAGTAAAGATAGAGAAGTTTGTCTAACCTGCTTTTATTGCAACTCGAACATTTGGATGGGAGCCCCCATGTTAGGTTCTGGACTTCCAGTATTTGGACCAATCGAACCACTAGGGACCTAAAATGGAGACTGTCTCCAGGCGTCTTGTGGGAAGGAATTCTGTAGTTTTTGTAGTTTTAGGTGTTGGCACCCAAATTTGCCTGGAGGGGGAGCCCAAACTGTGACTGACAGTTCCCTCAGCCAACCAAACCTTTTGGATTACAAAGGAAATAGAACTGCCTGAAGCAGTGTATCAGTTAGAGTTGGGGGTTGAAGAGTGAACAGCTCAAGCTTTCGAGCAGCTGCTCCCAGAAGGAGCCTAGGGGAATTGCTGGAAAGAGGCTTTGCTGGCCTGCCTACCACGTTCTCCTGCCAGTGAACTGCCTTTTGCAGAAGTCAGATCTGGTTTCAGTTTCCATGTTTGGAATCTGCTGCAGAAGAAAGAAGAAATTTGTTATTGCAACTTGTGATTTGGACTGAAGACTTGCTCCAGAAGTGAACAGACTGTCTGATGATAGAATCTGTCTCGGATTGAAAGGTTTGCACAGTGAAGCTGTCATTTGCAACCGGACTGTATCCACGCTGTTATTTAGAGAAAGTATCGATTTAAATGTGCTAAATGTGTTTTGTGGGTCGCAATTTGGTTCCCCACGGTAGAATCTTTTACGCCAGCTGGAGGCATCACCAGCAGAAAATCACAAACTATTGCAGAACTGTTCATCCTGCATGGGCCCTGCCACCTCGGCCTAGGCCTCTACTCCCACTCCAGAAACCACCTCGGCAAAAGGCCAGCTTGGGGATTCAGACCCCTGCTCAACACCATCAAACAGGCAGCGGCCACCCAGAGGTCTGCTTCCCCTGGTCTCCCTGATCATCGCCACGAGATCTACATCTCACCTGTCCTGCATCCAGGTCCTGGTAGCATGAGTACAAACCAGGGTAGCACCCTGCAACAAAAGCAACAATCATTGTGTTACCATCTAATTGTTTCGTGTTCTGTGTTATTGCAATGGACTGAGCCATCTGGCTTGGATTACAAGTAATTGGGTTGTGTACATATTTAACTGTTTGCTTTCTCAAGGCCCCAACAACAGCTGCAACGCTGGCCACCCCGGGCAACGCTTCAGGCTAGCCTGCATGACATACTGGGTACCCAGGGTTGTTGAACTGTTTAAAAGGGACTTACAGTGCATGCTAAACAAACCTGAATTAAATCAGAGTACAAATCATTCTACTAGATTCACGCCCCTCCCTTGTTCACTGCCAGTAAATAAATCTGATTGTCTTTCTTCACATTTAACCTGGCTAGTGTGCATATTATTAGTTGGGTTACAGTGGTAAGATTGTATTGCTGTGTTGCTAAGCTTTTTTTCTAGGAGGCCTCCAGGGCAGTTGCTGCAGATCCAGCCCTGGTGGTAAATGAAATGGGGGTGAGCACATTATTACTGCTAACTGATGAATGTGAATGTACCATTGTGTTATTATTACTTAGGCCACTAGGAGGGTTGGTGGGTGGTTATAGCATCCCAGAGAGCTATACCAGAGCAGTCAAGCTACCTCAGTACCATTCCTCTGGTGGGGAGGCACCCAGTCTTAGAACACAGGCCCCTCAACCTGTGTATTGCTATACAGGCAGGGATAGTCACCCTTAGAATAGTGCCACCTAGGGGTTATATAGACAAGGGAAAATTACTAAAATCCATAAAAAACAGAAATTGAACTAGCAATCATTAAAATTGGATTTTCCAAAAACTTTTCTTTCTACTGCACACATTTCTCGAAAACAGCCCCTGAACACAGAGAAAAATTAAACACAGAACTGAAGCCTCGCCAAAACTTTCCTTCCTACCTCTACTTTGAAAAAACAGTGCCTAGGCACGCAGACAATACAACATATGCAGAATGTATTGCAGACCATAGGCCCTATGCATGAACTAGTGAGAAATATGCGCCAGAGGCGCATATCCCATCCGCATAGCTCTGCACCTGTAGACAGGTGCACACTGGCTGTTATTCACTAACGGCCACCACCTGTCCGCGACCCCGCCCCCGGTGCGCCGGACTCCACAAGGCAGCCAGGGGCAGAGTTGCAGACCCAGGCAGGCATCCAATGGGATGTCCAGCCTGGGTCCCTGAGTGGATCACCTGCACTGCAGGACACGGGTCCAGGTGCGTGAATAGCACCAGTAAGCACCCGGAACTACATGCCCATGCTCCATTGGCCACAGCCCCCCCCCATCCAAGCCTCAATGTCACTGCAGCCCCCGCCACACAGCCAAACTGCCCATCACACATCCGCCCCACCCAAATGTCTGTATTCACGCCCCAGCCCAACACAATGCAGCCCCATCCCCATCATGAAGCATCTCCTCAGCCCACCACAATGCAGCCCCGTCCTTGTGAGTCATGAAGCACCCCCCCTAGCCCAACCCCAGGCATCCCTATCCCCAAGTGCCAGACATCACCCCCGCCCCATCTCATGGCAGCCCAGTCCTGGTGTCCTACATGACAGCCCCCTCCTGTATACACTACAGTGCCCAGGACTCACAACCCTGTTATCCAACCCGACACTCACTGGCAGCATTGGTGTTCAGTGGACCCCTACCCACCCACAGCACTGACATCCCACCCCCACCCCATACCCGCAGTCGATGCCGCTGGCTCAGACTCACCAGCACCACATCCCTCCTCACACCACCACAGCCGCCACCCTCCCACTAGGAAACTGAGGTTTCCGTGCTACTAATTTGTTTTCCTTTATTTATTTATTTTTTTTATTTGTTTTCCAGGCCTTGTGAGGATACAGGATTCTAAGGAGTTTTAGTCTCTCAAGAACCAGAATTTGAGGGGAAAAAACTGGAAGTCTAAAAACCCCACTCCTGGATGAGAAGGGAAGTAGCTTGAGGCAATGAGAGACGCTTGAAGGCTGCTTATGAAAGATGGGTGAGCGACAAAAAACACCTCCAAAGAAGTAGGCTAGAGATAAAAACTTGTAGCTATTGTGGACAGATTGGAGGCCTTGTGTCCCACTGCTCGTTGGTGTGATACAGGGCAGGTGTATATCCATTTTTATCCACACTAACTGACCTCTGGTCTGAAAAGTGAAGGCCTGATGGAGATGCTCTGAGATTCCAGGGACTGATGGAAAAAGGACTCCCTCGGCATCCAAGACCCAATGATGGGAGCCCCCCGCAAGGAGGCACCCGCGGAAAGAAAACCTCTGTACCAAAATTTTGAAGGGAAGAGGTGAGAAATTCAGTGATTCCTTACACCAGTCCAGAGCCTGTAACAGAGTTCAAGCTTTACAAAATAAATCTCTTATTTGGGATCCATCCAAGAGGGCTGACTCCTGGAACTTCAGAGACACAAATATGCCCTATATACAGGGAAAGAAACTTCCCCTGAAAGGAAGAGTATTGCCCCTAAGACTTACCGGATTTTGGGATGCTAGGGGACTTTTTCTAGTAGATGCAAAAAAAAAAAAAAACAAGACTGAAAGAATAAAATGTCAGACTTGGGGCTTAAGAGCCAAAGTAAAAAAAAAAGTTGGCTAAATGTAGCCAAGCTTCTAGGGAAAAGCAGAGACTCCCCGTCTTCTGTGGTGAACCACCAACCAAACCAGATACCTGGTGAACAGCCTGTTTTTTTTTTTCACCCAGTATCTGAGAGCACTCTGGAGGCAGTCTAAACAAAGTATGTATAAAAGAAAAATTATGTGTGTCTGGGTTGATGCTGTTCTTAGTTTGATGTTTTATTACCTGTTTCCTAAGATCTTTGGGTACACTCGTGTTGATATAGCCAGTAAGAAAAAATGACTTACCATAGTAATGTTGATTTTTCCCAGTGATGCTCAGATATTCATAACTTTATGCAGTAAGCCTGGAGGGTTGGACTGCCTGGAGAGATGGAACACATGCAAATGAGTAGAATTCTTTGCACGTGAGCATCTTTCAAATACTGCCTCTACCAACTGTAGTGTTCTAACCTCATCAGATTTGTATGCAGCCTGGAAGTCAGGCTGTAGGTAACAAGCCTAATGATTAATAATTATGAAAATTTGGGGTTACCCCTAATTAAAGCATAATATAATAAAAAACCTTCAAAGGGAGGAATCATAAAATAACCATAACCACATCAGAGAAAACTCTAAACAGAACACAATGAAACTCTGCTTAAAACTGTAAGTGAGTGTGAAGGAGATGCACTACAAATATATATATACAGTATATATAATGGCTCTGTGGCACCAGCATGCGGAGTGCAGAGGCTGAAGTTCTGGAAGGGAAGGAAGGAAGGGAAGTTATGAATATCTGAGCATCACTGGGAAGAAACAACATTACTATGGTAAGTACTTTTTTCTTCTAATACCAGTAATGCTCAGGATATTCATAACTTTATGCAGACTACCAAGCAGTACCACAGGAGGTGGGCACCGAACTTACTTTGGAAACAGACTTTGCAGGACTGCTGTGCCAAACCTAGCATCACTTCTGGACAGAATATCCAGGTTGTAGTGCTTTGTAAAGGTGTGTACTGTTTTCCACATAGCTGCTTTACAAATGTCCACTAATGGAACATCCTTGGCAGCTGCTAGGGTAGCAGCTGTTCCTCTTGTAGAGTGAGCCCTCAATCTTGGTGGGGGCTCCCTACCAGCTTTTACGTAGAAAAACTGTATACACTGGACTATCCACCAAAAGATGGATCTCTTTGAGGCTAGATTGCCTTTCCCTGCATCCCCATATGTTAGGAATAGCTGTTTCTTATCTTGTCTATGATCTTTAGTGGCTGTCATGTAATAGCTGAGAACCCTTTTTACATCCAGACTATGGAGCCTTCTTTCACCAGAGCTTGCATGATCTGTGAAAAAAACAGGAAGAATGATGGACTGGTTCAGATGAAAGTCTGAAACCACTTTAGGAAGGAATTTCCTGTTTGTTCTGAGGACTACCTTATCCCTATGGAATGAGATATAGTCCTGATCAACACAGAGAGCATGGAGCTCACTGATTCTTCTTGCAGAGGTAATTGCTAAAAGAAACACTGTTTTCCAAGTAACATATTTTAGGTGAGCTGTAGACATGAAAATGTAAATCCAGGGCATACCTCATTCTATACCATGGCTCCCTGGGAGCCTTAGAATGTTCAATTAGTTCAGCAGTGGTAGTGAGAGTGGCAGGAGCTCTGCCAGTGGGCTCTGTGTCTAGGGCCTTAGATTTCTCACCCTAGTTTGGATTATAATCACAAGCTCCCAGTGAAGTGATGGAGACCTTTCTTCAGCAGGATTTCCTGATTTTCTTTCAAAGAGGAGTGAAAGGCATTGCTAGTCAGGGAATCCAAGGGGCAATCCCCTGAAGGTCCTTGTGTTTTATAGCTGCCTTTGAAAAGGACTTTGTGAGAGACTGGTTCTGACATGCTACCAAGGCAAAAGGTGTCTTTTAGTTGTTCTCCATGCCTAGAGGAAGGAGCAACTGTCCTGTGAGGTACTGTTTTGGGAGACAAGTTCTCCAAATAGGGGCTTGTTCTGGGGTGTGCATGCCCATAGATAAGGCTAGATCATACCTGCCAGCCCTGTGGTGTGGAGGGCTGAGGCATCATGTCTTACCTCCTGCCACACCGGCAACCCGTGTTCGCAGTGTGAGCGGGTCATTGGGGGTCGGCCGGGGTGGGAGAGGATTGAGCATCCAGAGGACAGCTCTCCTCTCCGGGGAAGGTGGGTTGGAGTCTGTTGCTGGACTGACTGCTAGCGGTGGCTGGGGGCGGCACAGTGTAACCATACATCGCGGTCGGAGCTGAGCTCGACGCCCAGCATGCCATGTGCGGAAGCGTGTGCGGTTCGGCCATTGGTGTCATCACACACCTTGGCTCTGCACTCAGGGGGGGACAAAATGGAGGAGAAAAGTGCTGACTGGCAGCATGGAACTGGTCTCCCCGCCACACAAGATCGACTGGCGCCTCAATTGTCAGAGGCTATGGCCAGTACAGGAGCGTGGTGGCGGTGATGGGGGCGCCAGTGGAAGGGGGCTGGTCAGTGGGGGGGAAGTATAAACATAAAAAAACTCCTCAGTGCCCCTTGTTCACCACAGTAAGTGAAGTAAAGTACAGTGTTCACGCAAGTGTGTGAAGTACAGTAAAGTTGGAGTCTTTAGCATTTCAGTGGGGAATAAAAGGCTTCTGTGGCATAACCCTGAAGGAATGGCAGAGACTGTTGGTTGGGGCAAAGAGTGTGAGGAATGCCATCTGGAAGCTTACAAGGCAGGGCTAACTGGTTCATGGAAGGGCGCCAGTTTTACCTGAGCAAAGGGCCAATGCTGCAGGTTCAGGTGTGTGGTATGGATCTACAAGTACACACCTATTTCTGGGAAAGAAGATGTTCTGAGTGTGTGGCTTAGTTTTACAGTAATTACACTCTGGGAAAATGGAGATGTGTTCGGGTTTGTGGCACAGTCCTTGTGCATATACCATGGGAAGAGAAAGGAATTATTGTTTCTCTGGAGAACTGCACTGCCTAGCAAGGAGAGTTTTGGAACTTTGTACCTGTTTGCCTTGACCGACCCACCAGGGTCCATTGATGCTTTAGTAACAGCTGATGAATAAAGCCATACTGCAAAATCCCAGTTGCTGCTCTGGACATTCAAATCCTTACTTCTGTATGGAATTACTGGGGCCCCCTCAGCAGTTTAGGTCTCGCATACGCCTAGCATCCTCTACCCTAGACCTGGTTGTAGTTACAGAGGTTCATGTTTTGTTCTTGCACCCCCCCAAGATAATGAGCCTGGTGTACATCCTAACACCAAGGGTGGTACCAATCTTGTATTTCTGCTAGAAGTTGATGGTATGCCATATGTGGGTACTAGTCATGTTTTGAATGGGGGGTGTCCTACTTACCAAAAGTGGCACATGGGTTACACTAGAACAGCACAACTCTTCTCAAAGCTACTGACTGAACTGGGACTGGCAGATATCTGGAGGGTAAAATACCCACAAGCTAAAGACTACACATATTTCTCCCCTAGGTTTAAGCTATAATATAGACTGGATACTTTCCTGGCCTACTCAAAAGACATGACATTATTTCAGTCGATGTGGGTGGGTACATCCACTCTTTCAGACCACCAGTCAATCTTTCTTGAAGCTAATTTTGTGCTGCAGAGGAAGACCACACACTGGAGGCTGAATGTCTCCCTACTTAGTGACCCAGACAAAGCCCCTGAAATCAGAAATGTGATTAAAAGAATGTTAGACCTTAACACCAAACCAGGCATTTCACCCCCTTACCAGACACTCCTTCCCATGCAGAGTGAACCTCAGAGAGGGCAATTACCTTTCTGTTGTACTGCATATGCTATGTACTTGATGTGGAACCTCTACAAAAGCACTTTTGCACAAAGGTTTTTTATGAACAATGAAATAGATAAATAAATAAATTATCTTGTGGGACACTATCAAGACAATGGTCAGGGGAAAACTTATTTCAGTAGCTGCGTGTAAGAAAAAAGAAAGACAAAACCAGTTAGACACATTACTGGATCAACTGAGAATCATAAAGTCCGCACAGAAACAGAAATTAAATAGACAAAAAGAGGAAGAATTAAAGAGGTTAAAAGACAGAATCCAAAAAATACAAAAAGTAGAAACTTAAAAAAGCTCTTTGGTATCTAAAACAAAAATACTACGAAGGGCGAGCAAGAGCACCAACGCTCAGGTAGCAGATAGCCAAAGCTACCATCACCAAAATTATGCCCTTCTACCACAGAAGGACCCCAAAGAGAGGTCTATGTCAGAGCCACCAGAGACTCCGCCACCAGGAAGGGTGTCAAGGAGCTTGGCACCACATAGGGAGCTGAGAAAGTGCTGAGTGGAATGAGAGATTCCACTGGCAGAACAGAACAGAAGAGTCCTATTAGCGGAAAACTGCTGGATGACACAAGACCCGATGCAGACTGCCACCCACTAAGATGTGTGGAAAAATAATCGGCAGAACAGGACTTCATTCTACAGAAACATCCTGCCACAAGTCCCACGGAAGAAGACGTCTGCAAACGGAGATCTGTCCCTAGTTCTTTCGGACAGCACCAACTGGCACCCCTGTGGCACCAGCATCACTCGTGGCACAGGAGGGCACCAAGCAGTACCTATACCAACCTGGAAGACACCAGAGGGCACTCATGGTGGAATCCACAGGTATCCTCAGCACCAATGGCAGCAATGGTACGCAAGGGCACCCCCGACACCCATGGTACCCATGGTACTATAGCACCCGAGGGCACCCACGGCACCCATGACACCCATGAACTCATGGCACCCATGACACCCATGGACTCATGGCACCCATGGCACCCACGGGTGCCAGGCACCACTCCTAGGTGCCCGGCACTGTCTGCGGCACCCACAGGTGCCCAGCACCGCCCACAGCACCATCAGGCACCCACAGCACCACCAGTGGCTCCAACAATGAAGGCAACAATGACAGCACCCATGGCACTGTACAGAGTCCATGGCACCAAACGCTGCACCGAGCATGGCACCAAGTGCAGCGCCGATCCATGGCGCCAACTCCCAGCACCAACCCGAACACCAGTGGTGCCACCTACAGTACCGATGCCAAACCAGTGGCCACGGCACCGGACCTGCGATGCCACCAAAGTGTCAGGCATGGCGCCAGGAAAAACACCATGGAAAAGCTAATGGAGAAGATGGGAAGGAGGAAAAAGGTGGTGCCTGTGCCGGCCCCAGCATGGAAAAGGAAGAGGGGGTAGGCACAAGAGGTCGACACGATGGTGAAGGCACTAAGAGAGCACCGCACTCATCCTGATCCAGTTGACCTGGCTTCGGTCCAACGGCTCCGAAGCCCTGAGGCCCCGAAAACAGGAACACAACCAAGAAAAAAAAGGAAGTCAAACCCCCTGTTCAACAAGAGTGGCCCAGAGGTGAAACTGCTCACCGGAACTCCAATGAGGACAGAGATGGAGTCCGGAGTCGAGAATGCAGCTGTTAGGAGCGGGGCCAAGGGGAGCCCATGAAAGTCAGTTCAGACATATCGCCCCTTCCAACGAACAATCCTCATGCAGACGTACCAACGGGCAACCTCGAACGGCACCGATTCTTCTTCCCCAAACGAGGAAGAAGAGCTTGAGGCTAAGCGGAGCTGGATCCCTGGCACCACCAGATTCATGCTTTGGTGGACTGTCCTCCCCCCGAGCACAGGACTATTCATAGTCAGACCATCTCCAGTTACTTAAGGGTGGCGGACCGGGCACAGCCCCTCTGCCATAACAACTTTCAAACTAAGTCTTCCTACCGTCACCGCTACCGTCTAAGAACGACTCCGTTGATGGCAGAAAATAATTTATTTTTCTTCATAATCTTCTTTTCTTGTTCATAAATAAGAAATTACTACTAAATAGTTAAATTAAACAGTTAAATTAAACACTAAAAGCTGTTGTTGTATAGACGAAAACTTTGACTCTGGCAGACGAGCGACGTCGACATCCAAGCGCACTCGACGGCGGGAGAAAAGGAACTGAGGCAGTTGGAGGGTCGATGCTGAGATAGCCTACACAGGCGTGAGTCAACCTCACGGTGTCGCGCATGTGCGGTCCTACCTTGGCGCCAACCCTTCAGAAAATTTTTGGCTCCCGCTGGGTCCTAGCACCTCCAGCGCTATCCCACTAGTGTGAATGACTGATGGATACTTAGTCCAGGAAGATCCATGTTTTCTGAGGGGGGCTTTGCCTGCTACACACACCCCCATTCAGGGGGCTCTGCCCCACCAGCCTCCAGATTTTAAATAACCAACTCTGAGTTGGATTTGGTTTGGCAAGGGGGCGAACACCCCAGAGGCAGCAGTGTCAGGAATATAGCGGACCATCACAGCGAACTGTCGGAAATGTCACTCTGATGGTCTTCACTGTATTCCCATCACTGTTGTGACGTGATACCCTGGCCCATTGGGGCAGCCACACGACCAAATTATTTTGACTGTGTCATGTTGGTCTCCTAGTGGCTTGAGGATCCCTGCAAAGAGACCAACATGACACTTAATAAAAAATGTTTTGTGAGGTCTTGCCTTGGGCCCCTCCCTGAATAGGAAATGAAAGGATGTAAAAAAAAAAACCCACAAGCAGTCTTTTTTATTTGCGTAGCAAATAAATTATTACAAGCAAGAAAGGGATAGCAAAATGATGATAACAATAAAAACACTCCTGTAACTCTTCCTTTCTCAGGTTCTTGTTGGAACTGCACAAAAGGAAGAGATGACAGACAAGTGGTGTCCGAGTAAAAAATATAATTTGTCACTGGTAAATAATAATAATACAGGCTTACTACAAACAGTGAAAACACTGGGAGAGTATCCAGCTTCCTTACCTACGTAGGTACAATCTCTAGTCTCAGAGAGGCTACGTGCTACAAGGGGTCATATACCCCAATAATTACCATAAAAACAGTAAAAGAAGATACATAAAAAAGTATGCAATTGGGTAAAATAGGTGGCATGAGTAACTGCCCTAACTGGCATAAGAAGTTGCTTAGCTAGCAGAAGATAACTGAACAATAAGGTCTCTTATGAGTATCCAAGGTCACTTGCAGTTATAGTGAATGCACAAGCACTAAAGATGGCACTGTTGCCTAACTTATGATTCTATAATAAAATATAATGGAACGCATCTCCCAGTGGTGGGATACATTGGTGAAACATAATAAAGCACAATGTGTTAGCAAAATACGGTAGAACACAGATCCTGACACCTGTGCTTATACGATGAGTGCCTTTGCCTTAAGGTTAGTACATATACCTACCTACATGCTGCTGTCCATGAGGTGGGGGTACAATCAGGGGTGCTGGACCATGGATAACACTCCTCTAAACAAGCCCTATTGGTGAAACATCGTGGTTAATATGAGTGGTTTTAATGGAAAAAAAGTGTAACAACTTGATAGCCCAAGTGTTCTGTTTTTTGGCTTTATGCAAGCTGCAACTGTTGACTGAGTGAGTGGCCTCTGTATGCTACTGCACCTAATGAGATATTCTTTATTATACAATGGCAAGGGAATTTCACGTCCTCTGATTGATCAATCTGAGTCTGGAACAGTGATGTTATTGAACAACAACATCACTGTATTAAGTTCAGGCACACACATGATCCTATGACACCATCAGAAATCATGCCACCACTGCACAACATAGCACCACTTTGAATCCCCACTGAAGCCGTCACAGCTGAACACCCCCCTCCATATTCCATCTCGCACTCCAGTAGAGACAACAAATAGCACAGTTCAAATGGCATACATCAGCGTACAAAATCAGTTTAATTGCCTTACCAGCATTTTCTCCTCAAAGCGAGCGGCTTCAGTAAACTGCCTACACCGTAACTACTGGTCACACGGTTCACTGAAGCCGCTCACTTTGGAAAGAAAATGCTGGGAAGAAAACTAAATTCAAGTTGTACCTTTCCCCCCATTGAGCCACACATTCCTCCAGCTCCCCTCAAAAATGTTTTCACTAGTCAAGCACTCACAGCTTCACACACCCCTGTCCCCTCAGGTCTTCATCCCAATAGCAAAAAAACCTGAAGTCATAGCAACAATCACTGTGAGTGCGTGAGGTGTTTAAACTGTCATGCTTCACTCACCAATCGTAGGCTCTGTTTTCTTCCTGGCACAGAGACACACAGTACAGAAGAGCCCTGATGCGATGCGCAATAATAAAAAAAAATGTAACTAAAAACTAAGCCAACTTTTCAGACTCCACGTACCACAGCGTGTATGAACATTAGCGCTGCACCCTATCCAAGAAACTCTGTGTGTATGAACTTTAACACTGTGCTATACCCTAGCCAAGTGACTCTGCAGAACTTGAAAAGTAGGATCACTCAGGCAGCTGCAGCACGGTAGGAAAACTATTACAGACTCTTTTTTTAAAATGTATACCTACACACACACAAAATCAAATAAAAATACATAAAAATTTACTTTTTTCCTTTTTTTTTATTAACAAACGAGCCATTGTATAATAGCAATAAGGCACTCCAGGGTGTGTGTTATTGTGTAATAATAACTGGTGACCCCCATTATCAACCCGTTTTCAAGTACTGTAAAAAGTTGTATCAACCCGCAGGTTGATACAAAAAAAGTCGTATCAACCCGCGAGTTGATACGACTTTTACAGTCTCACGCCGAGCAGCCTGCAACATTCGCATTCCAGACTAAACAGATTGTGGCACTACGAGATGGTTCTCCAAGCATAGATTCAAACTCACAGCACAACCTCCATTTAAAACGAAACGTACAGATCCAAATCAGAAAGCGTAATCATTTCAAGTATTTACCAGCTGAAAAACTCTCCACTAAGCGTGTACTTTCCCCGACTAACCCTTATCATTTCCATAGCCAGCATGAACTTTCACCCCGTTTCCACAATGACTGGAATGACCCCTGACTCATCGAGATGATGAAACAACACACACTGAAGCCAAAGGACTTGGGCAAATGATTTAAACTGAAAGGAAATGTTTTCTAGCTGTTTGATATATATTTTTTTTGCTTTATTTCAACCCGATTGTGATTTACTTGACCCAGCAACTTTACCCAATTGGAAGCCACGACCATTAGGTAATGCAGTCTTTTTGCACCAGTTATTATAAAAAATAAAACCTATGTAGTAGGTCTATATGCATTTTTTTGTTCACACCCTCGGTGTGTGATCATAGTGAAATCTCTCGAGCTTCGCTCTCGAGGTTTCTCTATTATCAGACACCTTGGGTGTGAAAAAAAAATGCATACCAACCTACTACATATGCATTATTCTCTATATAATGTCACTTCGTGGGTGTTGAACGCACTCAGCCTCCGGCCTCATGCTCTAGCCACCCAAGGTGTGACGTTATTACACAATAACACACACCCTGTCATGCCTTATTGCTTAATCATTATGCCAAAATAAGGAGGATTTGCACCAATTTGTGAATAAGTCTTGCTTGCAGAGCAGAAACAGGCCTAGCCTAATAGTACTCTTTGGGATAAAAAAACACTTTCTAGCAGTTCTCCTGAGAAACACTGAAAATGTTAATTATCATACGGAAGTGTGAAAAAGTTTACCATCTTCTCTAGTTTGGGAATAGGGATTTAGAAAAGGAACAAAACTGTAAGGATTTCTGCTTTTTTGGCCAATTTTAATAAGTGGATGGAAGTAGACTGCTCGTTCACGATAAATAACTGCAAGTAAGAAAGCAATAGCAAAATGATGACAACAGTAACACTCCCATAGAGAAGTCCTTTTGTCCAGGCTGTGACTGATTGCTTTTGCTTGCAGAGCAGAAACAGGCCTAGTATTTAAAGAAAATTCACTCCTAGCAGTTTGCCTGAGAAACACTGAAAATGAACACGCAAATGTGTGACAAAAATAACCCTCTCTAGCTTGTTTTTTTTTTTGCCATAAAGCTTTTTATCCTCCTGCGCCTCAAGTGGGCAACTGTTCAGCACCATCCCCACCTCCCATGACCAGCTACCACCTCTCTCGGTCTCTGGGGGCTTAAGTCCCCCATGGAAGGGCTAGAGGAGGGAGGGCTATCCCCCCATCCCAGAGCACAATCCTGAAATGCCTTGGGGGGGGGGGGCCGAATGGCAGTGCAGGCCATGGGAAGGTGGGTGTGAGCGGAGGGCAGGGGCTTCATTAAGCCCTCCTGACTGCCATTTTCTGTTTTTCTCCCCAGTCCCCACCCCAAGCTGTGGTGGTAGACCAGTGCATGTGCGTGGAGATGTGCACATGCTGTGGAACCGCAGCCCCCACCCTTCGAAGCCTCTTGGAGCATGCACTACCCCCAGGCCTCCACCCAGTGGCAGTCAAAGGCTGAGGCAGCTTGGCCACCCTTCCCCAGGAGAAGAGAACAGTCCCTAGGATGCTCAGTCCTCATCTTTCGTCTTTCCATCTACAGGACCTCCTTGTGAATGAGCTTGCTCAATGGAGTTTTCCTGCAATAAACTTGAAACTTGAAACTTGAACTTGAAAAACGTTCCCAGGCCACTCCCCGGCAGCCCAAGGTCATTCTTGAAACTGGATCACTGGCATGGTGGCAAGTGAGCCACAAACGTCTCAGTCCTCGGCCCTACCGGGCTGGCCTCTAGCTTGGGATTTAGAAAGGGAACAAAAAAATGTCAAGATTTCTGATTTTGGTCTAGTTTTAACAAGTGGATGGAAGTAGATTCTTTCACTGCAGCAACTCAAGTCTACTGTCTCTCCTGCCTGATGTTTCTGCAAGTGCTGGGTCACATGATCTGCCTTCAGTGAGCTTCCAAAGTGACCTCTGATTGGACAGGAAATCTCAGGAGAACTTGTCATCTCACAGCCAGATCCAGCAGCCAAATAATGAATAACGAATAATAGGGACCCCTAAATACAAATGCTCTGTGAATATTCGAAATAAGGTATTCACACACTCCTAGTGTCTGAAATGTTTAGAAACAAACAGTCATGACTGGCTAGGAATGATGTCATGATTTATAATACCTCATAGCATGCTTTGTAGTAGGTAATTTACAACTTGGCATGTTACTATGGTGTAATATAGGAATATGCTATTTAATATGATAGCAAAGCATACAAAACATTTCTTGTAATACCACTGTGCAAAAGTGATAGCAGTTATCAATGAAAAGCCATAACACTATCGTTCAGAGCCCTCAATACTATAGTTTGGAGCTCTGAACGATGGTAGTTTAAGAGGAACTGAACAGCGCAAATGCAGTACTCTCTCACAGTGTATAGCTGGTTTTTATGGTGCCAAGTGAGGTTGCTACACACGAAGCATCATGATTTTTGAAACACGCCTTATGGTTGGCTGCCTTCTCTCTGTGGGCAGGCAGAACAGTTTCAAAACATGGCGGCTGTCTCTCAGTTAGCAAGAGTAACTGTAGCCATCGTGCTTTTGCCGGGTTTTCAGCCTGCCTTCAGTCACCATGGGAAACCAATTAAAAGGTACAGCTGCCAACCGAAGATGCTGTGTCCAACGAAAAGCTCACAGAGAGTGGTTGGAGTGAGTGAGTGAGCACGCAGCACAGTAGTCCAGCGGCCGTTGGCACAGGATAGCCCAACAAAATGCAGAGGAGCTATATTTTGTGTCGGAACCATTTATTACAAAAAATAACAGATATGACAGTGTGTGTTACACAGGAGTAAAACCATCTTGAGGTTCAGGGGACATGCTCTCGAGGTTCCCATGTCCCCTGAACCTCTCAGTGGTATTACTCCTTTGTAATACACACTGTCATATCTATTATTCTATTTATAATGCCTAGTCTGTCACTGAACTACATTGACGTAGTTAAAGCGCTCCCCCACCGATTTCATTATTGTGCACTGAGGTTGCAGTCAATTTAAGGCAGGTCAGAAGCTTGACTTCTGCATGAACAGTCAGTTTCCTTACAGTTCTTTTACCCACGAGAAACAATATAAAAATGAAGCTGCTTGCAAATCTGAGGCACCAGTTGGTTAGGTAAGGCTGCAATCTAATGTCTGATTACTACTGTCAATTAGTTTTTTTTTAATTATTGTCCTTGTTTTGGCATGCTAAAAGTGTGTACAAAAAATCGCAGCGTGTTTGGGGATGACAGTTATTGGAAGATGGATGTATCTCTACTGTGGACATCCTTGTCTGTTTCCTAGTCACGCACCCATTTTTCCTGTATGGAAGCAACAGCACCACTGAGCAGGATAATGGCTTCTTTTTCATAATACTGCCCTTGGAGCCACCAGATGGTCCAGCAGAAGCACTTTGCACCTCCAAGCCACTGACCTGGGTTCAGGGGCAGATTCAGGGAGCAAGGATTGGGTGCGGCCAGGGCTGGGGAGTGCTACCAAGTCCAGTGTGAGCCAGCCCAAGAAGGGAGATGTCCGGTTTCCAATGTTGAAGCAACTCCATCATGGAGGGATGGGGAGCTTGATCCTGCGCAAAAGGGAGGGGGCTCACTTTCACTGCATTATGACGTATAAAGACAATGGAGGCATGTCCCGACACCTGGTTGGGGGGTCGGAATCATATACTTTTTCTATGGTTACTTCTATTTATTTTTTTATTTTATTTTAAAGTTTGGTAACCGGGAGAGGCACACTGAGCCGAAGTACATTTCCAGGTGCAACCCGGGGGAGGGAAAAAATTGCCAGATTTGCTTCGTAGGTCATGTTCTTATGAAATGTTTAAAAGACATTTGTATAAATGTAACCCCCCTGCAAATGGGGGTTCCCAAAAGACTTCCAGGAGCTTGCTTGAATGCTCCAAGCCTGAATGGTGTTTGGCATTTAAGCCATTTATCAGTGAGTGTTTTTAGAGCCTCTGGTACTGTCTCTTTAAGAGCTGTCTGCTTGCAGACATAATTAGTTTGTATGGAGGGACTGTGTGCTTCTCTGAGTACCTCTCGAACTGCTGCCAATTTACTTCATTTTGCAGTCACTAAGAGTGCAAAGGGAACCTATCTGAAAGATGTAACTGTTTGCCAGAAATTATTTAGAGTAATAATGAAGTACAGTTTGTCTAACCTGCTTTCTTTGCAGTCAGAACTGTGTCTGCTAGTTCCCATTCTAGTTTTGAACTGCTGAACTGGACCAATCAGTGTGGGGTAAGCTAGCTCTAAAATGGTGCCTTGGCCAATCAGAACTTGGACTCATAATCTGAGCCAGCCACAAGAGGATTGTATGGGCAGTGACTCTGGGAGATGTAGTTTAGACTTCAGTGCCTTTTGGACCAACAGCAGCAGTCTATTGTGAGTGACAGCCAATCCAGTCAAGAACTGGAGGAACTCAAAGGAAGTGCCAGTTTTCAGTTGGAGTGTCAGTTGAGCTTTGGCAGTGAAGAAGGAAGAGCCCTGTGCTTTTCAGTGTGCAGTTTTAGTCAAAAGCGTGTGTAAGGCCCAGAGTTCCGGTCTGCAGCTTGTGTAACAGCTTGTTAGGACTGAATCCGTCCTGTGAAAAGAATCAAAGGATCTCTGAAGAGTAGAAACCAGGCTCACCCTGTAGAAGACTGGAAGAATTGTTGAAAATTGCACTCGGTCTGTCAGAACTGAATCTGCTGTGTGTGTTCTCCTGGGTATTGTGCAGTAATTGCGATCGGGATACAGATGCAGCCTGCCTGGTATAGTGCTTTCTTTTATATGGATGTGTGAAAAGGCTTGTGTACCTCAAGTGAGCTCTGCTGACATTGAAGGACCCTATCTTATTTGGAGGTCGTGAGTACTAATTCAGGGTCGCTCCCTGTTGAATTGCCACATTAAATCCAAATGGAATTACTGTACTGCTGACTGTTTAATTTTCCTTTTCTCTGTGTGAAAGGGCCCCTACCAGCTGCCACGGTTTGGACTAGCCACTAGGGCTTGGGTACCCAGGGACAGTAACTGATAGGGATAGGCCTGTGCACAGAGCCATAGGTAGATTATTAGAGTGATAAGCTAATTAACCTGATTTCCCCCTGTCCTTGTTATATCCCCAAATAAATCAGAGCTGCTTGTTTCAGCAAAGTTATACTGCCTGAGGTATTTGTCTATGTTAAAGTACTGTACTGTGATTGTTGCACTGTATCTCATTTCACAGGAGGTCCCAGTGCGGGACCAGTCCTGGGGGTAAGTGTATACTGTGAAGGTAATTCTGATATATTGTGTGGGCCACTAGTGGGAAGAAAGGTTGCAGTGTCCCAGAGGGCTGTGACCAAGTTAGTTTAACTATTGCAAACCCTGACCTCTGGGTGGAGGCACCCGCCATTAGATCCAGGCCCCTCAACCTGTTAGTGGCAAATCAGGCAGGGGTAGTAGCCCCTGGGATAGCGCCATCTAGGGGTTACATAAACATTTGATGGTACAGCAGTTTTGTAATTGTATGTAATTCGTCGTATTGCTTTGTATAGCTGTAATACCTTTGTACTTGTATTTATGTTTGCCAATTTTGGCCTGGCTCGAGCCTGAAAAAGAACCTTTGGTCCAATTTCTCCTACCCTTAATCAAATTTCAAATAACTAGAAAAATAAATAATAAAAATTGGGGGTTGAAACCACCGTAACAGTGTCTGGTGGCTGCCTTGGGCCCTGCGCTCTGCATCCCTTACTGTCAAAGTAGTGGGGCTAGTGGAGGTTGGGGCTTCGATGGTCACAACAGGACTACACCCTCAGGACCTAGGTCTGGGCTGATGGTGGAGGAGGACAAAAACTTGATAAAGCAATTTCCTCTAATTTTCTGCTACCCCCACCTCAAGAACTGGTGTCATAGCTCTCAACTGGTCCTGATTATGAGGACATCCCTTATTTTACCTCTCAAAATTGCTCTGCCCCTCATCCGTCTCTCATAAAAAAGGTGCTGGCCACACAGAGAATGGGCTGTAAACTCAGCCTTTAGAGCACAATATCATAATATTGTAACTTGCTAATTAAAAAATAAACTCAGTACAAGTAAACATAATGGTTTCCACAGTGTCCTGAACTTGTATCTCCATGTTTGGGGATGTAGCCCTCATGCTGAGGGTAACAGTCCTTCAGTGTCCCTCATTGTGAGCGTCTATGGCCCTCATTTCAGTGCCAAAGGGTTGAGAAGTATGACCGGTGTTGGCATTGCCGCAGTACCCCTTCCTCCGATCGGGACAGTAGATGGTCAACTGTCTTCACAACCTATACCATACCAGTGCTACTCCTTGATCAGCCAACAAGGAGGGTGCGTGAATAGCAAGTGACCTGTGCCCTCCCTTCTCACCCCAGGAACAGTGTTAGAATTACAGTATGGCTTGACAGGGCTCAATCCCCCCCTACCTCTGAAGTGAGCTCCTGTAGCTCTCGCATCACTGCCATTGACTTATAATGGGATGGGGACGGGGCACTTTTAATGTCATGGACCCCTTGGGCCCCCATGGATTCCAAAGATCAAAAAGGTGGATTTCTGACACTGCCCAGGAGCCATCTCAGCCTCCTGCCAGACACAATGCCGGACTCCTGGCCGGTGAACAACCCCCCTGCTCTGCCTGCCTGTAGCAAATGAAACAAAGGAAAGTCAACAGACTGGCTCAGGGGCACACAGTGAGCTAGTGGCTGGGCTGAGATATGAACCTGGCATTTCCTGAGTCACAGTTTTTACTGCTAGACCATACTACAAAGTCTGTATAAGGACACACTACAGCCATGCAATACCATACAGCCATATTTACAGGATTTCTCCAGCCTGTTGTGTGAAGTTCCATTTGTTTGTTTTTTCATCAGTGAAAGGGTTAATGCAATAGGATTAAAGTTCCGGGCTGATGGAGGTGCACAGTGAATGCAGTACTACTACACCATGCCACTATGCCAGCTAGAAAGAACTCTACATGGCTTAGACTGTGCATTACATTATGGCACTTATGGAACTTCTGTCACCATAACAACGGGGCTTCACTATCATCGCAATTTGCAGCAATTGTTAAACATAGTAACTGATTTTTTTTTTCCTCTGTTTGTCCTTGCCTCATATGTAGACAAACTGTATCTTCTGCCGTACAGAACTCATGGTATAAAAATTTGCAAAATGTCAGGGAGGGTGCCGGCCCATAAACGCAGTGGAAGAACTGCCACTTGTGATACTGGCAACCTGGGTTCAGAAACGAGCCCAGTGCTGTAGGAAGGCTGGTGGGGGGAGAATGAGCATCCCAAATGTTGCTCTTCTCCAGGGAGGGGGGTCATGCAACCCACTTTATTACCTCTGGCTGACCATAGGTGGTGGTGCAGCCTCGGGGCATGTGAGTGCACAAGGGAGGGAAGGGTGCTCACATCTGTGCATCAGGAGTGCTTGCAGTTGAGGACATTGCACACTCTCAGTGAGAGGGACAAAAGAGGGAAAAACTGGCACCTGTTGGGCAAATGAAGCCCTATCCACCCCATGACCTCATTGGGCTTGCATTCTCTCAGACCTCAGGGATGGCCCCAAGATGGCCTCCCCTGTGATGACTGGATATAAGAGGGATTCATTGCTGTGGAACAGGAAGACAGGGCCCTTCCTCTGGGGCAAATCAAGGGGGTCTATCACAGTGCATCATGTGTGGCCTGGTGTTCTAGAGGATCTTGAGAGGTGCAGCTCCAGAGTTCAGGTAGGTAGCACTGGCAGCGGTAGAAGGAAGTCCTGGCTGGGGGCCATGGGAGAAGAAACATAGAAATGTGACAACAGAAAAGGACCTCTGGGCCCCTCCAGTCTGCCCTTTAAATCCAGCCCCATAGGTAGCCCTAGACCCAACCCTTTGCTCCCATCCCCATACCCCCCCAATGGAGACTCCCATTCCTGTTTTTTTTCCAGGTTCCTCCCCATCCCATGCACTCTTAAATTCACCTACCATTTTGACCCCTACCACCTCGGCCAGTAGTCTGTTCCAAGGGAACCACCACCCTCTCCGTGAAGTAGTATTCTCTCCTATTCCCTCTGAACTTTCCTCCTTCCAACTTCAAATTGTGCCCTCTAGTTTTGGGACTTGTTTTCCTACGAAAGATGCTCCCTTCCCTCACCTTGTTAATCCCCTTCAAATATTTAAATGTCTCAGTCTTGTACCCCTTCTCCCTCCTAATTTCCAGGGGCTACAGATCAAGCTCTTCAAACTTCTCCTCATAGGGCCTCTGTTGCATGCCATGCACCATTTTGGTCACCCACCTCTGGACTCTCTCCACCCTATCGATATCCTTAAGTATGTGAGGTCTCCAGAACTGGACCACATATTCAAGGTGGGGTCTCACCAAGCACTTGTAGAGGGGCTATAACACCTCCAACCCCCTGCTTGTTATACCCCTCCCTATGTATGCCAGCATGCGAGTTGCCTTACCTATGGCTTTATTGCACTGGTGAGCCACCTTTAGGTCATCTGAAATGATAATCTCCAGATCTCTCTCCTGTTCCATTACCATAACTTCTCCTTCACCCAGTGTGTATGTGGCTTGTGGGATTTTGTGCCCAATGTGCATTATTCTGCACTTCTTTGCATTAAATCTTAATTGTCGGACGTCCGGTGACATCATGACCTCTACATGACGCTAAAAGAGGTATCTCCACACCGGACCATCTAATATACCTTCAAAACCTGCATTTTATCATATACAACTATATAAAAGAACACTCGAAAGTAAGCTAATGTCTGCAAGAAAAGGAATGAGCATCTTAAAGAAAGCAGACTCTCCAGCTCCGGAGAGATTGTCGGACCCCGATGCTGAGAGTGGTAGCTCTCAGGCCTCGCTACACTCCAGGCGCGGCCGTGCCAGATCAGACAAACAGGGATTTGCCACTATGCAAAATCAATTAACCCAAATGATGTTGGAAATCGGAGACTTCCTTAAGGAAATGAGATCCCTCACTGCTGCGCTGAGGACAGACATAGATCAAATGAACAAAAGGCAGGAGAACCACAAGGCCCAACTGACAGCCACAGATCGCTGAGTAGACACTGCCGAGCATACCATCCTTCAACTGCACACCAGCCTACAGACCCTGCAGGAGCGGGCAGAAGACTCAAAATTCAAAATCGGAGACACGACATAAGAATTTCTGGACTCCCGGAGGGTTAAGAGGGCAACAACATGAATCAGTTCATCCAAACCATGCTCCGTACCTCTCTGTCACTACCTGAGCATCTCACTCTAGAAATTGACCAGACTCATAGAACCCTCTACCCTAAGCCACCCTGGGGGCAAGGCCACACATAATACTGGTCCGCTTGCTAAGATTTCAAGAAAAAAAAACACTAATGCATACTGCCTGGCAAAAAGAATCAGTGTACTACAAGGAGCACCGGCTCTTTTTTGAAAATGATTGCACCCCAGAGGTTATGGCCAGGTGCTACCAGTACATCCCCCTGTCAAAAGCACTAAAAACTGCAGAAAATCAAATTTCAGATGCCTTACCCCACCAGGATGACCATATTCTTCACGGATGGAGACCAAACTTTAGAATCAGCAGCAGAAGCACAAAAAGAGCTTGCGTGCAGGAAAATCAAAGTGCAGCAATGGCAGCCTAAGGGCGGTACCTCTCTGGCTTCAAAACTCACTCAAAAGAAATGGATGGATGGGAACCGGGAGTCATGTCGGCGACAGGGTTCAGAAGCTCTACAGCGCATGGTGGAGGCCCTTACAGCACAGAGACAGCCTTCCCCTAACCACGAGTGACTGAGGCTTACCTCCCCGAGTGATCTGGTAGAAGCCAGGGATTTTCATCCAAGAAGAACGTTCACTCTGGTGCTTCCCTCTGGCCCTTCCCTCTAGCTGCAAGCTGTGGCATCTTTGCATCCTTCTATCTCAAGACCGCACCTTTTTTTTTTAAATATAGTTATTTGTTCCCCATCACCTCTTCCTGCCAACTGGCAACAGGGACACATACAGATTTTACAGATTTTCTCCCCCCACCTCCGAGGCCCTGACACACAGCCGTGTGAGCATGTGGAGGCACGCACCGCACCCTGTGGCACCAGCTCAGCCTCTTCCCCCTACCAATGCTTTTTGATGCTTCCTCTCCACCCTCGCTGCAGGACCTCCACCGATGGGAGCAGAACTCTGAGGGGGCAGCCACCCTCACCATCCTCACCACCCTCTGAAGAGGACAGCTGCCTGGCAGCATGCTCAATCCTGCTCCGCCCTCCCCCCCACGCCGGCACCCCGACAACTCGAGGTCACTCCCAAACCCAGGTCACTGGTGTAGCGCGAGGTAAGGCGTCCAGTGCCTCAACCCTCTGTACCACCAGGTCGGCATTGAAGACCATACATTTGAAACATACCACAAGACACAGCATCAGAGGGAGGGGGGTTTCCTCACACAGTTGTTTCCATATGATTGAACTGCGGGGAGTGGACTGCAGACTCATGTTGGAACCTCCCCAACCGCAGGAGTTACAATGACTGTCCTCTCTGCCATGCTATTACTGTTTTTTGGGTGGGAGGGCCATATATTTGCGAATCTGCTAATGGGTTAGGAACAATAACTAGGGACACTGACATGTAATTAGGATGAGTGAGACTGCCGGGGAGGAGGAAGATGACACAATCAGTTTCGCTTGACATTCACTTACTAGATATAGTGGCTAATCTGACTGTCCCCGAAAATGGGGGTGGGGTGGGGAGGGGGGAGAGGCGCTGCTCTCTGCAGTCTCGTTGGTTTTGCTCTACCTCATTAAATTTGGGTCTGCAGAGTGGGGCTGGTGTTCTTGGCTGGGGAAGGAGGGAATCTGAACTACACTGCACCGCACTTGGTTGGTGGGGGGACTTGAGGGGAGGCTTCTGGGGAATGTAATGCAATATTCTAAAGTCTCACCTGCTCCTTTCTTTCTCTTCTTGACTATAGGACCAGCTGAAGTGACTCCTCCCAGAGCTGCTGTATGGAGGGGGGGACCACAGCGGCAAAGGAAGACCTCCACCAAGAGGATGCTACACGCCCTTCATCCAGTGGACCTTCCCTACCCTGGAGCAATGGATCTGAAACCATTATGATGGATCACCAAGGGGGAACCAGACCACTGGGACAGGAGCACTGGATCCACAAGTACACCCCCTGGGCGTGTGGGGTTGGGGGAGGCTTATCTCAATACGGCCAGTGGCCTTGGATAACCTCAGGCGGGTGGGAGCTTGGTGGAGACCTGGGGGAGAACGTGGAGGGCTTGTGGGAGGCGAGGTTGGGAACTGTCAAAACAACTGCCAGAGGGAACGCGAAGCAAGGAGGGAATTAAGAACAGCAATGTCACAGCCTGACCTACAGATGCAACTAACTCTCCGGCTCTCAATGTGGGTACATCGGTGGTGGCAACTACCCCCCACTCCTCTCTATCTCCCTAGAACCGGGTTCCCTGGAACGAGGGAGAGTTATCTGTGGGGATGTGCAGGAGAGCTGTGGGCCCCCCTTTTTCCGGCTCCCCTCTCTCCCCCTATCCCCTATTCCAGAAGGGATAACTCTAGGGGCACATTACGCACTGCTGTAGACCTACCTGAAGGGATTGCCTGCTGCTCAGAGATCACTGAGTTGGCTGGTTGCTTTATTTCCCTCCTTGCTTGGCATCACTAGAGAGTATTCTGATGGGATAACTATAAACAACCTTGTATAACTTGACTTGCACTGTGTGTCAGAAGGAGCCAAGGTGGGAATTCCGTCTACACCGACGTACCCTACAGGGAGACGGCAGGTGTGGCATTCTTAAACTGAAGATGCCTTGGGCTCTGGAGAGGCTGATGGGGCCCCCTTCAGGGTACAGGCTCCCCCTTTGTCCGTTAGAGGCCCTCTCACCCCACAATACCCTTTTTCCCTTCCTATTCCTTTCTCAGCAAAGCATGATGGTCCTGGGAGGAGCAACTGATGTCTATCTCTCGAATACCACTTCCTCATTCCCAATGCACATTATGTGCCAAGAGGAGCCTCTACAGAGGTAGCCCCTCAAAACAAGGGCTTCACCTTGTGTACTGGAACTGAGACTAGTTCCACACAATTGGAAGCACAAGTTAAGTCTGACAGGATGCAGTTTGCCCAGCTGGCAAATGCGTCCTGTAGATTAATGTTACTAGTAATGATAATGTTTGCTTATATGGTTAATATGTTAATAGTAGCTGTTACAAAGGTTCTGTGTAGCCATAATATAATAATAGGTCGACAGGTGCCGTATTCTAAGCACTGGTGATATCAGGCGGGGGCACCTTGTGAGAAGTGGTGCCCAAAAGGGACTTTTTTGCAAGTAAGGGCAGCCTACATAGGCGGATTTGGGGGGGGGGGGGCTAAGGGTGCTATAGCTCCCCCGTCGTGGAGTTCCTCTAGTATTAACACACTGCTGCATTCTTGATCAGTATGCACTAATGCCTCCATGAAAGCTGCCTGAGCCACACGGGTCTCATCTGTCCTCCAACAGAGCCGGCCTTAGCTAGGTGCAAACTGTGCCCCTGCACCTTGGGGGCCATACTTTTTTCTTGAGGAAAAAAATAATAATATTTAAATATTTAAAAATGCCTAAATGTTGTTAGAGATGAAAATGTTTACCAGCAAATGAAAGTGGAAGACAACTGGCTCTGTTACTGTTACAAAAGGTGGGGGCAGCTTTGCTGCAGTGGAAAAGATTAGGTTAAGTAAGAGCTAATGGTGTTAATGGCCATATGTTACACCTCCCAGGTTGACTACTTTCACAAACAAAGGGCTATACTGACAAGAGAACTTGTTTGTAACCTGGACATGTAGGTGAAACAATGAATGATATGACTAAATGTGTTTCAAAAGTATATGAGCACTCAAAATGGTTTAAAAACCTGACCAGCACAGAGCAAAACCAGATTTCCTGATATTGAACCTGAAAACCTGATCGCCAGGTAAAAAAACTGGCAGGTGGCAACCTTATTGGTGTCCCATGATAATCCTCTCTATTCTCTCTCACTCACACCTCCAGAAAAGTTAAGTTGTTTAAGTTTGCAAATCAGAGTATTTGAGGTGTGAGTGTCCAGTGATGATGTCCCTGTCCTTACAGAAATGAATACGGTAGTAGTACCGTAGGTACTTAAGTTCTTGCTCTAGGCTCAGTCAGATTCATTTCCAATGGTGAAGTCAAATAATTCAATGCAGTCAGTGGCACTAATTAAAAGATGCTGGTTAAACTAGCAGAGGGGCAGCACCTGGGATTGGACAGGACATTAGTGTTCCATCAAACTGGGTGTGTAATAAATGTAGTACTAGTGTTATTAATTTATAGTATGGGGAGCTTAAATTCATGACATTAAAATTGTTTAAGGTCACTGCTAGTTTTGTTCTATATGACAATTTGATTTTGGTGTTGATTTGCAGGAGAGGGAGTTGGAGAGTAATGCCCTCCTGTACCATGCTAGGAATGGCGCAAAACTAATGCTGGGGCAGGTCTGGTCTCAGCCACAGCATAAACCAGGAGAGGCAGAAACTGGTACGAGACCTTTGAACTGAGGTAAAAACGGCAGCATGTACTGTATGTCTAATCTGTGTTGTCTTTTCAGTCGTGGTTGTACAGTGTGAATGAGCACAGTGGGCATACCTCTCAACTGTCCCTGATTTTCAGGGATGTCCCTGATTTTGCCTCAAAATTTTCCTCTGTCCGTCGTAAAATTTGTGTTTTTGTGACAGAACAGTGGGGATTAAAAGTGCAAAATGATGTCAAGCATTAAAGTTACAGACTTGTTCTTCTTCAGAAAATACATCTTAACACAAATCCTTTCATTCTATCAGCTTTCTGAGTAAATAGTACCAATTTTTAAGATGTGTCCCTCATTTTGGGTCTTTGTCCCTGATTTTTTTAAGCCTTGTCCCTGATTCATGAGGCAAGAGGTTGAGAGGTATGACAGCGGGAATTAATAGACATAGAAACATAGAAACAGAATTTGACAGCAGATAAGGACCGCTTGGCCCACCCAGTCTGCCCATTTCCCTACCTACTGGATAAGCTGCAGATCCTAGTTAACCAGCAGCCTACTTCTTTCTACCCCCACCCCCCAGAATTGCCTTATGACTATCCCATGCATGCTTGAATTCCACCACTGATTTTGACTCCACAACCTCCTCCGGAAGGCCATTCCATGCATCCACAACCCTCTCTGTGAAAAATATCTTCCTAAATTACCTCTGAGCCCCCCTCTATCTTCAAATTGTGCCCTCTTGTTCTTGCACACCTCTTTTTGAAAGATGCTACCCTCTTGGACTTTGTTGATTCCTTGAGGTACTTGAAAGTTTCTATCATGTCCCCCTCTCCTCCTTTCCTCGAGGCTATACATATTAAGCTCCTTAAGTCTCTCTTCATATGTCCTCCGTGCAGACCCTGCACCATTTTAGTTGCCCTCCTCTGGACAGCTTCCATCCTGTCTATGTCTTTTGAGATTGGGTCTCCAGAACTGCACACAGTACTCCAGATGGGGTCTCACCAGCTGTCTGTACAGAGGATAATAACTTCCTGTTTTCTACTGGTGATGCCTCTCCTTGCATCCCAGGATCCCCCAGCCCTCCTTGCTGCCTTCTCACATTGCTTGCCCACCTTTAGGGTCATCTGATATGACTACCCCAGGTCCCTTTTCCATTTTGTTGTTGTTAGTATCTCACCCCCATTGTGTGCTCTTCCCTGGGTTTTGTTTCCCAGGTGCATTACCTTGCACTTCTTAGCATTGAATCTAAGCTGCCATACATTTGACCATTCCTCTAACCTTGCAAGTCCCTTCTCATCCTTTCCACCCCACCCTGTGCATCAACTCTGTTGCAGATCTTAGTGTCATCTGCAAAGAGACATACTTTTCCTTCCAGGCCTTCTGCAATGTCGCTATAAAGACATTGAAGAGGACTGGTCCGACATTGAACTCCTGCTGTACCCCGCTAGTAACCCTCCTTTCTTCTGAGTGGACTCCATTTACTATTACCTCTGTGTCCTATTCTCCAGCCAATTCTTTACCCAGGCTGTCATCTTGGGACCCACTCCCAGGCTGGCTAACTTATATATTAATCTTTTGTGTGGGACTGTGTCAAATGCCTTGCTAAAGTCTAGGTATGCCATGTCCACAGCCCTCCCTGATCTACTACTTTGGTCACCCAGTCAAAGAAATCTATCAGATTCGTCTGGCATGACCTTCCAGCTGTGAATCCATGCTGCCTAGGGTCTTGTGCCCTCTGGCCTCTAGATACTCGACAATTCTTTCCTTTAGCAGTGATTCCATCATTTCCCTATCACTGAGGTTAAACTAACAGGTCTATAGTTTCCTGCTTCTGCCTTGCTCCCACTTTGTGAAGGGGAATCACATCTGCCCTCCTCCAGTCCTTGGGTACCACCCATCCTCCCATGATTTGTTAAAGGGGTAGTCAGTGGTGTCACTAGTTCTACCCTTAGTTCTTTTAGAATTCTGGGATGAATCCCATCAGGCCCCATTGCTTTGTCCACCTTCAGTTTTAAGAGTTCTTCAGAACCCTTTCTTCTGTAAATGGGCTGGTATCAACTTCTGTATCCAGAGTGTTACTACTGTTTGTTTTATGTACCTCCCCTCTTCCTTTGTAAATACTGAGCAAAATATTTGTTTAGTATCTCTGCCTTTTCACATTCTCCCTCTGCCCACCCTCCCTCCCCATAGGGACTTTGAATCAAGGGTGTAGACAGGCATACCACTGTACACATTTGTGTACAGTTTTGTTGAGTGCCTGTCACAAACCATAAGCCACTCTGTTAACATTATCATTCTAATCTGTAGTATTTGGGTTAGTGTAGGCCACTGAGGAGGGTATGATACATGTATAACCTCTTTAGAGAGTAGAGGAATCATCTGACTTGTTTGGAAGGGGGTGCCATTTGGAAGGGATGTGTAAATTTTTTAATTGGGGGGGTGTAATTGTTGAAGATTGTGTACAAAATGGAAATTTCTGGCTACACTCCTGCTTTGAATGTGTTCTGCTGTATATTATGGCATGTGCAGGAGTTGCTGCACGCTTGGAGAGCAAAATTGGCAACAGAAGTCATACAACCTTGTTTGGCTCATTGACACAGGCAGTTACAAAACCGGAAAAAAGTGATAGAATCAAATATTTTGTTTATGTAGTTCTATGTGTTGAATGGGAAGGGGGGGCAAGTTGTGATATACCCAAGCAAGTGCTGTTGCTAATAAAAAAAAACGCATTTTTAGATTTGTTTAAAAACTGTTTTTCTATCTCTATACTGACTTCTTGGGCCTATCATAAAAATGAGATGCATCATACCATGGGGTTATCCCAATAAAGGACATTTTAAAACAATTTATTTTATTTATTTAAAAATGTATTTTCTTTGGAATAAATTGTTCTATAGAATAAAATATGTTTTGCAAAAATAGCAGGCAGACTTGAAATGATATTTTCAGAAACTAGATAGCAAAGTGACTTTGTTCCCATATTTCTATTTTTTTTTTTTACTGAGATAAGGTTGGGGGATACGTTAATCTGTACTGCAGGACAAACTGGAGTGGGTTGGTTTTATGGTAATGTCATAATGTGCTTGAGTGAGTGACATTTGTGAACTTGTTTATTTGGATTGTCACTTAATTTGTCTGCAATTTGTCTTTATCACCAAGTCTCTTCCAACTTTTCTTATATTTATATGTTTCGGATGTGATGCAGCCCAGCTGCAGTCTTTTGGTATTTTGTGTTTTTTGGGGGGCTGGGAGGGTATTTTGGGTAACATACTGTCATGTGGACTCTGGGGATGGTGCTAGGATGCAACTAACAAAGCATGGGGAGGGAGGAAATGAGTAGAAACTGCATTAGAAAAACCCTCCAGAAGGCACCAAAATGTTAAAAAATAATTCTGGGGGCCTAGGCGGTCCACTAGACCACTGGCCTGTTATTTTTACTTTTTATCTGACTTGAGCTCCCCCATCTATAGGACTCCTGGATCTGCCCCTGGCCTACACTAGAAGCCAGACATGAATAACACCAAGCTCAAGTTAATCTCTCTAAACATAAATGGGCTATCCTCCCTGATTAATAGATATCATGTTGTGACCTATCTGAAAAAGACCAAATCTGATATTATATACCTCCAAGAAACACACTTAGTGGCCACAGAGCATGCCAAACTGAAGAAGTTTGGAAATGAAGTGGTGCAGTCAACCTACAAACATAATAGTAGGAGGAGAGTAGTTATACTAATTCCCACATACATCCCCTACAGACAAACCAGTGACCCGGAGGGGTGGCTGGTCATGAAGCAGAGTGCAGTAAATAACCAGGAGGTCACCTTAGCTAATGTCTGCTTCCCCCCAGGACTAGACACCCTGCAAATGAGCACGCTCTTGGGACAAAATAGTCCAATTCACAAAGGGGATTCTTCTGCTGACCAGGTATTTTAACCTAACCTCTAACCCCAGCATTGACTCTTCTAGCCAAAGAAAACTGAGACTAAGCCAGTCTCACAAATACTTTAAACGCTTTGCACAGGAGGTTGGCTGGGGGGACGCCTGGAGACATCTACATCCTAGAGCCCGGAACTACTCCCACTACTCGGCAGTCCACCAGATGTACTCGCGCATAGACCACCGCTACACACAAGTTGAAACCTTACAGTATCTGGTGGACTCCCAAATAGGGGACATCATTCACTCTGACCATGCCCCAGTGTTTAGCTCATGGGCTGTGGGTCTCCAGCGTCAACAAACTAGCTGGCGCCTAAACCCATTCCATCTCTGATCTCATCAATTTAAGGACTGCCTCAGGGAGAAGATAGAGGAGGTGCAGAGAAATAACCCCTCAGGAGAACCCCCCCCCCCCATATTGTGGGACACCCTAAAAACTGTCCTTAGAGGACACATAATTCAGTACACAGCACTGTTAACAAAGCAATGAAACGAATGACAAAAACCTGGAGAAACTCCTCCACTTCCTACAAATGGCCAACAAACAGGGGGATGATACGGTTCTCTCCCAATTAAAACAGACTAAAAATTAGTTGGACATCTTAATCAAACAGAAAACTGAAATCGCCCTGACATACCTAAAGCAGAAATATTATGAGGTAGGCCTGAGAGCAACTTGCCTACTAGCCAATCAGCTACGGAAAGAGAAGAAGGACTCCGTAATCACTCTCCTCTCCCACCCCGTAGACAGACACCCATTAACTAAGCTCCATGAAATCACCGATGGGTTTGCCTCGTACTACAGAAACTTGTACACCCCAGAAAATGAAGCCCCAATGGTGGAAATACAGACATATCTCCACTCCTTAACCCTTCCCCACCTCACCCAGGAGCAAGGGGGGGAACTCATGGAACCCATCTCCACACAGGAGGTCATGGCAGCCATTGCAAGGTCAAAAACCCCAAAGGCTCCGGGCCCCGATGGATATGGGGCAGAGTTCTATAAGTCCATGAGGGAGCATCTAATCCCACACCTAGTATGCAGATTTAACACAATACTAGATGGAAATCCCATCCCTTCCAAATGAGCCCTGGCCTCAATCTCGGTCATCCTGAAACCAAACAAAAACTGCCAACTATGTGGTTCATATTGTCCCATTTCAGTCCTGAACATGAACTACAAGTATTTCATGAGCATACTGTCCAATAGGATGGACCTCCTGTTACCCCAACTAATCCACTTGGACCAAACGGGCTTTGTGAGGGCCTGCATGACTACGGACAGTATCAAAAGGACACTGCACATAATACATGAAATAGAGACCACGAAATTCCCCACTACCCTGATCAGTTTGGATGCTGAAAAAGCATTCAGCTGAGTTTCCTGGACATTTCCATACGAAGTAATGGGTAGCGTAAGGTTCCCCAGAGCACTAATACAGGACCTCCGTAACATCTACCACTCCCCGAAGGCATGCGTCAAAATCAGTGGACATTACTCTGCCTACTTTCCCCTACTAAGGGGCACTCACCAGGGATGTCCCCTATCTCCTCTGCTCTTTGCTATATTCATGGAACCATTAGCCCAGAAAATAAGGGAAGAGGGCAGTATTAAAGGGGTTACTGTAGGTGGAACTGAACACCGGACAGCACTATATGCGGATGATGTCCTGCTATATTTAAAGGACCCTGATGCAGCCCTACTGGCTTTCGACCGTCTTCTAGGAGAATTTGGCAGGGTCTCAGGATACAAGTTAAATACCACAAAAACAGAGACCCTAACCTTTAACTACCAGCCCTCTCCTGAGGTTAGGAGTCGCTTCCCATATAAATGGGACCTAACTAAACTGAAGTACCTGGGAATCTACCTAGCCTGTAACCCTGCTTCAGCATACCAAAAAAATGATGCCCCCTTCACCTCCCAATTGAAATCTGACCTGATGCACTGGAACACCCTGCCCCTTAATTTATCCAGAAGGGTAGACCTCATCAGAATGGTCACACTTCCCAGGGCCCTTTATCTATTTCAGAACATCCCTATCCCACTCCCACGGTCAGTATTCCAATAGTGGAACCAATCAATTGCAAGGTTCCTATGGGCAGGGCAGATACCCAGAGTAAGGCTAAAAGTGTTACAGCACCCAAGGGGGAGAGGAGCGTTCTCGCTACCTGATCTGCAGCGATACTATTGGGCTACGCAACTAGCCCACATATTAGCCAGACAGCTCTCAGCCTCAACAGTCCATTGGATGGACACAGAGAAGTCCTTACTCCTAATTCAATATACCACCAAGCCCTCTACCATCACCCCCCTGCTCCCAGGACAATACTCCCTGAAGACCCATGGATCCGGAATCAAACATCAACTTGGCACATAATAAGGAAAAAATTAACCTCTTCCCCTACGCACCTCTCATATGTCCCACCACACATCTCCCAGGCTTCCATCCAGCCAAATTAGATCACAAATTCTAGGAGTGGGAACACTACTCATTGAGCTACCTCTACCAGCTGGTTAGTCAGGGGTCCTTTCAGATATTTGAAGAGGTCCAGAGGAGGACTGGGATCCCTAGAACTGACTTCTATAGATATTTGCAATTACATCACTACTACCAATCCCTACCAACTGGATCAACAGATCTGGAAACACAGCCTCCACTGATCACCACCCTACTTACTTACTTACATTAACAACCCGTCCAAAGGACATACAATTCCGCTCGTTACCAGTCCCTGGGAAGACAATGGGGGAACCCACCACGAACATACAGGCACAGCAGCGGGAAGAGATGGGCCTCCCTATACCAATGGAGGAATGGGAAATGACCTACCAAAATACATAAAAAATCACAAGTTCACACCAGTGGCAGGAATATACCTGGAAACAACTAATCAGATATTTACGGACCCCCGGTCATCACCAGACACTTTGCTCATTCCGAGGACGCCAGCTGCTGGAGGGGATGTGGTGACACTAATGCGCATCACACACATATAATGTGGGCTTGCCCAATGGTACGACCATACCACCAGTTTATCCAGGCAGAGCTCCAAGAATTTTTTGTGAGAGACCTAAGACTGACGGAAACCCTATACCTCCTACTATAATATCCAAGGGAATATAGGGACTCAGGCTCCAGATACCTGCTCGGGATCCTGATTACCGCTGCCAAAAAGACGATTACTAAGGCCTGGCTTACACCAAATATTTCCACCCTAAGTGAGTGGTGGGACATAGTCGATCAGATAAGTGATATGGAAAAAAAATCACATACAGGCTTAATGACTGCAAGGAGTGCTTCACCCAAAGGTGAACCAGCTAGATATGGTATTATATGGCAAAGGATGACTCCTTCGTCCCATAGGGAGGCTTTGGCCCCTCCTGACCTTCTTCCATCTCCAGGTGTCAGCAGTACTACCTGACTAGGGGGAAAAACTCTACAGGAGATTAATATATATCCCTGGGGCCAGAGCTGCACAAACCTAATATGGCCCTAAAGGGGACCTTTTGGATCTCGTCCCCCCCCTCCGGGATCCCACTTCACCCCCCAGGTCATAGCCCCCACTTAAAAGACAGAAATCGAATAACTCTGGATCTCCTGTACTTATAAAGAATCAGGGAACTCTTTGAACCACACAGCATTACTCTCTCACCATCCACTCTATAACCAAGGATAGGTGGTATTAATGCCTACAGTACCTACAAAGTCTATATTTTAGATCTTGCATTAAGAGAGACACTTCTGTGTATAAAAATGATTCTCCTGTGTGAAAATATGTAACAGAATCATGCTGTACGGGAATCTGTCATTGTTGACTGAAAAAGTTTAATAAAAATGACATTTAAAAAAAAAATCTTAATTGACAAATTTCCGACCACCCCTCCAGTTTTCTCAGGTCCTCCCTCATTGTTTCCACCCCCCCCCCCCCGTGTGTCAACCCCATTGTAAATCTTTGTATCATCCGTGTAACCCCTAGGTGGCGCTATCCCAAAGGCTATTAGCTCTGCCTGCTTGGCTAGTAGCAGGTTAAGGGGCCTGAGTTCTGAAGCGGGTGCCTCACCCGGAGGTCAGGGTTGGTAGTGGTCAAGCTAACCTGGGCACAGCCCTCCAGGACACTGTAACCCCCCCTCTTTCCCCTCTAGTGGCCTGAACACTGCACAATAATCACTTTCACAATACCCCTGGCACACTACACAAGTACCCACACTGTCTGCACTTACCACCAGGGCTGGTTCCTCTGGCTCGACCCTGGGGACCCTCTGTAAAACAAGGTTATGCACAGCAAATCTCAACAGTACAGTGCTTTGAGCACAAACTGGAACCACAGTCAGATTACATGCAGAAAAATTAGATCTGATTTATTCAGGGGACTTGAACAAGGAAGGGGCAAAATCAGGTTAATTAGCTTAAAGGTTATATCAATCAAGCAGTTGTGCATGCACTTTGAGTCACCCCACACAGTCACACCTCTGGGTACCCAGGTGGAGAAGAGATGGGCTAGCCAGGACTGTTGCCCAGGGTTGCAGCTTGGTTGGGGCCCTGTGATGGAAAACACAGCATGCACAGTACACAATATTTGTAATCCAGAGCCAGAGGGCTCAGTTCGTAAAGGAAACGAAACAACAAGACAATCAGATGACACACTCAGATTAAGCTGTTGTTGCAGGGAGCTACCCTGGTATTTACTCATGATACCCAAGACTGGGCACAGGCTGGACAAAAATCGAGACTGCAGGTGGTTGATCTGGAATGCCAGGAGAAGCAGGGCCAACACAAGTCACAGAGGCATCATTCCTGTTCAAGCGTGGAGCAGGGGGCTTATCCCCAAGCAGGTCTCTTGTCGATGGCTTCTCTGTGCAGCAGGTGGTCTGGCTGGGCCAGTCTGGCAAGGCCCAGACCATATGGAGACAAATGCAGATGCAGTCTGTTTTTGGCTAGATACAGCTTCCAGCAAGCAGAACACAGTTCACACAGTGGGGAACTAACTCACAACCCACTAGCAGCTCATAGCACATTTACATGTACGGGAATTCTACTGTACCAGGCAAAGCACTCCCCGGTCACAATTGCAAAGTCTCTGCACACACCAGGAGCTTAGGGGTAGCTGGAACTCCTGACAGGTTGATCGCATGCAGCAAAATCTTCAGTCTTCTTCAGGTTGAGCCTGGCCCACTTCAGTAGCTTACTTTAGTCGCACAAACTTGAATTTAGTCCAAAATAATTCTCTTCTCTCCCTCTCATGAGCAGCAGCAGACATGCAGCCAAAAACTCAGCCCTTTCATAGTTTTCCCATGCGAATCCACTCAAGATTGCTGCCCAAAATACACTTGAGCTCTTCTCATTTCACTTTCCAGCTCAGAACTAACTGAAGAAACTGCCAGCAGCCCGGGACTTCCCCAAAATCCAAAAGATTCAGTTGGCTGATTTGGCTGTCAGTCAAAGCAAAAGCTCCCCCTTCAGTTGCAAAAAAGGCGCAAAAAGTTCAAAACTACCATTCCTACACATTTTGACTTCAGACAGCTCCTGTAGTCAGACTACATTTTAGGTCCCACCAGAACTGATTGGTCCAATTTGCAGTCCAGGAGTACAGTGTACAGTTCTGGAGACCATACCTACGTAAGGACATAGACAGGGTAGAGAAGGTTCAGAGGAGGGCAACAAAGATGGTGCATGGATTGCATCACAAGTCCTATGAAGACAGGTTGAAGGAACTGAACATGTACTCCCTGGAGGAGAGGAGGGAGAGAGGGGATATGATAGAGACATACAAGTATCTTACAGGGAGGAACAGGGTGCAGGAAAACACTATTTTTAAGCGAAAAGATGTTCCAGGACTAGAGGGCATGGGATGAAGTTGGAGGAGGGGACGATTCAGAGGAAACATGAGAAGGAATTTCTTCACAGAACGGGTGGTGGACAAGTGGAACACCCTGCCAGAGGAAGTGGTGGGGGCTGAAACAATCACGGGATTTAAGAATGCATGGGATAGACATAAAGGAATTCTGGAGGTCAGGGGTAAGGTGCAACAGACTTCTAGGAAAACAAACTGAACTTACAAGCTCAAATGGGCAGACTGGGTGGGCCATAGGCCCTTATCTGCTGACACTGTCTATGTATCTATGTATCTAAGATAGTGGAGACAAATAAAACAGTCCTTGCTACAAAGAAAGCAGGTTAGATAAACTGTATTATCATTATTACTCTAAATGATTTTCAGCAAATAGTTACATCTTTCAACAGAGCTCCCTCTCAGATTACTTAGGCTGCAATCAGGCAGCTCTTAAAGAGACAGTACACATAGGCAATACAGGCTCTGGTAATCACATTTAAACTGCTAAAATGCAGGACGCCAGCCTGGCAGTGAGCATTTAGGCAAGCTGAAGGAAGACTTTTTGGGAACCCCCATTTGTAGGGGGGGGTTACATCCACAAATAGGCACACCTTCTCATTCAGTCCTTCCGCAATATCACCGATGTAGATGCTAAAGAAGATGGGCCTCAATACTGACCCTTGGGGAACTCCCATTTGTCACCCTTTCCTCCCTGGAGTGCACTCCATTTACCACCACCCTCTGGCATCTGCCACTAAGCCAACTCTGCACCCATTTAGTTATTTTCGGCCCCACTTCTAGGCTGCTCAGCTTGTTCACCAGCCTCCTGTGAGGGACACACCGTCCCTCACAGGAGGCTGGCGAACAAAGGCCTTGCTGAAGTCCCGATAGGTCACGTCCACTGCCCCTCCCTGACCAACCATCCTCATCGCCCAGTCAAAAAACTCTATCAGGTTCATCTGGCATGATCTCCCCTCCGTGAACCCATGCTGTCTGTCATCTTGAAGACCACCTGTTGCAAAGTAATCAACAATTCTCTCCTTCAGGAGTGACTCCATAATTGTACCCACCACTGAGGTAAGACTGACCTGATGATAATTGCCTGCCTCTTCCCTGCTGCCACTCTTGTACTGTGGCACCACATCCACCCTTCTCCAGTCACCTGAAACCCTCCCTGTGTCTAGTGACAGCTTAAACAGTTTAGTCAAGCGGTGCTGCCAGTTCCTCCCTAAGCTCCCGGAGGACTCTAGGATGTAGGGCATCCAGACCCATTGCCTTGTCCACCCTCAACTTGCACAATTCTTCCAGTACCCTGCCTAATTTGAATGGAGTAGAGTCTACCTCCCTGCCCTCTGTGCCCCTCCCATGCCACTCTAGTCCCTTATCCTCCTTTTATACCGTGAAAACTGAACAGAAGTACCTGTTCAGTAAGTTCACCTTCTGGATGTCACCCTCTACTGGAACACCACCCTCCCCTTTAAGTCTCACTATCCCCTGCTTGGATTTCCCAGTCTCACTGACATACCTGTAGAAAGCTTTATCCCCCCTCCAGACTTCCCTAGTTATCCTATCCTCTGTATCTGCCTTCACCATCCTAATTGTCTGCCCTTCCACCCTCAGTTTCTCTCTGCATACCTCTCTATCCTCCTCCTCCCATGTTCTTTTACACCTCCTGAATGCTTGTTTCCTTTTACTTATTCCAAAATTACAAACAAGCACGAAATGCCTGCACAAAAGCCATCCGGCACATGAAATCCACCTATTAAAAAGACGCTCTCACCAATACATGGGGAAATGGTCGTGCTTTCTGGGACAATATCAAGGATGTCACGAGGAAGCAGCCAAAAACCTCTCCGACCATGTTAATGGTTGATGGATCCTCAACCCTTGACCCCAAGGTGATCGCAAACATCTTTAACACAGCTTTTTCAGAACTGTCCTACCCCATGACTTTTTCAAAAACAGGGCCTACTCCCCAAATACCTCAGCCCCTCAGTCTAACCATCCCCTCTTCTACTTCAGGGAGGTAAGGCTGAATGAAGCTGCTGCTATATTACTGCAGCTACCTCTAAATCTAGATCTAGTAGCAACACCCTGGACCTTAAGCTTCTGTTGCTCACCCTCGATGAGGTAATTCATCCATTAACAAAATTCCTAAACCTCTCCCTCAGCTGTGGAAGATTCCTGGACTTACGGAAAACAGTCACCGTGACACCCATCCATAAAAGTGGAGATAAGACAAATCACTCAAATTATCGCCCTATCTCCATACTGCCCCCACTCTCTAAGGTACTTGAGCTCATTGTGGCTGATCAACTTACTGACCACTTGGGTAACTACACATACCTTTTGTCCACAACACGGCTTCCAGAAAGGTCACAGCACCACCACAGCCCTTCTTGAGTTCACTGGAACTTTGCACAAATCCCTTGACAACGGCCTTCTCACAGGGGCTGTTTTCGTCAACCTCTCCAAGGCCTTCGATACAGTACACCATGGACTACTAATTGACCAGCTACTGAATGCCAGACTATCACCTGACTCTTCTCTCTGGTTTAAAAGCTACTTAGAAAACCGGTCACAGAGAGTAAAAATTGATGACATTCTTTCTGACACCCTGCCTGTTCGCACGGGTGTCCCATAGGGATCCATACTGGGCCCCCTCCCTTTTAGCCTTTTCTTAAACTCCCTCCCTTACCACTGCTCTGAGCAGATCATACTACATGCCAATGATGCTGTTGTATTCTCCACTCACAAAGATCCTGTAACTCTTCAACACAACCTTCAACTTGGTTTCAGTTCTGTAGAGACATGGTTTCTTAATCATAAACTGGTCCTCAATGCCAAGAAAACCAAATCTATGTTCTTCTGCAGCTCTCATAACCCACACAAGCTACACCACTTGGCTATCTCCACCACCCGGGGGAACACTCTAGATCAGGTGGGGTCCTTCAAATACTTAGGGATACAGCATGACCCTAATATCTCCTGTGGTCCTCATGTAGATAATGTAGCTAGAGCTGCTAATACATGGTTTGGTCTCCTCTACAAACATAGACAACACCTCACGCCAGAAGCTTTGAAGGTTGTAGTCCTGTGCTCTTGTGATCTCTGTAATAGACTATAGTCTCATCATTTATGGCTCGTCCACAACCACAACCCTTAGACGCCTCTCAACTGCCTTAAATAAGGTATGTCAGCTCATCACTGTTGCTCACTGTCTCGCCCACACACATGACCTGTACACCCAGATCGTCTGGCTCCAACTATCAAACCACATAAAGTTTCTCACCTGCTCTATGGCGAAAAAAATTTACCTTGGCCTTGCACCTTCTGGGGTCTCAACTCTGTCACAACACCGAACCAACAAACGGTGCCTTCGGAGATCCACACTACAGCTACTGAAAGTCCCCCACTGTCACACTTCACAGGGACAATGCTCTTTTGCTTGTTGAACGCCACTCTGGTTCAATGGCCTCAGCCCCACCATCTCCTCTGCCCCGACAATTGGTATGTTTAAAACTAGGCTCCGGGACTATCTCACTACCAACAGCTCCTGTGACTGCCCAACTTAACCTTGTTTCTCCACTTCCCTGCCTATTCTAGTGGTCCCCCCACAGGAGTCTACCCTCCCATCTTGGTGTACTCAATGCTCACTTTCACCCTCTCCCCACCCTACCATTCCTTCTCCCCCTCCCTTCCCTCTCCCTAAGACTCTGGCACTTCTTATCTCTTGTCTGTTTTCTCTGACAAATGCCGCTGGCTGCCTTGCTTACAATGTTACCCTTGAATTGTATTAATCTGTAATCTGTTTGCAATGTCCACAGTGTTGTAATGTCTGTCTTGATGTTCCCCATAATTTGTATTTCTCTGACATGGAACATTTGTAAAAGAGCCTTTCCTCAAAGGTATTTGTAATCCTAGACTTGATAAATAAATAAATAAAGTACTGCCCTTACCACCTCTCTGGTAAACCAGAGTGGCCTCCTTCTTTTATTTTTGCTGATCTTCCCCATACAATGATCCGTGGCTCTCAAAATGTCCCCCTTTATTACACCTCACAGGTCCTCCACATCCCCCAGTTCTTCCTCGTCCTTCACAGCCTCCCTGAAGATCTCCCTCAATTTGTTGAAATCTGCATGCCTGAAATCCAGTACCCTTGTGCTAGTGCAACTCACTTCCATCCCCATCCTAATCCTGAATCCTACAGCTCGGTGGTCGCTGGACCCCAGCCTGTCTCCCACTGAAACATCAGCTACACTCTCCTCATTTTTCAGCACTAAGTCCAGTTTTGACCCACCTTCAGTAGGTTCCCGGACCAGCTGTTGAAGGAATGCTTCTTGCAGCAAGTCCAGCAACTCCCTACTTCTTGCTGACGTTGCTGCTGGGATCTCCCAGTCCACATCAGGGAAGTTAAAGTCCCACACCAACAAAGTTTCCCCTTGTGTGCCACCTTTTGCACTGCCTGTATTAATTCATTGTCCAATTCCTCTCCCTGCATAGGAGGCCTGTAGATCACACCTAGGTGTAGTGTTGCTCCTGACCATTTTTCCAGCTTGACCCACAGGGCCTCTGACGCCCCTTATTCTTCCTGCCCTTCTGACACCCTTATACCGTCCTTCACGTAAAGCAACCCTCCCCCCCCTTCCTACCTGTCCTGTCCTTCCTAAAAAGATGATACCCTGGGCAACCACCTCCCAGTCCTGGTGCTCTGTCCACCAGGTCTCCGTAATGGCCACCAGGTCCAGTCCCTCATCCACCATTGTAGCCTCCAAGTCAGACAGTTTACTGAACATGTGCCTCACACCAGCGGACATTACCCTCCACCAAGTTCCCCCTCCCCTTTTCGTCCACTCCCTACATCCTCTGCCCCCTCCTGCGGAGGACTGCCAGCTAGGCAAGGCCCTCCAAGCATGTCCGCCTTCCCTTCCCTGGCCTCGTGCTCCCCCTCCTAGCTTATATCCCCCTCCAAGACCCTATCTATATATTCTTGTAGTTTTCCCCTCAACGCCCTATTATCCACCTCATTTATGGACAATCTATCCTTTGCATAAAAAAACTGTTGCCAGTTTATTTTTTCTACTCATGCCTTAATGGTTCAGTATCAGCACTGGTAGGGAATGCTGTCAAAAGATAAAGTTAAAATAAATATCAGGCCAGCAACCCGGGTTCGGAAATGAGCCTGGGTTGCTGGGGGTCGGCAAGGGAGGGAGATGATTGATCATCCGGAGGACAGCTCTCATCTCTCGGGAGGGACAGAGGTCTCTGTATGGCACTTGGCTGCTCTCTGGTGGAAGCCAGAGATACAGCAAGCACCAAGAAGCAGAAGTAGGAATGGGGGAGTGGCAAACGTTGGAATCAATGCCTTGACATCAGGGCTGACCATCTCCCAGAAAAAGGGAAAATGCATCGGCGGCTCAGGGGACTTGAAACTCCAGAGCTTACCCGATTTGCGGCTGCCTTCCTGGCACCCGACCCGGCGTTACTGCAGTGTCAGGGTGTTGAGGTCCACCTCGTCCCCGCCCAGGGGGTAAACCAAGGCTACATGGGCAAAGGAGGACTGTCCAGGTAGGAGCAGACTGCAGGGGAATGACTCCTTGGTGCTGCCGAGGAGACCAGAGCCAAGGTGGAGAAGGAGGAATAAAAATAAGAAAATAACAAAAATAAATAAATAAATATCAGGGGGAAATCAATTGCTCACATGTTGGTGCAGTTCTCAAAAGAAAACAACTTCCACCTCTGGGACCTTTTTTGTATCTACCCTGTCTTTTATCAGATGCACTGATTTTTTTTTATCTTACATTCACCAGTGAGTCAGGGTACAAGACTCAGAAAAGCAGCAGCAACACTGCTTATCTGGTCGACCTTCTGTGTCCTTTAAATTGTTACAGTTTAATTTAATTGCCCAGGCTAATCTAGCAGAGAATCAACATCTTGTTTCCAGTGGGGTCCCAATTCTACCCATTTCCACAATTATAGCCTCTTTTGTGCCCCTCAGGATGAGCCCATTCTTAAACATTAGCACACAGAGCTTTTCCTGTCACTGCCCTCGAAACACAGTCCCCCTAGCAGCAGACACCCTCTGAAATATTCATGGGGGCACTCATTAATATTCATAAGCTCTGAGCACCCCAATGATTCAAACTTAATTTTCAAACATTAGGAAGGCCTCTTACAGGTCTTGCTCTGTTCACCCGTTCCCAATCTGGTGAATAAGGGCACTGGGACCGCTGCAGAATCAGCCATTTTGACTGCAACAGCGGTCAGAAAAAGTAAAAGCAGCACTCGTGCATGTGCTGTCGCCGGCAAGTTCAAAATAACACCGGTGACTCGCGGTTCAACATTTTAAGCCCAAACAGGGCTAAACTGCACAGGAACTAGGGGACATAACATAGAAGTGGAAGAACCAGGGCACTCAAAGGTAAGTACCCAAAGGGGAGTTACATGAAGTGGGTGAAAGGGTAGTTTAGACTCCCTGTCTAATCAGTCCTTCACTTCTCGTGTCAGCCTGCCAATGGGAGGGGTAGTGTCAGTTGTGTCAATTAGTGTCAATTGCAATGATGTTTTTTGTGATGTGGACACATACCCACCAGGAACTGGGCTAAGAACATCTCTGCTTGTCATTGCACAGTAGACCACTAACAAGCCATCACACGATGATCACTTGGAACAGCAGTAGATCCAGCTGATCAATGCTGGATCTGTAGAGGCGAGGTTCTGGAGATGGGACTCCCACCCATTTGTAATCTCCATTTCTGCTAAGTCAGAGGGTTTTTCTCCCCAGGCCCACTAAAACATGTAGGGCCCCTTATGAAATTACTAAATCCACCCCTGCAAATACTGTAAAAACTCTCAAACTCTGACTCAACACATACTGTACTTAGAAGAAAAAGTATTCCCAGAGCTGCTGTGAGGGAGGAAGCTGATGAACCAGTATAGTCTGAGATAGGGTGGTTCACCTCTGAGATTATATCTCTGTGGGCAGAAAGCAGGATACTCGCTTTGTTCCTGTAAAGAGCACCCAGTTTGGGGAGGAGCTTGTGGTGGACAGCATCTATGTGCACTTGGAAATCAAGATAGAAGTCTAACCAGACCCCAAGGTACTTAAATGAGGAGACATCCTCAATCGCAGTACCACTGATGGTATAGAAGATGGGGAGAGGGGTGAGTCTGGTGATCCTGTGCCGGAAGCCAAAGATCATGGAGACCATTTTATTGACAGTAAGGGACAACTGGTTGGTCTGGAACCAGCACTGAATGTTGTCAAAGTCCAGTTGTAGCCAGGCAGTGAAGTTAGGGGCAAACGACCCGGAGGCAAAGAGCACAGTATAACATTTATATATGTGGATGCATGTAGACGAACAGGCAGCAGAGAGGTCTTTCAGGAGAATGGCAAAAAAAGACCTGACCTCAAGGTAGGAGTGGAGCAAACTGACTGAGAAGGCAGAGAGCCCCGCTGCATAAGCTTGTCCAGGTGGAGGGGGTGGGCAACACTGAAGACTTTGACCAAGTCGACAAAGATGGTGGCGATGAACTGGCCCTGGTCCATACCAAAAAGGATGGACTCAGTGAGTCTTAGGTGGGAGGAGGATGTAGAGTGGGACTTCCTGATGCCAGCTTGAAAGGGAGGGAAGAAGGAGGAGGAGGAGTTGAGGAAAGGAGAAAGCTGTGCGAGTACACGGTGTTCCAGGAGCTTAGCCGGGGGGAGGGAGAGATAGCCCAGTAATTACCAGGAGAAGAAGAATCACTCCCTTTGAGGAGAGGGATGACAGCTGGTTTACAGACATCAGGGACAGCAGTTGAGGAGAAATAGAGGTTGAGGAGGTGGGTAATAGGGATAGCAATCACAGGAGCAGATAGATGAAGACGCTTGGGGACAAGACCAGGGTCACACCTTTGTGGGGGTTAAGTAAGAGCTAAGAGGGCCCTGAGAGAAGCAGAAGAAGAGGTAGGAAAGGAGAAAGAACATGATGGAGGAGGCAGGGGAGGAGAGGAAGGGGGAGTAGAGGAGAGGAGAGAAGTGAGGAGGGATTGAGCACAGGTGGTAAAGAAGGAGTTGAAGTAAGAGGGAACAGCAGCAGGGTCTGAGATGTAGGAGTTGCCAACCCTGGGATGGAGGGGGAATGGCTTAGAGTGGAGACAAGGGAGTTGACAACCTTCCAGAACTTGGAGGGGTGGTAAAGTTGTTCTGGAGAGTGAATGCAAAATATTTGGATTTCACAAGCCAGTGGCTTTCTAACTGGTGTTGCAAAGTGTCCGGTAATTGATAAGAGCAGCCAGGGAGTCAGTGATCTTGTAAGACTGCCAGGCTAGGTCTTTGTCTCAGAGGTAAGCCAGCAGCTCTGCAGAGATTCAGGAGCGGTGGGAACCCCTGACTGGTCTTCTTGAAAGAGGTATGTTGGTCACAGACAGCCATGAATTTGGAATGGACGGATTAGACGGTAGAAGTGATGTAAGTAGCTTACAAGATAGGGGATCAGTCAGTGGCTGACAGGTGAGCATGAAGAGAAGACAAGTCCAGCAATCTGAGGGATCTGAGATGGATTCATTTAGGGGGAGATTTAGGATGGAGGATCCTATGCACACAGTAGACCATTTGGTGATCACTGAGGGCACCTGGGAGGATACCTGCATCCACAAAATGGTGGGGGTGGGAGGAGAAGACCTAGTCCAGGAGGGAGTGGTTTGGGGGGATTTATGATTGAGATGGCTGGGTTTCAAAATTAATTGAGATAATTGGAGGGGTTTTACATTTTGACAAAGTTTATGTGCATAGCAGGAGAGCCAATTAAATGTTAAAGTTGCCAAGAATGAGCAGCGAACCAGTGGAATGGGAACAGATGGAGGAGAGGAGTTCTGTGATTGATACAGGGTTCACTCTAGGGCAGCAGTAGACACCTGCAACACGAATGGGGACTGAGGAGGGAAGAGAGAGTTTGTAAAAGAGAAATTCATAGGTGGAGGGAGAGAAGATGATAGTATAGGTGCAAATTGGATACCGTTGGAGAGTTAAACTGCTATACTAACATCTGTCTTAGGGATCCTTAGGGACAGTGTACCAGAGGAAGGCCACTTCAGAATCTTGGACCTTGGGGGAGAGCCAAAACTCTGAGATGACATGGGCATCTGACTGGCGGTTGATGATTAGGGGCTGCCACTGATCCAGTTTAGAGAGGAGCTACAGATGCTGAGGTGCGCAACCCTCAGCCCTTTGGTAAGTTGCAAGGATGAAACCGATATGGGGCCTAGATTACATTTGAGGTCACCTGTTACCATAAGCAACCGGGAAACAAGGAGCTTAATGGAACCAATGGGCTGTTTCGAGGGAGGGGGAAGGGGGCAGTAGGACCCAGAGAGTTTCAAAGTGTAGCCAAGAAGCAGGTATATACAGTCATATATAGCACCCAGGATACCAGGAGGAAATAGGGTAGAAAGGGGAAGAAGAGAAGGGATGGGAGGGTGGGGAGGAAGAGAGGGAGAGTGTGTGAGAGAAAGGCAGCAGCCATGGAAGAAGGGAAGGAGGAGAGGGATAAAAGGGGGGAGGAGAGTAAGAGTAGGGAGCAGCATTGTGCGTGAGACGGTGCAGTTAAATTGCAACACCAAGCAGAAGGAAGAATAAGGGGGATCCCACTAATATATGGGGAAGTAGGCCTGACCCAGATCCCAGATAGGGAGGCTATGGGAGAAGTAGGCCTAACCTAGATAGGGAGGCTATGATCACCTAGACAGGGAGGTTGTAAGGGAAGTAGGCCTGACCCAGCTAGGAAGGCTACAGAGGATGTAGGACTGACCCAGAATGGGGGGCTATGGGGGACGTAGGCCTGAACCAGGTAGGAAGGCTACAGGAGAAATATGCCTGACCCAGAATGAGAGGCTATGGTGGAAGTAGACCTGAACCAGTTAGGGAGACCATGGGCAACGTACACCTAATCCAGATAGGGAGGCTACAGGAGAAGTAGGCCTTACCCAAATATGAAGACTACAAGGAAGTAGATCTGACCCAGATTGGGAGGCTATGGAGGAAGTAGGCCTGATATATATGTAACCCCTAGATGGCGCTATCCCAGGGGCTACTACCCCTGCCTGATTTGCCACTAACAGGTTGAGGGGCCTGGATCCAATGGCGGGTGCCTCCACCCAGAGGTCAGGGTTTGCAATAGTTAAACTAACTTGGTCACAGCCCTCTGGGACACTGCAACCCCTTTCTTCCCACTAGTGGCCCACAATATATCAAATTACCTTCACAGTATACACTTACCCCCAGGTCTGGTTCCGCACTGGGACCTCCTGTGAAATGAGATACAGTGCAACAATCACAGTACAGTACTTTAACATATACAAATACCTCAGGCAGTATAACTTTGCTGAAACAAGCAGCTCTGATTTATTTAGGGGATATAACAAGGACAGGGGAAATCAGGTTAATTAGATTATCACCTAATAATCTACCTATATGGCTCTGTGCACAGGCCTATCCCTATCAGTTACTGTCCCTGGGTACCCAAGCCCTAGTGGCTAGTCCAAACCGTGGCAGCTGGTAGGGCCCTCTTTCACAGAGAAAAGGAGAATTAAACAGTCAGCAGTACAGTAATTCCATTTGGATTTAATGTGGCAATTCAACAGGAGCAATCCTGAATTAGTACTCACGACCTCCAAATAAGATAGGGTCCTTCAATGTCAGCAGGGCTCACTTGAGGTACACAAATCTCTTCACACATCCATATAAAGAAAGCACTATACCAGGCAGGCTGCATCTGCATCCCGATCGCAATTACTGCACAATACCGGGAGAACACACAGCAGATTCAGTTCCTGACAGACCGAGTGCAATTTTCAGCAATTCCTCCAGTCTTCTACAGGTGAGCCTGGTTTCTACTCTTCAGAGATCCTTTGATTCTTTTCACAGGACAGATTCAGTCCTAACAAGCTGTTACACAAGCTGCAGACCGGAACTCTGGGCCTTACACACATTTTTGGACTAAAACTGCACACTGAAAAGCACAGGCTCCTTCCTTCTTCACTGCCAAAGCTCAACTCAAATTCCAACCGACAAAACGGGCACTTCCTTTGAGTTCCTCCCAGTTCTTGACTGGATTGGCTGTCACTCACAATAGACTGCTGCTGTTGGTCCAAAAGGCACTGAAGTCTAAACTACATCTCCCAGAGTCACTGCCCATACAATCCTCTTGTGGCTGGCTCAGATTATGAGTCCAAGTTCTGATTCGTCCAAGGCACCATTTTAGAGCTAGCTTACCCCACACTGATTGGTCCAGTTCAGCAGTTCAAAACTAGAATGGGAACTAGCAGACACAGTTCTGACTGCAAAGAAAGCAGGTTAGACAAACTGTAATTTCATTATTACTCTAAATAATTTCTGGCAAACAGTTACATCTTTCAGATAGGTTCCTTTGCACTCCTAGTGACTGCAAAATGAAGTGAATTGGCAGCAGCTCGAGTGGTACTCAGAAGCTACAGTCCCCATACAAACTAATTATGTCTGCAAGCAGACAGCTCTTAAAGAGACAGTACCAGAGGCTCTAAAACACTCACTGATAAATGGCTTAAATGCCAAACACCATTCAGGCTTGGAGCATTCAAGCAAGCTCCTGGAAGTCTTTTGGGAACCCCATTTGCAGGGGGGTTACACCTTCAGCCTGGGAAAAGCTTTGACGTCCGCTGGCCAAAGTACCCCATAAGTTTCAACTGCAACCATACATTTGCATTAGGCTCGTCATATGTAATCATCAGTCAATATATCATTTTACCAAGAACACATTTCTGAAACATTGCAGTACGTCACTTTTACATAGTATTACATACACATTGTACCATAACTCAAGTTATTACCTCTTGTACATGAAACCTGAAGAGAGGGGCCCTTCCCTATCAAGTTACCTTGGGGCTGGATGGGCAAGGGCACCATACTTAGAGGGCAACACAAGTAACTTGAGTTAGCACTGATGCTCAGTTTGGGCAATGAGCTCGGGGACATACTACTCCTTTATGGACAACATTGAGAGGCAAGTCCACAGGCCTCCCAAGTGAATCATAACTGAGGTGCACCACAGGCTTTACAGCTCGACCAGTCTTTCTAGGGGAACTGTTATAGTCTCTGCACTCTGAGCCTCATTTTCAGCACTGTCCTCACTTGTCAGGGAGTCTCCATGGGGGTAGAGAGGCTAGAACTTGGGGCACTTTCTAGCTCCAGGAGTTACAGTTTCTGAGTCCACACCATTTGGCTTGCATGGAGAGCTTCGGACACTGGCAGTGGACTGTCAGGGCACTCAAAATACTCTTCTTTGTTCGGTGTATCACCAGTCTGCCCCAATCTATCATTTTCCTCCTGAAAGCTCAAACAGTTCAACCATGCACAATGATTCCATTTCATCTGATCTGATGCTTTGCACTTCACTTTCTGGGAGCATTGGCTCCAGGGATGAAGCTGGGGGCTTAGACAGTCCAGAAGGCCCAGCTTTGTCTCCAGTATTGACTAGGGGATTGCCCCGAAACAATTGACTCAGTTCGTAAGAAGGATAGTATTCAAAGTCACTCTCACTTTCTTTTCGATATGGACTGACAGTCATGCTCAACTGGGACTTGTGGAGGGGAACACTTTAACTTTGCTTCTGTAGGTGCAGACTTTCTTGATCTTTTCTTAGCAGCAGCTCTAGTCACTGGTCCAGAGGGGCATCTTCTAGGGCTCAGACTCAATTAAGATTTGTCCGATGGGCGGTAAATGATTTCTATGCATTGTTTTACATCTTTTGAATTATTCTCAGGCCTTACTTTGTACACTGGCAGATCATCTAGTTTGCCACTACAATGTGAGGAGATGGGTGCCATCTGTCAGCAATCTTGTGCTTGCCATGCAGTCCCAGATTTCTTACCAATACCCGATCTCCTCCTGGAGTTCCTGTGCTTTCACCTTTTTATCATACCTTTCTTTGTTGGCTGATTTCTTTTGGCAGCCATGGTTTGAGCTAGTTGGTACGCATGAGTTAGCTGGGCCTTTAACTTTTGCACATACTGTAAATAGTTGTCAGCTTGAACCCCATCAGGAGAGACCCCAAAACACATCTACTGGTAGTCGAGCTTCTCTTCCAAACATCAGGCAGTAGGGGAGAATCCAGTGGCATCACTTTTGGTGCAGTTATAAGCATGTACCAGGTGCTAATTTGTTGGCTCCATCTAGGCTTGTCCTTTGGGTGCAGGGTGCCTAGCATATCTAGCAAAGTGCGTTGAAACGTTCAGGCTGTGGGTCCCCTGGGGTGGTAAGGAGTGGTTCTGACTTCTGACTCCCCACAGAGAAAGCATCTCTTGATCAGACGAATTTCAAAGTCCTCCCTTGATCAGAATGGATTCTTTGTGGAACCCCATAGTGAACAAAAAGTTTTCACAAGTACTTTGGCCACAGTGGATGCTTTCTGGTCTTTGGTGGGAAAGCTTGGGCATATCTCGTGAAATGGTCAGTGACCACCAGCACATTACTGATATTTCTTTGATCTGACTCCAAACTCAGAAAATCAACACAGACCAGCTCCATGGGTGCACTGGTGGTGATGTTAACAAGGGGCAACCCTCTGGGGCAAAGCTTTCCTCTGTAGCTTAGCGACTACAGGTTGAATGTGTTGTCCACATAAGCCCCATCTTAGGCCAATAGAATCTGGATCTCACCAAGTCAAGTGTTCTGTCTATACCAAGGTGCCCCATGTGGTTGTGCAAGGACCTCAGTACTGAGTCTCAAAGGCAGTGGGCAGCACTAGTTGTTGTTTGTCTACTTGTCCCCTCTGTCTACTGTTTCTCTGTATAACAGTTTATTGATCAGTTTCAACTTAGAACCTTCTTTGTATAACAGTGCAGTTCTCAAATCAGTGGAGCGTAATTTGGACACATCTTTTCCCTGCATAGAGGGCTTCTAAGCTGCTTTGATCATGGGATCAAGGGATTGAGCCCGCTGAATACTGTCATTGTCCAGCTGAGGCAGTGCACCAATGTCTATTGCAGAAAAGTGGCACAAGCAGCAGGTATGCAATTCTCAGAGGGTCCCAAGCAATTCACCATGCAGTCCATCATCTGGGACATTTGTTCCTCCTGTCAAACTTCCGCAGAGTGCCGAATGTCAGGTTCTGCCAGTCGGACCCAATCATTCTGGGGAACAGGCCTCCGGGAGAGCATCAGCATCTATGTGGTTCAGACCTGCTCGGTATTCGAGACTAGTCATATGTAGATAATGCAGAAAGCCACCTATGGCCAGTGGCATCCAACTTAGCTGAGGTCTGCACATAGGTCAAAGGATTATTGTCAGTTTTACTAGTATTTTAGCCCCATACAAGTACTCATGGAATTGGTCAACAATAGCCCACTTCAAAGCTAGGAACTCTAACTTATGTACAGGATAGTTCTTTTCGGATGGGGTCAGGCTTCTACTGGCAAAGGCCACTGGTCTCAGGCCATTCTCGTGCTCTTGGTACAACACAGCCCCAACCCTTGCAAGCTAGCATCAGTGTGCAGGACGTAAGGTTTTCTTGGATCGGCATAGGCCAGCACTGGAGCATGGGTAAGTTGATATATGATCTCATGAAAAGCAGTCTCACAATCAGAGTCCAGCGGGCCCCAAATACTTCACTCGGATGAAAATACACTCTTTCAGTCTTGAGGGACGCTGACTTTGGTATTTTTGTGGGTTGGGGATCCCTTGAGTAAGGTTAAGTAAAGGCGGATCACTCTTGAATAGTCCTTGATGAAACGCCGATAATAACCACAGAATCCCAGGAATCTTTGCAGTTCTTTAGATTTTTGGGCTCGGCCAGGTGGTCAAGGCCTCAACTTTACTTGGGTCGGTCTCTATTCCTCGGTGGATACTATGTGTCCCACATACTTTACTGATGTTTGAAAAAATTGACACTTATCAATGGACAGTTTAAGGCCAAAGTCCTCCAGTCGGTCCAATACCTTAAATAATCTGCTCTCATGTTCCTCCAGTGAGCTGCCAAACACAATAACATCATCTAGGTATACCAGGCACTCTAGTAAGTTCATGTCCCCACTGCACGCTCCATCAATCGTTGAAAGTGGCTGGGGCACCTGAAATCCCTTGAGGCATCCTCATGAATTCATAAAGCCAAGCGGACAGATAAAGGCCGTCTTCTCACGGTCCTCTGGGCCACCGGGATCTGGTAGTACCCATCATGGAGATCCAGCACAGAGAACCACTTGCTCCCGCTTAGGCAGTCCAAAGCATCCTGAATGTGGGGCATTGTGTACTGATCAGGGATAGTCCGCGGTTTAGATGCGATAATCCACACACATCCTTACTGTTCCATTCTTTTCCTCACTACCACAATGGGGAAGCATAAGGGCTTCTGGTTCTTGTATTACACCAGCAGCTAACATCTCTTGCAGATGCCGTCTCACATCATCTATGTCAGCAGGTGCCAGGCGTCGAGACCTCTCCACGAAATGGTCTTTCATCATGCAGCCGGATATTGTGCTCAGCTCCTTGCACGCATCCTACATCCCATTCCTTTAAAGAAAACACCTGGTCTCTCTGGGCAAACTTCTCACTGATCCTCACTTTCCATTCCAGCTGGCAGCGGGAGTCGCGAAATCAAACAAGTCAGGCGTTACTCTGTCATTCTTCCTTGAACTCTTGCTGCTGGTAGCACTGCAGTGTCTGCACAATGCACATTAGCCAGGATGCAACCTCTGTTTACTCGAATGTCTCTTTCAGACACATTATGAACTTGGACCATTACCCTTCTGGCATAAGCATGGGCTCTAGCGGGCAAAATACTAGGCTTGACCAGCAGTCCCTCTGGCAATTTTCCATCGCCTGGTGCATCCAACATTAATATTTTATTCTTAACATCCTTTCTGATACGGACCTCTCCTGTAAGGTACACTGGGCATTTGCGCCAGGATCAGAGACTCAGGATCCTTCTTCCATACAATTCGACCGGTTCCTCTGGTTCTGTTTTTCAGCATCTCTCGTGCCTCATAGGCCTTCTTAATTAAAGCCGGAACTCTTAAAGCTCTACTAGTCTTTGACCCCTGTTTTTCATAACACAACTGTGCCAGCCTTCCGAACATATGAGCATTTGTTCCAATCAACAAAGGACACCATCATACAGTCCAGTGGGGGACACACTAAGGCTAGGGTCTCTACTTGTTCGCCACTCCAGCCACGGAGGTGGGGAAAGACAGCCAAATCGGATATACCGGAATAGGGGTAGGCCTTCTCACTTAACCCCATACATGCAGTCCTTCTAATGGTTGTAAGGGTACGTCTGACAAATGCTTCTGATACCAATCCTGGAACATAATTGTCACTTGGGAGCCACTGTCTAATACAGCTCTTGTAGACCTCCATTCACCTTTACAGTGGTCTCCATGGAGGACCCACTATTCTGGACCAGTCTGGAGAGGCGGTAGTGGGGGCCTGGGCAACTGACCTTATCACAAAGGACGTGAGTTAGCATTTTGGTGCCCTCACTGGGATCATTTCAGTGCACCTCTTAAACACTGATTTGTTCTCGAGCTCTCCTTGTAGCCTATATGCAACTTTGTCAGTGTCTTTTGGGGACTGGCATTCCTTTTCATGTACCCATCTTTCCCACAATTATAGCAAAACATACTTTCTGGAGTTTGAGCTGGCCGAGGCGCCACACTGGGAGCCAGGGCGGGGTATTACTAACTGGAAACCTGGGTGCCATCTCTCTCTCTGAGCGTGATAAGCATTTGGAGACATCTCGTCAGTTTCTCCACTTCCATGGTCAAGGAATTGAGTTTGGAGCTGTTATCAGCAGGAGATACATGTGTGGGTACCCCACCCCATAGAGATGCAGTCCGGATATAGGTCAGGGCCCGTACTTGCAGGCGTGGCCTTCATAAAAGGACTATTTTTTGAATTCCGGATCTCTCTCAACAGTTCAGCCCCATTGTGGCATATCTTTTCCTTGTCAGAGCACTCATTGACTGCCAACCTCTGCCCCTGAACTTCACTGATGGGTCATCCTCAGTCACTCGGGTCGTAGCGCAGCTATTGGTGCAGGTCCTCCAGGGTCGTCTTTTCTCAACTCCTCGAATTTCTCTCATTAACTCATCATAGGAGGTGGGGATTCCAGTCGATTTGCCAGGTGTAACTGAAGCAACAGCAGTTCTGAGAAGGGGCAGACTTAAGGATTCTGTCCAGTCTGGTTCGTCCAGTTCAATCGCTGGCAAACTACCCTTTCTGAGGCATTCTTGCAACAATTTTCCAGCCGAGGACATACACAGACAACAACTCCCTTGGTACTGTTGTGCATTTCTTACTCTCCACCATAGGTCCTCATCAGAATCTGGGCTCCCATACACATTCTCAAGGCCTCAAGATAGGCCTGTGCAGTCGCTTCAGGGTTACTGGCCCATTTGCAGCGGATGGTAGCCAGGGCAGGACCTCGGAGGCTCTCACTAACCCTCTTTCGCTTCTCCTTCGAGCATTGCCATTCTAGCACTTGGGGCAACATAGTCTATCCAGGTCTCCCAGTCATCCTCCCTTGGGGTGGGAGGGTGCCAGAGAAGATCCTCAACCTTCGGTAAGAGTCGTGACTAATGGCAGGTGCAGAAATAGGTCTGCATTGGTTCCAGCCACCATTACGGGCACTGGAGCAGGAGAGGGTGTTGGGGAGGAACACCCCAGGTGGCAAGAATAGTTTCTTCAAGTCCTCCACAGTTTCCCTCTCCCAGCAACCATTCAGCAAATTTCTCCTCAAAAGTTTCAGATAGTGGTGGGGGCTGATTGCCCCAGGTCTTTACTGTCCTTAGTTATCACTCTCCAAGCAGTGAGGGCTCCCTCTGGGGTAATGGTCTGTGGCACTTTGGAGCTATCTATGGGATCCTTAAACTCTACTAGGGCCAGGAAAGTGTGGGTGAGCAGATTAGCATGCCGACCCACCACCACAGGGTTTTGTAAACCTTCCACCTTGGAAAGTACTCCCTGCACAGTGTCCGTATTGATACACAGGGGATGTCCAGGATAAGCATAGCATTTTGGGGTCGATCTCCTCCCCAGTACACCACTCCACCAGCGGTGCACAGCCACTTCTGTCGGGTACCCATTTTTCTTTAACAGTGGTTCGTAAATATGGCCACTAGAGGACACACAATCCCAGCGGTGAGCCTCCAAGATGTAACCCTAGATGGCGCTGTCCAGGGGCTACTACCCTGCCTGATTTTGCCACTAACAGGTTGAGGGGCCTGGATCCAATGGCGGTGCCTCCACCCAGAGGTCAGGGTTTGCAATGTTAAATTAACTTGGTCACAGCCCTCTGGGACACTGCAACCCTTTCTTCCCACTAGTGGCCCACACAATATATCAGAATTACCTTCACAGTATACACTTACCCCAGGTCTGGTTCCGGCACTGGGACCTCCTGTGAAATGAGATACAGTGCAACAATCACAGTACAGTACTTTAACATAGACAAATACCTCAGGCAGTATAACTTTGCTGAAACAAGCAGCTCTGATTTATTTAGGGGATATAACAAGGACAGGGGAAATCAGGTTAATTAGATTATCACTCTAATAATCTACCTATGGCTCTGTGCAGGCCTATCCTATCAGTTACTGTCCTGGGTACCCAAGCCCTAGTGGCTAGTCCAAACCGTGGCAGCTGGTAGGGGCCCTTTCACACAGAGAAAAGGAGAATTAAACAGTCAGCAGTACAGTAATTCCATTTGGATTTAATGTGGCAATTCAACAGGGGAGCGACCCTGAATTAGTACTCACGACCTCCAAATAAGATAGGGTCCTTCAATGTCAGCAGGGCTCACTTGAGGTACACAAATCTCTTCACACATCCATATAAAAGAAAGCACTATACCAGGCAGGCTGCATCTGTATCCCGATGAATTACTGCACAATACCGGAGAACACACAGCAGATTCAGTTCTGACAGACTGAGTGCAATTTCAGTAATTCCTCCAGTCTTCTACAGGGTGAGCCTGGTTTCTACTCTTCAGAGATCCTTTGATTCTTTTTCACAGGACGGATTCAGTCCTAACAAGCTGTTACACAAGCTGCAGACCGGAACTCTGGGCCTTACACACATTTTTGACTAAAACTGCACACTGAAAAAGCACAGGGCTCCTTCCTTCTTCACTGCCAAAGCTCAACTCAAACTCCAACCGACAAAACCGGGCACTTCCTTTGAGTTCCTCCCAGTTCTTGACTGGATTGGCTGTCACTCACAATAGACTGCTGCTGTTGGTCCAAAAAGGCACTGAAGTCTAAACTACATCTCCCAGAGTCACTGCCCATACAATCCTCTTGTGGCTGGCTCAGATTATGAGTCCAAGTTCTGATTCGTCCAAGGCACCATTTTAGAGCTAGCTTACCCACTGATTGGTCCAGTTCAGCAGTTCAAAACTAGAATGGGGAACTAGCAGACACAGTTCTGACTGCAAAGAAAGCAGGTTAGACAAACTGTAATTTCATTATTACTCTAAATAATTTCTGGCAAACAGTTACATCTTTCAGATAGGTTCCTTTGCACTCTAGTGACTGCAAAATGAAGTGAATTGGCAGCAGCTCGAGTGGTACTCAGAGAAGCACACAGTCCCCCATACAGACTAATTATGTCTGCAAGCAGACAGCTCTTAAAGAGACAGTACCAGAGGCTCTAAAAACACTCACTGATAAATGGCTTAAATGCCAAACACCATTCAGGCTTGGAGCATTCAAGCAAGCTCCTGGAAGTCTTTTGGGAACCCCCATTTGCAGGGGGGTTACATATATTGTGGTGTTACTTGTATATATAATTTATTGATGGTATTTCGTATGTGATTTTAACATGTTTGGCGCCCAGAGCTTCCAGGATGGGCGTCTTTTTAAATAAAATTTGCCTTGCCTTGTCTTGCCTGACCCAGATAAGGAGACTGAGAGAAACATAGGCCTGACCCATATAGGGAGGCTACAGGGGAAGTAGGCCTGACCCAAATAGGGAGGCTACAGGGGAAATAGGCCTGACCCAGATAGGAAGGCTATGGGAGGAGTATGCCTGACCCAGAATAGGAGGCTACAAAGGAAGTAGACCGGACCCAGATAGGAAGGCTATGAGAGAAGTAGGCCTGACCCAGGTAGGGAGGCTATGAGGAAGTAGGCCTGACCCAGATAGGGAGGCTACGGGGGGAGTAGGCCTTACCCAGATAGGAAGGCTATGGGAGAAGTATGCCTGACTCAGAATAGGAGGCTACAAAGGAAGTGGACCGGACCCAGATAGGAAGGCTATGGGAGAAGTAAGCCAGACCCAGACAGGAGGCTAGTATGATGTACACCACAGTGGTGAGGCGCTCATCTCCCAAGGAGGGTGAGAGCAGACTGGCATGTGTTCACCTAGCCAACCTTGGAGTGGCATTGGTAGTGGGTGTAAAGGAAGACACTTGCCCTCCCTCTCTCCTGGCCAAAGGAAGGGTGTCACTGTGGCAACCCCAGCTGTCAGTGTGGGAAACCAGAGGAGCAAAATGGAACACAAAAAATCTAGAAAAGGATGTTTCTTTGTAAACAGAACAACCACTAATATCTTCCGACCAGTTCCAAAAATGATTTTTTATGATAGTTTATAATACTTGAAATTGTAGCCTTGTGCCACACTACACCACTAGGGGTTGATTAACAGACTGTTAATCTAACTCTTGGTCATGCCTTTTAGCTTAAATATGTGATCAGCTCAGTGGTGCAACAACAGTGCAGTGTGCTTTCGCCTGGGAGGCAGGGGTTTATGTGCAAGTCTTGCAATCCCACATTGTGGCCAATGGGGGGACAGACTGTGTTGCTGAGGTGAGGTCCTTGACTCCTTTGTAGTAGCAAGGTATGCGTTACCCAGCATTCTCATACTCCACCCCAGACCACCACCCAACCAAGAAGAACCAACGGCAACAGCTCTTGAAGCAGCCCCTCTTCTCCCCTCCCAGCTGGTGGAATGGTTTGACTGTGGTGACTCTGAAGACTGGGGAGGGTGGTAGACAAGTAGATCAGAGGGGACAAAAAAGGGAAAGAAAAAAGATAATTATTGAAAACCAAATAAAAAAAAAAAACAGAGATTGCCACACACTCCAGTGATGTCACAAGGAGCTAATCTCTGTTTAATTAAGGATACAGCTTGCTCAAAAGCTAGCTCAGACAATGGCAGGATGCAGGGATAGCTCAATTAGCCTTTGGATTTTACTGGGTGTAACCTGACCAGCGAAAATGATTACACTGGTAGCCCTGGAGAACATATCAGTTTACAGCCAGGCTTTCGTAGGCACCGGAGGTACTGTACAAGCACTGTGTGTTCTGAATGTTCCGGCTGAGTATTGAGTCAGTACACTGTGTGCAGGAAAAAGCATGAAATTCAATACTGTCTTGTCCAAACACAGCACAGCATACTGATTCAGGTTTTAGTGTGCTGTATACGTGTGTTGGTGTCAGGCAATATGCCCCATATTACATAGATGGGAGTTTTGCCCATAGGAAAATCCTGCAGATATTTCCTCATATTTGATAGTATTTAACTGATATATACACTACTATTTAAACTACAGCGGTGCAATAAACACGTTTTTCACAAACTATTACGAGTATAGACACAAAGGCCCAGATATTCAAAAGGGTTGTGCATGGCGTAACAGTGTTGCGCCATGCACAACCTCTGATGCACCCAGGTGCGATATTCAAAAGGGAAAAGTGCGCCGCACAAATCTTGATCCGCCGGAGCACATCAGTAATGTATGCAGGCACAGGTGGGGGGGGTGTGCCCATGCATAACCTGCACAGCCCGATATTCAGCCCAGGATGTGCTGAGTCATGCATGCGCAACCCTACCTGCGCCTGCACAAGTTATGCCCCAAAAGAAACAAGTGATGGCCACCCACAGGTGAGCTGCCACATTGCAGGGCACAACACAGCAGCTGCCACCTGTGGGTGGCCACCGAGTTCCTGCCGCACCTGGCAGCCCCCCATGCCCCGATCGCGGGCATCACTATAACCCTCCCCTAAGTCCAATATCCAGGTGGTCAGTTGGAAACAGGCTGTCAGCGGGCATCATTACTGGACACCCCTGAGTCAATATCCTGGTGGTCCAGTGGACACGTATGAGCCCGATCATGGGCATCATTACTAGGACCCCCAAGTCCAATGTCCCTGGTGATCTAGTGCACCCCCACCCCACCTGCACTGGAGTCCCACCACCCGCTCCCCTGTCAGCGGCGGATGGCAGCACCCCTCGCCTGCCACCCAGCAGCGGCGAGGCTGACAGCATGGTAGGGCTGTCATGCATGGTTCACAGCGACATTAGCCAATGGTGTGCAGCCTGCCTCAGTCGAATATGCCAATTTCATATCTCGACTGAAATAGTAATGAAACATGGGCTACACCATTAGCTTATGCTAATGAACCAATGTTGTCTGTCTAAACTGTCGACTCGGCGGTGAACCACAGGTGGGTGGAGTGCTACCGCCCGGCCCGGCAGCGGGGAGGCGGGCGGTGGGCTCAGTGGGCAGGTGGGGTGGGGGTACACTAGATCACCAGAGATACTGGACTTTTGGGGGTCCTAGTAGCCAGTGCCATGTTCGGTCCAGCTCGGTCCACTGGACCACCAGGAATATTGGACTTGGGAGGGGGGTCCTAGTAATGATGCCCACGATCGGGGCACATAGAGATCCACTGGACCACCAGCGATATTGAACTGTTTTTATATTTCAGGAATGCATGCGATCGGGCTGCAGTGGGCATTGGTCTCCGGCTGCTGCCTGGTAGGGCGCCAGGCGCAAGTCGTTGGGGATCGGCACACCTGCATGCTAATGGCATGCAAATGGGGCCATAATGAGATACAAATGGCCCCCTGTGCACCTTGCTTATATTATGGCCCCATTTGCATGTCCCCTTTTCCATATCGCAGGTGCTGTGCATGGCGCAATGGCACTTGCGCCAGTGCATCTCCATGCTCTACTCTGGCCACTTGCACTGGCGCAGTGCCACTGTGCCATGCACAGTGGGGGTGGCCAGGGTGTGATATTCAAAGCTGTTGCGCCATAGCGCAGCTCCGTTGAATATCGCCCAGGCCACACCCCTGCGCAACAAAGTTGTGCTGCACCCAGGCTTGCGCCACAGCCAGGCACAGTTTGAATATCCCAGCTAAAATGTACATCTTCTGACCTCTTCTGGAATATAGGGTCCAGTTCTGGAGGCCACACTTGCAAGGGGGCAGAGACAGGTCGAAAAGGGGTCAGCGAAGGGCAACCAAGATGGTTTAAGTGCTGCACAGGAGGACATAAGAGGAGCGGTTAGAGGAACTAAACTTGTACACACTGGAGAGGAGGAGGGAAAGAGGTGATATGGTTGAAACCTTCAAATATCTGAAGGGAATAAACAAGGTGAGGGAGGGCAGCATATTCAGGATGAGTGAAAACAAATCAACGAGGGGACACGCATTCAAGCTGAAGGGGAGCAGGTTTGGAGGAAATGCAATGGGGAAGTTCTTCATTAAGAGAGTGGTGGGTCCTTGGAATAGGCTACCATAAGGGGTAGTGGGGGTAGACTCTGTGAACAAATTCAAGAGGGCTTGGGATGACTACATGGGGCAAAATAAAGGCAAAAAAATGGCATGAGGGGCAAGATAAAAGGACAGAATGGGGTTTGGGCAGACTGCATGGACCATTGGGTCCTTTTCTGCCATCAGGTTTCTATGTTTCTATATTGGGAGCAGTAGTAAATAATGAACAGGTAACAAAACAATTCCAGGACAGAATACGGAATTTAGAAACATGGGCAAGGGAGAACAAACTGATATTTAACTTATATAAGTGAAAGGTATTACATTTGGGAAAAAGAAATGTGAGAGCGTCTTATGTATTGGAAGGAAAAGATATACAGGGGCTGACTCTCTGGGAGTAATTATAAACAGTAAATTATACAATGGCAAGGAAATTTCCAGGGCTCTGATTGGTCGGTGTGTACCTGAGACAGTGATGATATTACACAATAACAGCACTGTGTTGATTTTATGGAGCCTGAGCCTGAGCTTTTCTTTTCAGAAACAAAGACATACTTCCTCACTAAAAATCTACTAAAAACATTTTTATTTTTATTTTTGTTTTGTATAACATCGAGCCATTGTATAATCGCAATAAGGCACTCCAAGGTTGTATTATCTTGGATGTAATCGCCACCCAGGGAGCACTCGGCTTTGCCTCGTGCTTCAACCCATCCCAGGAGTGACGTAATTACACAATAACACACACCTTGTCGTGCCTTATTGCTTAATTAATGCCACAGAATCAATGTAGGGAGGCAGCACGAAAAGGTATGAGTATGTTGGGGAGCATACTAAGAAATATCAGGAGCTGGGATAGGCAGGTGGTGGTCCCTCTGTACAGGACATTGGTGAGATCACACCTGGAGCATTGTGTTCAGTTTTGGTCCCCTTATACTAAGAGTAGCACTGGAATCTTTGAAAGAATTCAAAGGACGGCAACAAGATGCATTAACACTATGTCAAGTAAAACATATGATGAGAGACTAAGAGAACTGAACATGTGCTCTCTCAAGTATAGAAGATTATGAGGTGATCTCTGCTTAGTCTACAGAGCTGTATACAAGGAAAATCTGTGGGAATGTGTGGGACTAGAATGTAAGGAAGTTGGGATGGAACTTAGGGCTCACAGATATCAAATAAAAGGTGAAAACTATCGGACAAATCAAAGAGGCAGATGGATTAATCAGAGAGTGGTCAACCTATGGAATAGTCTGCCAACAAAAATAGTGGAAAGCAAATCATTGAGTATCTTTAAGCTAGCTCTTGACGGACATATGGGAAAGGATGGCGTATAAGGTTTGAACTAAGTCGAGTCTCCCAGACATATGGCTGCATGACTCATACACTCCAAAGTTCCTATATTCCTATGTTCCTACGTGTAGCAACCATTCTAGTACAGCACAGTTAACATATCTAACACCCACCTTGCTACATCTATAATAAAGCTTCTAAACAATCTGTTTTGTGTCCATTCTTATGTAATAAATAAAACATCTGGCAGCAAATTCCCCAACGCTCATGAAATATTATCTTCTTAGTTAGGACCTTCAGGCTTGAAGCTTTATCAACTCATTAGACTTCATGATGGTAATATTTCCTTTCCGTGACATTGCTATCAGATATTACATATATATGTGTGTATATATATATATACACACACACACATACATATAAAAAATAACCCCTAGGTGGCACTATCACAAGGGCTACTACCCCTGCCTGCTTGGCTAGTAGCAGGTTAAGGGGCCTGGGTAATGAAACGGGTGCCTCCATCTGGCGGTCAGGGTTGTTAGTGGTCAAGCTAACCTGGGCATGAACATACGATCATACAAAATTTGCCAGCAGATAAAGGCCTAGAGGTCTATCAAGTCTGCTCGAATGTGCAGATAGCACCCCTTATTCTGCAGATACCCCTCCCTTCCACCCTTTCCCTTCATTGACCCTCCCCCTTGTCCTGTCCCATCCCCTTTTGAAGCAGTCCACTGTTGTACTGATACCACTTCTGCAGGTAACGCATTCCACTCTCTGGGACTTATAGTGGCCTGAACAGTACACAATAATTACTTTCACAATGACCCTTAGCAGCTTAAATGCAATTGCCAGAGAGTGCCTGTATAGCTTCTGTGTACTGTCTCTTTAAGAGCTGCCTGGATTGCAGCCATAATTAATCGGAGAGGGAGCTCTGTTAGAAGATGTACTTGTTTGTTGATCATTTCTTAGAGTAGTAATAATATTGCAGTTTGTTCTAACCTGCCTTCTTTGCAGCATGGACAGTTCTGTTTGTTTCCATTATCTTGGTCCTGGACTGCAGAATGGGCCAATCAGTACATTTAGGACTCTAAAATGGAGCCTGCCTACAGGGGCTTGGTGGGACCAAAACTTGTAAGAATTTTAGTTTTGGGCTTTTGGCATCTAAGTTAACCTGGAGAGGGAGCCCTTGTTATGACTGACAGACAGATCAGCCAACCGAACCTTTTGGATCTTGGGGAAAGTCCCACACTGCTTGCAGTTTCAGTTAGATCTGAGTTGGGAAGTAAAGAAGTAACAGCTTGAGATAGTTCGAGCAGCAATCCATAGTGGATTCATGTGGGAGAACTGTGGAAAAGCCTGAGTTTGGTCTGCATGCCTGTCTGCTGTTCCTGAGAGGGAACTTGTGATTTTTATGTTGCCTGCACGCATGTGCAAGAAACATAGTGCCATCATCGGAGATTTCGGAGGTGTGTCACCTCCTCCTCCAATTCAGTCAGTGTGCTGGCAGGCGCGGCCCCTGTAAGCTAATGCATTTTTGGAGCTGCCTATGACCACGCTCCAAAATGCAGTGGCTGCTACAGTTGAAAGAGTGCTGCTTGCTTGAGTGAGCACCGACAAGATATCGCTGCTCACGGCACCCCCAGACACACACCCAGCGTGCAGCGCCCTTGCCACTGTGATGCCAGAGGGGTCCCCAATCCCGCCGGCTGAGCTCGTCCCCTCCCCACTAGTAGTTGCCACGCTGGGAGCCACCCAGTGTGGCAAGCAGTCCTTGGCCGAGGTGCCCAATCCCCGTCGGCTGAATGCCCCTCAACGTCCTTGTGCCATGTTGGAGCCCACCCAGCGTGGCAAATGTCTCCACGACATTTTTTTTAAAAACCTGCAAAGCAAAGGCCAGTCCTGGCTCTCCCAACCCCCACAACCCGCACCCACCCACTGCACATAGCCTCCCACACCCCCCATACTTACCGGACTTCAGCCGACGATCTTCGTGGACCAGAACACGCCTGCACTCTTCAAAGACGACGAACTGAGGAAATGCCGGTAAGCTGTATAATGGGCTAGATAGGGGGTTTCAACTTTGTTGCATATCTCAGGCATTTTAGGGATTTTGCACCAGATTTTCAACATGGGGTTTTACCCTTCTCATGAAGTCACTGTCATGCGTAAGACTTCGGGCTGAAGATTTTGCACAGTGATTGTGAAATCACCCTTCGCCTGAATACCACCATGACAGTAATATCATTCATGAGAAGGGGTCCCAAAACCCCATGTTGAAAATTTGGTGCCAAATTCCAAAATGACTGTTTTATTTAGGCTATGCAGTTCCTACGCAGGCTCGTAAGTTCGCTGAAATTTCAATATTTTCACTCCAGATTTTCAACACTGCCATTTTACCACACCTTCTTATGAGCAGTACAGCTGTCATTTTTCACATCTCACCCAAAATGTGTTTCTGCTCATGTAGCATAATGGCGCAGTCGGTGTGCTTAGATCAATGCACGACAATTAAGAAAATCACAGTGACACTGTTCATGAGCAAAGGTCTTAAAATGGCTATGTTGAAAATTTGGTGAAAAAATTCCTAAAATGACTGTTTTACAAGCATCGCGCTCGCAGTTCCTCTACGCATCGTAAGGTCGCGAATTTTCAATATTTTCACTCCAGATTTCCAACATTGCCATTTTATCACACCTTCTTATGAGTAGTACAGCTGCTATTTTTCACATCTCACCCAAAACGGTTTCCGCCCATGTAGTACAATGGCGCAGTCGGTGTGTGAGATCAATGTACGGACAAATTAAGAAAATCACAGTGACACTGTTCATGAGCAAAGGTCTTAAAATGGCTATGTTGAAAATTTGGTGAAAAATTCCTAAAATGACTGTTCTGACGTCGTTGTACAGTTCTATGCACACTCGTAGAGTTCGCGACTTTTCAATATTTTCCTCCAGATTTTCAACATTGCCATTTTACCACCTTCTTTAAGTAGTACAGCTGTCATTTTTCACATCTCACCCAAATGTGTTTCCACCCATGTAGCGCACAATGGCGCAGTCGTGTGTGCGAAATCAATGTATGGGACAAATTAAGAAAATCACAGTGACACTGTTCATGAGCAGAGGTCTTAAAATGGCTATGTTGAAAATTTGGTGAAAAATTCCTTCAGATGTTCTGCAATATTACTAATGAAGACATTGAACAGAACTGGCCCCAGGACCGATCCCTGCAGCACCCACTGGTCACCCCTCTCCTAGGCTGCATACCATTTACCACCACTCTGCCTCCTGTCTGTTAGCCAGTTTCTAACCCAGTTTACCACCCTTTCCCATATCCAGCCTACCCAGCTAGTTTATCAGCCTCCTATATGGGATGGTGTCAAAGGCTTTGGAAATCAAGGTAAGCGTTGTCCGCTGCCCACACTGATTCACTTCCTTTGTCACCCAGTCAAATAAATCAACCAGATTTATCTGACATGATATCCCCACTGTGAATCCATGTTGTCTATGGTCCTGGTTTCTGATGGCATCTAGATGCCCCACTATCCTTTCTTTAAGCAATGTCTCCATGATCTTCCCCACTACTGAGGTGAGGCTGAATGGCCTATTGTCCCTGCCTCCTCCCTGCTGCCGGACTTGTGTAGAGGGACCACATGTGCCTCCTCCAATTCACTCATGTTGAATGACTCAGTGAACATGGCTGCCAGAGGTACTGCTATCTCCTTTCGAGTTCTGTTAATATCCTTAGGCGTATGCCATCTGGTTCCATCGCTTTGTCTACCTTCAATTTAGTGAGCTCCTGCAGGACTCTTTTATTCACCTCTTCACCCCCTTGGCAACTGCTGTACTGCTGTGGTCCTTTCCCCTCCCACTCTTCTGTGAATACTGAACGGAAAGACACAGTGGATGTCTTGGGAGGAAGGCATGAAACTGTCACTTCCAAATACCTAAAAAGCACATATAAGCAAGCAACATTCGGCATTGACAAATGCTTGTTTTGGACTGAATCCGAACTTGGAGAGCGAATTAAGCCACTGAATTGTGACCAGGCTTTAACCTGAAGACCACCGAAGATTTGCAGAATGTGATCGGCCTGTCAGGACTTCCAGCTACCTCTGAACTCCCAGATTGTGCAGAGACTCTGTAATAGCGACCGGACGCCATTTGCCTGGTACAGTGGAACTTCTTACATGTGAATGTGCTGTGTGCTTATAGTGGGTCGTGATTTGGTTCCCCACTGTGTGTCTGAACTGTGTTTTGCTTGCTGGAGGTTGTATCAAGCTCCACGGACTGAATCTGTATCCATTTCCATTTGCCTGGGCCCTGCTACACAGGTCCAGCCAGAATACCTGCTACGCAGAGAAAGTCATCGATGAGAGACCGGCCTGGGGATCAGCCCCCTGCTCAATGCCTTGAACAGGAATGACACCTTGGTGATTCATGTGGGACCTGCTTCTCCAGGCACTCCAGCTCAACAGCTTGCAGTCTCAATTTCATCCTATCTGTGTCCAGTATTTGGTATCGTGAGTAAACATCAGGGTAGCTTCCTGCAACAACAGTTAAATCTAAAAGTGTTGTCATCTGATTGTCTTGTTGCCTTTTCTTTCACGAACTGAGCCCTCTGGCTCCAGGTTACAAATAGTGTGTGTCGTGCGTGTTGCTTTCTTCCCTCACAGGGCCCCAGCCAGCTGCAACGTTCCTGGCTAGCCTGCCGTTTTGCTACCTGGGTACCCAGAGTGTGTGACTGTGTAGGGACTCTGAACTGCATGCATAACTGTCTGATCAATATAGCTTTTAAGCAAAACAACCTGATTACACCCTCCCTTGCTCAAGTCCCCTGAATAAATCAGATTTAACTTTGTTTGCATTTAACCGGACTGTGGTTCCAGTTTGTGCCGAAAGTATTGTACTGTTGTTATTTGCTGTATTTAACTAGTTTTACAGGGGGTCCCCAGGGTCAAGCTAGAGGAACCAGCCCTGTTGGTAAGTGCAAACAGTGTGGGTAATTGCCTGATGAATAGGGGTCATTGTGAAAGTGATTATTGTGTACTTTTCAGGCCACTAGAAAGAGAAAAGGGGGGTTACAGTGTCCTGGAGGGCTGCGCCCAGGTCAGCTTGACCATTACCAACCCTGACCTCCAGGTGGAGGCACCCGTATTAGAACCTAGGCCCCTTAACCTGCAGCTAGCCAAGCAGGCAGGGGTAGTTGCCCTTGGGATAGCGCCACATAGGGGTTGGCTATTCAAAGGGTAGGAATAAAGTTTATGTTAATGTAACCCCCCTGCAAATGGGGGTTCCCAAAAGTCTTCCAGGAGCTTGCCTGAATGCTTCAAGCCTGGGCGGTGTTCGGCGTCTGAGCTGCTTAAATGTGGTTCCAAGTGAGTGCTATTTGAGCCTCCACGTACTGTCTCTTTAAGAGCTGTCTGCTTGCAGTCTTAATTAGTTTGTATGGGGGACTGTGCATTTAATGCTCGAATCCCGCCCGAGCTGTGGAGTAATCGCTCCATTTTGCAGTTGCTGGAAGTGCAAAGGGAGCCCATCTGAAAGCTGTAACTGTTTACCTGTAATCATTTAAAGCATTATCAAAATTGCAGTTTGCCTAACCTGCCTTTATTGCAGCTGGGACTCTGTGTGTGTTACCCCTCCATTTTGGACCTAAACTGCTGTGCTGGGCCAATTGGGTTAAGGGAGCCATAAAATGGAGCCTGTGGACGAATCAGAACTTGGACTCTTAATTTTGAGCCAGCCACAAGAGGATTGTATGAGCAGTGACTCTGGGAAATGTAGTTTTGACCTTGGCACCTTTTTCCACCAACAGAGGGAGTCTTTTTGTGAGTGACAGCCGAACCAGCCAACAGAATAGTGTGGAGCTAAAGGAAATGCCCTGCTCTGTGACTGGAAAGATCAGATCAGTGGTGACAGTGAAGAGAGAAGGAGCTGTGTGCTTCTTCGGTGTATAGTTTCACGCGGGAAGCAAGTGTGAGACCCTGAGGTTCGGCCTGCAACCATTGCAAGTGCCAGATCAGACTGAATCCGACTTGTGAGGAGAAAGAAGGAGATCAGAAGAGTAGAAACCAGGCTCACCCTGTAGAAGACTGGAGAAATTGCTGAATCGCGCTCGGTCTGTCAGGAAATGAAGCTGCTGTGTGTTCTCTCGGGTATCTTGCAGTAATTGCGGTCGGGATCGAGGAGCAGCCTGTCTGGTATAGTACTTTCCTTTTACATATAAATGCCAGAGGCTCTAAAAGCACTCACAGATAAACGGCTTAAATGCCAAACACCATTCAGGCTTGGAGCATTCAAGCAAGCTCCTGGAAGACTTTTTGGGAACCCCCATTTGCATGGGGGATTACACTTTTATTACACCCCCAAGGTCACACCTGGAAATGAGTTTCAGCACCTTGTCCGGCCACAAATTCTAAATACAGAATAAATGTATAAATCAAGGAAGCACCACTTGTGCTCATCAGCAAATTCCCCACCGTCCTGCACAGCTAAGACACAATACCGACACTCGTATTTTGTCATCACAAAAGATAGTGTGTTTCATGGGGGGTGCATCACCTCATTCATTTATAATCAGCTCCAGGTTGGAGTTGTCTTGGGAAGCTGCATCACTGTAAACAGACAATTACAGTGACGCTGTTGTGATAGTCTTTTTTCAGGTTTCACTCTCCTGGTATCGCTCACAAGTGGGCCACTGCATAAATAAGTAGGGCAGACATCAGCTGGAATTAGCAAAAAAATTAGGCAACTTCATTTGTGTGAGCAGGAACTCGTGGACCATGCTGCCATTCAGCTCTATGGCGAGACCGCACACATCCTAGGCCCACACCACTTGGCAACTCTGAATGAGGCCATTGGCAGGGGGTTGAGAGGTTGCAGAAGAGGAGACAGAAAGGGTTATGACAACTAGAAGGGAAAAACAGTTATCACATTGACTGCTGGTGACGTGATAATCCTGGTTAATATTCGTATACTACACTATCAATAAGATGAGGCAAATCCTAATCTGTGAATTTTATTTAAACCACGACTTGTAAAATTACTTAGCTCTGCACATCCAGATTATTAAAAATGTCTCTTAGAAACCTCCTTCTGGTGCACAGCAGCAGAGAAATCTCTTTGAGGAAGAAGTGACCTTATCTACGAAGTGTCAGCATGTTCTTATGCCGGTTGGCATCACATGTGCTCCTGGAAGCTACCCCTAGCCTGGGGAGCCTGTGAAAGTTTTCTTAGAAACATAGAATTTGCTAGCAGAACTGCTTTGCCCACCTAGTCCTGCTTTGCCCTGGCTGCAGAAGATACTCAGGCAGGCTAGAAGAACAGTAGGTTAGGCTCAAGAGATCCACAGCAGGAGTGACAACTCAATGTTTCAGACTGCTTAGCAAAAGAAAGAAGCAGCCACTGTGGTTCTCTAAGTCAGTAGCCAAGAAAGTGCAAGAAAAAAGTAAGGCATTCAGGAAATACAAAGAGACACACAAAGAAAACAGAGTGGAATATCTGGAGAAGCAGAGAGAAGCTGGGAAAGCCATCAGAAAGGCTAAGGCAAGAACGGAGGAAGGAATAGCACAGGCTAGTAAGAAGGGAGACAAGATTTTCTTCTATTATATTAGTGAGAGGAAGACAACCAGAAATGCTATTGTTAAGCTAAAGAAGGGAGAGGGTGGGTAGGCTGAGGATGACCTTGAAAAAGCTGAGATACTGAACAAGTATTTTTGCTCAGTGTTTACTAAGGAAGAGGCAGGGAAGGGGCAAAGACTCACAAGGAAAGGTTTACGGGGGGGGAGAGGTGGATACCAGCCCATTTACGGTGGACAGAGTCTTGGAGGAACTAGGGAAGGTAAAGAAAGACAAGGCAATGGGGCCAGACAGGATTCACCCTAGAGTTTTGAAGGAACTCAGGAAAGTCCTAGCAGGACCACAGACAACCCTTTTCAACCAATCACTAGAGACATGGGAGGTACCTGGGAACTGGAGGAGGGCAGAGGTGGTCCCCCTGCACAAGAGTGGAAGTAGGAAGGAGGCAGGCAATTACAGACCTGTAAGCCTGATCTCAGTGGTGAGGAAGCTGATGCAGTCCCTGCTTAAGGAGAGGGTAGTGAAGTTCCTGGAGTCAAGCAGTGCAAAAGGCCCAGGGTGGCATGGATTCCCTGAGGGAAGGTGCTGTCAGACTAATCTTATTGATTTCTTTGACTGGGTGACCAGGGTGGTGGATCAGGGAGGGGTAGTGTATGTGGCCTACCTGGATTTCAGCAAGGCCTTCTACACCATTCCGCATAGAAAGTTGCTTGACACATTTGGGAATCTGGGTGTGGACTCTAAAGTGGTAAAATGGGTTGGAAACTGGCTAAAAGGCAGGACCCAGAAGCTGGTAGTAAATGGCACAAAATCCGAAGGGGGAAGGTGACCAGCAAGGTGCCATAGGGATCAGTGCTGGGTCCAGTCCTATTCAATGTCTTGGTAAGTGACATTGCAGAGGGACTGGAAGGGAAAGTGTGCCTGTTCGAAGATGACACCAAGTTCTGCAACAGAGTCGACACACAGGAAGGGCTAGATAAAATGAGAAACAACCTAAAACTACTTGAGGAATGGTCAAGGGTTTGGCAGTTGGGTTTCAATGCTAAGTGCAAGAATATGCACCTGGGACACAGAAACCCAAGAGAGGAATACGGGGGCAGGTTCTAGTCACCACAAGTCAGGACAGAGACACCTGGGGGTTATCATATCCAGTGATCTGAAGTTGTCCAAACAATGTGAAAATGCAGTGGGGAAAGCAAACAGAATGCTGGGGTGCACAGGAAGGGGCATAACCAGTAGGAAGAGTGAAATGATGATGCCCCTGTATAGATCACTGGTGAGGCCTCATCTGGAACACGGTGTCCAACTCTGGAGACCACATCTCAGGAAGGACATAGACAGAATGGAAGCAGTCCAGAGAAGAGCAACAAAAATGATACATGCACTGCACCATAAGCCTTGTGGGGAAGACTCAGGGAACTTAATTTCTATTCACTGGAAGAGAGAAGGGAGAGAGGGATATGATAGAGACTTTCAAATACCTTAGAGGAATAAACAGGGTACAGGACGGAACCATTTTTTAGAGGAGAAAGTACACAAGGACATGGAAACATAACATGAGGCTGGAGGAAGGGGAGGCTTAGAGGAAATGCTAGGAAGTATTTTTTCACAGAGAGGGTGATGGATCCGTGGAACAGCCTACCAGCAGAGGTGGAGGAAGCGAAAACAGTATGGGGATTCAAAAGTGCATGGGATAAACAGAAAGGCACCCTGGTCTGCAGCAGAATGGGGGAACGGCAGTCCAGATAAGGGTAGGGATTGCCAAACCAAGTAGGGAAATGGGCAGACTAGGTGGACCGGTTAGTCCTTATCTGCCATCATATTCTATGTTTCTGTGTTAGCCCGCCCATTTTTCCCTGCCTATAGTATCACCGCAGATCCTACTTGATCTCCAGCCCATTCACCCATGCACCCATGCACCCCTTCCTTTCCCTTAGATTCCATTATACCAGTCCCATGCATTCTTGAACCCCACCACCTCTACTGGAACACTGTTCCAAGAATCCACCACTCTTTCTGTGAATAAGTACTTCCTCACATCTCTGTTGAATCTACCCACCTCAGGCTTCTGTCATGCCCCCTTGTCCTTCAGCTGCTTTTTTTTGAAAAATACTTCCCTCCTGTACCTTCTTTGCCCCAGTGAAGTATTTAATGATCGCTATCATATCCCCTCCTCCTTCCTCTCTTCCAGGGTGTACATATTTAGGCCCTTAAAAGTCTCTCCTTGTAGGGCTTCTGATGCAGACCCTGTACCATTTTAGTTGCCCTCCTGTGGACTACCTCTACTCTGTCTATGGCCATCCGCAGATCTCCAGAACTGGACACAGTAGTCTAGGTGGGGTCTAACTAGTGATATATATGTAGCCCTCCTCTGTTTAGGGGCATAATTTTATCATCGCAGATGCTCGAGGGGCTGAAGAGAATTACCACAATGCGAAACATCTCTGAGCTAGTGCATCCAAAATAAAGACAGGAAAACTGTTATCCTATCTCTCGATGCCTTCATCACACCGTGCACTCTCAATCTCTACCTTCTTGAACTGGATTCTCCCCAAACCTCTGGCCGCGAGATGCAGGACCTCCAAACCTGCAACCTCCTGTCTCTTCTGAGCCCCTGAGCCCCTTGGTACCGGTGCAGCCTTACGGTCACCTTCTGGAATGACAGCTTATGACACAAAATAAATACAAGGGGCTGGATATTCAAAAGGGTTGCGCCTGTGCAAGTCCGAAATTGCGCCATTCTGCCATATTCAGCAGGAGGCAGTTGCACCCCCCAAGGCAAGCTGAGCAACAGCTCAATGCAAATAAATGCATGCTGAACTGGAGGGGGAGGAACCATGCATAAACTGCACAGCCCGATATTCAGCAGGCTGTGCAGAGTTGCAGGCGCAACCCCCAACCTGCGCCTGCACAACTTCGAAGCTAAAAAGGAAAGTGAGGGCCACCCACAGGTGAGCTGCCGCATTGCAGGGTGCAACACAGCAGCTGCCACCTGTGGCTGGCCCTCAACCTACACTCCCTGTGCCCCGCCTGCAGCCCGATCGCTGGCAAAGTGTAAAACCCCACCCTGACTGGCCCGATCGCAAAAGCGTGAAAATCCTCTGACTGGCCCGATTATGGGTATAAGGTTAAATCACCCACCCCCACTAGCCTGATCGTGGCATAAGCTTGAATAAACCCCCCACCAGCCCGATCGCAGGCATAATTGTAAAATACCCTCACCAGCCCGATCAGGCAGCACAGAGTCCAGCCTCCCAAGAACATATCCCTGGTGGTCCAGTGGACTGCTAAGCCCGATCACGGGCTGCAAAATGTGAACACCTCCCAAGAACAGATCCCTGGTGGTCCAGGGACCGCTATGCCACGATCGCGGGGCTGCAAAATGTGGCAACACCCCCAAGACCATATCCCTGGTGATCTAGTGTCCCCACCCACCACACCCATGAAGCCCCACTCACCTGCTCCCCCGCAGCGGCGGGCGGCAGCATCCCACCGCCTGCCGCCCCGCCCGCTCGACTGACTGCCGGTAAGACTGCACATTGGTGCAGAGCAGAGCCAATGGCTTGCAGTCATGTCTGCGAAAGGCAGTCTAGACATGTGAATGAGAATTCATCTCACCTAAAGAATTCATTCACATACCTGGACTGCTCTTGTACGGTATGGGCTGCATGCCCATTGGCTCTTGCTCTGCACCAATGGGCGGCAGCCCTACTACAGGCAGTCAGTCAGCGGGCAGTGGGTGGCAGGCGGTGGATGCTGCCGCCGGCTGCCAGGAGGGAGCGGGTGGTGCGGCTCGTGGGTGGGTGGGGTGGAGGAACACCAGATCACCAGGGATATGGTCTGGGGATGTTGCCATATTTTGCAGCCCACTATCGGGCTTAGCGTCCACTGGACCACCAGGGATCTGTTCTTGGGGTTGACTCTGCCACCCGCGATCGGGCTGGTGGGGGGCTTTATTCAGTTTATGCCCGCGATCGGGCTAGTGGGGGGTTATTGGCTTATGCCCGTGATTGGGGCCAGCGTATGGGAAGGGGATTTTTCACACTTTTGCCCGCAATCGGGCTGTAGGGCATTGGTCCCCATGGCTGCTGCCTGAGGCGCCAGCGCAAGTCCTCGGGATCGGTGCACCTGCATGCTAATGGCATGCAAATGGGGCTAAATAGATGCAAATGGCCCCTGCGCTTTGCATGAATTATGGCCCCATTTGCATGTCACCTTTTGAATATGGGAAATTTAGATGGCGAATGGTACTTGCGCCACGCAACTTGAATGCTCCACTCTGACCACTTGCGGTGGCGCAAGTTCCACTACGCCATGCACAGTGGCTTTGGCCGGGGGAGTGATATTCAAAGGAGTTGCTCAATAGCGCAACTCCTTTGAATATCACGCCAGCCACACCCCTGCGCAACTATTTTCTGCAGCGAAAGGGCTTGCGCCACAAAATAGCGCAGTTTGAATATCCAGCCAAAGGGGTTTTCATTTCATTTTTTCCCCCTTTCAGCTTAAACAAAAGAGAAATCACTACTGCGTTTCTTCCCACACAGTTTCTTTATTTTAGCACCTGCACCCCAAATGATTTCAGGAGTACAGGGGTCCCATCCTTCACCAAATAATTAACAAAGCAGCTCCATAGGGCTATTCAGACTTTTTACAGTTCACCCAATGCTGGACCTATTGAGCAGACTAACTGTTTTACAGGCAGTACAAGAAGGTTATCTTCACTTTCTGAATCTTGGATGGTTTACCCAAGTGGATCCTTCACTTGAAGAATCAACAGGCTCCTGACTCACTGGCGCTGGTAAGCCCAAGCTTCTCTTTTCCTTTCCCCATCTCCCTGTCTGGTCTGGCTCTGGCCGGCTGCCCTATCTCTGGTGTGGAGAAGTGTGCTGCTTCCCCACCTGGCCCTCGGACCTTGGCCCAAATCTCAAGGGGTTCCAGGATTTTTCCTTCTCTGACCCAGGGCCTGTAACCCATACACTCTCTTCCCACATGGAACCTGAACTTGCCGGTGCACCAAGCACTTCCCGCACCGGTCCCCATGGTCATGCTCATTCTCTCTCTCTTCCCACTGGTGCTGAGGCCCTCAAACCCAGCCCTGCTCCAGTGCCCAAGCTGCATCTCCCAGGCTGCCCTGCCACCATAGAGTCCTGAGAACTGCCACCACTCAGGCCCTCTGAGCAGCCCACTCCTCCACAATGGCATCCCTTTGTCCTTACCGAGCTCCCAGATGACCATTTAAGGATGGTCCCAGCCTCCGGCCCACATCCCTGTCAACTACACCCTGGGCTTGAAGTAAGCTCCAGCCAGGAGCTGCCCCCAAGGCCTGTCCTAAGACCTGCGACCCATCTAGCCCTTAATTGCCAGCACCCCGGGACCTGTCCCTCCATGCAGGCCCCTCTGAAATGGCTGAAGGGCCATCCTGGCTCCCTCTACGCTGGGTACAGATGAGGATCACTGCCACTGGCCACTCCACTGTGGGAACCCTGCAACTGTCCCCACAGCCCTGGCAGCCCAAGCACTCCTACATGGGATCACACGAGTTCTTGTCTGTCCTGTCATTCTCCTTCCTCCAAGACACCCTCATCCTGACAATTCAGGTACCTAACTAACCATCCTCCCTTCCTGGCTCCTTGATGCCACGTCGCTACAGAGGCTGTCCCTATCTGCCCACTTTGGGGTGGTCCCCCAACAGGTCCAACCCGGACAGTAAAGCTCCCTTCTTGCCTGCCTCTTCTACTCCTCCAGCCACCCCCACCCACCCAGCCAGCCTCAGGCTTAGTAGCTGGGCTGGAAAAGGACCCGAACTTCCTGTTTCCACACCTTATATATCTTCCTAACCTGCCCTCTGCTGCCACCTTGAGGCATCCAGCAGGGATTAACCCCCCCAAGCACTAATAAATTCCCTAGCTCGGGGTGGGTAGGAGGTGGAAGAGGGTCTCTAATGGAAGCACAAGACCCAACGAAGAGAGAGGGCTTACATATACACAGGCAATACCACCGTCCTATTTCTGTTGGTGATACCCCTTCCTATGCACCCCAGTGTCCCACTAGCCCTCCCAACTGCCTTATCTCACAGCCTGGCTAACTTTAGGTCATCCAGTATGATTAACTCCGGGTCTTTTTCCTGCTTGGTGGTCATCTGTAGGGTGACCCACAGTACCTCTGCTCCCCTGTATTCCATGTAACCAGACATCCTCCTTAAACTGGCAGCTTGTTGGCAAGGCAACTTCCACAGCAATAAAGGGTATCACCCCTGGCATTAGGGCAACACCTGGCTTGGGCATCCAGGAGGCGGGGGGGAGTGGTACAAAACAACATTTCTATTTCTACCCGGGTCAGAGGGAGAGGCACCAGGGCTCTGGTGTGCCTCCTATCTGTGGGGGCCCCAAGAACTCACACATGTCACTCAGAAATGGAATTTCCAAAATCAGAAAATTGGGATTGTACTGTATGGCTTTTATTTCAGAACAGATGATAACAGAAAAAATGGTGGTGCCCCAAGGGCTTTTGACAGGTACAGACCTCTCCACAACACTCTCTTGCAGTATTGAAACTTTTTACAAGAACACTTCCCATGGATGTCCACCCCTTTGATTAGGGATCTCTGGACTTTACCAGTGCATTTATAGTGGTTGTTGCCATGGCACTAATTTCGAGCACACTCTGGGTGAACCAAGTTACCACCCCTTGGAGCCCACTGAACTCCACACTTTGCTCTTTGGTTTTCTACGGAGGGTTTCGCCTCTCCCTAATGTACACTTCTAGGGGGCCCTTCATGTCTCCCTATACATCACTTTGATCAGCTGGAAGGACCATGTTAACTTCAAGACATAGCATACTTCAAGGGGCACATGTTGTCTCCCCACATTTTAAACACTTTAGAAGCACTGCGTTACCTTCCACAACTAGCACACCTGGAAGAACTGTGTTAACTTACACTTGAATCTCTTCAGACAGGGGGCACTTGTTGTCTCCCCACATTTTTAAACTTTAACTCTGGAGAAAATCCCTGGACTACTTAGGCTATAGGTTTGTGTACTTCTTTCCTGAAATCTAACTTGGCTCCAAGAAATCTTTAGCTTCCCTGGCTAAAGACTTTGACACTTTTAAACCACTTTAGGTCTGAATCTGGGCAGCACTGTCAGTTCTCATAGTCTTTTGGAGATTGTCCTAACACTACTCACTGAAACCTTCAGTCCCATTTACTTCTGCTGAGAAATCTTCAGCTCCTCAGGCTTCACAGGATCTGGTAGCCACCACGTCCCACAAAACCGGCCGCTCTTTACCTTACTAGGGTGAAAAAATATAAAACTGAGGGTCCTTCCCTTTGACAAGTGAACTGGCAAAGCACCACTTGCCTGTAGAACTCTCTCACTCCAACTCCAAACTCCAACTAACTCACAGTTGTCAAACAGCAGAGCACTGTGGTTTGTGCTGCTGCGAGAGTTCTAAGTTCCATTACATCATCTCCTGCCTCAGCAGAGCTAAGCAGGTGATGATGTAATGTACTGCAGAGAATTTTACACCCTCTGGACTGCCCAGGCTCCTTATCTGATCTAAAACTGATGGGATCCTAGTAACCCCAGGGACTGACTAGTTACATTCCATATATCTCCGTAACTTTTATGCCTTCCCTCACATAAAGCACCACACACACTCCTTTCCTTCCTCCCCTGTCCCTCCTGAACAGAGTAAAGCAAAGTATGGACATGTCCCAGTCATGGTTTTCAGTGCACCATGGCTCGTTAGTGGCCACAATATCCAGGCTGGCTTGTGTCATTATGGCCTCAAGGTCCGGAATCTTATTTCCTAGACTTCTAGCCTTTGCACACATGGCCTTCCAGATTTTGTTAACACTCTGTATGTTACCCCACTTCTTTCATTTTTGCCCTCTCCTTCTTCCCTCTCTTTACAATACTTCCATTCATTTCTACAGCCCTGCTTCCTTCATTAATTTCTACCTTGGGGGATTCCATTCCCATTGGTTCTCCCTTCTTTCTACTTCAGCCTGTGGGGGGAGGGACAGTTACTGCCTCTCAATTTCCACCATTCTGCCTTTGGCTAGTTTAAAAAAAAAATTACTTTCCAAAACTTTTTTTTTTCTAATGTAGCCCAGGTGCCATGTGCCAGTGGGCTATTACTCCTGCCTGTTGACTACCACACAGGTTAAGGGGCATGGGTTCTGTTGCGATGGTGTTTGGGGTTCTGTCCCTGAATGGAAGGTAAGTAGCATGGTGCCTTCACCCAGAGTAAAGTAAAAGTGGCCAGATGTCTGATTGGTGCACCCCCTGGGATGCTGTACCTATCCACTTCCCCTTCCAGTCATCCCCACACACTGGGTACCACGTTGTGCATCAGTGTTGTGAAACACATATACTTAACAGCAAATACCAATAAAATGCCCACAAGACAGGAATTACAACAAGCAAACCACATCTTTATTTTAGGGGGGAGGGCTAAGGAAGGGGGTACCAGGAACAGAATTACTATTGAGAAGAACATTTTCACTTCTCCTGGGCAGGAACAAACAGTTCCAGTGTGCAGCAAACAAGTTCTCTAAATTTCCACCTTTCCAGTGGCTTATGGCTAGTGACCTGCAGTCTCCGGATCAAACCTCTGCCTTTCCACAGCTGGTTTTCAGCAACAGCAGGCTCCTGAATGCTGGATACCTGCAAACCTTTTTCTTTCCAAAGTCCTCAGATTCAGTTCCAAAGCACCCCCTTTCACTGGCTCAGGGTTTTCTCCTTCCACACTGATGCAGGCTCACTGCAACACTCGATGTTCACTAACACCAGGAGTTTTCACAAAGTACCTTGCCCGTTCAGCTGTAACACCACAGTCCTTGTCTTCAAAAAGAATCCTTTATTCCAGTCCTCAACCAATTCACCGTACGACCAATTGAGTCCTACAAAAGGCCTCCAACTCACAGAACTGAGCCCTTCTTGACTTGAGCAGAGCCCAGAACAGACTGCCCAAACTGCCCAATGTCCCTGAGGTTTCACACAAAAATCCTGCCCTCTGATTGGCTAGATCCTGCTGTCAGCCCCAAATACTAATAAACATAGTTGTTCATTGATCAGTGATTGGGTAAAGGGTCTTTGGTGCCTAGATTTAGTTCACAACTCTCCCAAGAGTCATTTCAGCATGCTTTTGGGCACTAGGGTTATGACCTGTCCTGATTTTCGCCGGACTGTCCTGATTTGGGCAGTTGAGTCTTGCAAAAAAAAACATGAAAAATACTACATGTCCTGACGTTATAATAGAAAAGAATATTTTCTGATTTTCTCTAAGTGTTTCAAAAAACAATAATACCTTAAGTAAAATACCTTAAGTAAAATACCTTAAAATGATAAGAAACACTAGAAACAACTAAAAAAACTATAGCACTTAGTCTTAATTCTGATTATTTAGAGAAAATAAGTCTGTTGCATTGGTCAAGGGTACATATTGTCCTGCAAAAAAGCATGTTTCTGTATGGAATGTCCCACTTTGGGATTCTTAAAAGGCGGTAACCCTAACAGGGCACCTAAGTTAGTGATGGACTGTCCATAGGGATCAAAGTTGCAAAGATGATTGGTACTGTTTACAGACTCATACAGTTTTACAGCAGTCTCACCTTTCAGGAGATCGTGCAGTCAAACCAGTCAGTTTTTATAACCAATTGCCCATTGTTCAAAAGTAGCCTTTGCCTCCTGTCAAATGACTACAATATTACAATAATAACTGGCTCTGCCTTTTTCCCATAGGGAAACTGTGGCATAATTTGCCGTTATAAAGGAGTGTTTATAACGGCAAACATGCGCACGGTTTCCCCCACTCTGCTCATGCCCTGCTGCAGCTTGTCCCTTCTGATCACCAACAGCATGTTTTCCCCAAGAAGACTGAACCGCCACTCAGACTCGGTGGTAAGTCCCATTTAAAAAGAATATCTGCAAGGGAAATATAAAGTAGTCGTACTACAGACTGAATTATTAAAAAAAAAAAAAATAGAAAACTGAACGGTGAGTCATGGGCCAAGCACGCTGAAATCTAACCACGCTAGGGCCGCACAGGAACCTTCATTTTATATAACTGCTGTGGCGAAAAAGGCAAACACAGCAATTATATAAAATAAAAAATGGGTCAGGGTGCATAAACTCAAAGTCTACACACATACTCAGGGTTAGGTGCTTTTGATAAACCCCGAGAGCGAAGAGCATCTAACCCCTCGGGTGTATGTAAACTTCTTGTTACACACCCTGACCTATACTTTATTCTATATTTTATAAACTTTCCCGCTTGCCAGTCACTAGCTCCACTGTTCAGTCCCCCCAGGAGTAGCGACTCAGACCATTAATATTCATGGCTCCTTATCATTATTCATATATCCCCCCCACCTTCAGGAGCGCTATTGGCAGTCATTATAAAAACACTCTTAGGCTCCTTATATGCCACCACCTCCTCCTCCTCCTGGTCTCCGGTCCCCGATTAGCTATCAGGGGGATCGAACCTTCCAAACAGCCTCCACTTTACCGCAACTTCGGTAAGAAAATCAGTATACGCTACTGAGCATATGTGGGCTGCCACTCTCTATTACTAAAGAAAGCACAGCGGCTCCGCAGTTCAGTTGCTCCAGGCCTGATTCACCAAAAACACACTGAAGGGCTAGATGGAGATTTCAGGGACAACACTTGACCGGCCAGCAATGGAGAGCAAGACCAAGGGATCCAGAGGCAAACGGGGAAAACAAGGAGAAGACGAGAGGCACTGAGAGGTCCCCCAAGGGGCAAAAATTAGGTAAGCTCCCCCAGGGGAGGTTACACTAATTGTTTGGTAACCGGGTAAGTCTCACTAAGCACAAGTGTCTGATTTCAGGGGTGACACAGGAGAACTGAGTCACACAGTATGTAAGTAGAGATTTTGAGAATCAAACCCAGTTCTGCTGGATGTACTAAACTCATTCACAGCTCATTACTCTAACCTCTAGGATGTACTGCCAGCTTCACAAGTGGAAGTTAAGAGACACTACAGATGTGGATTAGACAATGGAACTATGAAGAACATAAGAGTTTGAAACTGACTGCTTGTATTTGCTGCTTTTTAATACCATTACTTGCTGCATTTGGTGATTCTGAATAACAAAACGATACACAGGGTAAGTTACTTATTCCCATGTTATCTGTCCGATGTGCTGATAGATTCTGTTCACAGTTGCCTGTGATGGTACCATTTCATTGTAATATATTTTTCACCTTATTGTCTAGTGTCTGCAGGTTACAGGCAGACACAGTGCAGTTAGGTGGTAAGGTCTGACTGATGTGAAATACACTATCACAATATAAAAACACAGAATACTGCCAGCAGAAGAAGGCCTGATGGTCCATTCAGTCAGTCCTGTGATGTGGTACATGACCCCTAGGGATCCATAACCATCCTCCTCCTCCTCCCCCTCCAACCCAACTTCTCCAGATCCCTAAACCAGCCCTTTAGGTCTGTCCTACCCTCTCTGGAATCCATTCACAGTTTTTGCACTTAACAGAACCTTTGGCAGTCTATTCCACCAACCCACAAGCTGTTCCATAAAAAAGTACCCGTGCAGCAGTAGCACTGCCACTTGCAATGCTGGTGACCTGGGTTTGGGAACGAGCCTGGAGCATCAGAGAGCTGGCTGGGGGAGGTAGGATGAGCATTCTATGGACAGCTCTTCTCCTCCGGTGTACGAGGGACGTGAACTTCCAGTGCTCTAGTGACACCAAGTTGAGATTGTACACAGACCGCGACTACACAAACAGAGGGCAGAGGTGACGGCGGACATCTGCGGGATGTGCATGGATGCACGCACGTCTGCATGTTGATGTCATTGCATGTCTGCACCTTCAGGGGACACTGTAAGAGGAAAGCCCTCCAGCAAGTGCTGAAGGAAGCACAGGATCCATGGACCCTCAGCAACACCGAAAGGACCATGGGTAAATCTCGGTCGGGGCTCAAGGGTGTTCTCAGTCTGCCCCTAAGGGGAGCCCTCCATGATGTGATAGTCACTGTACTCCCAGACTGAGCAGCAGTGGGAGTGCCAGGGTAGGGGAGGGACACAAGGTCTGGTAAAGGGAGTACATCCCCACCCTGACCTGGAGTACATAAACAGGGTTAATAAAAAAAAAAATATCCCCTGCTGCTGGATAGTTTGCAGTTACAGGTGCTGTCCATGACGTTGGTGACCTAGGTTCAGGAACAACCTCGGGATGCTGGCAGTCTGGCGGGGGGGTGGGGATGGCATAGCATCCTACAGGATGCTCTCCTTGCTTGGGGGATAACCATCACTTGAGCACCACCTAGGAGTGCCCAGGCAGTCTGAGCCAGTCAGGGATGGCAGTGGGAGGGGAGACAAAGTGACGTTGCTGTGCCCATGCCTGTTGCTTATGCTTTGCCACACATTCACAGCCAAGCATCTCATGAGAGGGCAGGAAAAATGGAAAAAAAAACATATTGGCAGGATGGTGCTGGAATGCTTGAGCTCTGTGCCACCCACCCCAATACAAAGGAGCTTCCCAGACCACTGAATTTGGAGAAACCCAGAAGGGGAACTGACATCCCCCCCCCAAAGCCCCTACTATGGGAGGGGTCGTTATGGGGCAGGTAAGGAGAAGCTCTCTGGGTCCAGGATGATGACAGAGCTGGTCAGTGGCCAAGCAGAAGTGAGCCGGGGTGGGACATGCAAGGAGCAGAAAAGATAGTTAAAAAAAACAAACATAATGGTGCCACTCTGTGTGAACCACCTGCTTGTGTCCACTTTGTTTAAACTTTATACCATGCAAGTACATCCTTACACTGCCAAATACTTAAATAGTATATAAAATATCCTGAAGGAGGTAATAAATAAAGGCTGAAAATGAACAAAACAAAATAGCAATTGCACATTTCCTGTTCGATTGCCTGCCTTCTTACTTTCCACTGTTTATTTCAGTGCCCAAGATCTGGCTATTTCTCTTGGAGAGTAACAGTCGCTACCCTAAATCCACCCACTCAGTCTGACGAGGCTGCTGCACTGTAAATGTATTGGCAAGCCCTGGTGAAGAATGGGTCCCATTTGGCATAAATTTCCTTTCATTTTGTCCTGGGGTGATGAATTGCTTAACTAGTAACAAGTTGTGTCTGCTAGAGAACATTTTCAGAGAAACAGAGGGAGGGAGGAAAGCTTGAGAAGCCTAGCAGTGAACTGTGCGCAGTAAAGGGTGGAAATGCAAGATGGCTAAGTTCAGATCCCATTTTTGCAAATGTACACTTGTTCTGGGTTAAGTAATAACCCACAACAGGTAACGAGTGTATGGGGACATTAATGCACACCCTGGGTGCATTCTGAGACACAAAGCTTAAGGCCGAGTGACCTCCAACCACCCGAGAAGTAATTTAATGCCCCCATTCACCCATGACCTGGAGTGGGTTATTGCACTTATTAAATGGGTTATTTGTTTTAAAAATAAAATAAGAGAAAAAAATGTTTAGATTAAAGTTAGAGTAATCTATTGTTATCCTGCCACATTGAAAAGTAGTTTGCAACAATATATGACAATTTAACTAGTTTTATAATAAACATTATTGCAGAATGAATGTAACAAACTGATCTGAGACATCTGTTTTGAACAAAAGCATTCCAAACACTTCTTTTGTGATCTTCACCAACAGAAAGCCGGAGGTGGTGTTGCCCCTATATCGTTCACTAAAGACCCCACCTTCAGTACTGTGTCTAGTTCTGGAGGTCACATCTCAAGAAGGACATAGACGAGTGGAGGTGGCAGTGCTGGAATTACACTTTTTGAGCTTTGGGAGCTGGGGGGCCTATAAGAGCACTATCTTTAACCCCCCTTCCCATTGTAAGTCACTGATAATGATGTGTGAGTTAGTAGGGCTTTCTTCAGTGCTGGGGGGCCAAGCCCTGGCCAGCCTCCCTGTAATTCCAGCACTGGGAGGCAGTCCAGAGGAGGACAACCTGAATGTTGCAGGGTGTGCAGTAACAGCCCTATAAGGAGGGGCTAAAGGAGCTCAATATGTACACCCTGTAAGGGGGGGGATATGATAGAGACCTTTAAGTACCTTACAGGGTAAATAATGTACAGGGGGGGAGTAGTTTTCATAACAAAAGGTGCTCTAGAACAAGGGAAATGCTATGAAGACGGGGGGTAGATTCAGGAGAGATGTAAGGAAGTAGTTCTTCACAGAAAGAGTGGTGAATTCCTGGAACAGCCTTCCAGAGGAGTTACAGTAGTGGGGCCAAAAAGAGTGGTGTGGTTCAAAAATGCTTGGGGTAGGCAAAAGGGAATCATAGGGGTGGGGGGGGGGAAGAAAGTGCCATAGATCAAGTAGGGTCTGCATTAAAAATTAAGGTAAAAAATTAGCAGGCTGGGTGGGTCAAGCAGCCTTTATCTGCAGTCAGATGTTATGTTTCAGTGTTTACATGTCTTGATGTCATGTGTCATTGAACTGCAAAGTGGAGCGAACAGGAGAAAAGTTAAACTTCAGATCAGAGGCTTTTTTTAACTACTTTGCATGTTGACTTGGGTGACATCAGGAGATCATATTTAGACCCTTGATGAAACACTTGATTAGTTGTCTTGCTACTGTCCTAATCAGTGATCAAAGTGACTACTACCAAAGGGTTCTTTACCAGCAGTCCACGATATTTATCAAGGTTGGGTGGTTGATGAACTATATATATGTAACCCCAGGGGTCGGTGATGGTATTTTTTGTGTTATTAGCGCTATGCGGTGCCTCCATATGTAACCCCCTACCTGGGACCTGGGTTCAGGGAGAAGACTTTTGCTTGGCATTTTGGCTAGGTTTGACCTCTAGTCAGGGGCACCCAAGTAACTCCGGACACAGGAAGCAATAACTGTGATGTCCAAACCAGGACTGGGATTCTAAAGTGTGGCTTTTATTCACAACGCAACTGAACAATAAAGCATAGCTGGACCTCCACGGGGCTACATTCCTGGTAAAGCAGATTTAAGGAGATCAGAACACATCTTCTACACACTGTAACCCTCAGGTTTAGAAACACACTGGGCACTCAGCCCGAACTTGTACTCTTCTCTGGATTTCCTGGCATGGCAAATCCGGCCAGCACTTGGACTACTTTCCATATTGCATGAATAACATTTCTAGCACTCTACTCCATTTTCAAAAGAGACATGACAGCCCCCTATTCTTAGACACAGTCACCCTCTGAAAGCAACCTTCTCTTTTCTGACAGGAATCTTTTATTCAAAACCCAGAAAGCAGCACTGGGCATTTAAAACTCAGAAGCTTTGGCATTTTCCCTCTTAGAATAAGGCAAAATATCACCTCAGTCTTTAGCAGTTTTCGGCCTAAGTTCATCCCCACAGAAGCTCGTAAAAGAACTCCACAGCTGGTGTTTCTCCTTCTGTAGAGGGGCACCCCTCTTTTAGGGATCGCAGGCAACAGCTGCTGCCACAAACTGATTATTTATTTATTTTTATTTATTTGTAATATCAGAAAGACCTTTGAGCGTGAGCTCTTTTATAAAGGTTCTATGTCAGGGTGGACAATAATACAAGACACAAATACAGTAGTTACAGGGTTCAGCACATTAGGCAACTAAAGAGCAGTTACATGAGAATTGTCGACAAGTCAGAAGAAAGCACACATACCGACGTCAAATCCATGTAAAAAGAGGGTAGGAGCCAGGCACTACCTGCCAGGCTGAAGGCTCCTTCCAACTGATTAGAATGCTCACTTCTTTCAAACTTGAGAGCTCCAGCCCCTCCCCTTTGGAATGTTCAGGCAGTGCTGCTGCCAGAGCATTCCGAGGGCACAGATTGGCATCAACATAAGAAAGCAAAGCCTTCTGAGCACGTGCCGGCGCTTGAATAGTATGGTCACCTGTTAATTCACACTCGCCTAGTCCGCTATTTCTTTTACATTTATTCAGCAGTACTCTGTAACAGCGCAGCAGCTTCTCTCAGTATTGGATACCTAAGTATTCAGGCTACCCTCTGATACCCTTTTTGTGACCTGACATTCATTTTGTTTTTCTTTTTTTTTTTTGCAAGTCTTGATTTCCCTCACACTGCCAATCCCTACTGCTGCAGGGAGATCCTCAGATCCATGCAGGATGGGAGTGAGCTCTCTGTCGAGCTCTTCTGTGACTGCAATGCCTCCTGTGTCTAATATAGCAAGTAAAAATGATATTTTGCAACTAAAAGAAATACTTATGGACTTAAAAATCAATATTGCCAATGGCAACCAATCCAAAAGTCTTTTACAGTCCAAAACAGATGAGGTAAGATCTAACCTTAACACTTATGGACAACACTCGTCTTCTCTTAATAAAACTGTCTCACAACTAAGTGCTGTCACCTTAAAGCAGAGCAAACAAAGAATATCTACTGGGGAAAGTAAATGACTCAGAAAATAGGGGGCAAATAAATACCATCAGAGTTATAGGAGTTCCAGAGCGATGGGAAGGGAACAACATGACAAATTTCCAACAGTCTTTTATTCCTGAACTGTTAAAATACCAGTGGCCATATCCTCTTGAAATTGAAAGAGCCCATAGGACTCCAGATCCAAGAAACTCTCAGAATAAACATCCTTGCCCAATTATAGACTGCTTTCTGAGGTTCTTTGTTGAGGAGGAAATATTACAAGTTGCTAGAGAACGTGGCTGTTTACAGTGTCAAGGTTACACAATTCTGCTTTTTCAAGACTTCTCTTCAGAGTTAGTGAACTAAAGGAACGGATTTTATGAGGTGAAATAAGAATGTTAAAAGCTGGGAATGCTATACCACTTTAAATATCCGTCTGTCTTCCATATCAGAGAGCAAGGAAGGGGGAGTGGTGTCTTGTACTTCTGTTGAGGATGCTTGGGCTTATATTCATGTGGCTACTGAATCGAGCCCTTCAAATAACTGCCATCCAACTTCAAACTCTTAGAATCCAGCACATGCCATGGCTCCTACTGTGTTTTATTCTGCTCGTGCTACACAGGAGTGCATGGATTCTGTGCAGTCAATGGAGGTCTGCCCCTCTCCTTCTGCCTCTCTTCAGACAAATCCTAAGCTAAATGTGAAAGCCTCAGCACCCCTTTTCTATTCCTCTGCTACTAAACTAAATCTGAAAGGGGGGACCTCTCAAAAATTAGTGAATTCTCAGAAAGTAAAACCCACCTCCAAGGTTGCAACTTCATCCCTGAGACAAGGAAGACAGTTTATTCAATCCTCCCCCAGGCGCAGACGCAGGACTAGATGCCATAACGGTTCCACCCCTGTCCATGGCTCTTTTATTGATTCTTTTGAAGTGGAAGGGGAAGAAGCTTTGCTTGGTCTGCTGGAAATGAGTACCCCCAGAGTAATCTCCTAGAAGAACTAGAGGGCCCAAATGCTCAGAATCCATCTGTCTGTGCACAGACTAATACACCTGATGTTTCTCCTCCCAGTACTACATGACTTCTGTTTACCTCTAGCTTATGATACCCCAGATTTGATTGTTTCATTGGGATGCTGAAGCTTCCTTTTTTTTCACATCAGCTCTATGCCTTTCTTTTTATTCACCATAAAGGGTTGAGAAATGTATGTTGGTACTCTGAAAGATCTTGAAGCCTGGAATCCAAATGAATCTTGCACTTGTATATTCTTGGAACCCTACCAGTCCCATTCTGAATTCTAACTATGGTGCTATTTTTTTTTTTCTGCTTATGTTGGGAAACTAATGGTCTTGATGTTGTATAGAGGCTGGGGTCTGTTTGGCTACTTTCAACCTTTCATTTGTTTTAAGATATAATAACTCCTTTTTGATATTTCTCTAGGTGGTGAACATCAATCAGCCTTAAAAGCCATCATTTTTTTTTTTTTTTTTGCATAGTAGTCACTTAGATTAAGATTTTAGTTACTAAGATGTTTGTGCTGCTCCTTTTTTCTTTTGGAGGGGTAGTGTGTTTTTTCTATGTTGACATTGAACTCTGCTGCGGACATGGTGAGGCTAAAAATATTATGCATTTACTGCCTGTGCTCAAGAGACCAGTTAGCTTCTCATTTTGGAACAGCTTTTTAGACACTTATAATGTTGTGGTTTTACAATTTTACTCTGTTTATGGCATCCCTCATTAGACTCTCCTGCTCTGATTATGGAGTCCTTTTTCAGTCAACTAACTCTACATTTTCTCTCTGAAGTATGGCTAGCGAACTAAGGGGAGAGTGAGTCTTTCTTTTCCATGAGAACTGATCACAGTTGCTTTACTTCATGTCCACTATGTGTTTGCAGACTGGAGGGCCACCGGATAGCAAACCAGGGTCTTTTTCAAATCCTGACATCAACTTAGTATGATGGGGTTGTGGTCCTAAATTTTTTGTGGTAAAAGTGCAACTGATGGAGTGACCCTGTTCTGTTCTGATACAGTGATTTTATGATTGTCTTTTTCTTCTCCCTCGTTCATGTCTAATAAGCTATCTAGAGGGGAAATGTGGTGACTACTGATGTTGATCTCCATGGAGTAAGGGGGAGTGGTCTTGCTTGTGAGCATGCCTGACTCTCCTAATTCCTGAAGACAGCAGAGTTTAAATTGTGAGGAAGATATGAGAGTTTCTTAGCAGTTTCAGCACTGAGTTGAGCTAGAAGGCCCCCCTTTTTTTAATATTTTTTTTCTTGCGGCAGACATGCTATTTGTTCCATTATATTTTTGTTTCACCCAATACAGTCTGCTCTGAGGCTTACTCTGAATTTTATCATATACATTGTTATCTAAGCTCTTCGTTTGCTCCTTTTGCCTTTGTGGGATGTTATGTTTCTCATAAATGAATACTGCTTTATATATGTAACTAATTAACAAGGGTGGAAATTACATTATATTTTTAAATTTTCTGCAACTAATCTAATTTCAAACCAAAGACTGTGTAATTTATGTTGTTACTCAAACTGTAACTGCAGATTTTCTTGCATTGGCTGGTGTTCATACATGTCTACACTTCTATTTAGCAGGCTAGGTTGTAGACAGGTAGACTAAGATTAGTGTTTTGGACCAGTGATTACATCACCATCTTGGACCAAGGTTCAGTGGTTAGAAGTCCATCAGTAAAATATTCTACTGTACTGACTTTTGAACTACTTCTGCTTATCTTTTGTTTTTGCATTCTAAATCTCTATTTGTTACCTATAGTTGTTATAGAACCATTTTATTACATTTTATAATAGCAATTTTCATAGCTCTTAGTTTAAGTACAGTATAAAGCACTTCATAATCTATTAAGTAGTTTTAGGTCTGGCTGCTGATTAAACTTTTAATTCTGTTTTATTCACATACCGTTGTAGATCTCTAGGAATGTCAAACTTTTCTGTAGGTTCATGGAATATTAAAGGGCTAGGGTCCCCAGTCAAGAGGAAAAAAATTCTAGCGTATTTAAACAAACATAAACTTGATATTGTTTTACTCCAGGAAACACATCTGGAGGAAGATGAAGCAAAAAAACCTAGCTAGATCTTGAGTTTCTCAAGTGGAATTTAGTTTTTTTTTAATTAAAAAAAGGGGGTTTGGCTATTCTTTTTAGGAACGGGATTAACTTTGTGAAAAGCTCACATTATGCCAACTCAGAAGGCAGATTTCAAATTCTTGAAGGTGCTATAGATGGGAGGGAACTCACCATTTGTAACATTTTTGCTCCAAATTCTGGACAGGCTGTTTTTGTTTTTCAGGGATCTAAATACACGTCTAAGTATGATTAATCACAAAAAACTTATTTTGGGAGGAGACTTTAATGAAGTCTCAAATGATCTGATCAATAGAAGCTCTTCTTCCTGCCCTGCCCTGTTAAGATTTCTGCTTCTCAGCTTGCTGTCAAAATACTTATGTCTGACCTACCTTTAGTAGATGCCTGGTGCTTATTAAATCCCACTGTAAGAGACTATTCCTTTTATTCTGTGAGGCATGTTTCTTACAGCAGGATTGACATGATTTTCATTTCCAACCATTTGGCATCGAATATCATGCTGTCACATATTAAAGAGATATCCCTCTCTGATCATGCACTAGTACAGGCCGTGATTCACTTTGAAGGTTCTAGGAGTAACTGCATTAGGTGGAGGCTAAATATCTCTCTCCTGCAAGATCCAAAATTTAAACTCTGGTTAGATCAGGAAGCAGAAAACTTTTTTAGCATTAATGACAATGGGGAAGTCTCTCCGGGCTGCCTGTGGGACTGTTTGAAAGTGTACATGAGAGGGAGGATTATTAGCTTTGCATCCTCTAAGAAAAGGCAAAGGGAAAATGATTTAACCCAAATGGAGCAGAAACTTTTAGACTTACAAAATGAGTATAAACAAAACTGCAAAAAGAAAGGAACTTTGCTAAATAACATTAATAAGCTAAAATATGATATCAATAAAAATATATGCTGCTAGGGCAGAATATTCTTTATATAGGACTAAGCAACATTTTTGGGAAGCTGGTGAAAGGGCAGAGAAGCTCTTGGCTCATCGGCTTAAAAAGAGGGTAGGTCAGAATTTGATTCCAGGTATTTCTAATGCTCTAGGTACCACTGAAGTTTCAAGTTCTAAAATAAACTTGGAATTTGAATCTTTTTTCAAGACATTGTACTCAGGTTCTGGTAAGAAGGATGTGGGAAGCTCACAGTTTTTTCTAGATTCAGTTAACCCTCCAAGTCTTGACGGAAAAGATAGAAAAGTCCTGAATTCTCCTATTTCCCGAGCAGAATTTAATAGCATTATTAAAAGGCCTCCATCCAAATAAGACACCTGGTCCAGATGGTTTGCCGGAAGAATTCTACAAAGCTCTAGGTGATAAAGCTAAAGACTACCTTTTCAAAGTTTTTATTTCATCTTCTACCTCCCAGCCCTTACCTGATTCTATGTATCATGCATACATCACTTTAATTCTTAAGGATGGAAACGATCCCTTGCAATGTGAGAGTTACAGGCCCATTTCTCTCCTTAATGTGGACTATAAAATTCTTGCCTAGATTCTAGCTTTTAGACTGAAGTCCTACCTTACCAAATCGTTGGGGGAAGAGCAAGTGGGCTTTGTACCAGGCAGAAGTGGAGCAGATAATATGTGTGGGCTTTTAAATGTAATTTGGAAAGGGAAAAAAATGCACAATCCTGATGAAGTGTTAGCCTTTGATTTCTGCAAAGTTCTTGATTCATTGAAATGGAACTACCTTTTTCAAGTACTTGAGAAATTGCACCTGGGAGATACCCTGATTTTTTGGCTAAAAATTCTTTACAAAAAATCTTCTGCTAGCATGATCTCCAATGGCTTTATCTCAAACGCCTTCTGTTTATATAAAGGCTCCAGATAAGGTTGTCCTCTCTCTCTCTCTCTCTCTCCATATTTATTTATTTTGGTCATTGAGCCATTAATTAGGAAAATCTCTCAATGTCATGAGGTCAAAAGAATCAGGACAGGCAAAATCATCAATAAAGTATTTGCTTATGCAGATGACTTGCTAGTCTCTCTTGCAAACCCAAGGGAATCAGTGGCTCACTTAGGCAGAATTTTTAATGACTTTGCCAACTTCTCTGGTCTTAAATTAAATTGGTCCAAGACTCAAATTTTATCTCTAAACTCATATTTACGCCCAGAAGACTCTCTAGGGATGGTACACTCTGAACTTAGATGTTCTAGCTATTTAACATATTTAGGTATCAACTTGTCTAAAGAAACCCCTTAATCTTGTAAACTTAAGTCTCCTCCCTATAGTAAAAGAAATTGAAGCAGACCTACAAAAATGGAAAGGCTTTAATTCATCTATATGGAGTAAAATTAACTCAATCAAAATGGTTATAGCCCCTAAATTATTTTACTTTCTTCAGAACTTACCCCTGAAAATAGACAAGGGAATTTTGAATTCACTAAATAACGTAACTAGAGTTTTTCTCTGAAACTCCCCTACTCGTAGGTTATCTGTTGCAAAGCTTAGGGCTCATAAGTCTGATGGTGGTTTCGGACTCCCTCACTGGGAAAAATTTTATTTTGTTTTTCATTTTAAACAAAGTTCCTGGTACCTTACTTCTCACTTAGATAAATATCTACCCTTGTGGTTCAGGGTTGAGATGCAAATCTTGCAACCATGTAAACCGTCTGATTATCTCTTTACCAAGCTTCCTACTTCCCTGAATGATCATATGTGTATTAATAATGCCATCTGGGTAATCAAAAAAATGAAGAACTTGCTTCGCATTGAGAATTTACCTACTTGCTTGACTGCACTTTGGAATAATACTACGTTATTTGATAATCAAACACCATTAATGAATATCAAGTGGCAGAAGCTAGGTATTACAAATATGCAAGCTCTACTGGGTGAAAAAGGGGACCTACATTCTTTTAACTTACTCAAAAACCAGCTTAAAATTTCAAAATTCCACTTTGCTTACTTTCTCCAGCTAAGAAAGGCTCTTCAGGACTCAATTCTAGGAGTAGGCCTAACTCTTAGAGAGGATTCTAAGTGGAATTCTGTCCTTAAGGAGGCAAATTTAAGGAAAGAAGTGAGTCTACTATATAAACGCCTAATGAGCCCAAATGAACCCTCTCTATTATCAGCCTCAGCCAAAAGTAAATGGGAGGGTGACATTGGGGAATCTAAAACTGCTGAGGAATGGGCCTTGGTCTGGGATAATGCCTGTTGCAGTAACAGAGAGATCCAAGCAAGGGCAATACAATATAAAATTCTTCACTATTGCTATTATTCCTCTAAAAAGCTATTTTCAATAGGCTTTCAAACAGATGGGAACTGCTGGAGACGTCAGGAGGATGCTGTTCTGTGTCATATGCTTTGGTCCTGTCCCTCCATCAGAGACATTTGGGAGAAGGTTCACAAGGTGTGTGAATCTGCATTTGACTCACTGATTCCTTTTAATCTGAAATTTTTTATTCTAGGAATAAATACAGGCCAAAGTAATTTAAGTAAGGGCCAAAACGCTGTTATCTGGTCAGCTGCTTTAAGTCTCAAGAGGCTACTTCTCTGAATTGGAAATCTTCTTCCCCTCCCGTCTGTGCAGTGCGGACCTCTAAAATGAGTGAAACCATCAATAATGAGAGATTGGCGCATCAGGCTGTTGAAAAAATGTCTTTATTTGAAAAAACTGGGCACCTTTCCTTGCATATTTAGGTGCTACATAATTAACTAATTGGTATTATTTTCAGTCCTGATCTAAAATAAATACAGGCCCCAACACCAGGTATGCTCTCGCTCACAGGTATGGGGTGGTAGGCCTTTTTGGCAAAGTAAACTTTAGGCAGTGAAGCATTCATTTGCAGTTTAAAGCATTGTATTTATGATTTCTCTTCATTTCAGGCATTTCAAACTGAAGGAAACATTGTTTAAAAATGAAAATATCAGGCTAAGTAATTAAAATGAAAATACCAGGCTGAGTAATTCAAATGAAAATACCAGACTGAGTAATACCAGTTTAAAGGTGAACAACATCTTTCTTAATACAATAATGACAATATTTTGAATATCTCACATTGAGAATATAAGTAATTGAATGTTGTATCCAATATTTTATTAACAGAATTGAAAGAAATCCCCATGAACAAGCTCTTGTAGAGTGAGACGTAGGGGGCTAGAGACACACTGTGAATAAATACCAGAAAAAAAGTACATACCACTGAAGACTTCATTATTTCATAGACTTTCTAACAAAATATTTTGCTTTTCAGCAGTCCATGATCCCTGGTGTCCAATGGCTGTGTCTCTCTCCCTCTCTCTCTCTCTCCCTCTCTCTCTCCCTCTCTCCCTCTCCCTCTCTTTGATAGAAAGGCAGGTCCTGTAAGAGCCATTGGATGTCCTGGAAAGCACAGTCACTGATTTGATCTCTGGTGTCCAATGGCCACAGCACACTCTAAGTTACAGCCGTCTGACAGTAATGCCAAAGAATAGAGATGCACAAACTAACAGCCATCTGGGAGCACAGCAGGAGAACAGTGTGACAGGCTGACAGTGGAATATGTGTACTTGGTAAATTTTTTACGATCCTAGGCAGGAGACTGTGTGACAGCTTAGTTTAGTTTAGTTTATTAGTCTAGGAATTAATACCTTTGAGCCAAGGCTCTTTTACAAAGGTTCCACGTCACAAAGAACGTTTAACAAAGCACGATACACATTACAGGTAAAACCAGACAGGAAAGTTACATCATAAATTTGCTATTAACAGTTTAAGGCAGTAACGTTTTTAAGTTTCATAGAAAAACAAGCTATAACAGGTTCAAGTGAGTAGACAATTTCGAGGTTAAGGAAACTTCCAGGAGAGGGTGATCATTAGGCGCCAAAAGGAGGCTAGAGAGGAGTGAAAGGTGGTGAGCGGGAGAGTAAGTGAGAGGGGACAGGAAAAAAGGGGGGGAGTGAGTTTGGGTGGGAGACAGGAAGTAGTAGAGGTACCAGAGGGTTCATTAGTCAGGGAGGAAGAGGCCTCAGATGTGAGGATGGACATGAGGAGTAGTAGTCTTGTATTACAGAGTTTGAATGGTTGACAAGACCAGGGCAACTGTGATTTTGTTACAGTGAGGAACCACAGAAATGCTATAAACTGCAGCAGCAACCAACATGGCTGCTACTACTTTTTCCTTAAGAAGTGAGGAGGCGGACTGATATCACTAATTGAACTGAGGCCGTTACTAGGCAGAATAGGTGACTGTGGTCAGTAGCTGTGCCTTTGCTAGGTATTAAAGAGCTAGTAGAACCAAAAATAGTAGACACAAAAATGTTACAGATTTTAAGAAATAGTCAGTTGTTGTGTTTTTATTTCTGAAGTATTTTTCTTTTTCCTCTAGCTCATTAGGACATTTTTTATGTGATAATATTGTGCTGAGTGTATTGAATAGCATTCTGCCTGGCAGCTGACATAGCTAGGCTATTCCTTCTACTCCATCATCGGCACTGTGACCTCACTAGCTGTGACATTTGAGGTGACTCACCTGTCAGCTGCTGAGTGTCTCTTCCTGAGCAGTTGTGATGTCACAGTCAGTGATGCCACAGTGCTGATGATGCAGTAGGAGGAACAGAGCTAGATCCTATATGTCAGCTGCCAGGAAGAGTACTGTTCGCTACAACACACTTACTAAAATCGAGTGAAAAATCTTCTAATTTACTAAAGGGAAAAGAAAATGTACCTCATGTATAAAAGGTAATAGTTGACTGCTTTTAAATACTAATATTAGTTTTAGGCAGTACACTACCGCTTTAATAAATGGTCAGGTGACTGCTTTTAACCAATGACATTTATGGGATTTCAAATTTATAAAATGGGTACTGGAATCCCATTAATGTTATTGGTTAAAAGCAGTCACCTGACTATTCACTAATGCTTAGTAAAGGCACAGCTACTGACCAAAGTCACCTATTCTATCTAGTAATGGCCTCAGTTCAATTAGTAAAAGTAATCCATCACTTCAATCCTTAAGAAAAAGTAATAACAGTGATGTTGGCTGCTGCCACAGTTTATAACATTTCTGTGGTTCCTCATTTTAATAAAATCACAATCACCCTGTTCTTGTCTCCTCAGCAAACTCTGCAATTCAAGTACTGTCACACAGCCATCTGCCTAGGATTGTAAAAAATGTACCAGATGTGCATGCTCTGCTGTCAGTCTGTCACACACTCTCCCCAAGTTGTGCTCCCCTACAACTGTAAGTTCATGCATCTCTGTTCTGTGGCTTTACTGTCCAATGGCTGCACCTTAGACAGAGCATGAGGCGGCCGTCAGACAGCAAAGATTAAATCACTGACTGCTCTTTCCATGATAGTCCAATGGCTCTTTCTTACCAACTGCACATGAGCTGCATTTCCAGAACCTAAAAGAGAATTAGAGTCAGCCGTTGGACACCAAGGATCACCGATTGCTGGTAACGAACCATGTGGTAGTCACTTTGATCACTGACCAGGATGATAGCAAGACAAATAATAAAGTTTTTCCAAGAGTTTAAATGTAAGCCACTCCAAAAGGGGCTTACCTTGTGGGCTATGGCCTCAGCCCTGTCCCTGGTGGGATTTGGGCCTGGCGGCCTTGTTGTGTTCCGGGGCTGTGGCCACTGATGTTCCATTGCTCAGCCCCATCTGCTGAAAGGTGCCGAGTTCAAAAAAGATGTTCTCATGACTTCAGGTGCTAAGGGGGATAGTCTACTGGTCCAGGGAGCTGCTGAAAATCAGACCAGCAGACATAAATAAAAAACATGGCTGCTGCACACCTTGTGCACATGCATGGCCACAGTGGGTGAGCAGAGATGTAAAAGGGCCATGGCTCCACAGAGAGAAGCACCTAAAAAAAGAATGTGATCAAGGGGAGTATGTTTTGGGAGCCCAGTGGGCATATAGGGGCTCCCTCAAATAAGATAAAAGGTGTGCTGGAAAATCAGAACCAGAAGAAATAACTCTCAGCCCCTGAAAGGGCTTAAATTAAAAGTACTGGGGCTGTGTTTGCTGGGGGGATTATAAACATATATGGCAGCCTCCATGGGACTACTGCAGGTAAGGGGAATGCTGGGAAAATTCAGAGGGCACTAAAAAAGCCCAGGAACAGCGCAGCCAATCAGAAGGGGATTCTTTGAAAACTATAAATAGGATTGCATACCTACCAAAGGAGGAGTTCAGCTTGAGCCTGGAGAGAAAGCAGACTGCAGCCAGGAAAGACTGTTGTGGACTGTCTGGCACCAGGTCTGCACCTTTGCCTCATTGGCCTGTTTGGTCCTCTAGCTAAAGAGTAAGCAGAGTGCCTGAAAGAGCAGTCTACAAAAGAAAGACATCAGAGAGTTGCTGCAGCAATGGAAATTTGGAAGTTTTCTGCTGAAAGTGAAGCTGGAAGTGTGTTGAAGAGAAAGTGAAAGTAACTGGGCTGCAGTGTGAGAGTAGGGACTATAAGAGTGCAGCATAGGAAGAAAAAAAGCACTGCAATATTGAGCAAAGACTGAGCTACTGTGTTTCCCCACCTCCCCAGTAGGGTAATATGACAGAGTTGAATAAGACCCTTTCCCATTTGTTATGCAAAAATAGTTAAATGCAAGGATTGGTTCTGTCCTCTCCTTTTCTGTCTTGTCTGTCTGGTTGCGCAACCAAAGGTTCTCGTGAGACCTAGAAACTGATCACTCTGCTGGTCTCACGATTCTCCGCCTCTTGTTGTTGCTCTGCCTTCTCTTGCTGTTTCTGTCTTCTCTTTCCCCTTGCATATCTGCAGTTATAAAAATATATGTGAATCTGTATGTGAAACTGGGATCCCTTGGTTTGAAATGTGTACAGTTATGCTGTTAAAGAGATTGCAAAGGGCTATTTGGAATTTAGGGGGTTAATGTGAAATGCAGTCTGAGTTCCTCTCAGGCTTGTTTGCAAACCTTTGCTGAGTTGTCAACAGATAGTCAGTTCTGTGTCACCGTGTTCTATTAGTTGCATCTGCAAAGAAATTGACAAGAACATTTTGTGAGAAGCAGGATGTTTTCTTAATGAGTTCAGGATGAAGACGCTAATTACCTGGCAAATACTTGTTATAAAAAGAGCAGAAATGCTTCTGAGAGTGAGAGAGAGAGAGTGACAGAAATTGAGACTTGGGATTAGAGATCCCTCAAACAAAGGATTTTGTTTTCTCTGTTTGCACTGCCTTTGTAAATAGTTCAGTGAACAATTTTAATTTTTTATTGTATTGTTATTGCTAGTAATATAATGCTACCTGTGAATTTTACAACAGCTCTTGGTCTTCCTATGCTTCCTGACCTATGCCTCAATGACAGATGGTTCAGAAGTGGGATTTATGCTGTGCATACTCTAAGCCAGGAGTCTTGTGCATGGGTATTAAACCTGGTACCAGGGAAACATTGAAGAGAAGTATGGATTCCACGGCAGCATGTCCAGGAGTGATTACCAGAGGAATGGCAACCAAAGTAGCAGAGACAGAAGTCCAAGCTAAGACTGTACAGCCAGCACCAGTCATGGAAAATGAAGAACAGGCAGTGACAAAACCTGAAAGCCTGACTGCCTTTTTCAAATGGTGGGCTATACTACAAAAGAGATGGAGAAACTGAGAAGAGAGGAGGTGCAACAGAGAGAAAAAAGAGATTCATCGTTTAGTGGCACAGAGGAGAGAAGAAATGCAGCGACAGGAGCTGCGATGGCTGGATGCCTTGCAAGCTATTGGAGGATCTGGCTCAGGTCCAGCAGAGGAACAAGACACAAACAACTTACAGGACATTAAACTTATAAAGCTGTGTCCCCTGGATGACACTGAAGCATACTGACAACTTTTGAAAGGGTTTCCACAGATTGCCAATGGCCAAAACAGCAATGAACAATCAGGCTGGTACCTTACCTGACAGGTAAAGCCCAACTTGCCTACAGCAGTATGGACACTGCACAGTCAGAAAAAGATGACCAAGTAAAAAGAGAAATCTTGAAAAGGTATGACATCTCAGGAGAGTCCTAAAGGCAAAGATTCCAGTCCCTGAAGTACAGCTGAGTCGACAATCCTCAAGAATCTTTCTCCCAACTCAAAGAACTCCTTATTATTAAATGGCTCCCACTAGAGGGCAAAACAGTACCACAGATCATTGACACAATTGCAGTGTACCAATTCATCAACATCCTATCCACAGCTGTGTAGCTTTGGGTAAAAGAACACCGACCAGAAAGTGGGGAAAAGGCTATTTCTTTAGCTGAAGACTACCAGATGGCCAGACAGATGCCACAGCAGCGAGTAAACAGTCAAGCACCAGTAAAACCCTCTTTTCCCTATTAAACTCCAAGTCTGATAAGAACTCTGGTGGGTGTAACAAATATGCACCCAAAAACTTTACTTGCTATAACTGTAATAAACCAGACCATATTGCAAGAAACTGTCATAGGAAGAAGTGTGACAGTGGAAGAGATTTGTCCCTAGCAAATTGGGGCAAGCACTTAACAGATGTCAAGGTGGGAGATAAGACTGTGAAGGGACTTATAGATTCAGGAAGCAGGAAAACCCTGGTGCATGTTGAAATTCTTGAAAAGAACTGGGCCAAAGGACTAGGTACTGGTGTCATCTGCATCTACGGGGACACTCGATACTATCCCACCAGCCAAGTGACTCTGACTATTAATGGGGTGTCGCACAAAATGAAAGTGGGGTAGTACCTAAGTTACCTGTACCTGTGAATTTTGGAAATTACTTTCCAGGATTTACTGAGTTAATCACAGAGACAGTAAATCCTAATGTTTCAGCAGCTGTGATTACAAGAGCACAGGCAAAGAAACTCTCAGATGGTGGGGACTCTTTTCCTTTTGGTGATTTTGATTTGGGCTTGTCTGAGCACAGCTCCAAGATCTAGAAGACTGATGGACATAAGGGGTTAATATATGAGAATGTTGAAACTGAACTTATAACTGATTGTGATTTTGTTTCAAAGCAAGCTAACAATGTTTCTCTACAGGGTTATTTTAAGCAGCTGGTGGTGAAACCAAAACAGGGTGAACCAATGTTTAAAAATGTAATGGATTACTGTACAGTTTGGATTAAACCTCAGACACAGGAACAGATATAACAATTGCTTATACCACAAAAGTATAGAACTGAGTTGTTACAGGTAGTCCATGATAGTCCTACGGCTGGTCATTTAGGGAGGGATCGCACCCATGCCAGGTTGCTGTACAAATTTTACTGGCCTTGAATTCCTGAAGATGCTGCTACCTGTTGCAGATACTGTGCTGAGTGTCAGAAAGTAGCCCCCGTTACTAAAAAAGACAAGGTGCCCCGGTGCTCCTACCCTTGATAGATGTGCCTTTTAAGAGAATTGCAATGCATGTGGTTGGTCCCTTAGACAAAAGTAAAAAGGGTATTTCATTTTGGTAGTATGTGACTATGCTACTCGATACCCAGAGGCAGTTCCAATGAGTACTGTCACATTCCCAAAAGTGGCAGCAGAGCTTGCCAAACTTTTCAGCAGGATGGGCAGACCAAAAGAGATTATTACTGATCAGGGTAGTAATTTTGATGCCGCGTTGCTGAAGGACGTGTGCCAATTGCTAGGCACCAGTGCCATAAAAAACTTCCCTTATCACCCTCAGACAGACAGTCTTGTTGAGCATTTTAATCACACCTTAAAACACATGTTAATAAGCATTTGTCAATGCCGAATGTTGATTGCGTTGGTCTGTTGAGCTCGCTCACTGGCCTTCTGTCAGTCGCTCAGTTTGTTTCTTCCGGTGCTGCAGGTTGCTCTTTTGTACTGGGCTCCTGCTGGTACCTTGTTCTGCCCAGTAAGAAATCTGCAGCTGTCCCAACAGAACTCCACTGAGGTTGCTCACTCCCCCCCCCCACTCGCTCATTCTGTTTCTCCTGCCACTGCAGGTTGCCCTTTTGTACTGGGCTCCTACCTCTGTTGGTGGCTTTTTCTGCCCACAAAGAAATCTGCAGCAGTCCCAACGCAGGTCTGTTGAGCTTGCTGACTCCCTCTCTCCCACTCACTTGTTCCGTTTCTGCTGGCGCTGTAGGCTGGCCTTTTGTCCTGGTCTCCTGCCTGCATTGTCGCCTTTTTCTGCCAACAAAGAAATCCACAGCAGTCACGATAGAGCTCAATTGAGCTTGCTCACTCTCCCTCTCTCACTTGCTCATTGTGTTTCTCCCGGCACTGCAGACTGCCCTTTTGTACTGGGCTCCTGCCTGCAATGGCACCTTTTTCTGGCCACAAAGAAATCCACAGCTGTCCTGAAAGACCTCCTTTGAGGTCGCTCACTCCCTCTGTGTCACTCACTCATTCTGCTTCTCCTGGTGCTGCAGGCTGCTCTTTTGTACTGGGCTCCTGCCTCTGTTGGCACCTTTGTCTGGCCACAAAGAAATCTGCAACAGTCCCAACAAAGCTCCATTGAGCTCGCTCACTCCCCTTCTCTTCACTCGCTTATTCCCTTTCTGCCAGCGCTGCAGGCTGCCCTTTTCTATTGGGCTCCTGCCTGTGTTGCCACCTTCTTCTGCCCACAAACAAATTTGCAGCAGTTACAATAGAGCTCCACTGAGCTCGCTCACTCCCCCTCTCTCACTCGCTCATTCTGGTTTCCCCGCCACTGCAGGCTGGCCATCTGTATTGGGTCCCTGCATGCATTGCTGGCTTTTTCTGCCTACAAACAAATCTGCAGCAGTCCCAACAGAGCTCCGTTGAGCTCACTCACTGCCCCTCCATCACTCTCTTGTTCTGTGTCTCCTGCTGCTGCAGCCTACCCTTTTGTACTGGGCTGCTGCCTGCATTGGCAGCTTGTTCTGTCCAGAAAGAAATCTGAATCAGTCCTGACACAGCTCCACTGACCTCTCTCACTCACTCATTAAGTTTCGGCCGTCACTGCAAGCTGGCCTTTTGTACTGGGCTCCTGCCTGCATTGCTGCATTTTCTGCCCACAAAGAAATCCGCAGCTCTGTTACATAGAAACATAGAATGTGACGGCAGATAAGGACTGCTTGGCCCACCTAGTCTGCCCATTTTACTACCTAACAGATAAATTGCAGATCCTAGTTAACCAACTGCTTACATCCTCCTACCCCCCCGTAGGACTGCCTCATGTCTGTCCCATGCATTCTTGAATTTCCCCACTTTACTTGACTCATCGACCTCCTCAGGGAAGACTGTTCCATGCAAAGCTCGCTCACTACCGCTCTGTCACTCGATCGTTCTGTTTCTCTTGGCGCTGCAGGCTGTGCTTGTGTATGGGGCTCCTGGCTGTGTTGGCACCTTTGTCTGTCCACAAAGAAATCCGCAGCTGTCCCGACAGAGCTCCTTTGAGGTCGTTCAGTCTCCCTCTCTCACACACTCATTCTGTTTGTCCTGGCACTGCAAGTCGCCCTTTTGTACAGGGTTCCATGCTTACTGCTTGGCCCTTCAGGAAGACCTAGTTGTTGGTTAATGAGGCGGGAAAAAAAAACACAACAGGGGAAGTGTACATACTACCTTTACTGTGTAGAAGGGTGGTGATCCACTCAGTGTTTACTGTGGGAGCAGAAGTCAAACATTGAGAAAGTGGACTGCAGAGTGATTTTGGAGGCATTTTTTAACAGTGCCAGCTAAAGGAGCACATCGGTATAGGTTTGCACTACTCTCTGCTGTTCAAGATTGCAATCTGAGGTGTGATGATTCACTTCATGAAACTGCAAGCTCATATGCGGCCAGGCAGTACTAAGGACAAGGTATGGATGATGGGGTGTTCAGCAGAAGGCAGGCCAGGTGTCTTGCCTTGCTTGGAAAAAGAAAGCCTTATTTGTGGATTAACAAGAGAGCATGAGCTTTGGAATTAGACCAGACCAGTACTTTGCTGCGTGACCCTGAGCAAGTCACTTAACCTCCTTGTGCTCCCAGGCCACACCTGTAAACAAGCTTACAGCTTTTTGTGTCAGTGTGTCTCTCCTGGTTAACTAAAAAAAAAATTCAGGGCATCACATAACCACTAGATCATTAGGTAATTGAAGTGTTGTACTGTACTGCGTCTTGTCAAAGAGAAAATCAGCTGGATTGCAAAACATTTTCAGCAAGTTAAAGTAAATAAAATGAACAAAATCATAGCCTAACATGAGTATAGTACTGATAAAAAATAATCCCAAATTAACACATGGTGTTGATCATTCTGGTACAGCAATTCAAAACAAAGAGGGAAAGAAGAACTAGTCAGCACTACAGGAATATATGTGTGTCTCTGCCTCTGGCTCCAATGATGTCATCATAACTTATCACTTAACACACTTTACAGACATCTTAGGGAGAAACCAATGCTGTATTTTGAAAGTGAAAGGCTGTTTACATTTTTCAAAAGCTATGATACTGCATTTATGTTATTTACGTAAGTGCAGTTTTAGCATAAATGTAAACAGCAGCCTTTACTTTACCTCGCAATGAAGCCAGATTTTGGAGTCTGCAGTTTTAACAAACTGCTTGTTTAGGTACCCTTTAAGTCCTGGCCAGGATTTTGCCAGAAAATTGCACCCAGGATTGACAGTAAAAATTAAGGGTTGTACATTTAGAGTTTGGGCCCCAATGAAAGATCCCCACGTCGACTTCTGAGCTGTGGTGTCGTACCCACCAAAAAGACTGAATAGACTTCCTGGGTATCTGCTAGGGGAAAGACGGGTGCACCCACAGGTGGGAGGTGGGGATTGTTTGGAGCAGAATTATTAGCCAGTTGTTATTGCAGGGGCGTAGCCAGGATTTGATGGGGGGGTTCAAATATTTCTAGGGGGATCCAGGGGCATGCTCGCCCATAAAAGTTTAAACATTTGGAGTTAAATGGTGCAGTTTAGTGCATTTTTAGGCAATAACTGTTGAGTTACAAAATGCATCACAATTTAAGTTGTCAGTCTCATCCCTCCCCAGTCCCAGGTCTTTGAGGTGAACTTTGGATTCTTTTCCCAGGGGCATAAAATATTACTTTATTTTAGTTATTTATTTATTTAGATCTCGGATTACAAGTACCTTTGCGCCTAGAGCTCTTTTACAAAGGTTCCATGTCAGCAGCATAATACAACAGGTTAACAGAACAGAAAGTATGGCAAAACAGTATACACAGAGAAAGGAGATCAACAGGTTTACAGACTAAGCAGGTTATGGTAAAATAATTGTAAATAAGAAAAGAAGCAATAGTTGACATTCGCAGTGAATTAAAGAATAGAAATAAGTAACGCTAAGCAGTTTCATGCACAGGAATATATACAGTAAATTGAAAATCAGCCCAAACAAGCTTTGTCAGTTACTGGTAAAATCATAAGGTAAGGTAAAATTAGCCAACAGGCCTTGTCAGGACAGATGGGGGGAGGCATTAGGTAGAGGGGAGGAAAGGTGAAGGGGTAGGGTAGCGGGGGGAGGGGATGTCAGAGGTGGTGCTAAGGAGATTTAACAGTAATCAAGTGCTAGGGTTATAGATTGCCAAAAAGGGTTGAGCAGAAACTGTCACAGGAGCGAGTGGCAGAGAGTAGTCGCTGTAGCTTGGATTTGAAAGGGTCCATTTTCCACCCACCTTGTTCTATTCATCTTTGCCTTCACTTTCTATGTGTCCCAATGTGTTGATTCACAAACATTTCTGTCAAAATTGACTTAGATATTCTTTCCTCTGACCTGCCTGGGCATTTCTGCACTGAAACTCCTAATATTTTCTCCTGAATTTCTGTTTCCTTCGCAGAAATATTACTTTATTTTCCCCTGCCATGTTCTATTCTTCTTTGTCTTCACTTTCTACTCCCAATATGTTCATAAACACCACCCAAATATTTTCTTTCCTCCTCTGACCTGCCCACTCGCATTTCTTACACATTCTTGGAACTCCTTACAGTTTTCTTTACTAATATTACTTTATTTTCCCCTAGCCACCCTTGTTCTATTTTCATCTGTGCCTTCACTTCCTATGCGTCTTTTAATTCACAAACGTTTCTGTCTCTGATGACCCAAATCTTTCTTCTGACCTCAGTGCCCCCTTCATTTCTACATTGGCTGTACTTTTTAACTTCCTAAATTAGTGTCCTAGCACAGCCCCCACTTCACAGCAATGTTTTTTTTCTTCCTTCCCACGATCTCCAGTCTGTGTCTTTGTGGCTTAGAAATCTACCTTTTCCTTTCTTTTTTATGGATGATTGCAGACACTGATCTCATTAAGTGGCTTTACAGGGGCCAGACACAAATTATTTTGCCACTGGTTTTGCTGCAGTTTATACTCTGTGATTATTGCTGCCACTCCCCAGGCTGGTCTAAAGGGACTCTGCACAGCTCACGCTCTCCGAGCTTCTCTCAGTCTGACTACTGTGACTCACCCCGAGACCAAGCCCCAAGAGAGTCAGAGACAACTGGGTGACCGAAATTTAATGTATATGCCACCTTATAGATGCAACTTTGAGTGCTCTCAGTCAGAGACACACTTCTCCAACTCACTCATAGTGAGAAAGTGACCGTTTAGCACGAGTCTGCGTGCCCTGCTCCTCTGAACAACCACGGGACCTTCCTTTTGCAGATCATCGAACCAGTCAGTCCATGACTGTTCTGATGCTCCTAGGCAGTTGTCCTGTCCAAGGCAGGAGGTGGAGCTTCTGCTGCATATTCATGAGCCAATGCCTGTCACTCAATCTCCTCAGCGCTAAGCAGAGCCATTCCGTTTTGACCCCGTGGCTGCTACAGTGAGTAAATGCACATTTTAAAAACACATTGCAGCTTTTAAACATTGAGGCAAGCAGGGGGTGCATGCACCCAGGACCCCCCCAAGCTATGCCTATGTATTGTGATTGTAGTTTGATCCCCTCTTTTTCCCTACCCTCACAATAAAATACTGTTGGTGTTTGTGTTAATCGCTACAATAGAGTGTTTCTGTAAAGAAGGGTTGACATTGTCAGTGTGTGTAGGGAACTGTTTGGGGACAGCTAATATATTTTCCTGGGGGGAGGTAACCTGCTATTTGTCCACAGGTATTCCACTTCCTCAAGTGGAGGCACCGGGCCACTCTACACCTACCTACCTATCCTGACCCAGGCTGGCCCCCTCAACGGCGATTGCTGTGTGGATCTTGACAGCTAAAGGTGAGTCAAAGGGGCTGTTACATAAACATGATCCCTCAAAGTAACCCAAGTTAGCATGCAGAGTAGTCAAATAAAAGTTTCTGCTTTGCATTTTAACTTTTTCTTCTGCTTGCTCTACTTTCTGATTTGCAATTCAGTGCTGCATGACATCAACTAATTGTAAAGATAGCAAAAATTAAAATGTTTTTATTTATTTTATACCAGGAGAGACACACTAAGCTGAAAGCTTGTTTCCAGGTGCGACCTGGGAGCACAAGGAAGTTAAGTGACTTGCTCAGGATCACACAATATGCAAGTGGGGGCTGTGGGATTCAAACCCAGGTTTCCAGGTTTGCAGCTCAGAGCCTTAAACCACTGCACTATACTGCTTTTGTTAAAAAAAGCCTTCGACATGGTACATCATCCTGTCATGCTAAAGAAGCTCCAATCCATTGGAGTATCTGACCAAGCCCTTTCCTGGTTCCATAGCTATCCTGACAATCGGACTCAGGCGGTAGCATTTCACAAGGCCCTTTCCTCCCCCCTAAACATCTCCCGTGGAGTTCCCTAGGGATCCACTCTTGGCCCTCTACTCTTCTCCCTCTTCCTAAATGATATTCCCACCATGTCCCGACATAGCTGCACTCTTATGTACACAGATGACCTTGTTCTCTACTCTGGGTCAAAATCGGTTGCTGCCATCAACTCCACTCTCACTAATGACTTCCAGTTCCTGCAGACCTGGCTCTCTAGCAACCACCAAGTCCTGAACCTAGAAAAAAACCTGTGCTATGTTATTCAGATCCTCTAAAAAACTGTCTGCCCCTGCGAACAGGCTCCGGGTTTAATGCCTTGACGGCTCCCTCATCTCAAACACTGAGTCCTTCAAGTACCTTGGGGTCACTTTGGATCCACACTTGACCTGTCTCAACATGTCAATATGGTGTGCCGTGCCGTCAATGCTAAAATTAGGCGGAGCTTATCAGCGTCATGCTCCCTCCTCCTTCCACTAGACTTTCTGTTGCGAGAGGATTCTCTTACCCCAGCTCCAATATGCTCTGCCCCTCCTCTTTGCTGCAAACCCTGCTACACTCCACAAATGGGACACTGTCTACAGAAACATCTGTAGATTTGCCTTAACTGCCCCACGTCTTACCCATCATTGTCTCCTTTACGCTGGCTTAAATTGGCTGTCACCTAAGGATATTCGAGCCTACTCCCTGGGCTGCTTTATCGACTCCCTGTCCTGTCTATCTTGCCAACCTCCTGACTCCTGCCTCACACACCCGTACCCTCAGGTCTTCCTCTGTCACTATGCTCTCCACTAGACCTTGCATGACAAAAATGGGTGAACAGGCATTTGCCCATTTTGCTCCCAAATTCTGGAACTCACTCCCACTTATAGTGAAAACTTCAGCCTCCCATCGAGAATTCAAAAACTCGCTGTTCACCCACCTCCTTGCCTCTGGCCAGTGCAAATGCTCTTAATTTGCTTTGTCCCACTGCAGACTGTTGGGTCTGACCCTGAGTACTACACTAATGTTCTCCCATGCAATACGCTTGTCTAGGTGGGTATGAACCTTGATGTCTTTACTGTCCTCAGCTGTCTTATGGTTACCCTAATTGTTTTATTTTACATTCTTATTATGATCTATGCCTAAAATGTACCCTTATGTAACTGTTACTGTGCTACCCAATGTATATCTTGTTTTGCTCCTGTACACCTATATTATGTCTGTGCATTTCTGCATATTGTAACCAATGTCCTGTGCTCTCCCGGGTCGTGCCTGAAAATAGGCAGGTCTGTTGCCTAGCGCACTTACCCGGTTACCAAAAGCTAATAAATAAATATAAATAAAACAAATGTCACACATCAGTTTGTTACATTAATTCTCCAATAACTTTTATTACAAAACTAGTTAAACTGTCATACATTGTTTTCAGTGCTTAAGGATAACAATATACTTCTCAGTGGCGGAGCCAGGTTTGGGAGCCAGGGAGGGACACTCAGTCAATCAAGAGCTCCACAATGAGCACTAAACAGTGACTAAAGATGGTGGAGGGGCACCACTACTCACACTGGGGCAGCCAGGAGGGGTGACTGCCCCCCAGCCCCCCTCTAGCTCCACCACTGCTTCTCCTATATACCCCGCCAAAATGGTGGGTTTACCTTGGGTCGTATCCCTAGGCACTGCAGTGCTCTCTGCCTGAGAAGGTCCCAGTCTGATGCTCTGCCTCTTGAATTTGGCCAAATCCAGTGAGGTAGATGTAAATTCAGATGTAAAGGACTGCTGCATTCTTGGTTCCTGTGTGAGTGTGCAAACTGGTGCTGCCGCGCTGTGCCTTTAAGAGGTTCAGTCCTGTGTACACAGTGCATGGCTTTTGTTGGGTCTGAGGGAAACAAAGCTCACGATCGGCCAGATAGCACTCCTACAAGTCCCATTGTATAATCGCTTACTGGTGCAAATGCAGCCCTACTGAATGCCGTAAACATTTCTGAAGCTGAACCTTTATGTTTAAAAATTAACTTTAAAGTTTGGACTAAGTTTGGGACTGTTCACATTCTGCACTGTAGCAGCCATGATGATGCTTTGACCATGCTTCTAAGCCAATCAGAGCTTAAGGGGTCCTAAAGGGGTCCTTTTGCTATGGCTGCTGGGAGAAAGTGTAAACTGTGTGCTTGGTGCCTATTTTGACCAATCAGAATGCAAGAACTGTGACTGATAGCCTCAGCAGCCAATCAGAACCCAGAACTATGTTTTTCTTCAGTTAGAGGGGCAGCTGAACTGGGGGCAGTCCAGAGAGGGCTTCCAAAGAGCGAGAAGGCTTGAGCTATTGCTCTGGAGAGAAGAGTGGAGGCCTGCCTAAGCCCTCACAGCTGGGCAGCCTGTATGAGCTGTGATATGAACTGCTGAATTTGCAGAAAAGTTTATTTTTTCTCCCAGGCTGAAAAGGAGTAGTGATTTCTTCTGGAACTGCTGTTTGAAACTGAAAGCCAGCCTGTAAGCAGGAAAGCTAAATCATCCAAGCTGTATCTCGGCGAGAGACTAGGTTGCCTCAGAGACTGCCTTCTGAAACAGAAGCCTGGGGCCTCCAGAATAGTCTCCATCTCTGTTGTCTAAATGGGAGATCTGAATTTCTGTTGTGCCAGCTTGTACACCAAGGACTGCAGTTTGCAAGCGGGTAAGCTGTGTGGCCTGTCTGAGACTGTACCAGAATTAAAACTAGTGATGCCAAACCATTACTCTGAGAAACTGTTGCTACCTATTCAGCAAATGCTGCTGAGAGACCAGTTTAGGGAGTCCTCTCCTGTGGAGAAGGTCATCGCAGGTTGCACCCTTCCTTTGGGGAGAGGCCTTGACACCAGGGTGAGTCATGCAAGCTCTGGTCCCTGTATCTTGGTCCCTGTCGAGAAAGAAGAGACCTGCAGCCTGCAGCCATCAGCAAGAGAGCCAGTCCTTGAGAGGAACCAGCCTGAAAATCAGCCTGGCATCCGAGGTCATCATTCAGAGAGTACAACAGGGTCTGACCCTGCAAAACAAAATAAATAGTGTTTGCCATCTGATTTGCTTTTCAAGTTCTTGTTGTAGTTTAAACTGTTCTGCTGGCCATAGGGCCTGGGGATTACAATTTCCCTTGGGTTTAAAGTGTTTTTGAATGTGGCCACTGCCAAGGGTGAGATAATCACTAATCATTTGTTTATTTAAGGGCCCCAACCAGCTGCAACGCCAGCCAACCCACTGCAACACTCAGGCCTGCAACAATTAGACCCTGGGTACTCGGACTGCAGAAACTGAATCTGGTCAGGGGTCACATGCATTTAAATGTTTATTTAACACTAAAGCCTAATAATTACTTTATGGTGACTACTGATTTGCCTTCCCATCCCCTCTTCAAACCCCCAAATAAATCAGTTTCTTGTTTAAATGTTAAACTGATTCTGGAGCATGGGTTAATAGAAAAGCTAAGAAGTGTCTTATTGCTACTGGAAATCTTGCTTTACAGGTGTACAGGATGTATCTGGGAAGTTCCAACCCTGTTGATAAGAGTGGTAACTGTGAGCATATTATTAGCATTCACCAATAATTGTGACATTGAATGTTTAGTAGAGTGTATGGTACAACTCCATGTGGGGGACCACTGGTTAGGGCTGTGGGTAGGTACAACTTCCCAGAGGGTTGTGCTAGCTTAATATCAAATCCACTTAAGGATCACGCTGAGTGGAGGCACCACTCAAATAGCATTATTTTTGGTACTGAGCCCCTTGTGCTAGTTAAATCAGAACCCCGGCCCCTCAACCTGCATTTAGGGCAGCAGGCAGGGGTAGTAGCCCATTGGGAGATGGCACCTGGGTTACACCTGTTTTAAACTAAACAAGAACACTTTCTCTTATTTTATTTTAAAAATAAATACCCTCTTTTATAAGTGTGGAAAAAAAAAGGAGCAGGCGGCTCTACACAGCATGGAGCTGTGCCAAACAAAACAAGGCAGGCTACTTACAGAGTGGAGAATTAGAAACAAGGTCTCCATCATGCATGCTCATAGGACACAGTTCGTAGACAAAAAGTGCTGATACCAGATGTATTCAAATGAAAGCCTTTATTAATCCAATGTAGTTAATCCAAAGTATGATAAAAAGCAACGGCCACTTGCAGGAAGGCAAGGCAAGGCAATGCAAAATTTATTTAAAAAACGCCCAATCTCAGAGGCTCTGGGCGCTGCACAAAATAAATAAATACAACATCAAAAGACACAGAATACATCATAGATTTAAAAACTTAAAAAAAGATTATAACCCAAGATATTATTCTCATAATCTGCTAAAATCCATAATTCAACCCTAAAAAGCGTGGGAAAATAGGAGAGTCTTCAGGCAAACCATAAAAATATCTACAGTAGGGGCACCCCCTGGCCCCAGATGGCAATGAGTTTCAGAGAACGGGGGCTGCAACACTAAAAGATCTGTCGCCAGCGGATCTTAACCTCTTTCTCGGAATCGCCAGGGGGCCCTTGCTGGAAGAGCAGAGTGGGTGGACAGAGAGAGCAGGTGCAAGAAGGTCTAACAAATAACCAGGGCCCTGCCCATGTAGGGCCTTATAGATGAGAAGACCCACCTTAAAGAGGATCCTCCATCTCACTGGCAGCCAATGCAATTCACGCAGCACCAGTGTAATGTGGCAAGATTTTTGCTGCTTGGTAAGTAACTGGGCAGCTGCGTTTTGCACCAGCTGCAGCCTACAGAGAGATCCTCCAGTGACCCCAAGGTAGAGCGCATTGCAGTAGTCGAGCCTAGAAGTAACTAAGGCATGCACCAAGGTAGGGAGGACCAGAGGCGGAACAAAGGGCTTTATCCTGGCGATATTTCTAAAATGGAAAAAACAGGAACAGACCGTGGAGGATATTTGTGCCTCTATAGTCAGATTCCTATCCAAAATAATGCCAAGATTTCGCACCCAAGAGGAGGCCTTCAATGAAACAGCTCCCAGAACAAGTCCAGTCACTGAGTCAGAGGCCATCCTATCATGCACTCTGTTCGACTCCACTACCAGTACCTCCGTCTTGTTGGGATTCAGTCGCAACCAGCTGGAGGCCATCCAGTCGTTGATCTCAGCAAGGCAGATGTTTAGCACGTCCACTGCATTAGTTGTTTCTGAGGCAAAAGAAAGATATAGCTGGGTATCATCGGCATAACAATGAAAACCCAAGCCATACTTCCTAATGATCCCTCCCAGGGGAAGCAAGTACACTGCAAACAACATTAGGGCCAGTACCAACCCCTGAGGGACTCCACAAGATAGGAGGCTAGGAGTGGAGGAGAAATTCCCTATCACAACCCATTGCCTCCTGTTGGTAAAAAAGGACTCGAATCAGTGAATGACAGTACCGATGAGTCCGCAGAGCTCCCTAAGGCGTTCAAGCAACACACAATGGTCCACAGTGTCAAATGCTGAGGAGAGAGAGAGAGAGAGAGAGTGAGGAGAACAAGAATTGTCTTATCCCCACGATCTCTCGCTCTGAGGAGATCATTCTGCACCCAAACAAGCGCAGTTTCTGTGCTATGCTTCACCCAAATTCCTGACTGAAAGGGATCATACAACTCATGAGTCACGAGATGCTCTTCCAATTGAAGCGCCACCACCTTCTCAACTACCTTTGCCAAAAAGGGAAGGTTGGATATAGGTCGGTAATTTGCCCTGACCTCTGGGTCCAAAGATGGTTTCTTTAATACGGGTCTCACTAGTGCCTCCTTCAAGGCATCAGGAAAGACCCCCTCTGATAAGGAACACCAGACAATCAGAGCAAACACCGAGCCAATGGTGTCAATGCATCTCATTAACAAATGCGTTGGCACCGGGTCCAGCTCACAAAAGGTGTGCTTCAGATTGGTTGCTACCTCAATGACCCCACTTACCTCCACCAGTCTAAACTCTCCCCAACCAGGCAACTCAGAACACTTTAGGCGACTACTGCCAGCTACGACATTGCTGGCTGAAGAAGCCACCTGCCAGATACTGAACACTCTGTCCGAGAAGAACCAAGCAAACTCTTCGTATTCAGTATTAGGAAAAACCTTCCCAGGCTGTAGACAGGCAGACCGAAGTAGCCTGTCCACAGTCTGAAAAAGTCTAGTTGGTCGATTCTTCCCGGCAGCAATCTCCCTGGACAGGAACACTGCCTTTTTACGGTTGATTGCCCCCTGATATGCATTATAGTGCACACGCAGGGCCAGTTTGTCCACCTCCAGGCCAGATCTCCTCCAGCAGTGCTCTAACGTCCAACCCTTCTTCATTTCCCTGAGAGCCCCATCAAACCACGTGGACCTCAGGTAAGAAGATCTGGGTCATACATGGACAGGTGCGAGGGAGTCAGTGGCGTCAGATAACACCCTATTATAGGTATCAACCCCAACGCCAATGTCTCCGACACATGCATCACCCACACTAAACAATTGAGCTGCCACCAAAAAACCCTCAGGGGTCAATCCCCATAAAGGGCGACAGCTCATCATCTCAGTAGGGGGAGGGCATCCAGCAGGAGCCCCAGACATGAACTGCACCGTGCAATGATCAGACCAAGGTACTCAATCAACCTTGAGATTATCAATTTCAAGCCCCAGTGAGAACACCAGGTACAACATGTGGCCGTCCTGATGTGTCGCAGCAGTAACAGCTTGTGTCAGGCCCAGAGAAGACATAGTCTGAAGGAGGTTGTGACTACACCTTGAAGATTGGTCATCAGCCCAAACATTGAAATCCCCCAGAAAAATACATCTGGGGGCTTCCAATGTTTCACCGACAATAAATTCAGAAACCTCCTGCAGGAAGTTCTCCATCGCCCCAGGACAGCGACAGATAAGGCAAATCCTACAGCCTGCACCTGGACTCCCACAAACAGCCACACTTTCAAGTGAACCTGGGGTTCCCACTGGGTGCACAGTGAAGGCCAGGCTGGATCTAAAACAGATGGCTGTGCCACCGGCCCTACGTTCCACTCTGGGGCAGTGCACTATGGTACACCCAGGAGGGACTGCGGCCTCAAAAACTGGACCCGCATCATCCCCAACCCAAGTCTCCGTAATGCAAGCCAGATCGACTAAGGAAATTAAGTCTGCAATAATTGCCGTCTTATTTCTAATCGATCTGGCATTGCAAAGCACCACCCTCAGGGGATTGGTGGGTGATACAACCCCTTGGGTTACCTGACCACTTGATCTGGTGGATTCCCTGGAGACAGGCACCAAATATGTCTGGCATCTCTCACGTACCTGTTGTAGCCCAGGGCACCTTCTGGAACCAACAACCCCTATCCTGCCACCCTCCGCTATGCATGGGACACCCCACTGCCCATGATCAACCTGGCTCCTCCTAATCCCCACTTCCCAACAGCGTTTTGCTGTGGGATCTGGCACTGGGAAGGGGATGAAGGGCCACAAATCACGCAGCAGGGAGCCCTTGTACACTATCCTAGCCCCTCCAGGCTCCCCAGATAACACATCACTAAATATTAAGACCCTGAGGCTAAAGTAATAACTAAGTAATTAATGATAAATATATCTCATTTAAGTACCCCTCCCTGAGATCACAGTCAAACATTTTTGTGTGTGAACGCACTTTCTCAAGACTCTTGCCAACTCTCCACTCTGTAAGTAGCCTTTTTTTTATAAGTGCAATAACCCACTCCAGGCCATTGATGTATAGAAGCATTATTGCACTTCCTGGGTGTTTGAAGGTCACTTGGCCTTTGGCCTCATGCCTCAAAACGTGCAAGGGGTGTGCATTAATTCCTCCATACACCCATGGCCTGTTGTGAGTTATAGCTTACCTGTGGATAGTACGAACTTCTTTTGAATTAGCACATTTGCACAGCATACTTATTCATCCCTGCTTATGAAGTGGAGTGAACATGATGGGCCTAGAGTCCCTTCTGACTTTAAATTAATATGATCAAGTTGGGATTTTGAATTCTTGCAAAAATAAAGATAGCTTCCGATTGCTGGCCATGCCGGTATAAGGGGATGTGCCACTTGGGGGCGGAGTGAATGTTTCCTCCCCTTTGTGAGAACGATTGCAGTATTTCCTATGCAGGTACTTTTCAGTGCGAAATGTAAGGTATCAAAATACCAGTATTGCGACTGACACTATATATACCTCGGTTCCAGTGCCTGAATAGCCCAATTGCACTATGCTGCAGTTGTTGGTTCCTAATTTTTTTCAGTTTTGTCTCACTCGACAATACCAAAACTCTGCTATCAGCATAATAGAGACAGAGGATGTACCAGTTTATGTAAAGGGAGGCGCAGTGAAAATTCTCCTCTTGCTATATGTTGAGTCAGCTCTGCTGCAGCTGACAAATCTAATTTATAAAAGGGACTAGAAGACCGCACTTACTCACATATTTGTCTTCAGACTCACTAAGCCCAAAAGGCATTTTCCTCCTCCACATATTTTGAAACGTGAAAGATTTATTTATTTATTTATTGTTGTTTACCAAATAAGTGCACCAGACATAAAGAAGCCTTTTTTCAGGCATGACCTGAAAATACCACCAGACGTACAGTGTTGAAGACTTACAAGAGTGCGTGATGAAGCAGGGGAAGGTGAAGCAGACCCATGCTGGGTTGAAAGTGGCCGAGATTGTTCCTGGTTTTGCCCCACCCACCACACTCTGATGAGACTCACTGACACAGCTGCATGCATAGTGCCACCATGTTAAATTTTAGCATTTTGCATCAAGCCAGGGCAGTATTACAGCCACACACCCTGGTATTGCAGCCTCCCCCACAGTGTATTTCTGCCATTTTGACTCCCCACCCATGGGCTACTAAGAACAGTCATTTAATGGCAGGTGGTGTCCAATGCACACTCAGCATTGCCTCTTTGGCCCCAGTGCGTCCTGGTCCAGGGTCAGGACTCAGGCCAGGCTTTTGATTTAATTATTTAGTTTGTGTTTATCGGGTAAAGGCACTAAACATACAATGCTAATATTCAGGCACGACCAGGGAGAGTACTGAACTACAGTGACAAATGCAGACTTGACATTTACATACAGCATAGAGCAAATTAAAGCAAAACATACCAGATTAAAAAGGGGATGAGCGATACTGAGGGACTGACAAGATTCAGGCTACTACAAGGTGGTCTGGAAGGGGGTGCTGGATGGAGGAGGTGACCAGGATTTTGGTTAGAACATAGTGATTTGGGCTGATGGATTACAGGATTCTGGTTACAAGGTGATGAGGGGTATATGGGATGCCAAGAATCTGTAAACCACAAAATGTAGTTATCAACAGTAGGTAAATGGGGTGTCAGAGTTCTGTATACTACAAGGTGCAGTTATCCAAAGTAGGTAAATGGGGGGTAAGGGTTCTGAGTACTACAAGGTGCACTTATACACAGTAGGTAAATGGTATGCCTGGGTTCTGTGTACTACAAGGTGCAGTTATCCACAATAGGTAAATGGGGTGCCAGGGTTTTGTGTACTACAAGGTGCAGTTATCCACAGTAGGTAAATGGGGGAGCCAGGGTTCTGAGTACTACAAGGTGCAGTTATCCACAGTAGGAAAATGGGGGGGCCAGGGTTCTGTGTACTACAAGGTGCAATTATCCACAATAGGTAAATGGGGTGCCAGGGTTTTGTGTATTACAAGGTGTAGTAATCCACAGTAGGTAAATAAAGTGGCAGGATTCTGTGTACTACAAGGTGTAATAATCCACAGTAGGTAAATTGGAGACCAGAATTCTGTGTACTACAAGGTGCAGTTATCCAGAGTAGGTAAATAGGGTTCCAGGGTTCTCTGTAATACAAGGTGTAGTTATCCAAAGTAGGTAAATGGGGGGTCAGGGTTTTGTGTATGGAAGCACCACTGGAGGTCGACAGTGAATTTCCTGACCTCCCACCCAGTGATGGCAGAATACTAACGCCAGTATTGTGCCGTCCCAAAATGAAGAGTATTTTAAGGGGACTACACCCCCTGTATCCCTCGGATTTCTATGTAATCAACTCCAGATCTGAGTTGTTCCAGGGAAGGGGCAGAACACCAGGAAAAAGGCATCACCTGAAAACAGACCATTACACTGTAATGGTCTGTTTTCAGGATTCGCTGTTGGGATGTCGCACAGTAGGAGGCAACCACCTTGTACTACAAGACATTGTGATCAACAGTAGGTAAAATAGGTGCCAAGGTTCTGTGTACTACAAGACATTATAATCAACAGTAGGTAAATGAGGTGCCAGGGTTCTGTGTACTACAAGACATTATAATCAACAGTAGGTAAATCAGGTGCCAGTATTCTGTGTACTACAAGATATCGTTAGCAACAGTAGATAAATGGGGTACCAGGGTTCTGTGTACTACATGAGATTGTTATCAACAGTAGGTACATAAGGTGCCAGGTTTCTGTGTACTACAAGGTGCAGTTATCTACAATAGGTAAATGGGATGCCAGGGTTCTGTGTACTACAAGAGACTGTTATCAACAGTAGGTAAATCTGGTGCCAGGATTCTGTGTACTACAAGACATTGTTATCAACAGTAGGTAAATGGGGTGCAAGGGTTCTGTGTACTACAAGACATTGTAATCAACAGTAGGTAAATCTGGTGCCAGGATTCTGTGTACTACAAGACATTGTTATCAACAGTAGGTAAATGGGGTGCCAGGGTTCTGTGTACTACAAGAGACTGTTATCAACAGTAGGTAAATGAGGTGCCAGGGTTCTGGGTACTACAAGACATTGTTATCAACAGTAGGTAAATAGGGTGCCAGGGTTCTGTGTACTACAAGACATTATCAACAGTAGGTAAATGAGGTGCCAGGCTTCTGTGTACTACAAGACATTATCAACAGTAGGTAAATGAGGTGCCAGGGTTCTGTGTACTACAAGACATTGTTATCAACAGTAGGTAAATAGGGTGCCAGGGTTCTGTGTACTACAAGGGGCAGTTATCCACAGTAGGTAAAATAGGGTACCAGGGTTCTCTGTAATACAAGGTGCAGTTGTCCACAGTAGGTAAGTGGGGTGGCAGGGTTTTGTGTATGGACGCACCACTGGAGAGCGACGGTGAATTTGCTGACTTCCGGCACACTGACAGCACACTACGACACCAGTACTGTGCCATCCCAAAATAAAGTGTTATTTTAATGGGGCTACACCCCCGCATCCCCCCGATTTCTATATAATCAACTAAAGATCAGAGTTGTTCTGGGGAGAGGGCAGAACACCGGGAGAAAGGCATCTCAGCGACAGTCACTGTAATGGTCTGTTTTCAGGATTCGCTGTCGGGGTGTCATGCTGGAGGGGGCAACCACTGTGTACTACAAGACATTGTTATCAACAGTAGGTAAATGAGGTGCCAGGGTTCTGTGTACTACAAGACATTATCAACAGTAGGTAAATGAGGTGCCAGGGTTCTGTGTACTACAAGACATTATCAACAGTAGGTAAATGAGGTGTCAGTGTTCTGTGTACTATAAGACATTATCAACAGTCGATAAATGAGGTGCCAGGGTTCTGTGTACTATAAGACATTATCAACAGTTGGTAAATGAGGTGCCAGAGTTCTGTGTACTACAAGACATTATCAACAGTAGGTAAATGAGGTGCCAGGGTTCTGTGTACTACAAGACATGATCAACTATAGGTAAATGAGGAGCCAGTGTTCTGTGTACTACAAGACATTATCAACAGTAGGTAAATGAGGTGTCAGTGTTCTGTGTACTATAAGACATTATCAACAGTCGATAAATGAGGTGCCAGGGTTCTGTGTACTATAAGACATTATCAACAGTTGGTAAATGAGGAGCCAGTGTTCTGTGTACTACAAGACATTGTTATCAACAGTAGGTAAATGGGGTGCCAACATTCTGTGTACTACAAGACATTGTTATCCACAGTAGGTAAATGAGGTGTCAGGGTTCTGTGTACTACAAGACATTGTTATCAACAGTAGGTAAATGAGGTGCCAGTGTTCTGTGTACTATAAGACATTGTTATCAACAGTAGGTAAATGGGGTGCCAGCGTTCTGTATACCACAAGACATTATCCACAGTAGGTAAATTAGGTGCCAGGATTCTGTGTACTACAAGACATTGTTATCCACAGTAGGTAAATGAGGTGCCAGGGTTCTGTGTACTACAAGACATCATTATCAACAGTAGGTAAATGAAGTGCCAGGGTTCTGTGTACTACAAGACATTGTTATCAACAGTAGGTAAATGAGGTACCAGAGTTCTGTGTACTACAAGACAATGTTATCAACAGTAGGTAAATGAGGTGCTAGGGTTCTGTGTACTATAAGACTGTGTTATCAACAGTAGGTAAATTGAGCTAGCCCATCTTCACAGCGGTAGGGCTACTGCTTGTGATGCCAGCAACCCAGGTTCAGGAATGAGCATGGGATTTTGAGGACTAGCCAGGGGGAGGAGGTTTGGCCATTTCAGAGGATGCTCCCCTCCTACGGAGAGTAAGGGTCACTGTCCTCTTTGCAGTACTGTCACCTGGGTAACCACAGGTGGCAGTGCAGTTAAGGGCACCCTGGGTGGGTCAGACACAGTCTGGAGACTGACCCAACAGCACACTTTTTGTGGCAACACATCTAGGTCTCCCTTGCAAGCTTGCTTCTGGTGGGGCTGGAAACTTCAAGAAAAATTGCCCTGCTAAAGAGGACGATGGACCTCGGTGCTCCTGGTATGCTTAAGCCATCGCAGCATTTCTTGACAAAAGCTGAGCTGTTAGTTTAGAGATATATCCCATTCATATGCTCCACCTTGGAGGAGAAATCACGGCAGCATAGAGGATGATGCTATGGAATAGGTAAGGCACCCGGGGACACCATAGGGAAACCAGAAGGAGTTCACTAGCAAAGAACAGGAAAGGGCCTTAACTAGAAAAAAAATTGTAAGTAAATGGAGTGCCAGGGTTCTGCATACAAGATGTAGTTATCAACATTTGGTAAATGAGGTGGCAAAATTCTGCATGCTACAAGGTGTAGTTATCAACAATAGATAAATGGGGTACTAGGGTTCTCTGTACTACAGGATGTACTTAGCAACACAAGGTAAATGATGTTCAGGGATTCTGTATACTACAAGGTGTAGCTATCAACAGTGTGTAAATGGGGTGCCAGGATTCTGTGTACTACACAGAAACGTAGAAGATGTCAGCAGAAAAGGACCTCTTGGCTCACCAAGTCTGCCCTAGAAATTCCCTGCCTACTTGTATTGCCACCGACCCTACTTGATCTCCGGCCTTGCCTCCCCCCAGCCCTGTCACTAAGGTTCCCTTGCATCAATCCCATGCTTTCTTGAATCCTGTTACTATTTTGGTACCCACCACCTCTGCTGGGAGTCTGTTCCAGAAGTCCACCACCCTTTCCATGCAGAAGTAGTTCCTCACATCCCCTCTGAGCCTCTCCTTTTCAGTTTCCAATGTGAAATGCTGTCTTCCTGTAACTTATTAATACCCTTGAGGTACTTGAATGTCTTTATCATGTTTCCCCTTTTTCTTCTAGCCTGTAGAGAGTACATATTTAATTCCTTGAGTCTCTCCTTGTAGGACTTCTGATGTAGGCCATGTGCCATTTTGGTTGCCTTCCTCTGTACCACCTCTACATGATCTATGTCCTTCCTGAGGTGGGGCCTCCAGAACTGGACACAGTACTCCAGGTGCAGTCTCACCATTGATCTATACAAAGGTAGCACCACCTCCGTCTTTCTGCTGGTGATACCCCTCCTTATACACCCCAGCATTCTACTAGCTTTTCCTATCACTATATCATACTGCTTTGCTACCTTTAGGTCATCAGATGTGATGACTTCAGGTCCATTTCCTGCTTTATTGTTGCCTCCTCCTCCCCCCAAATGGTACGTTGCCTCTGGGTTCCTATGCCCAATGTGAATAATGTTGCACTTTTTGGCACTGAAGCCCAGTTGCCATACCCTTGACCGTTCTTCCAGTTTTTTCAGGTCCTCCCTCATGTTTTCTAGTCCCCCCCAGGTGTGCCTACTCTGTTGCAGATTTTTCTGTCATCTACAAACAGGCAAACTTTCTCATCCAACCCTTCTGTGATGCCACTAATAAAGACATTGAAAAGGACCAGTCCCAGAACTGACCCCTGTGACACCCCACTGGCCACTGTGCCTTCCTCTGAATGAACCCTATTTACCACCATCCTCTGGCTTCTGTCACTCATCCAGCTCTGCAACCATTTAGCCTTTTGACCTACTCCTAGGCAGCCCAGCTTGTTTACTACAAGGTGTAGTTATCAACAGTAGATAAATGGGGTGTCAGAATTCTGTATAGTACAAGGTGTAGTAATCAACTGTAGGTAAATGGGGCATCGGGATTATGTAAACTACAAGGAACAGTTTTCCATGGGACATAAATAGGGTGCCAGGATTCTCTATACTACAGTGCATAGCTGTAACAATAATTTTGTACTTTTGTTTTCATTTTTTTGGCCCATTAAATCTATCTGATGAGGGGACAGAGATGTGCTGGGGAAATGAGGTCAGAATTGTTGCCAGAGGCAGAAGAAGCTGCCCCCTGAGAGGCAGTTACAATCTCTTTGTCCTGTAATGACAGGACCCCATTGTCAGTTAATGAGAGAGCTTCAAACAGCCCAAGGTCTTTTATGTCAGGAAACCGTCCTGGCCATGCATTGTGCCCTGCCAGGCCAGACATGGCTCAGAACAACGAGAGGGGTTTATGATTCTACAAAACACAAGGTTCCAGTTTGGGCCAGCTTTTCAGAGGGGTGGTACCTCAGAAGACAAAGAAAGCGTTGAATCTATGATGTCAGAGTGACTTATTTGATAGTGCAGCAGGAGGGGCTATCAGCAGAAGGCTTCTGAGATCTGGTTAGACCCTAGCAAGTCAGTCGGTGCTGGGGCTTCATATGTGCACCATCTGACAGCTGAAGTCTGCCATGTATCTCTAAGGATCCTGTGTGATAAGAGTCTTTCTACTCTGTTACATTTAAAAAGCTGCAGGGAGCTTTTTTATTTGTTTCTTCTGCTGTGTGCAAACCATTTCTTATTAATTTCTGTAGTAACTCTGTAATTCTCATTGGTTTTGTGCATGTGTGATATCCTGTAGAGTATGTAAATATTACTTTTATATATTTCATGTCTCTGTGACTGAATCAGTTGGATGAACAGTTAAAATATGTCTCTGAAAAGGGAGAAAATGATAACAGCTACCATATTCTAAGATGTGAAGGGGTTTTCTCAGGAGTGAGTGACAGGAGAAGGCTGTTTACCCATAACCAAAGGAACAGTGTACTGTGTCAGCAGGGACTCTGGTGTAATTCAGATAAGAGATCCAGATAAAAGAATAACTAAGTCCCCAGATAAGAGAATAACTTCTGAGTGGTGGCAGCTACTGAGGTACCCGTACAGGTGTTCAGGATTAAGAAACTTGGCAACCTATTGCAGACTGTATCCTGAGCGTGGACAGGTTATGACAAACTGGTGCCAGTGGTATGGATTTGAAAGAGATTGCCAATAAACTAGTTAACTGTCCAGTCACAGAACAAAATATTACATAAGGGACCACCATGTACATTACTGCTGTTATTTTTGTTTTAAGCAAGAGTAGTTAGAGAAAAGACATTATGGACAATATTAAAAACGCTCTTTGCTAAACTTGCGAGAATTGTGCAAAAGGAGAGGAGTGGGTTATGAGGAAAGCCAATCAAAAGCAGAATTTATAAACATCCTCAAAGAAAGTGACCAGGGAAGCACTGTAAAAGTGGTGACTGCTAGCAGAAGTCGTGAGACAGAGACTAGAGAGCATGAACGTGAGCCACAGCCAGGAACTGAGGCAGCTTTGCAGGCACAGAGCGTGAAGCTGGAGCTTGCCCTGGCTCAGGCAAAGGATAAGGCGGAGCTGTAGAATACGTAGCTGGAAGCAGTGGAGTGAAAGGCTGAAGTAGAGCTGCGGAAGATGCATCTGGGAGCTGAGGAGTGAAAGAAAGAGTGAGAGGAGTGAGTGATGAAGGAGACGTGAAAGGCTGATGCAGAGAAGTGGAGCTGCGTCGGATACAGCTGAATGCAGAGGAGCAAGAGAAAGAGCACCAGTATGAGATCCAGATGAAGAAGTATGAGCGTGTGAGACAGATGGAAATTCTGTCCCAGAAGAATAACACCACAGATTGTGAGTAATGGCATGAGGGGTTTTACCCAGCCAGCCAAAATGAATTCTAAAATGTTTCCCACACATCGGGAAGGAGATGATCTTGATTTGTTTTTTAAAATCTTTCGAGAGAACCTTTCTTCAATTGAATTGGGCAGGGCTTCTTGGGCAGCTCATCTATTGCCACTGCATACAAATAAAGGTATAGAAACTTTTGCCGTAATGGACAGTGAGGACTGCATGGATTATGATAAAGTGAAAAATGCCTTGCTAAATCATTTTGAGTTAACACCTGAGGCCTAGAGGCAAAAATTTAGAGGGTTACAAAAGACACCAGGAGATAGCTATGTTGAAATGTATGTGCAGCTAAGTAATTTGTTAGAACACTGGATAGAGGGTGCAAAAGGTTTTTCTGTAGAGGAAATAAAATATGAATTTCTTCTTATTTCTTCTGGAACAGTTCCTAAAAACTGTACCTGAGGAACTGAGAATTGTACCTGAGGAACTGGAAATATGGTTGTTAGATAGAACTCTGAGCTCTGTGAGGGAGGCAGCTGAGAGTGCTGATCAGTTCATATCCAACCGACCATCCTCTCCTCATCAGAAAGATAATGGGTGAGGGACATCAGGTGATTTTAAGAGGACCCGGTGGGGGGCAACCTAATGGAATTCAGCCTGTGCCCAACCCAAAAGAGAAGCCAAGTGGTTTCAGAGGCAATAAGTCAGGGGAATGCATGTGTTATATCTGTCAGAAACTGGGGCATTTGTCATATGACTCTGCAGAAGATGTATGAAAAGGGACTAGTCCAGTGGGAGAGGGTAGCTTGGGGAGGTCCTGTACACAGAGTGCAGTGCTCTCTAACTCCACTGCACATATGCACCCAGTCGTAGTGAATGGATTGATAACCCAGGATCTGAGGAACAGTGGGGCCTCCATTTCTATGATGAAGCAGGATTTGATTCATGAGGAGCAGATCCTGCCTGGCCAGATTTCTCAGATTAGAGGTGTGACGAGTCCAGTGGTCTCAGTGTCAGTGACCTGGATCTTTCCAAGCTGGGAAGGTGGTCAGTGCATACTGGAGGCAGTGAAGCCCATCAGGATGAAGCACAACTTGGCAGAATTCTGCAGTAGAGTGCAGCAATCAATCAATTAATTTCAATGGGAGTTAATCCCTTTGGTCATGCAGGAAACCTGTGACACTGCGCTTCATCCTGGTGGACTTCACTGTAGGTGCTGTACCAGATCTGCCCATGGACGTGATTGTGGGAAACGACTTTGATAGCAGGGCCAATATTGTGTGAGTCACTACTCATAGCAAGGTGAGAGAACAGGTTCCTGAGGATGCAAAGGGGGCAGTGCAAGAGGAAGCAACCCCGACCTCCGTAGCAGGGGAAGTTGTAACTGAAGGGCATGCTGGGGGCAGCGGTTCTGAGCCACAGCAACAGGCAGAGGAGAATCCAGCCGGCTGCAGCTCTCCCACAGGAGAGTGTGTTTTGGGGAATGTCAGGCATGCAGAGCTGGTGAGAGCCCAGCTAGCTGATCCATCCCTCCAGAGAGTAAGGTCGTTAGCCATGAGTGTGGAAGGTGTACCTCCAAGTTCTGGAAAATGGGAGGTATACTGGAAGAATAGGTTCCTGTACTGTGAGTGGGTTTCTAAGAGAGGACAAAAGAAAAGGGATACTCCAGTAGACAGTGGTTCCTACTGAGTATAGGAAGCAGCTTCTGGCCTTAGCTCACAATATACCCTTTTCTGGACACTTAGAGGTCAGGCATACAGAAATGCAGCTGACTAACAATTTTTACTGGCCAAGTATTTTTAAAGATGCAGCAAACTACTGCTGGACTTGTTCACAGTGCAGAAGGGTGGGAAAGGTTGGGGATAAAGCTAAGGCAGCTTTGATTGCCCTGCTTATTACTGAAGAACCATTTAGGTGAGTTGCTGTGGACATTGTGGGGCCGATAACTGGCTGAAGCCGATAAAAGGATAAATGATGAATTATTATGTATGCTTCACCTTAAAATAGGATATATAACTGCACTTTATGAATGTGTATTTGTTGTTTATGTTGTTGTAGGGATGTTATTGTTATTGTAAATATTTTTATGCTATTGTTGTTGTTTTTTGTGTGTTTTCTTTTGATTATGTTTTTTATGTATGTATGTAATAAGGACCTCACTGGAAATGAGTTTGTCTCAGTTGAGCCTCCTATTCTTTTGCTTGTCAATTGAATAAAAATTTTACTACTACTACTTAGAACTGCAAGTCGTACGGGCAAGCAGTACATGTAGTGGTTGTAGCTTATGCCACAAGGTACTCACAGGCAGTGCCCTTGTCCTCCATCAAGGCTGAGAAAGTGGCCAGTGAACTGCTGGGGATATTTAGCTGGATGTGTTTTCCCCCCAGGAGATTCTGTCAGATCAGAGCACCAACTGCATGTCTGATTTGATGACTAGTCTTTGGGAGAAGTGTGGAATGAGGCAGCTCAGGGTCTTCCCATAAAATCCTCAGACTAACGGTCTGGTCAAGCAATTTTTTTTTTCAATGATGGTTTTTATTTCATCTAAATGCCATAACAATACAATCTGCATACTGTTAATAAAACTAGAGAAAAAGCTATCTACAATTCAGTATTCACACAGATGAACATATTCAATTGAAAAATAAGTTTGTAAAAATATAGTAATTTAAGAACTAAGATTCCTACAGCTAGAAATGGTAATGCTGTACTAGATACAAAATGAAGAGTCTTAAATAAACTTATAAAGTGATAAGATTAAAAAATGGGTAACCATATTCTATCATAGTTTTCAGGTTCATCCATCGGAGAGTAATAGATCCTATCACTGTAAGCTATAAAACGCATTTCATTGTGCCATTCTAGAATAGTAGGAGAGACTTTACTTTTCCAATTTCTTAAGCAAATTCTCTTTAGAGATAATGCTGCAGAGGCAACCCATATTTGTTGATATTAGTTCCATTTAGATGTTTCAGGAAACAGACCTAATACAAAAACCAAGGGATGTGGGGGGGGGGGAGGGATTTGGATGCCGTGACCTTTTCACACGTGTTTTAAACTGTGCACCACAAGGGTGAGATATTTGGACATGACCAGAACATTCATTAAATTTGTTTCATCCTGCAGACATCTCCAACATAAACTGTCTTTTGTGTATCCAATTTTTCAAGTTTTTGAGGTGAGAGGTAAGCCTGATATAATATATTATACGGTATTAGCTAACCTTGCAGCTCCCTGCTGCATTGATAGGCCATTTTCCATGTGGAGTGCCATTCTGCCAATGAGAATGATTTATTAAGTTCAGATTCCCAGTGTTCTTTTGCTTTAGATGTCAAAGATAGGATGAGAGAGGTGTCAGTCAGCAGTTTGTATACCATGCTGGCTCCCTTCTTAAGGGCACCAAATTTGATTATTTGATCCTATTCTGAGCAATTAGGAAGGGAGAAATTTGGCAGAAGTAATGTTCTACTAAGGGCATCCCTAATCTGTAGATACGTGTAAAATTCATATTTGTGTAGTATGTGTTTTTCTTGCATTTCTTTGAACAAGAGGATTATTCCAGAGTCTGGCTCAATTATGTCTTTTAGTCTAGTGACATCCACTTTGACCCATGCTGTATTGGCTAAGGGGTTGTCTTCATATTTTATTAATGGGTTCGACCATATTGACAACATGCCAAGTGGGAGATTATTAGGATTAATAATGCCGTTAACTTTCTTAATTACCTTTATAGATTAATTTATATAGGGATTACCATAAAGGCCTATTGGTATCTGAGTAAACATAAAGTCAGACAGGTTGTTAGGTTTTAAGAGCTGAGATTCGACAGAGAACCAGATTGAGGTGCTGTTATTTTTTTAGACTGGCATTCAGGAAGTGAGAGATGTTATGCTTCAGCCTAAATGCTAATTAGTATATATCCCACCAGGGTAACCCTAGTCCTCCAGCTGTGTGATGAGCTTTAAGTTTTACAATACTGAGTCTGTTTTTATCCCATACGAAGTTATTAATCATGTTATCCACTTCTTTAAAGTAAAGGTGTGACATTCAGTATTGTCTTCATAGCCCGTTACCTTACCACAGTGATACTCCATCTGTGCCAAAATTATAAAATGTAATACTGTCCTGTAAGGGAGGGAAGGGATTGTATCTCTGGCTAAACTGCTGGCCATCCAGTTCCTTTTCACATCCCGGTCCACCTGCTCCAACCCCCTGTGCTCTGATGTTTTGTGATGTCTAACCAGGGAGAGCGTGAAGGCGTGCCCCGCTGAAGTCTAGGGGGCTCATTTGCAAAACATTGTTACAGAAGTTTAAGCAACCAGGGTTGCTTAAGCTTCCGTAAAAATTTTTTGAAACTGAGCCCCATGGTCTTCAGTGGGGCACGCCTGCACGCTGTCCCTGGTTAGGCATCATGAAACATTAGAGCTCAGGAGCAGAGTAAGTGGACCAGGAAGTGAAAAGGAACTGGATGGCCAGCAGTTCGGCCAGAGTTATGATCCCTTCCCTCCCTTACAGGACAGTATTCCATTTTAAGATTTTGGCACAGATGGACTATTGCTAAAGCAGGGTAATGGGCTATGAAACCCAAGACTGAATGTAAAAAAGTCACACCTTTACATTAATAATTTTTGCTTCACAAGAATTGAAATATTTTGAAATACATAGAATATTTTGGGTGCCATTATTATTTTAATAGAGTTCACCTCACCCCATAATGAAAGTTTTATTCTGGCCCACCTTTCAAGGTCTGTTTGTAGTTCTTTTAAAAGAGGAGTGAGGTTTATGTCTAATAATTGATGTCATTTATCGTAGCTTTTTTGTCCCAAATAGGTTATTTCATCCTTTATCCAATCAGCATTTAGTATAACCTGTAAGATATTTTTGGATCGCTAGGGAGAGATTATTTTGGAAGGCTTGGGTCTTATTCCAGTTCATTTTCAGTCTGGCTAGAGCTCCAAAGTTAGAGAGAAGTAGGTTAAGATTCATGCAAGACTCAACTGGTTTGAAGAGAATTAATAAAATGTCATCTGCTAAGGCAAATATTTTTTTCTGTAGATTTTCCTACTTTAATGCCACCAATACCACTGGTAAAAGAGTACTACACTATTATATCTTGTAAATGTTATTTGTTTTCATTGAGGATATGGATGTTTGCTTAGTTTAGTTGCATTGTTCATACGGGCCCCCGTAACTAGCCCAGGGACCTCCATTTTCTGGTTGTTGAAATCCCACTGTGCCCAAGAGCTGCATTGCCAGATGAGAACATACTGTGTCAGTACCGTTAGATGCCACAGTATGCCTGCCTGCTTACTTAGAATTCAACAAAACAAGTTGCAGCAAGGTGTGAAATACCACATCTACCTGCAGTTAGCTTTGCAAACTGTCTTAGATGTAATGGATGTTTTTTTTTCCTTTAAATTGCATTGTCTGTGTGTTTCCAGAGAGTTATTTTTTTTGGGTTAAGTGTACTTTCAACACAGAGATACATAGTGTAATGAGTGCTGTGGCATCATGTTCTCATTCTCTCAAGGACAATGACATTTCAACAACCAGAAAATGGAGACCCACAGACTGGTTACAGAGGCCAGTATGAACAGTGAAAATAAACTAGAGCAAACATACATATATATATATATATATATATATATCCCCAACAGCTACAGGAAAAGAGTTGTCTGCTGGCTGACAAGGAAAGATATAACATTTAAAAGATATGAGGGTGTAGTACCAATTTAAGATTAATTGCTCTAATTAAGGGTTCAAAAACTAAAATAAACAGGTAACAAAGGGCATCTTAATGTGTGGGGATAGAATTCCATTTGTTACAATTTGAGTCGTGGGTTTGTTATAAATCATTGCTATCCATTTATAAAAATATTCTCTACTACCTATAATGTCCAGAATCCATAACATGTAATTCCATGTAATGGAGTCAAATGCCTTAAGGATAAGGCTATATATATCACCTTTTTACTTTTTGCCCATCATAGGAAATTAATCAGGCATCTTATACTGTCTACACCGGATCTATTTCTAATGAAGCCTACCTGTTCTTTACCAATCACTTTTGTGATGATTTTCTGTAGTCAGTTTGATAACATTTTTGCCAATAATTTATAATTGCAATTCATAATGGAAATTGTAATTAGAATATTCCCATGGGTCTTTTTTTTTTTGTGTGCAACAAGGTAATGCAGTCATCATTCATGGTGGGAGAAGAGACTGGGTTTCCTTTAATGCAGCAAAAACTACATGTAACTGTTTGTGAAAGGCACCAGTGTTGCTGGAACGGTTTGAAAAGTGGTAGGGCCAAGGACGTAAAGGGTACATTTTCCCCTATTAAATATATTACCATGATAGCAAAAAGTGATAGGGCCACTTATGAAAGTGGTAAGGTCATCCCCCCTTCCGACACCTGTGAAAGGCATTATTAGGGATCTTGTAAAACAACATTGGGAAACCATCAGGACCCAGAGTTTTACCATTGGGGGATTCTTTGATGGTTTGACTTATCTCTTCTTGAGCTATATCTTTCCCTAGATCCACTATCTTGCTTTGCAAAAAAAACAGAAAGGTTAAGGGGGCTGGGGAAGTCTTCCACCTGGTCTACCGTTAACTTTTCTCCTTCCACATAGACTTTGCTATAAAAATGTCTAAATTCCTGATTTGATTTATCTTTAAACAGGATTGTATTATTTTTGTTTTTAATACATGTAGTTAAATTTTGGGCCTTTATTTTTGTTAGTCGAAATGCTAACAATCTGCTTGATTTCTCCCTTGCTACCCAGTATTTTTGTGTAGTTCCCAATATAGCATATTCATCTTTTTGAGATAGTACCTTATTAATCTTGTATTTTAATGGTGTTCCTTTATATAGATTGTATTTATTAATTGTTTTACTCTTTTAAAGTTGGGCATCCTGATTCTTTAGTTCAGTTACTTTGAAACTGAGGCCTCTCTCTCTCTCTCTCTCCTCTCTCTCTCTCTCTCTCTCTCTCTCTCTCTCTTAGCAGATGTATGTTGAATGATTTTGCCCCAATGAAAGCCTTGTAGGCCTCCCATACACATATGTGATGTCTTCCCATTATTATGAAGCACAAAACATATTTAGTTTCTCTGCTAGTTATTTCATGAAGTGTTTTTTCTTTAGCTAGACTGACATTAAATTTCCACCTATATGATTTATGTTGCTCCTCGTCTCTTCCTATGTTAACATGTATTACTCCATGGTCCAAAATGACAATGGAGTCTATGCCTGCTCCTATTAAAGAATGTATTGTTTTTTTTAGAAAAGAAATATATAATCAATCTTGATAAATATCTGATGTCTCTTAGAAAACAAGCATTTGTCAATGCCGAATGTTTGCTTGATGGTATTGGCATTGGTACAGCAGGAGCTAGAGAGATGCATAATAGGAATGGCAGCAAAGTATTGAACTAACGCCAACCCCCAACCCCACCCTGCAGAGACTGACAGATGTTGGGGTGTGACTTTGGGTCATCGGCCTTAACGCTCATGCCATTCCACCTCACTCCACCCTGCAGATACTGACAGGTGTCACAGTGTGCCTTGGGGTCTTTGGCCCTTACGCTCACCCCATTCCATAAGGAAATAAGCTGAGATGGGTGCAGTATAGGAGAATGGGGTGAACGTTTGGGCTGAAGACCCCAAGGCACACCTCAATGCCTGTCAGCAGCTGCAGGGTGGGGGTAGAATGACATGAGCATTGTACACCCACCCTAAGCTACCCCTCGACACCTGTCAGTCTGCATAGGGTGATAGAGTGGGGCATTACGTTGGAAACCCTAATGCCCCAGGTGTTTGTTAGCATTTTTGCTCCAAATTTGCAACATGGGCTTTTTGGAACCCCATCTCATGAACAGTGGCACTATCATTTCGTTACTCAATCCCAAAAGGTGATTTTGCTCAGCAAATGCGCCATTCAGTGCAACAGGTGCGAAAAGACATTTTGGGCAAGATGTGAAAAATGACATTTGTACTGTTCATGAGGAGGTGTGAAAAAATGGCAATGTTGAAAATCTGGAGTGAAAATATGAAAAAGTGGCGAAGTTACGAGCATGCATAGAAATTGCATAACACATGCATTTTTTGGAATGTTTTCACCAGATTTTCAACATGGCCTTTTTGGGACCTCCCTTTATGAACAGTGGCACTGTGATTTCATTAATCTGTCCCAAAAGTTGATTTCACACAGCGACTATGCCATTCTGCGCCACAGGTGCGAAAATACATTACAGATAGGATGCAAAAATGACAGCTGTACTGTTCATAGGGAGGTGTGAAAAAATTGCAACATTGGAAATTTTGATTGAAAATATAAAAAATTGGCGGTTACGAGCGTGCATACAAACTGTGCAATGCATGCTCGTAACGCAGTCATTTTTTGGAGTTTTTTCACCAAACTTGCAACATGGGCTTTCTGGGACCCCACCTCATGAACAGTGGCACTGTTGTTTTGTTAATCTGTCCCAAAAGGTGATTCCATGCAGTGACTGAGAAATCACCTTTCGGGACCAAGAAATTAAATGACAGTGCCAGTCTTCATGAGATGGAGTCCCAAGAACCCTATATTGAAAATTTGGGAGCAAAATTCCCAAAAATGGCTGCAGTATCAACCAAAGTTGAAACTCCTCCTTGATTGCCATTATAGGGCTCGCCATGATTTCTTCAGTTTGTGTTCGGCATTTGAAGAGTGCATATTTGTTCCCGGTCCACAGAAGATCACAGCACTGAACCTCCAGAGGTAAGTATGGGTGAGGTGGGGGTGTGGGGAAATGGTGTGCGCAGAGTTAGAGTTGGGATGGGAGAGGGGCGGTGAGGACGATGAGGGACCGTTTTCTTTTTCTGTAGTTTTTTTTAAAAAAGACCTCGGGGACAGTTTTCTTTTTTACAGGTGAAATACTATGAAAAATAAATAACGGCAAACTGGGGTGGGCTCCCAGTGTGCCAGATTAGTGGAGGGGGATCAATGCCAACCTGGGGATGTGGCACCCCAAGGTCAGCTGAAAAAATGGGGCATGGAGGGCTCATCCAACACCAGGAGTGGGCATCCCGGTGTTAGAAAAAGATAATTACTTTGGCACACTGGGATGGGCTCCCAGTGTGCCACAATAGTAGGGAGGCATGCCAGCACAGGGATTGGGCACCCCGATGTCAGCTTTGGATGGAGTGTGTGATGGGTGGCAGGAGCCGCCAGTCATACAAAGCCACGGTGGGACTCATTTATTTATTTCTCTGGGAAAGGCACACTGAGCAAACAAGTGGCTCGTAAGTCCAGCCATGTGCATTACTGTGCACTGTAATGTGCATGGCTGGAATGTGCCTGGTTGATGGGAAGGGGGGGAGGAGATCTGCCGCTGCAATGACAAAACTGTCCATGATTGGATCTGTAGATTTCTTTCAAGTCTGGCTCTCGCTCTGAAGCTTCCATCATTGGCAGCTTCCCTGTTGATTGGTGGCCAAGGGATGCGCCCCTGAAAGCATTCGCTGGATTGGCCAAACACTGCCACACCTCTGCAATACTCTACTAACTTCAGTATGTTTCTTGTGCACTGCTCGTGCAAGCAAACATAAAAAGGAGTAGTCCCTTCCCTGTGGGTAAACCAACCTTTACGTATATGAGACGCCTACGTTTTCCAGCATTTTCTTGAGAGATAGTCTAGAGTACATGTCCATGATGTTCTACTGTTGAGCGTTCCTGTCTAAAACAGGTCAAGAACCTCATTAAAGTCTCCACCTATTGTCATCTCATGGCCCTAGAATTTACTTAAACTAACTAGATTAAAGAAACCATCTTGTTTTGAGTTTGGTATGTAAATGTTACAAAGTACCACATCTTGACCTTCTAAGGCTCCTGTTAAAATTTGAAATCTTCCCTGTACTTATGATTAATGCATATCTTCAGTGAACTTAATACCTTTCCTTATTAAAATTGCTATGCTCTCTTTTTTAGTACTAAAGCAGCTATATTGAGCTTGACCAACCCAGGATGTTAATAGTTTTTCTGCCTCCACCTGGTGCAAGTGGATTTCTTGTAGGAAAGCTATGTACACTTTGCCGTTATTTAAGTAATTCAAAACTTTCATTTAATTGAGGAGCCCAAACCTTTTGCATTCCATAAGACCACCTTAAATGGAATAATTTTGTCCAACCTTAGGTGGTGCTCTGATGATAGTGAATAACACCAAGGTCCGAATGAATTAGGATAGATTAAATTTGTCCAGACAAGGAGAAGCAGGAGTGGTCCATAGAGTTTGATGCCCACTGAGCTTTATTCAGTAACAATGAGGTAGGATGACACAGTCACAGGAGGGGTACACAGGACACTAGGGAACATGAGCAGTCACTTCTTATCTCACACTACTTAGACAACTAAAGAAAAGAACTATGTTGAGGTGCACCTCAGTCTAGTGCCACTATACTCTAATGTTACTTCTTAGAATCAATTAGTATCGTGGTACAATGCTCTGTGTCACCTGCAGTACTACCTAAGGTATCAGGTGACAATGGCTGCCCCTTGAAAATCTTTACAATGCTATCTTAGATCAATTACAGCAACATCCATGCAATGACGATACAGAGTCCAGTTATTGCTGAAATCTTCATGCACACCGTGGAGTACAGTTGGTAGCTATGAGGATAGGCAGAAGGAGTTTCTATGACACTCAGATATTGGTCCCAGCACAGACCCAGTTAAGGCTAAGGCGTAGTGAGAGCTTTTTTAAATAGACCATATGTTTCTCAGTATAAAACCCACTCTCTCCAAGGCTGCCAGCAAGAAAGAACCAGAGGAGCTGGTTCCTGGAATGAACCCAGCTGAGGGCTATTGGACTAAAACTAGATACAGAAAGTTCCCCGGCCAAAACCCACTTTGGGGCCGCCAAGGATGGAAGAGTACAAAGAAAAGACTTGGTGATGAACCCGCTGGAGGACGACCAAGGACTGGACAATGCTACAGTGCTTCGGATGCCAGCAGGAAATAGAAGAATCTGAGGTAAAGATAGATATCTGATGCAACCAGGAACCAGAAGAATCTGAGGTGAAGTCAATTGATTCTGAAGTGTCGACACAGGAAACTGGAAAAAAATAATAAAATGGCGGGCATGTCCTGCACTAATCTTTGATGGACTCGACTTGTGGTGAACCACCAGTGGATGTAGACCAAGTTCTTCCAGGACAAGCACACTCTTCTGAGGGTGGCCAACTTCAGGCCATCCAGATCAGGAACCAAGAGACGACACTGGCACGTCGGACATGGTGCACTTGAACTTCAGCGTACTTGACTTCGAACTGAGGAACACAAGAAATGGCAGCTGCAACTTGCACAGGTTTCGATGGACTCTACTTCAGTGAACTCGATTTCGGTGGACAAAAGGGACGTGGTCGATGGTCTTCTGCGAGGACACTTTCTGGAGAAGAGAGATAATGAAAGACGTCTTCCTCTGGGTAGAGACTGATTCTGTATGAGTAGAATGACAGACAACACCATGGAGCAATATCTTGGCAGAATATTGAGTCTATCTACATGTGTTGGCCAGGAACCGGACAAATTACCAAGATCCGGGGCAGTTGTTCATTGTACAGGCAATTTGCCAGGAACAGGGGCAAATTACCAAGATCTGGGGCAATTGTTTGTTGCAGGGGAAAATAACCAGAATCCCAGTACTAATACAGTCTTGGTACTTTGCAATCTACACAGCAGTTCAGATACACGTTTCAGTATTTGACAGTCACCAAATAGTAGTTGTGTGCTGAGCACATTTCTTTTTCTTTGACCGTTCACAACAGTACTGCACTTGTGGGTCCTTTTGTACCAGGACCTGGCTACCCCTAGCAAACCTTTGGGTCAAGGCCCTTTCTTTACTCTGGGCCTCCCTTGCCCTCATAACTGCTGGCCCCACTGTGGCCTCTTTCAATCTAAGGTCTGTGATGCCCTTCTCCCACCAGGACCTTCCTTGCCCTTTTCTGTATTGCTGTGGGACTCCTGTGAATGGCTGTGTCCCCCTGTTTTTGTTAACTGGGCTAAACTTGCCCCTTGAAATCCTTGGGCTTGACTTTGCCCTTTTAACTGTAGGCCTGATCAAGGCCCTGCTGGCAATCCCTCCCAGCTTGCCCTGCCCCTTTTTCCCACCTCTTATGAATATTTATAGATGTTTCCCTTTGAGACTCTATGTCTCGCCCTTCCCCGTGGGCATCGCGGCGCAAAATATTTAAATTTCCAAGCTGGCTCTCCCTTGCCCTCTCCTTCAGAGGTGCTCCGAGTGCCCAAAGAATGAAACTTTTTTTTTTTTAGATTATTTATCCTCCATAGGCCACCTCTCTACCCCCATTAGACCTCCGGCCACCATCCATATCGATCAGGATGGCCGGCACCCTGAAACCTTTGTGGCATACCCCCCCCCAGCGGGGTGACAGAGAGCCCCCTAACTCCCCACTTGCATCCACATGCCTCTCCCCAGGCATCTGCCCAGACTCCGCCCAATGCTGTCACCCTGTGCCCTGACCCCCAGCCTCCACCAGGGAGCAATCAGGCATCAAAAAGTGAAACACCCCCCCTCCCCAGAAAAGGAGAGTAGTCTATCGGATGCCCTATCCTTCTCTTCCCCACCAACCCCCGGTGACCAGTGCTTGTTCCCAAACACGGGTCACCGGCGCAGCGCGAGGTAAGGCATCCAGTGCCTCAGCCCTCAGCACCACCGGGCCAGCTTAAAGAATGGAACTTTTACAATTTAATTAGACTAGGTGGTCAGCACACTTCAGTGCACTGCCACCGGACTCGCCACCCCGGCCCAGGGTAAAGTAGCTGTACAGGGAGGTGGGAGGTCTCTGGAAGGGGAAAGGAACCATGGGAGCAGGAAGCAAGCGAAAGGTGGGCAGCAGGGGGCCTTGTGGGTCTACCGACACCCAACAGTCGACAACGTGGCTCTTCTGATGCTGCCAATGAGGGACCACAACACACAGGGCATCACGAATTTAAAAAATAAACAACGGGGCAATTTCAGCCCAAACTGGTGCACAGGGGACAGGTTCCTTCCTTTTTGCCACCGAACTCGACTGCAAACAGATACAGCAGAAAACCAGCCGGAGGCTTCTCTTCTCTTCTTTACTGGTGGAGCAGGAGCTGAGGCACTCAGACAACCACAGGAATGGCTTCACACCCAGGTAAGCCCTTACTTATTCCTCCGTGGTTGCTGGCGTCCTCTCCCTCTCCGCACCAGCTGACAATTGACTTTCTGCATTTGAATTTTAAAAACGGACGCTCAGGGTTCTGATTCTGGAACCCTGTGCCTGTACTGTGCCACCACCTTCTTTTTCCTTGGGGCACCTCGCACCAAGCAAGGACAGTAGTCCCAGTGTGAGGGTGCCCTCCCCTGTTTGAGCTGCTGGCTGTTTGCTCCGGGGTGGGGGGTTAGAACTGAGCAGCAGTAGCAGGGAAAATAATTTTCTCTTTTTTTTTTTTTAACTTGTGATTCTCTAAGGGGGCAGAATGCTACAAAGGGGCCCCCAAGATGCACACCCTCCTGCTCCACAACACTACAGGGCTCCTGGGCCAGTCTAAGCCCCTTTCCTTTTCTGTGGTGCCCGTACTGTTTTGGCCTCCTTACTTTGGGGCACTGCACTTATATATAAGGTAAGATTAACAGACAGTTATGAAACAAGCAATACTAAATTACTTAGATGAAGTAGCATTTTAAACCTTAAACACAGAAACATGGAATCTGACAACAGATAAGGGCCACTTGGCTCACTCAGTCTGCCCATTTTCCCCTGCCTACCATATTTTGTCACCGCAGACCCTACTTGATCTCTGACTCCCCCACCCCAACATCCCACCTAAGATTCCCTTGTGCCTATCCTATGCATGCTTGAAGCCCACCACTGCTTTCACCCCACCACCACCACCACTGGAAGACTGTTCAAGGCATCTACCACTCTTTCAGCAAATAACTATTTCCTTACATCAATTCTAAATGTTCCACCTACCAGCTTCATTGCATGTCCCCTTGTTTTTGTGAATTTTATCCTCTGAAAAATACTCCCTACTGTACACTGTTTATCCCTGTGAGGTATTTATAGGTCTCTGTCATTTAACCTGTAACCTAAGTTATTTATAAGTAGTCAAAAGGGTCTATCTATTAACACTTCTAAATACGTAAACACATATAAATGATTACCTTGGTGAAGTTTAAAATATCTAAACTGGTAAAAACTCTTCTTATTAAGCAGGTTTTAAACTCTAATCTGCTAAAAGCAACTTAACAGGCTGTAATAACAGTGGCTAAAAGAAAACTGAACTATCTATAGAACTCGAGGAAATCACAATGCTGTAATAATTAAGGAAAAGTTTTATGTACACAGTAATTAAAGGATAGAATGAGGTTTACCCTACAGCCACAAATAACATTGAACTTTTCAAAGTCCAAGGTGTTAGCAGTCCAAGTTTGTGTTCTCAAACAGACAGATGTTCATTGAGATGATTCTGCTTTGAAAGTTGAAAAATTGTTTGTTGCTTCACAATATTCCCTGCTTTGCTGAGCTGAATGGTAGGATATGACAAAAGAGAAAAAAAAAGCCAGTTCATTCTCATTGTAGTCTGCTGAGGTACCAATGGGTAAAATGGGGGGAAGGGGTGCCAACTCCTAAGAAAATCAGCTGACTGCAAAAGATAGCCTCTCCAAACATAGACTCCCTCCTCTTAACCAGTTTTACTGGAACTTAGACATTTGCTGACTTGCGGTAGGCAGTGATAGATGTATCAATCTAAAATGGTTTGAAAGGCCACCTTAGCACCTTGAGATACCTAGCAAGGCATCTATACAGACAGATTGGAAAGTAACATAAGTGATATACGCTGCATTCTCTATGAGGACAAATTCTTAAGCAAGACCAATAGTTAACCAAGTCTGGAAGGAGGAGTAGTGAAGGAGGGTTCTACACAGTATTCCAGATTATTTCATTTTATTTATTTATTTATTTCATTTTTCAGACATAACCTTTGACCAAAATACTCTTTTTCAAAGGTTCCAGGTCTTGACAGGAGGACAACACAGAAAGGCAGTTACATAGCATGAGTGCACAAGTACAGATACAGAAACTACAAGAAATAACAGCAACTGGTCCAACTATTTACAATTGTAAGCGATCTCATATAGCAGTACATCATATTGCAGTCAGTACAGCCCAAGGTACATGGGGAGTGCTGTGGGTTTAAGAAACCCCAACCCTGTGACATGCCATAGCAGTTTAGTAGGTAACATACTATTACACAGTTTCTCTCTTTTTTTCCTTTTTTTAAAACAAGCAGGCTTTTTTCCTTCCAACTTGCTGACTTGTTGAGAGCATGGAATCAGAAGTGTTAAACTGGAAGTGAGGAAAGACTTCCAGATAGGGTGGAAGGGTAATTTAACCTTTCATGAAGACACTCATGCCGCTTCCATCTCAGTAAAACTGAGATTATGTTCATTTCTCAATTCAGGCAGAGGACTCGGTGAATTACTAAGGGATGTCTGCCAGTTGTCTCTGCTCCTGTTTCAGTTCTTCTTCTTCTTTGGGTTTGTCTTATAGCTTGATTCTTGAGTGCTGCTCAAATGAGTGGCTGATTTGGTTTTCCTTGCTATATCACTGTTACAGGGGGTTTTATACTTGGCTGTAGCTCTAGATGGAACTGAGTAATGGTGCGGAGCAGAATATTTATGTTTATTTGCACTGGTTCCCTGTTTACGCTCAGTACAGCCATCAAGTTCAGCATTTCCCTCATGCATAGCAACCGTGTGTTCAGAATTAGAAGCACCTCGTGCTGCTTGTTCGAGCTCAGAGGTGTCTTGTTCTAAGTTCAAACTGCTTTTTCCTTTTTGAAAAAGTGGAGTTTGTGTTCATACTGAGTCTAGTCTGTAAATCAACAGTGATTTCATGTGTAGAATCAATAGATTTTAAAGTGTGAATTCTCCCATTAGGTTCCACCAAAGTTAACAACGCTGGGTATTTAAAATACTAAGAAATCCCTGTTTTCTTAAGTTGCTCTTTGACTTCTGTAAAAATCTTCTTTTTATCAACTAAGTCCAATGAGAACTCCTGTAAAATGAATATTCTCTTCCTTTTCAGCTCAGAACTCTTTCTCCTTGCTATCTTCAGGATTTCTTCTTTAATTGAATATTGCAAAGAATTTGCAATGATTGGGGTGAGGTCTTGACCCTTACTGAGGACAGGGGACCAGCGGTCTATGAGCCCTCTTCACCTCTAACGGACATGACCATTGATATTCTAGCAAATCCAGAATAAACTGTTGTAAAAAGAGGGCCATATTGTTACCTTCCACACCCTCTGGTACCCCAAGCCTACTGGGTCAATATGTCATACATTTAATAGTGTGCAATATAACCCCGTAACTGCAACAGCACAGTACAACTGAGCGAGAGGGTGCAATACCGCGAATGAGTCTGTGCAGTACTGCACCCTCTCACTGTTCCAAGCAAAAGATAAGACCTCTGCTGGGAGGGGGTTCCACCGAGCAGCTGCTGTGGCTTGATGCAGTGAGCCACTGGCAGCAAGGAAACAAAGCAATGTGTTTGGGACTGGGTTTGATTCCTGGTCCCAGACACATGGAAATTTTCTTTTTCTTTGCACTTTGTGTGATATTTGGGTTAACCCCCGCGGAGTTAGTTATATTAGTTGGGGGGTTCATGGGTACAGCCCCCATAATGTGGTGTGGGGGGGGCAGAGTCCCCCGCAAAAAAAAGGCTTATGCCATATGGCATATATCGCACTGTTTTGGAAGCATGTGGCATAATGTCTTGCGACATTATGATCCCATGCCCACACCGAGTATCCTAGGTTATTTCTTCCCTCCCTGTTCTTAAGGTCATCTATTTTCTCAAATAAATGTGCTATCTGCTGGCTTGGGTGTTCCATTTTTTCCTCCAAAAAAGGCAACAATGTTCTCTAAGCTGGCAATATGGGCTTTATTTTCTCCCACCCTCTCCGTGAGCACTTTAGCATCAGTCTTTAATTTTGATATTGACTTTTTAAACTCATTAATGAACAGTTTCATGTCTGCCAGCATGTCCTTAATTAATTGCATATCTGATTTATTTGAGGAGGCATTCTTATTCATTTTAGAACTGATCATACCTACGTTGACGGATTCCGCTTGTTTCCCTGTTATCAGTTCCTGTTATCGGCAGCAACATGACAGTTTGTCAGACTGTTTTTTCTTTTGAGAGGAAAACACACAAAAGAGCTTCTGTCGAGATTTGTTTTTTTGTATAATTGGTTAATCGTGTTTCTTACCTAATAAATAATAGCTATTTAACATGTTGACGCATGAACTAACACTTTTTGGAATAAATTAAAACAGGAAGTACTGAGGGAAAACACTTAAGCATCCATTAGCTAGGTACCACACGTGCACTCGCTGAGTCAAGTAATTTAATGCATCTCTTAAGACCATGTTGAGAGCATTTGCTGACCAGCATGTGAGAGTGGGGCAAGTACTTACCCTACCTCTTATTTACCTACAGGGAAGTCCCCCAGAAGTCCACAGGGTTCTTGCCCTTCAAACTCCTGTTTCTCCATTGGGTGAGGGTCCCCATTGATTTGGTACGGGGTGAATGGAAGGGTGAGTTTGCTCCACAAGAGGAATCTATTGTGGAGTATGTCCAGATTTTCAGGTCTGGCAAAAGGAGCTCCTGGAGTTTGCCCTGGATTGCCTAGCCTCTGTGCAACAGAGACAGAAGATGTGGTATGGCCACGGGGCCACAGCCTGGACGTGCAAAGTAAGGCAATGAGTGATGGTGCTCATCCCTGTCAGACAGAATAATCTGCTGGTGGCTTGGGAGGGTCTGTACTCAGTGGTCGGGCGGGGGGGGGGCGCAAATGATGTTAACTATGTGTTAGAGCTGCCAGATAGGAGGTACAAGAAGTGCATCTACTATGTTAACATGTTGACACTCTACCATGACTGAGACGAGATGGTCCTGGCTGTGTGCATCTACCCAGAGGAGGAGACAGAGGTACACCTGCTGGTGGATCTCTTGTGAGAGGTTGAAGGAGAATCCTCAATCGATGCTGTCACCCTCTCTGTGAGGCTGACACTGGCCCAAGCTATCAAAATGTAAGAGTGCTGTGAACATTCAAAGGGATGTTCACAGGGGAAACCAGGGTATACCACACTGGCAGTGCATCATGTGGCTAGAAGGTCCCATGGCCCCTGAGGCAGCCATCCTACTGAGTCTCTAAGGGCATAAAACATGACATAGAGTGGGAGATCAAGGAGATTCTGGCTCTCTGAGACATCCAGGAGTCCAATAACCCTGGCTATCCCCAGTGGTACTGATCCCCAGAATGAATGGGACCACAGGGTTCTGCATTGACTACCACAAGCTCAATAGCTGTGCGGAGTCAGATGCATACTCCATGCCCAGGACATATGAGGTCTTAGGTTGTGGGTCAATATACTGTACCTGATCACAATAGACCTTGCAGAGGGTTATTGGAAGGTGTCCCTGACCCCAGGAGGCCAAGAGAGGTTCGCCTACATCACCCCTGTTTGGGTTATTCAAGTTCAAAGTGATGTTATTTGGGATGAAGACTGCAGCAGCCACCTTTCAATTGCTCATGGACTACATTCTGAATGGTACAGGAGCTTTTGCACTGGCATATATGGATGACATCACCATCTATAACCAGACCTAGGAGTACCACATCAGGCATGTGTCCGAGGTTTTCTGCCAACTGCAGGCAGGTGGGCTGACAGTCAAAGTGGAGAACTGTCAGATAGGAATGGAGGAGGTGTCATACCTTGGAGATAGAGTAGGGAGTGGGTACATCTGGCCTGATCCAGTGAAAATTGAGGCCATCCAGGGATGGCCAATCCCCATGGCTAAGGAAAAGGTATGGGCCTTCCTAAGTGTGGTAGGATACTACAGTACATTTGTTGCAAATTTCATCAGCCTAGCCAAACCACTGTCTGATCTCACCAGGGAGAAAATGCCAGACAAGGTTCAGTAAACTGAAACCTGTGATACTACATTCCGTCAGTTGAAGGAGGTATTGTGTCAGGCACCTATGCTCGCCAGCCTGGACTACTCTGTAAGGTTCACTGTGCATGTAGATGCATCTGATCATGGGCTAGGTGCAGTTCTGAGTCAGGTTATGCACTTGGAAGAAGAACAGCCAGTCGTGTACCTGAGCAGAAAGCTGTGCCTAGAGAGGAGGCCTTCGCCACAGTCGAAATGAAATGTCTAGGTATTGTCTTAACTTTGTAGAAGCTGCAAACGTATCTGTATAGGAGGGAGTTCACCCTGGTCACTGACCACAACCCAATCACATGGCTGCATAGGGCCGGTGGGCAGAACTCTAAATTGCTATGGTGGAGCTTGATGCTGCAGTCCTATAATCTGGGCATTCACCACCACAGGGGGTTGCAACACTGAAACGCTGATGATTGTCTAGACAATAGCTAGGACCTAGAAAAAAAGATGGACAGTTATCATATCATAGAATCATAGAAGCTTGATGGCAGAAAAGGACCATGCCGGCCCATCTGGTCTGCCCTTTTTTCCTCTCTTCCCTGTCAGCCCCCACACTACCCCCGATACTCAGCCCCATATGCTTGTCTCATGCCTTCTTGAAGTCTTCCACCAATTTAGCCCCCACCACTCCATCCGGTTGTCTGTGCCAGGGCTCCACCACCCTCTCCGTGAAGAAACTCCCTCTGACATTGCCCGTGTATCTTTTTCCTTGCGGTCTGAGGTTGTGCACTCTAATTGTGACCCCCTCCTTCTTAAGTAAACCCTTTTCTCCCAATTATTGAGCCCCTTAAAAGTTTCAATCATGTCTCCCCTTTCCCTTCTTGTCTCCAGTGTGTACAGGTCCAGTTCCTTACACCTCTGCTCGTATGACTTTCCCACATACCCTGCACCATCTTGGTTGCCCTTCTCCAAACCCTCCCCAATGCATCTATATCCTTACAGAGATCATGGCCTCCAGAAATGAACCCCATACTCCAGGTGCGGTCTCACCAAGGCTTTGTAAAGGGGCTTTATTACCTTCCTCTTTCTCCTAGTAATGCCCCTGCCTATGCATGCCAACATTCCACAGGCCTTTCCTGCTGCCCTGCTACATTGGATTCCTACCTTAAGGTTCGAGGACACTATGATCCCCAGATTCCTCTCCTGTTCTGTTACTTTAATTTCCTCCCCACCTAGGGTGTACCCTGCTCTTCTATTCCTACTCCCCAAGTGCATCATAGCGCACTTCATGGCATTAAATTTCAGCTGCCATGTCCCAGACCATTTTTCAAGCATCTCTAAGTCCTCCCTCATGTCCTCTGCCTCCCCTGGGGTGTCCACCCTATTGCATATTTTCATATCATCTGCAAATAGGCCCCCCCCCAAACCCTCTACAGTATCACTGATGTAGATGTTGAAGAGAAGCAGACCCCAAACTGACCCCTGTGACACTCCACACATCACCGTCACCGTCCCGGAGTGCACCCCATTTAGCACCACCCTGAGTTCTTCCTGACAGCCAGGCCTCCACCCAGCTTGTTATTTTCCACCCAACCCCAGGATTTCCATCTTGCTTACCAGCCTCCTATGTGAACCAGTGGGGGGGGGGGCACACAGAGAGTGGACTGATAGCATAGTAAGTGGAGCCAACCAGATCACCTAAAAAAACAAGCATCCTTTAGGTTTATAAAGCAATGTGTTTTTCATTGCAGGTGGGGGAGATGTAATAATAATAATTTTGTACTTTTTTTTTCTTTTTTTTTCCTATTAACTCTGCCTGCTAAGGGGACACAAATGTGCTGGAGAAATGAGATTAGAATTGTTGCAGAAGCAGCTGCCTCTGAGACGTAATTACAATACCGTTGTCCTGTAATGACAGGACCCCTATGTCAGTTAAAGAGGGAGCTTCAAAGAGGCCAAAGTCTTTCATGTCAGGAAACTGTCCTGGCCATGCAACCCCACCCACCGCAGGGCCAGACATGGCTCAGAACAATGAGAGGGGTCTGTGATTCCACAAAACCCAAGGTTCTGGTTTAGGCCAATGTTCAAGAGAGGCGGTACCCCAGGAGACAAAGAAAATGTCAAATCCATGATGTCAGAGTAATGCATTTGATGATGCGGCATGGAGAGCTGGCAGCTGAAGGTTTTTGAGGTCTGGTTAGACCTTAGTAAATCAATCCATGTTTGGGCTTCATACTTACATACAAAATTTGGAAATTATCATGTTAGTAGATTTCAGTATCAAGAGGTTCTCTCCTGACACAAGCCCTTTCAAAGGTGCAGTTTCAGCAGTTCACCTCACCCAGTTAGTCGAGTCCCCCACTAGAATCAACTATAAAACTGGGACATGTACCTTCCTGGACTGGGTGCTCTCTAACCACCCTGATCATATATCGGACACAACTGTACTCCCAGATGCTTTCAGTGACCACTCCCCAGTCTTGTTTCATTGGGTGAACAAATTCTCGAAACCCACCCACTAGAACAATTACCACCAGGGTACTCATCCATGAGCATCTTGAATCACTAAAAGCTGACCTGCATGGTCAGAACTAGTGAATGGTTTACACAACTAGCAACGCTGACATTGCCCTCGACCAATTAATTCTTCAGTTCAACGTATATGTGATAGGCATGCCCCCCCATAAAGAGCGCAAAATCGAAGGTCGCTGTAATCCCTGGCTTTCTCCAGACCTCCTTGAGCTTCTGAATGCCAGGGACCATCTATGGCACAGGTCTAGGTCCCTGTGTAACCAGGCCGCCATCCAGAGGTACAAAGTGACTAGAAACAACTGCACGAGGGCTAGTCGTACAGCTAAAAATCAATATTATAAGAAAGTGCTCTCTCGGACCTGGAATGATGACAGAAAATTGTGGACTAACCTTAAAGAGGTCACTGAGAGAGACCTCAGATCTGCCCCTACCATGCTTAACATTGATGGTGTACCCTCACTCGACCCCAAACTTATTGCTAATACTTTTAATAATGGCTTCACGGACCTAACTGGTATCCTGCTACCTGGCTTACTTCTCTCACCCCTTCACAAGTGACTACTCTGGGAAAGAGACTCAGCACCCTTCTCATCCTCATTTCTACTTCAAAACCGTCTCAGCCCATAAAGCCAGGAATTACCTACTCAAGGCATTAGGGAAATCAAGATTTAGTGGTGACATCCTGGATCTTAAGTTTGTAGCTCTTATGATGGATGAAATTCTGTCACCTCTAACACATATTATTAACACGTCACTTAGTTACTGTCAGTTCCTTCAGAAATTGAAATCTGTCAGTTCATAAGTCTGGGGATCGCACAATTATTGGGAACTACAGGCCTATCTCTATCCTACCACCACTCTCAAATGCTCTTGGGCATATAATGGCTGACCAACTGGTTGAATACTTAGAAAATATCAGTTACAATGCCCGCAACAACATGGGTTCAGAAATGGTAATAGTACTACTACCACCCTTCTGGAGTTCACAGGCTTTATTCACCAATCTTTAGATCAAGGATTCCTGATCGGTGCTGCTTTCATTGATTTAACCAAAGCTTTCAACACAGTCAATCATGCCCTCCTGGTCAAACAGCTTACCACCGTTGGCCTAGCTTATGACAGCATAGCCTGGTTTGAAAGTTACCTGCACAACCATACACAGCAGGTGAAGATTGATAACACCTTCTTGGATAGCAGACCTGTCCTATCTGGAGTTCCTCAAGGGTCCTTCTTGGGCCCTCTTTTATTTAGCATTTTCCTCAACAATCTTCCTTACTCCTGTCAGGGTCACATCCTTTTATATGCTGATGATGCTGTCCTGTTTACCAGTGATCCAGACACTAGGGTTCTTGAATCCAGTCTACAGAGTAATTTTGTAGTCATAGAAAGATGGTTCCATAAGCACAAGTTAATTATGAATTACAACAAGACTAAAACTATGCTGTTCTCCGGCTCCCAAAATAGGCACAGAACTTACCCTCTTTCTATCACCAACAAAGAGGGTTCTCCCCTGGAGCTAGTTCAACTCTTTAAATATCTGGGGATTGCTATTGACAGTATGATGACCTATGCATATCACATTGACAACAATGCTAAGGCTGTTGACGTCCACATTGGGCTACTTTATAGGCATAAGCAATGTTTGACCCCAAGGCTCTTAACCTGGCCATTCAAAGCTATCTTGTCTCGCTTATTGATTATGATGTACCAATCTATGGATCAGCTACTGAAACAACTCTTTCCCGCATCATAGTTGCACTCAACAAAGCATGCCTGCTCCTTACTGGCTCATGACGGCTGTCCCATACTTGCAACATGTACGCTCAGGCTAACTGGCTCCAATTCAAAGGCAGACTCAAGCACCAAACATGTTTACTGTCCAAAATAGTAAGCTTAGGCAAAATGCCCCCAGGAGTGCAAAAGCTTATTACCCCCACTATCAACCGTCATTGCACCAGAAGCTCTACTAGCCAGATTTTTAATATACCCTGCTGTCGCACTTCTCTGGGACAAAGGTCCTCTGCCTACCAAGCCCCACTATGGATGAACTCGCTGCACCATGACATCACTTCAGCATCCACCTTGGGCTCCTTCAAGGTTAAACTTAAGCAACAGCTAGCTGCTGATGCCAATTGTGACTGCTTCCAATAACCTTCCTTCTTGTGACCAGCACTTATTCTAATCTTATGCTATCCTGACCTTATGCATAACTGTTCTCGGCATGTAAATAACTGTTCTAAGTTGCTAATCATTCTCCTTCACATTTCCTCTAGATCCCTTCCACTCTTTCCCCTCACCCCTCTATGGCTTTCCTCCTATCCCCTGTCCCCCCTGTTATATCTCCCAAGCTCCCTTGATCACTTTAAAATGTTTTGTCCCATACCTTCTCACCTCTGACAAGGCCCCTGGGCTGATGCCACCATCCCTTACCTTGTTGAGTATTAGATGTTAGGCTGAGTCTGTTCTCATTTTCCTGAAAAGGGTTATTTCATAAGACCCCACCCCCTCTAATATGACCCATTGAATTCCAGGTTTTAATCAAATATGCACCATGGCATACATTGTACAGTGCCACATGTGTTGGAACTTCTCTAGATTTACGCTGTTGTAATGTCTTATATAATTCATTGTTTTGTTTGTTCTCCATCTCATACTTTTCCAATATGTATTGTTCTTCTGACGTGGAACCTATGAAATGGGCTTGTTCTCAAAGGTGTTATCCGAAAATTCATAAAAAAAAAAAAAGGTTCTGGTTTAGGCCAGTATTCAAGAGGGGTGGTACCCCAGGAGACAAAGGAAGTGTCAAATCTATGATGTCAGAGTGACATATTTGATGATGCAGCATGGAGGGCTGGCAGCTGAAGGCTTTTGAGGTCTGGTTAGACCCTAGTAAATCAATCCGTGTTGGGGCTTTATACTTACACCATCTAAGAGTTGAAGTTTGCTATGTCTCACTAAGGATCCTGTATGGTAAGTCTTTGTACTCTGTTAAATTTAAGAAGCTGCAAGAAGCATTTTTTTCTATTTGTTTCTTCTGCTGTGTGTAAATCATTTTTTTTTCATTTCTGTAGTAACCTGGAATTTCCATAGTCTTTGTGTATGCGCAATACTCTGTAGATTGTTTAAATATTGTGAAGTTGTAAATATTATTCTTACATACTTCATGCCTCTGTGACTGAATCTCTGGGGTGAATAGTCAATTGTCAGTATTGAAAAATCCATGATCCCTCTCTGAAGAAGGCAAAGCCAACTACAGTTAACATATTCAAAGAAGTGAAGGGTTTTCTAAGGAGTGAGTGGCAGTGGAAGGTTGTTTGCCCTTAGCCAAAGGACTACTGTACTGTGTAGGTAGTGGACCTGGTGGGTTTCAAACTGAGAATGTCCCCAAGTTAGAGAATCACTTCTGAGTGGTGGCAGCTACTAAGGTGCCCTAGCAGGTGTTGAGGGCTGAGAAACTTGGCAACTTATTGCAGAGTTCTCAGTGTGGACAGGTTTTAACAGTTGTTATCAACAGTGGGTAAATGGGTTGCCTGGGTTTTCTGTACTATAAGACATATAATAGTTATCAAAAGTAGAGAAATGAGGTGCCAGGATTCTGTATACTACAAGGTGCAGTTATCCGCAGTAGGTAAATGGGGTGCCAGGTTTTGTTAACTACAAGGTGCAGTTATCCGCAGTAGGTAAATGGGGTGCCAGGTTTTGTTAACTACAAGGTGCAGTTATCCGCAGTAGGTAAATGGGGTGCAGGTTTTGTTAACTACAAGGTGCAGTTATCGCAGTAGGTAAATGGGGTGCCAGGTTTTGTTAACTACAAGGTGCAGTTATCCGCAGTAGGTAAATGGGGTGCCAGGTTTTGTTAACTACAAGGTGCAGTTATCCGCAGTAGGTAAATGGGGTGCCAGGTTTTGTTAACTACAAGGTGCAGTTATCCGCAGTAGGTAAATGGGGTGCCAGGTTTTGTTAACTACAAGGTGAAGTTATCCACAGTAGGTAAATGGGGTGCCAGGTTTTGTTAACTACAAGGTGCAGTTATCCGCAGTAGGTAAATGGGGTGCCAGGTTTTGTTAACTACAAGGTGAAGTTATCCACAGTAGGTAAATGGGGTGCCAGGTTTTGTTAACTACAAGGTGCAGTTATCCGTAGTAGGTAAATGGGGTGCCAGGTTTTGTTAACTACAAGGTGAAGTTATCCACAGTAGGTAAATGGGGTGCCAGGTTTTGTTAACTACAAGGTGCAGTTATCCACGGTAGGTAAATGGGGTGCCAGGTTTTGTTAACTACAAGGTGCAGTTATCCGCAGTAGGTAAATGGGGTGCCAGGTTTTGTTAACTACAAGGTGCAGTTATCCGCAATAGGTAAATGGGGTGCCAGGTTTTGTTAACTACAAGATGTAGTCATCAGTAGTAGGTAGATGGGTTGCCAGGATTCTATGCTACAAGGCGTAGTTATCCACAGTACATAAATGGGGTGCCAGAATTCTGTATGCTGCACGGTGTAGTTCTCAATAGTTGTCAATGTGATAAACTGCAACAGTTAACATTAGGCCATCAGACATTTCCTCACCCATTCCCCACCCCAGTGCACAGATCTTCAATAAATCAATAAAACTGACTGACCTTACTGGCTGTGTATACGGAAAGATGGATATTTGTGACCTGACTTGCCTAGGCAGTTAGAAAAGAACCCGCTGTGTTATAAATGGACGACCTGCGTGCGGGCTAAATAGATATTCAGAAGAGTAACCATGCAGAGCGAACTCTGGAGGGCGTAGCGCAAATGGCTGTGCTTTGTTCCAAATCTGTGTTCCACTGGTGACACACTCGGACAAGATCATTTTCTGTCCCATGTTGCTCTGCTCTGCTGCAGTCAACATGGCGTGCACGGGCGGGGCTGCTCACTGAGCAAGAAGTGGATGATGTCATAAACCACTGAACTTTCTGCTGTTGAGTAGCAATTCTGCATGTTTGCTTGGTCCCTAGTATAATTAAGTGGTTAGATTTCATGTGTGTGCTCTGCTGTTCACCCCCGCACCTCCTGACGGCATTTATATAATCAAAACTTTGGCCACTTCCCCTCGCAGAGAGCATTTGATGTGTTTTTTTTAGTTCCTGGTATTCAGACTTTAAAAATGATAGTCTAGATTCTCAGAACACCCAACGGTCTAGTGTTAAGTGTGCTTACATATAACACAGGGATCTGGGTTCATGTCCCAAACCCTAAGCCTTCTCTACAGGTGGCACAGACATCAGCAATCTGCAAGGGTGCCACTCTGTGGGTGGGGGAGGGATCGAACTGTGACTCTGTCCACTGCATGTTTGGCTAAGGAGGAGGGCGGGGCCATGCAGCCCAGAAAAACTCCTTCACAGCCCACCCTTCTCTGTTGTTCAGTGAAAACTAGCATGCTCTGCCTGCCCCATGGCCCGTGGCTGGTGTGCCACCTTGGCAAACCACCTCTCCTGAGTGCTCCTGGCTGGCTTTTCTGTTTCACTAACTCTTTCTACTGGGCATGCCATGGCAGTAGTTGACTGCAAGGAAGTAGGAAGGACACTCCAGGAAGTAGGCCCTGAGGGACCCACCCATAGAGAATGCAGTAAAGGAGCAGTCTCAAGGAAGCAGATGTGTTGGAGAGACAACTAAAGGAAACACATTAGGGAATACAGAAAAAAAGAGAATGAGAGAGGAAAGGCTAGAGAAAAAAGAAACTTGGTTTTATACAGCACCTTTCACACTGACTGTTTCCCAAAGCACTTTACAATTCAGGTGGGACTGGTGAGAGAATGAGACTGCTATTTGCAGCACACAGAGATTCAAAGAGTACAGAGATGTATCAGAGAGGAATTAAAGTGAGGTTAAGCACAGGAAGGTTAAGTGACTTTCTTAGGGTCACACAGTATGTGGCAGTTGTGGGATTTAAATACTGCTGTCCAGGTTCACAGCTGCCCTACACCAAACTGCTTCTCTGAGAGTATGAGAGGCTGCTGTTATGTTTCAGATTTGAAAATATTAAGGCATGCTCAGTCCAGATTCATTCAGAAGAAAGCGCGGCCTCTATGACACCATGAATCGTTGCATGCTGCTGGAACTCAGTACGCGATATATAGATTATTTATCCATTTCTTTTTTTGTTTTCCCACCCACTGTTTATTTGTCTCAGCCAAGACAGGCTGTGTTCCCCTCAGCTCTGCCCTGCCAAACCCCCACTGTCCTACACTTCAGCAGTACTGATCTGAAAGCCTGGTAATCCCATTTATTGCCCCCTGTGAAGGGGTCAGGAGGGGGAGGGCCACCCCCCCAAAGTACACACATCCAGTCATCAGCCTCCAGGGATCTGGTAGTGCAGCAGGAAGGGATCAGTGGGCAGATGATATTTACACCTATCCTGTCATCATTTCACTCTGTAGTTTAGTTCCCTTTCCCACTTTGGGGTGCACTTGTAAACATGTATGTGTGGACGCACGCGCATGCCATGGAGCTCTGCAGCACTCCCTTCTTCTGCCCCCCTTGACCCGCACTGTCACTTGGCCTCCACCAGGTGGTAATCAGTCAATGGAGTGCACAGATTTTCCCCCTGGGGACAGGAAAACAGCCATCAGGCGCTCAATCCTCTCCAACCCCGGCTGATCCCCAGCAACCCATGCTCATTGCCAAACATGGGTGGCCAGCGTGACAGGAGGTAAGGCACTCACAGTGCCGCAGGCCACTGGACCAGCCTGGCTCTTTTTTTTTTTTTTTCTATATAGCATTTTTCCCTTTGGGGCTCTGAGGCAGACACGGCTATGGTCCTCCCTTGGAGGAGTTTGTCCTGTCTTGTTTGCTTCAGGGCTTCATTTATCCTGCCTTGGTGCCCCCATCTTCCACTTTTCTCCCCATTAAGCCCGGGACCTCAGAATACAGTTTTGCATGCACTTGGAGGCACACATGCTCTCCGTGGCTGCAGTGACGGTCTCTTCCTCCCAGTCGGCCCAATGCCTCGTTTCCCTTGTGGCTTAGCGCTGCCATCTAGCCTCCACCTGGTGGCAGCCAAGAGCCAGAAAAACCCACATCCCTCCCCGGGAGAGGACAGCTGCCTTGCGGCCGCTCAATCCAGCTCCTTACCCTCCCCCCCGCCAACCCCCGCCGACTCAGGTTCATTCCCAAGCCCGGGTCACTGGCGTGGGATGAGGTAAGGCATCCAGCACTTCCGCCCTCCACTCCACTGGGCCGGCTACCAGCCTGGCTCTTTGTTACGTTAAAATTGAGCGTTTGCTGATTCTTTTGCATCCAGAGTGACTGGGTGAGTTCAGAGGAGTTTCAAAAGGGGGTTAACTGAAAAGTGCTACTGGATTAAGTGAGATTATCAAGATGAAAGAGGCTGTGGCCCTGAAGAATGGCTTCCAGCCCCAGGTGCAGAGGGGGCCCTGGGCAAACTAAGGGACCAAGCTGAGCAAGTCTGAGCTACAAGTTAGTGGTATAGTACTTGCTAATAAAAATTGGATTCCTTCACTGACCGGCTAGTTTAGGTGGAGCAGACAGTGGAAGGCATAAAATCAGAGTTAGTGGAAGTGGTGGCTACGTCGGGGATAGTTAGACAAAGTTTTACATCGGTAATAAAAGATAAGCATTTGTCAATGCCAAATGTTTGCATGCAGTGTTATAAAGGTTTTTTTATTTTTATTTTTGATTTTAGTCGACCGGGTAAGTGCGCTAGACAAATCCTGCCTATTTTCAGGCACAACCCGGGGGAGGGGGATACATATGAATGGCAACTGATCTTGAACCAGATTAAGCTGTTGGTGGTATTGTTAGAGAATGAGGGAAATTTGGCCAGGACACGGAAATTCCCTATAAATCAGAGGGGAACCTCGCTCTGTCCAAGATGGCGGACGCACCCTTGCCTTCTGAGGAGGGAGCTATGGAGGTGGGAGATTTGGTCTCTGCTCCTACCTCTGACCGAATGGAGACCACAATGCCAACAACTGATGTTTTGCCTGTCGCTGTTCCTACTTCAACTTTAAGTTCTGCTGCTCATACTAAGACTGCTATACCTAGCCCTCTGCTTGCTTCTTATGGAACTGACTTGCTGACTTGCGTGCCTACAGTCGACTTACTGGAGGATTTTACTTCATCTGATTCTGAAAATCATTGTTTGACAGCACAAGAGATCCGGGAGCATTTTGCAACAGCGGAGCGCCATTTTGCTAGTGCAAAACTGAAAATGCATAGAGATATGCAACGCCTGAAAACCGACAGCACAGATGCATCTTCCACTCGGGTGGAAGCTCTTGAAGATTTACCTGACTTGTCTCCTTTCCTGCCTGTTGCTGTGACAGGCTTTGACCCGACCTGTGCGTCGGTAGCTGAAGCCCTACTGCCTGCTCCCCTGCCACCTGCAGTACAAACGGATTTGGTTTCCTTCTCAGAACCTGCTTCCATTACATCGCAGAGTTCCCCACATGGACAAGACTTCTCTTCAGTAAATGCTCCCCTGCTGCCTGCAGTTCAGACGGATTCAGTTTCCTTTTTACTACCTGCTTCCATTAAAACGCAGAGCTCCCTACATGTACAAGAATCATCTATTGTCAATATTAATAAAGTGCCTACCTGGACTGTTGAATAGGCACTGGGAGGTGCTGGCTGGGTTCAGGGTACTGTCCCAGGAAGTTGGAAGTCGTGTCCGTTTCCAATACGGTCCCCCCGCCCTGAAGATTTTCCTGAGCTACAGAGCACTTTAGGCACTTCAAAAGTCACTACTGACCCCTTGTGTCTCCCTCATGAACTGGAGCTTACACAGAACCCTGTGTTGGATTATCTGAAGGGTTCTCCACCCCAGGCTCCTTTTTCTACTATTTCTATAGAGGCTCTGGCTCCCCTACCACAGCCCCAAAATATCGGGACCAAGCCGTTCATATTCTTCATTTTTGAAATTTCCAGTCCAGGCTGCTAAGAGACATAACGCTGTTCGCTTGGCATACCTGGGGAATTACCTGAGCCACCTGATCGGGTCTATGTGGCACGTCACGCTTCTAAAGATTTTTAAATTCTTTTCCCATGAAATATATCGTTAATTCATATCTCTGGTGAAACCACGTTTGACATTAGTTTCCAAACATCTAGGGGATTGGAGCGTTTTTGGTCAAAGTATAATTCTCTGCGGAATATTGCATTATGGACCCCATTTCAGGCTATTCCTCTTTCTAAACCTACTTTTAAGGCAATCACTATTCTGTTTCGTAATGAGGGAGTTGAAGTGGAGGATGTTGTGTATTGGCTGAAACAGCGTTGTGATGTCCAGGGACAGCCTGAAGCCATTTTGGATACCGAGAACATTTGGACTGGGTGCTGGAAGTTTAAAGTCTTGTTACGATCTAATGAGTCTGGGATTGTACATCTGCCTAACTCTTTTTTCATAGGCCGAGATAGGGGGGTCTTGTTCTACCTGGGTCAGCCGAAGGCTTGCTATCAATGTGGTGACCCTGCACATCTTAGTAATGTATCTGATAAAATGAAATGCAACGTCTGTGGGGAATTGGGCCACGTAGGGGCACACTGTTTGAATGAATGTAGATGTAACCTGTGACAAACAGGGGCACACCTTTCAGAATTGTAAATGGGCTGCGCATAACAAGGAATTTCACGATGGTGGAGTGGACCAGAGTTTTATTATTACACAGGCGCAGAAGGCCCGTCTCTGGACCACCTTGGCTGTACCTCCCCCTAGGGCAGCCCAGCCCTTACTGCAGGCTTCAGTGCCTGTTGTATCCTCTGAGGTCGTACCTCAGATAGTTTCCTTCACGGATGACCCCTTGCTTGAAATTTCTCCTGTCCCTGATCCTGCCCAGTCTAGTTTTCCTGTTCAGGACCCGGTCCCAGGTCCAAGTACTATGCCCCCCCCCCAAGTGCTTACAAGTGTTATACATAGAAGGTCACTGAGAAATACCCCTCGGGTTGCACCATCTCCTGTGAGTGGTCTGGAACCTCCCCCAGTGCCCTTATCTAATTCTTTTGAACTTCTCCAACCCCTTTCTGATGACGCTGGAGGTGAGGCAGACTCTTCCTCCATAGCTTCTTCTCTCCCTGACAGTACCACTGACCCTGAGTTGCAACTTGGCACTGGCCTTTCTCAGAAGCGACAGGCCAGAGTAAAACGTAAAAGGAAGAAGGTGGTTGGGAAAAGGACATTGTAAAATGTATTTTTTGTCTGTTTTCCTTTTTTTTTGTTGCTATGTTTCACTTTGTTTGCCATACTATTAATGAAAATAGTATGAAGCTTATGGCTAAAAGGAGATTGATTTTTTCCTTTCTACGGCTTTTGCCTTTGGATTTAATTTTATTACAGGATACAAGACTTCATACTACACACAAGATCTGACAAGCACAACAGGACTGGTTACTGGGTCCTTCTTTTTGGTCGATTGGTCAGGACTCTTGTTCGGGACTGGGAATTTTAATTAATATCCCAGACTTCCGTTTGCTAAAATTGTTTGATGTAGCCCCTGGTAGGGCTTTATTATAGATTTTGTCATTGGATCCTGTTCCTACCGGTGATAAACATTTATGCCCCTCAAATCAAAACTGAACGTACATTGATTTACTTTGCTTTTGTCCTTATTTGCACACTTCCTTTTAGGTATTGTTTGATGGTGACTTTAATTGTGGCCTGAGTCTTCAAGATAAGAGCTCCTTTGCTGCTACAAAGAAACTGTTTTGTGATTCCCACGAATTGGGTAAATTGGTTCGAGGCACCCACTTAACGGACTCCTATCTCTCCTTTACTACACAACACATCCCTACCTTCCAAAAGGGTAAACTAGCCACACATATTGATTATGTGTTTTCCTCTCCTACAGTATCAATTATTTCTGCCAAAGTTCAAGCGGTTGAATTTTCTGATCATAAGCTGCTTTCTGTTGGTTTTGGTAATGTTGTCTCTTCCCATAAAGGTCCAGGTATTTGGAAGTTCAACACATCTTTGTTGCAGATTCCAATGTTTATGCAATCCCTTCTTCCTTCATACAAGCCCGTAAATCTGTTTTTATTTGTTATGAAGATCCTGTTCAGTGGTGGTTAGACACGAAACATGATCTGGTCACTTTTTTAAAAACTTACAGTCGTTTAAAATGTAGGAGGGAATATCCAGACTATTTGCAGAAGAGGGTACATTTTCAGTCATTATTAACCATAGCATACACGATGGGGCAAGATCTTACTCAACAAATAAAAGTCCTACAGAATGATATGTTGACTTTCCAATTACGGCAATCACAACAACTTTTTTACCAACATAAATTCTGTACTGTTGGAACATGTGACATTATTTGTCCTTTTGAATCTAATTCCCGTCAGACTGCCGGAAAAAATATGACGTGTCTTCTAAATTCATAAGGGACCTTATGTTCCTCACAAACTGAGATTTGTCATATTGTAACAAAGTATACTACAGCCCTTTTTTCTCTCTCCCTTCCCTGCTGTGGCTGGTAACAGTGTGACTTTGTATAGTGGCCTTGATATCCCAGCTCCCTCACAGCTATGTCAGGACCAGGCTTGTTCTCCTATCACGGAGCAGGATTTGACATTGGCCATTTCTTCATTACCTGTACAGAGAACTCCTGGTCCGGATGGTCTCCCTGCTGGCTTATGTAAGGCGCTGGGTGACCATTTGGCCCCAGAACTTACATCTGTGTTTAATTATCTGTTAACATGTGAATCTCTCCCTTTGGAATTTACTAAGGGTACTTTGGTTTACATTTATAAACAGAAAGGTGATATCCATTCTCTAAAGAATTGGCGACCTTTATGTATGTTGAACACTGACTTTAAGCTCTTAACGAAAATTATTGTGAAGCGTTTGGTGAGGATAGCGGAGGTGGTTTTGCATCCCGCCCAATCCTGTTCTGTGCCTCAAGGAGAATTTCTGATCATTTGATCCTCTTACAATTATTTTCTCATGGCTATGCAGGTCTGGCTCGGACTGGTTGTTCCTGAGATCAGAAGGCTGCTTTGATTCGTTAGGCATGATTTTTATGGGAAGCACTTTGTTTCTGCATGTACCTGATGTTATGGTACACTGGATTCGTGCTTTCTATAGAACGGCTACTGTTGTGCCTGTAGTGAATGGTTGGATAAGACCCATGATCCCCATAAAAAGGGGGGTTCGTCAGGGCTGTCCTTTAAGCCCATTGTTATATGTATTTTTTCTTGATGTTTTGCTCTGTCGGTTGAATACTAATTCTCAGATTCGGGCTATTTCTAGTTGTGCCTTATGCTTGCCTTATAAGGCGCTCGCATATGCAGATGATGTTTGTTTTCTTGTAGCTGATGCAGCCTCAGTGGTTCATTCTCCCCATGAGTGCTCTATTTTTGGAAACTTCTCTGGTGCTGTTTTAAATTACACTAAAAGTCTGGTTATTCGAGTCGGTTCAGTAACCTCTCCCTTGGACCGTACCGGCCCGTTACGTTTAGTTGAGGGCCCCATTCGCATTTTGGGAATTTTTTTGGGGACACAGGACTCAGATTTTTTTAACTGGAATGTTAAACTGCAACAAGGTAAACTTCAGGTGGCCTCCTGGAACCGGGGACAGATAGGGAAAAAGAAACGTGTTTTCTTAATTAAAAACTATTTGATCTCTACTTTCCTTTTTCTGAGTTATGTATTCCCTATTCCATGACAGCTAGAAACTGTTGTCTTTAGCCTGTTTTTTCAGGCTCTTTGGGGTAGTAGGTTAAACCCGATAAAACAGAATATCACTTATTTACCTATCCCTGAGGGTGGCGTTTGTATGGTTAACCCTTTGTCATTTTTTTCTTGTATTTTTTTCACTGCAGACCTTAGGCCTTTGTTGATTCTTGTCCAAAGGGTGTGGGAACCTTGGTTTTATGACTCTTGCAGGATTTGGTTTCATCAATGGGAAACTAATTCCTTAACTGTGTTAAGACAAACTGTTGGTATACCAACTTACGTAAAACATATGTTTTTACGTCTCAAACAATGTAAGGTGTCTGTTCAGATGTTATTAAACCATTCACATAAAGTTTTATATAAGAAATTACTCCTGATGGTTTGTGCTGTACCAGTACCCTTTGATAAGTGTCCTGGTCAACACCTCCCTTCCCTTTTGTTATTGTGGAGATGTAAGAGGGTTCCAGCCAAAATATGAGATTTTCATTGGCTTTCATGCCATGAAAAGATTAATGTAAAATCAAATCATAAGCATAAGCAGTCCCAAGACAGAATGTGTTCTCGCTTATTATGTATTACAGAACTTGAAACTATCCCTCATTTATTTTTTGACTGTTCCTTTATCAAAAATTGGTGGTCCTTTTTGGCACAGGCATGGGATACCCCCTTGCTTCAGTTGGTTACTTATTTGAATCTTGTATACTGGGTTTTTTCTCCCCAGTGGTCAAAATGGCACCAGGACACTTTGAACCTTGTTTTTGTCTGCATTAAATGGAATATTTGGATGGTGCGTTGCATGTTTTCTTTACAGCAAAAGGACTGCTCCTATTTGGAGCTTGAAAAAAAGATTGTACAAGATTTAAAAGAAATTTATGAGCATGAACATACTCTATACTCAGATATGACTCATTTGGAACTTTGGAAAGCTCTTCCTTAGATCACAGACTCTGATTTTGCAGTTACCTGAATGATTGTATAATAGTTATCCTGTTTTTCCTTTTTTTTGTATTATGCTTTGTGTACTATTGAGCAATTTTTGTCTCAATAAAACTTTCCCCAACTCTTTTCGATAAGTGTCATGGAATTTTTAACATCCACCTGGACTACCACCAATCTAGGCAGATGGAACCTCAGTTTAACGTCTTATCTGAAAGACGGCACCTCAGAAGTGCAGCACCCCTCTCATGCTGCACTACAGTGTCAGTACTGGGATATTAACCCAAGTGCCAGATGTGGGAACTGAACCCACAGCCCTCTGATCTCCCAGCCCCAGAGGCGAGTGTGCTACCTACTGAGCCATTGACACTGCTTTAATGGGGACATAAAGAATATGCATTTTAAATCAAGTATTTCTGGTGGTTTCTGTTCATCACTGACATGCTGTAAACAGATCTGAAGGTACTATATTTGGAAAAGCTGCAGGCCAGGGACAGGAGCAGAAGTGGGCAGGCAGGCAGAGAGAAAACCGTAGCAACCTTGACAGTTGCAAGCACTGAAAATCAACAATACATCAAGCTAGCAGTTTGACAGATTAGCAAACAACCCAATCACTGCACAAACAATGTATTAAAAATGAGAATATAGAAAAAGCTTGTGATTTTTAAGAAGCAAGTGTAGTAGAGATAGCTGTCCTCATGTTGTGGGGGGGGCAGGTTAATGCCTTGTCACTGGAGGGAAAACAGATTTTCAGCACAGCAAGCATAAATATTTTGCTTCACAGTTCAGTACCCTACCTGACAGAGATTAGATATGACCCCCGGTATCCCAAGTGGCAATGCAATGCACTACTCCCATGCCAGTGGGTCGGCCCCAAAAGACAAACTTTTGCAATCAGTGGGCATAGTGATAGCCATTACCTGCTGACTGGTGCTGGAGGGCAGGGGTAGTCTTAAAAGGGAGAATGCAGAAAGACACCACACACTGGCACAGAGCCATAGCTGAGAACAAACACTGCAGTAAGAGCTGGTGTAAAGTTAAAATGCCGTCATTTCAGTGTAGTAACACAGCAAAAGGTGCTATACACTCACATCAAGAGTTACAAGGCCCCCATACTAAGACTGAATGTGTGAAGTGCTGGAGTACCTAGTTTGCATTATAGGCAAGACCCCTGGAATTCTGCGGTTCTGCGGTTGCGGAATTTGCAGCAGAATTTGCATCGTGCCGCAGAATATAAATAGTGCCACAGAATTCATTGTTTTTGGTGAATTTTCATATAAATACACCGTTTTTCCATAGTGTCAGGCTTCCTTTCCCACCTCGTTTATCCTGAAGCCCCCTCCTCTATGCTCAGCATATGAAGTCATCAATGACATCACATCATATTTAGCCAATGACAGGACTGCATTCTGCCAGAGAAATAAATAAATCATGCCGCAGAACACCAGAGGCCCTGATTATAGGGCATCCAGTGGCTCTGAACCTCACACCTTATTGTGTTTTGTATGTTGCCTCTTCATGAGGTGTATATCACCTTTTGCTGTGTCAATAGATAAAATTGAAAGCATTGGAACTTTATACCAAATCTTGGTACTTAGCTATATTTATGTGCCTGAAGCTGTGTGGAGTGGCTTTCTGCCTTTTGTGATATAGACTGTTGAGCTGGGCTCCCCTACAGCTGTATTCCATTTCAGCACCGTGCATGTATAATTGTGGAATAGCTGCTGAGTAGTAGTTACAGGGCAGTATGATATAGTGGATAGAGTACCACAATGCAACAAAGCACAACACCCAGGATCTAATCCACCAGAGCCACTGAGTGCCACATACTGTTTTTGACTCTGAACAAGATAACCTCAGAGGTTCAGTCCACGATGTTCATCCAGTTGTGTGTATATATAATAGTGGTGCGGTAGGGCTGCTATACAGTATGAGGTAGTTAGGGTTGAGCAGGCCAACCCCTATCTTTGCACTTTAATAGCTTTGCTACCATTCAAAGGATTTGTACACAATTTTGCAGGTGCAGTCTCAAGGCCAAGGTCTGTTGATGTGCCAGGTTTTGTTCCTGTCGGATGGGCAGATTTCGAGATCCAGATAGCAAAAAAAGTGAAAAAAATCTGAGGGCTTTGCTGTTTTTTTCTCGTCACCTAGTGCCCAGATAGTTTGGAATTTTGCTCCGAAATGTGCAGGGTAGAAAGGGCCTGGGCCAGAGTGGTGCATTCTATTGGTTTGGTGAAAGAAATATTAATCAGTTCCAGAATTATAAGGATTTGAAATTTTGGCTTTGAGCATGCTCAGTATGGTCTTTTGGATGCCTCTTTCATATGAGAAAAGACGTAACTCTGTATCTATTTGCAGTTAGGAACAATCTACATATAAAAATAAAGGTCTTTATGAGTATTACAACACTAACACATAACACCCTCAAAAAATGTGTAGGGGCCATATAAAAATACAGAGGAGAGTAAGAAGTAAGTGCCTCAGCTGTGAATTGAACTCAGGCCACCCAGAATACCATTCCAGTTGTGTTGCCAGCTGAACCACCAAGGCAACTGGAAACTGGGCCATCCCAGAGCACATTACTCTTTCTCCAATGCACAACCTGGTGCTGCACAGATAATTACATTTTCAGTCACAAGAGCAAGGTGTGCATATTTATGGAACACATACAAACAGAGGAGAGAAAAAAGTGCCTCAGCTGGTACTTCAACCCAGGCCACCCAGAATACAGTTCTGATTGCACTACCTGCTGCACAACCAAGGCAACTGGAAACTGGGTCACCCCAGAGCACATTACTCTCTCTCTCTCTCTCTCTCTCTCTCTCTCTCCAATGCACAACCTGGTGCTGCACAGATAATTAGATTTTCAGTCACAAGAGCATGGTTGGCATACTTACAGGGTAGTCTACACATACACATATGGATAAATGGAGGCATGGAAAAGCAGGGCCCAGGGGGCCATGCACTTCTGTATTCACATTGATGTATTCACGCAGGTCCTGAATAATGTTATTATTCTACTGTCTCAAAAAGTAAAGAAATGAATTGCAAAAAAACTTAATTAATGCAGCAGTTAGGGTTAAAGTGACTAAAGTAGGGAAATGTACTGTTAGGGTTTACAACCCAAACTCTGCATCCCCACCTCCAAGCACCAAAGGGAAAAAACTACAGTTTTCCCAGTCATCACTCTTGGTGAATCAGGGGTGGGGTGTTCCTTGGGGTTCTAAACCCTAACGCTCCCCCCATTGTCATGTACTCTTCCAACGTACAGATCTGTGTCTCCACATAGTGCCAACAAGCTGTATGCCTAGCATGTAGAAAACAGATCACATCTGACCTTATTTGTGCATGGAATATGGTGAGCGTTAGGGCTGAGAACCCTGTGGAACACCTCCTCCTGATTTGCCAAGAGTGATGTCAGGGAAAACTTAAATATTGTTTTCCTTTTGTTGCTTGATGGTTGGGGTGGGGAGTAAGGGTTGTATACCCTAATGCCACATTTTCCTACTTTTGTCATTTTAACGCTAACTGCTGTATTAACAAAGTTTATATATATCATATATATATATAATATTTATAAAATGGCAAGAAAAAAATAGAAATGTCACTGGCCAAGAGACATCACCTGTCCCTGAATTAAATCTCTGTAAAGTCACGGTCAAGTGGCGAATTTAATTTTTCTTCAAAATAAACATACTTAGAACTATTTTATTAGTGTAATAAGGCCCTCCAGGATGTGCATCATAGGATTTTAATGCACTTCCAAGGGGCATAAGAAAACTTGGCCTTCAGCCTCGTGTCTTACTACATCCCTGGGGCATGCATTAAAATCCTATAATGCACACCTGTCATGGCTTATGACTTACATGGCTTATGACTTACTTCCATATGTGTGTGTGTATATATATATATATATATATATATATATAGTGGCACAGTAGTGCCACTATAGTTAGGGTTGAGCTGGCAGTTCAATGTTAAACCCATTTTTTTGCACCTTAATAACTTTGCCGTTGTTTAACAAATTACCACAAAATTTGGCATGCTTGGTCCAGATGTCAGAGTCTCAAGACGTGGAAAGTTTTGTGACAGTATCTGTGCAGTTTTTGGGATACTGTACAGATGGTCAAAAAAGCAAAAAAGCAAAAAAAAAAAAAAATTTTTCCCGCCTATACTTAACATTGGGGATTTCTTCTCTCGCCTACAGCCTAGACAGTACGACATTTCCTCATGAAATGTTCAGGAATGATGGGGCCTGTGCCAAGGGTGTGCCTTTGGATGGTTTGGTGAAAAAATATTGTACAGTTTTAGAATTGTAACAATTTTTGAGATAACGTTGAACTTCAATAAAAAAAAACAGTGCAATTGATAAATTGTGATTTACTGTTTGAAAAGTAAATAAAAAACAGTGTGATCAATAACTGTGATTTACTGTTCGAACAGAAAAAAATGCAGTTGATAATTGTGATTTACTGTTCGAACAGGAAATAAAAAAGGTGCAATCAATAATTGTGATTCACTGTTCGAACAGTAAAAAAAAACCAGTACGATCAATAAATGGTGCTTTACTGTTCGAACAGTAAATAGATAAAGAGTGCGATCAATAATTGTGATTTACTGTTTGAACAGTAAATAAAAAACAGTGCGATCGATAAAAAAAAACATTCACAATGTTAAACCCTAGTGTTTTTCACCTGAACAACTTTGGCATACTTTGACAAAATAGCCCAACATTTGGCACGTGCAGTCATGCTACAGTGTCTCAAAACATGAAAAGTTTTGTGACGGCAACTTGTACAGTATAAGTGAACAGTAGTGCCCCTATAGTTAGGGTTGGCTCAGCAACTCTGTGTTAAACCCCAGTTTTTGCACCTTAATATATTTGGCGAGCTGGCCCTGTGGCACTGAGGGTTGGGGCACTGAACCCACACCTTGTGCTACACCTGCGACCCAGGTTTGAGAATGACCTCAGGTCACTGGGGTGTCAGCATTGGGAGGAGGAGGGAGCAGGATCAAGCATTGGCTCTCCTGTCCTGGGTAACAGGTGACGTCACCTGCCTATAGTCCCACCATCACTGAATGGAGGTTCAGTGCCGGCACAGATAATCAATGTCACAACTAGAAGGGAGGGGCATCCCAAACAGTGTTCGCATGTGTGCCTTCACACGCACACACTACGCTGGAGATGCATGGGTGTAGGGGCCAGGAGAAAATCCACTAAAAAACCCAGAAACTACATATGAAAAAAAAAATGTATATATATATATATCTTTGACATACTTTGATGAAATAGCCAAATTTAGCATGTGTGGTCAGGCTACCAGAGTCTCAAAACATGAGGGGCCAGATATTCAAACTGCGCCCAAAATGTGCGCAATAGCAGGAGCAAGCACAAGTCAACTGCGCACTTGCGCAACAGACGCGATATTCAAACGTGGAGCAAGTCAAATTGTGCAACCAGGCAACATCTGAATATAGCACAACCTATGCCATAGCGCAATCAGGAAGGGGAAGCTGAGCACATATGATGCACCATAGCGCAACAAGGCCAGCCCAGCTGAGCAGTCTAGAGGTGCCATAGCACAAGCAGGGAGCCCCCCCAGCAGCAGAGCAATGGAACTGCACAACCAGGGAGGTAGGCAGGGGCCCACCACCCATGCCACAGATAGGCACAGGAACACAGTGTAGAACTAACAACACACCCCCACACCCAAAGCACAGCATCACCGGTGGAGGGACGGAATATCCACTGGCCCATGGGGACAAGCCAACAAAGCACAGCTGGGCCATGGCGCCCCAGCACACCCACTGGCAAGCAGAGACTGCCACACAAAGGTGCCAGACAACCCAGGTGTACCACAGCCCCCACTGTGCACAGCACACTTTGCTCTGGAACCCCAAGACACCAACCATGAGCAGTGACTGTGACTGGCACTGCCGGAACCACCATGCCACCCCACCTGGCACAATGCAACTGTGTGTACCACAAAACCATACAAGCCAGACCCACCAGGAGCCCACAGTGGAAGTGGGACAGCACACAGCCAGACCGGCTGACAGCCACCACCACACCAGGGACACCCCCCCACGCAGACACACACACACAATCCCAGGACCACACCACACCAGATGCCATGCACACCACTGCAACTGAGCACCTATAGCCAGCTGCAAATCAGAGACCACCACAGTATTCATAACAAAATAGATATATATATTCAATGAAACAACAGGAACAACAATAACACTATTTACATATATACAATACGGGGGGGTACAGGTACAAGGTAGGGGTGGGTGTGGGGTAGGGGTGAAGAACTTGGTGAGGGAAGGCAGGGTGTGAGGGAAGGGTAAAGGGTGTAGATGTGGGGCAGCTACTACCCTCCGGCGTCGCACACCCCTCCTGTTCATCTCCCTGAGGATGCTGAGTGATTCCTGTGAAATCTCCAACAGGCGGTGGATGGCCTGCTCTATCCTGCGCAGGAGCCGTACACCTAGGGCAAGGGAACAGAATCAATGGCTAGGATTGTACACAACCCTGAAGCCCACCCAGTATTCATGGCATATGGCCAAGTGCCCCGCCACTGTGATGGACTGCACACACTCACCGTGACTGTGCACGGGCCATGCCCAACCAGGCAGCAACAGCCATGTGTGCCACTGCACACACACACCCCCATGCCCAGCACAGCACAACCAAGGCAGTACAGTGACAAGTGTATGTGGTGGGAAGGTAGTGTCACAGCCATGTGCCCAGTGCATGCATGGACCACCTGTGATGCACTCACAGACGTGCAGTGCCACTGGACAGTGCTGACTGTCAGACGTCGCGTGCATGGCAGTGTTGTCCATGGATGGTGGCCATGCCCCATCTCCCCCATTGCACGCAATAGCATCCATGATGTAATGACACTCACCCTCGTCCAGCCGCTGCTGTTGCGGCGTCTGCTGCTGATGCTGATGCTGCTGCTGCTGTTGCGGGCCCATACCGCCTCCTCCTCTGCCGGCCACCCCTGCAGCACCCCTGTGTGACTCAGCCTGGGCCCTCCTCCGCTCCTCCACGCCTGTGGGAAACAAATGTTGAGAAACACATTAGTGAGATCCAAATGCAGACAGCCCCCTGCCCCAATGAGTGTGCCTGCCCACATAGCCAGACCCATGCATCGCACACCTGCAAACACTGACACAGCCAACCATGGAACAACCCTCCCCCATGCTCTGGCCCCAATACACAGTCATACCCCTGCGGACAATACAGGTGCATAGATGGGTCACCCACCTGGCCTAGGCACAATGCCCCTCTTGGCATGGGACCTGAGGCATGCCAGCAGTGCCTGCTCCCTCCTGCGCAGGTCACTGTAGTGGTGCCTGCACTGCTCCGCTGTCCTGCACCACCCTGTGACCTGCTCCAGTGCAGTAGCCACCTGTTGCCACACTTGGGTGCGGGCCAAGTCTAGGGGTTCCCCCCCAAACAGTGGCCCATAGTGAGGCTCAACCACCTCCACTAGGTTAACCACCTCCAAGCTACTCCACTGGGGAGCTCTCCTGCGTGCCATGTTAGCAACTTGATAGTAGGCAATATGGCGCTCCGCTGCGCAGCAACCCCACGTGGAAATGCTGCGCAATACAACCCCGTCTGTCCCTATCGTGCTGTTCAGGCAGCGCCGTCAGTCCCTATCGCGCTGTTACCGAACAGCACAATAGAGCTGCACACATGCCAGACGTACAGCACCAAGGGGGCAAAGGTCAGGCACAAGGTCATGTCACTGGCGCAAGGCCACGCACAGCGCCATCAGATGGCTACACATCCAGCGTGAGCAGTCACCTGCGTGCCAGTGCCACAGTGGACTATTGCACAGTTGTGCTACAGCACCATGTGGTGACCAGCGCTGTAGCACCACTGGCACAATGGTGGCCGTGTCATGAATAGCTGACCGCGCACATAATGGACACACAGCAGGACAGCCCATGCCCATGGACCTAGAGGGTTCCAATGTGTGTGCCAGCACGTCAGCACAGTCCCAGGCTGTGCCTGTCAGCACCGGTGGCTGTGCAGGTCCCTGGCACTGTTGCGGACACAGCAGTGGAAGGACTGGTCCCTTGGGCACAGCAGGCGGAGGGGCAGCAGCGGCAGTCACCCACCAGGTCTGGGGGTACAGGGTTCAGCGGTGGCGTATGCACACCGCCTGTTGACTTGCCCATACCTGGTCCTGGTGAACAGCGCCCACCCTCAAGGGGTGTTGAGCATCAGGCCCTTCCATCCCTTGGGGGACAGGATGCCGATTTGGCAGATGACCCATTTGATGAGCACATCCGCCTGTTGCGGGTATCAGTACAGCAGCAAATGCGGGTTGCAACGTCTGTGGAGGCACTGTGTGTGGCTGTGGAGTGGCACAGCAGGGACATTGCAATGATCCTGGCAGAGATGGTCCAAATGCGGATGGATGTGACCGCAGCCATTGACAGGCTGACCCAGGCATTGGTCGCTGTCGTGGCCACATTGGGCACACAGTCAGGTGCCCCTGTACTGCGCACCCCACGCAGTACGATCTCCACTCCACATTCCCGGCGTCATGCGACACCCAGCCTGTTGATGCCGGGTTCTGCTGTGGGCATCCCAAGCACCCCTGGTGCAGGTATGTTCGGCATGCTGCAGACCCCTGTGCAGACAAGGTCACACTCGCGCAGTGGGATCACTGGTGGTCCATCAGTGCCACCCCATGTGGCCCATGCTCAGCCTGCCAGTGCAGCTGGGTCACGGTGGGGCCACCCACGCATCCGTGGTGGCCGTGGCTCAGTGCCACCTGACTGACCTGTCTCCCAGTGTGGGCCCTGTCTGGTGCTGCCCTGTGTGCAATGTGTGTCTTGGTGGGCAGTGCACCGGTGGGTGCCCTGCCCAACACGCCAACACACGGACCACCTGCACACCCACCCGACTGCTGTCCACAGGTGCATGTGCATGATGATGCCTGCATTGTACTGTACACCAAGGTGCAAGGGTGCCCAGCATCTGACACACGTACATGGACAGTACAGGTGGTGGGGGTGGTCTGTGGATCTGTATGTTTGACATGTCTGTTCCTGCTCTGCTGTGCAACTGCCCCATGCACTGTGTGCCTGGTGTGTGCGTGTGTGTGTGTGTGTCCATATGACTGTTCGCCCCTCCCTGATGGTGTGTTTGTGCGCCTGTACCTTTCCACTCCCCTTGCCATCATGCACCCCTGGTGTGTTACCCTGTGTGTATGTGGGTTGCGCCTAAACAGTGTTGGTTGCACATGGCTCCATGACTTACCTGTGTTGTGCGAAATGCTCCTCTGTGATGGTGTCCCAGTGCAGCTAGGCTTGCTGGATCAGTCGGGGGTCACACCATCCAAGGGGGGGCTGCTCATCCCCATCATCAACGGTGTCACCAGCATCCCCATCGCTGTCCCCCTCCTCGACCTGTACAGCTATCCCACAGTCTTTGGCCATGTGGTGCAGGATACAACAGGCCAGGAATATCCCACAGGCCTTTGAGGGGCTGTACTGTAGGGCACTGCCGGAGGTGTCTAGGCATCGGAAGTGTGCCTTCAGCATCCCAAACACCCGCTCGATGATGTTGCGTGTGGCGGCATGTGCCTCATTGAAGCGTTGCTGCGATGGGGTTGTGGGATGCTGGTAGGGTGTGAGCAGCTAGGGACGGAGCGGATATCCACTGTCACCTGTGTGCAGATAGTGTAGGTTAGTGTCACGTTCAGGTCCATATTGTCCCTAGTCCTGTGTGCCACCCCCATGGAACCTGTGGCTTGCCCACCCGTCCCCCAACTTTGCCAATCCTACATGCATACTCACCCACTAGGTGTCCTGTGGGGATGTCCCCACTCTCGAATCGATGGCACAGTGCAGACTGGTACCATATGAATGAATCATGTGCTCTGCCAGGGTGCATGGCACAGACATTGATGATGCGCCCACTGGCATCACACACCACCTGGCAGTTGACACTGGAGTATCCCTTCCGGTTGTGATATGCAGCCCCATCAAGGCCAGGTGGCATGTGAATAGCCACATGGGTGCAGTCTATCACCTCTAGCACGCCAGGCATATGTGCTACCCTGTGGAACTCCTGTATGTTTGCTGTACACTCTGCCGCGGTGCTGGGGAAATGGATGTACTCCGCAGCGTGTGGCAGCAGTACGCTGAGGAATTAAGTGAGGATGCATGATGTGGCCGACTGTGTTATGCCTGTGGTGTCCCCTGTTGGCCTCTGGAAGGTACCTGTGGCAAGCAAGCACATGCAGGCTGTTACCTTCGTCTCCACTGACAGAGCGTGACTCCGTCGTGAGGGTGCCTGCATCACATCACTGCACAGCTCACAGAGCACCTTAGTATTGCCCTGTTCAGGCGGTACCGGCCCACAATCTCAACATCTGAATACAGCTCAAAGCTGATGCAGGCACGGTACTGCCTGTTGGGGGCGTACAGCCGACAGGCCCTTCCACGGCCACGTCCCCCTGCAGCATGCCTTCTCACCCTCCTCACTACAGCTTCCATGTGGAAGGTGGCACTGTCCATCTCCTCTGGCTTTGTCCCCCCCCCAGCTGTTGTTGTTCTGTTCCCCCCGCTGTCCTGACTGCTACCTCCACTGCACCGAGTACACCTACTGGCCCCACACTGTGGCCCCACACACCTTCGGCTGCCACTATCCTGTCCTGCCTACTCCCTGGCCTGCACTGGCTGCTGCTGTGGCCTGCTCTCTGTCGCTGCCTCATGAGCATTCCCTGTCGCGTTCTTGCGCCTCTTCCTTGAGCCTTTTTATTTTGGCTCATTTCCGCCGTAGCGCAACTTCCGGCTGATCCACTGTTGCGTATTGCGCAAGCCTTTGAATATTACATTGCGCTCTTTATGCATGGATCCACCCCCTTCAGTTGCACATGCCTTCATTTGCATTGCGCTGTTGCTCAGCATGTTTTCAGTGGCGCAACTGCCTCCCGCTAAATATCACGGAATGGCGCATTTTCGGACTTGCACTGGCGCAACCCTGTTGCGCATGGCGCAACACTTTTGAATATCCGGGCCGAAAAGTTTTGTGAAGGCATCTTGTGCAGTTTTTGAGATATGGCAAGGTAAAAAATAGAAAAAAAAGACTTTTTTCCTTATACTTACCATGTTTTTTTGCACTTATCTACAGCCCAGATGGTATGACATTTTTTAATGAAATTTTCAGGGATGTTGGAGTTTGTGCCAAAAGGAATACCATACCATTTCTGAATTATAACAATTTTGGGGATAACAGCTAGACAGACAGGTAAATATATCTTTCCCTGGTATCTAGTGGCAACCCCACACCCTACAATTGCAGTCCTCCTTGTAAATGTATCTTTCCCCTGGTGTCTAGTGGGCCCCCTACCCTCCAATTGTGTCCCCATTGTAAATGTGTCTTTCTCTGGTGTCTAGTGGCACTCCCACCCTCTGATTGCTGTTCCTATTGCCTTTTGCTTTTTACCTGTGTCTAGAGGTACCCCCATCCCCATCGCTGTCTGTGCCTGAAATAAAGAAAAAGGTCCCTCACCGATCAGCCCCCCCACCTCCCACACAGCACCCAACACCCCACACCCCCCAGTACAGCCCCACACACCCTCATTCACCTGAACAGATCCCAGGTTCAAGATCCACTCTCCGATCGAAAACACATCTTGCTTGGAACCTCCGACTGCAATACCAGAAACTAAGGTAAGTGCAGTTCAGTGTAGTTCAATGGGGTTTTCAACTTTGATGCATAATTCAGCTATTTTTGCATATTTTGACACCAAATTTTCAATGTGGACTTTTAAGGACCCTTCCCCCATGAACAATGTTGGTGGAATTCCACAAATCTGGCCCAAAAAGTGATTTCGCAGTCCCTTAGTGAAATCATCTTTTGAGTGGGATTTGAAAATTTTTATCACCCTTGTTCATGAGGTGGGGTGATAAGAAGGCTATGACGAAAATTTGGGGTCAAAATATGTAAAAACGGCAATGTTATGTTCATGCGTTGAATATTTTACTGTGCTTGCTTGCAACTTTGTTAATCATAAATATTTTGGCCTCAAATTTTCAACATAGACATTGTTTTACACCACCTCATGAATGTGACAGCTGCCATTTTTCAAATCCTGGCCAAAATGTGTTTTCATCCTGTGACACAGAATGAGGTTGTGGTGGCACAGAATGATGTTTTGGCAGGGATTTGAAAATTCTCAGCATGGCATTCATGAGGTGGGATAATAACAAGGCTATGCTGGCAATTTGGTTGCTGTTTTGGCTGAAATGGCCACAGTAACATACATGTATGCATCTATGGTGGGATGCCAGTGCAGGGCCCTATGGGCCCTGCACCTCCACAGACAAATGAGGATTCAATTATAATATCTAAAAAAGTAAGGAAATAATTAGCAAAAAAACTGCATTAATGCACCATTTAGGGTAAGTTAACATCACAAAAGTAGGAAAATGTGATGTTAGGGTTTCTCACCCTAATGCCCCCCACCCCACCCTCAAGCAGCAAAAGGAAAAAAAATAGGGTTTTTGGTCTCCAGAATCTTGAGAAATCAGAGGTGGGGTCTTCCTTGGGAGTTGTCAATCCTAATGCTTACCCCTCTTCCCTGTGGATCCTGCATGAAGAAAGGAGATCATGTGTGATGTTGCTTGCTCATGGAATGGGGTGGACATTAGGGTTGACAACCTCCAAGGAACACCCTACCACTGATTTGCTAAGACTCCAGAGATTCAAAACCCTAATGTTTTTTCCTTTTGTTGTTTGGGGGGGTGTTAGGGTGAGAAATCCTAACACCACATTTCCCTACTTTTGTTTTAACTTACCCTAACTGGTGCATTAAGGCAGTTTTTCACAAATTGTGTATACATGTATAGAATGAATAATGGGTAAAGGTGGTATACAAGGATGTATACCCATCGAGGGGGCTAATTAGGGATATAAGGTCATGAGCCTTAGGGCGAGTAGCTTTATTGCCCTAACTAACCCCCCAGATGGGTATACTTCTGTGTGTTCCACCCTTATTGTTTGTTGAATATAATACATGAGAATGGTTACTGTTATGGAGACTGAGTTTGGGATCACGTTATGACACTTGAAGGTCTCTTACAGCAAGGAAGGAATGTGTGTAATGAGTGCAGGTAGGAGTTTGGGTGATTTCTGGGTTTGGGAGAGTTTTGTGTGAGTGTCTTTTTTCCAGGTTCTTTTGCAGCTTGTCAATTGGCTTGGCTAGCTTCCTAATGCTGTGTTGTGTTTTTAGTGGTGCCCCATAGGGTTTAACAATAAGAAGAAAAGGGACATGCAGAACTTCTCAGAACAGAAATGTTTGTTATGTGTGGCAAATGAAAAGTGGGAAAGATGTGGGATAATACCAGACTTGGACCAAGCAGTAGAATGTTTTTCTACTACTTTTCATATGATTTGTAATTTACATGTCCCCAAAACTAAACCCTGTAATAAACAATCTCATTTGCCATGGATGAATGATAAAATGTTTGAAAAAAATGAGAGTAAAAAATAGAATTTGGAAGAAGGCTAAAAAAGCTAAATTATGCTGTGATTGGGAATTGTTTAAGATCAAATGAAACAAATGTAAACAATCTATAAAAAGGGCAAAGGTGCTTCATTATGGAAATAAGATGAGCTGTAACTCAGATCAACGCAAGTTTTGGCATACTATAAATCACTTAACGAATCCTGGTGAAGTGGATAAACAGAAAAACTTGACTCTATGGGTTGGGGATGTTTTAACTGATGAGCCTAGGAAAGTCTCGGAGGCCCTTAATAATTTATTTATAGACTTGCCAGGCTGTAATGGAATGGATAGCACCAAGTGCAAGAACAAACTGGCTATACAAACAGAGATACCCCACAGTTTGCCACTGTTTAGATTCAGGGCTCTAAAAATATCAAAGGTCTGTAGGGCACTAAGGAACATAAATGCCCATAAATCAACAGAGCCAGATGAAATTGAGGGCGGGTTCCTGAAATTGGCAGCCAATTATATTGCTCCAGCTATAACTTACATCTTTAATTGGAGCTTACAGCTGGGTTACTTTCCCATGTCTTGGAGAGAACGCAAGAATATCCCCATACATAAATGTGGAGATACTTCTGAATTAAATAATTACAGACCCATAGTCTTATTATCCATTTTGTCCAAGTGTCTGGAGAAACGTGTAAACAAACAAATCTCTGAACACCTGGACAAATGCAAATTAGTGACACCCTACCAATCAGGGTTTAGAAAAGTTCATTCAACTATGTCAGCACTTTGAATTTAAAAACCTGGTCTGTACATCCCTGAATTCTGGTTTGGAGACAGCTGTTGTTTTTGTGGACCTATCAAAGGCCTTTGACCTGGTGGACCACTCCCTCCTACTTAATAAATTAAAAGGCATGGGCATAGTTGATGGGCCCAGTAATTGGATATAATCTTACTTGATGGGGCACACTCAGTGGGTAGAAGTATCACAGAGATTATCTGCACACCGAATAGTAACTAGGGGGTTCCACAGGGGTCCATATAGGGACCCCTGTTGTTTCTTCTATTTAATAATGATTTGCCCCAGGTGGTGTGGCATTCAGTCGTAAGGCTATATGCAGATGACACAGCAGTTGTCACCACCGGGACTTCTGTTTTAGGTCTTCAGTCAAGGCTTCAGACTGACTTTGCGGAAGTGGAGGAGTGGTTCACCAGGTCGAGACTTATGATGAATGTAAAGAAAACAAAATTGATGCATTTTACACCCAAGAAAAATAATTCTCAGATACACATTTTTACAAATACAAACAAACCCCTTGAGCAAGTGGATAGCTACTGTTATTTAGGGATGACTTTTGATTCTTCTTTTTTAACATTAAATAACCATATGACTATAGAAAAGGTAAGCAAGAAATTGGGAGCCTTAAGACAAACCATTACATGTCTGAGAACAACAGACAAGTAAAAAGTGGCTGAACAGTTGATTATGCCCACACTGACTTATGGGGAACTTATTTATAGAACTGCAAACAAGCAGCTGCTGACTAGTTTAGACAGGTTGCAATACAGAATAGCTAGATATGTTTTACAATGAAATTATAAAACTCATCATTGTAATATGCTTATAAAATTAAACTGACTGTCTCTAGAAACAGGATGTACTAAAAACTGGATAAAAATTCAGCATAAATACTTAACATCTTATCCAGACCATTATATCACCCAAACTCTTTTTCCCAAAGATAAAAAGGGTAAACAGGAACTAACAAGAGCTGTACATATACATAGAATCTCTCCTGTAAAAAGTAATAATAAATATGGTAGTAGTGCCATTTGTTCCCAAGCAGCCACGGTCTGGAACATTTTATTGTCTTCAAGACTGTTAAACAACCATGGGGTTTTTATTACTAAGGTCTCAAAACTTTACCCGATGACCTGCAGCTGCAAATAATGACTAGCCAAGGCTTGTGTACATTAACTGTGTGACCTCTCTTCCCTTTCGCCTGTGCCTGCAATCTGTAGCATATCATGATATCTGTAATAATATTTGTTGTAAGATGTATTGTCTACATTTGTGGCTATGTTCATAATATGTTTTATTAGAGTAACTTAAGTACATTGATAAACAGGACTGTCTTGTGAACAGGATTGTATAAATCCTAATGACTAGTTTTCCTGTATAAAAATAAAGTTTTTATATATCTACAGTATCTATCCAATGTAGCACAGGCACAGTATATGCTTTTTATTAGTGCATGTAGATAGTTTTAATTGTTTGATTAGTGTAGGTTCATAGCTTTAATTAGAGTCGGTATATAGCTGTAATAATTTCATTAGTGCATGTATATGTATATAGTGCATGTGCATGTATATAGCTGTAATTATTTCATTACTGCAGGTGTATAGCTGTAATTGTTTGGTTAGTGCAGGTATATACTTTTAATTGAGAGATTACTCACAGGTACAGTATACATAGAGAAAAATGATGGTAAAATGTGGTATATAAGGAAATAATACCATTGAGGGGTTAAACAAGCCATAAAGCCATGAGCCCAAAGGGTGAGGGGCCTTTATGTGCTTGTTCAACCCCGATATGGTATTATTCCCTCATATACCACATTCTACCATCATTTGTTTTATATAATACATAAGGTTCGGCATTTTGTGCTGTGTCCTATTTGTTTCTATACTGTAGTGGTATGTGTTAGTGTTAGTTCTGAGGGACAGCATTACTTGCTGAGTGTGTATTGGGTGTTAATGTATTCTTCAGGTGTTCATGATATTTTCATTCAGTGTAATTAGCTACTTGGGGGTCATAATACCCTAATTAGCAACCAATTTAAGTCATAATACCCTAACTGGCAGCTAGCTGACCTCATAATACCCTAATTGGTAGCTAGTTGAGGTCATAAATCCTAGTAGACAGCTAGTTAAGGTCATACCCAACTTGGCTACCATCATGAATGGGGAAATAAATGATGATGTTTTCAATCAGGAAGAACAAATCCCGAAAAAATGGTTTGATACCTTTTATTAGACCAACAATGATGTTACAAAAAGAACAAAGAACTTTAGCTTTCAGACCAGCAAGAAGCCTAATGAGAGTTATTTAGAAAATCCCATATTATTAACACTTATAACATGCAGAAAAAAACAGAAATCATTTTCATTGGTTTAAAACAGGCCTTCAGAAATGATTAGTGACATTTGACAGCTTGAATATCTAAAGAGTGATTTCAGCTGAACTAAACTAAAAGGTCAAAGGTTGCTTAAAGATAACAGCAGGCAGTAACCATGTATCAGTCTAATGAATAAAAAAAAAAAAGAACCTTAAGATTCTCTGCTCAGTAAATTACATGTCAAGTGAAGAAAAACTCCCTAAGACACACATTTTACGAGTGAGGCCACAGTACATCATTCTGCTCAGAGTAGAACCGTTCATAACAAGCTGACCCTCGAGAAGCAACTACAAGCTAAAATGTAACATATAACCAAGTAAAAAAATAATAAAAATGATAAGCCCCAAAATTACAGCATCAGAACTTATTTTTACATGGCATCAAGAATGATGAAAATGATGTATACCCAAGGTAAGTGTATCTCACTGAGGAAAGTACAAAAAGCTGGAAATATATTCCCAACATACTCTCAACAGCCTATTATGTTAAGACCTTATTGTAACAAGATTTTATACATGATGATATCAATTGTCAGTGTAAGTGCCAGATAAAAAGAGTGCTAGTCAGGGACCCCCAAGAAAGTGAGACTATGCTATGATGTGTACAGATTTCAAGAAAATGTCAGTGTATAATCAAAATACATATATAGAAACAGTCTAATGAATACAAACCAGAATGAAGTATATGTACATGAATCTTAATACACCATCCTAATAAGTACAGAGTATAAAAACATTACAATATACTGTATACTCAAATTACAGAACTAGCATAAGGAAGTAAATAACCACTCTAATATGAGTCCAGAGTCCTAACCACGACAACATAACGTCATGTACCTGAACATAAGTTTACCTCAATATCCCCACAATATTCACACCCACTATACTCACATAACCACCCGTCTCAAATAGCCATATTAAAAATTCAATGTGCCACACTTCTACCCTCACAACACACACATAAACATATTCACAAACCCACACTCATAGGCATACACACATACCCTTGCACACATTCGCACAATACTAATGTGAAAGGTCAACCTGTAGATAACCAGTTAAGCGGGATTGTATAAGAGTTAAAGTCCAAGGCTCACTGAAAACCTAAAACATGTATGTCCATTTTTTGAAGTAAAGGCCCATGTAAGTTTACACGTAATGTGTCATGAATCCAGTATCAATGTTCAAGCCATCTTGCAGCGTATTAAGAAGTAACATAAGTCTGATCTCACAAGCACATCTCTGGTGTGTACTGTTGAAATGTCCTTTCAAGACCATCACAGACATATCTGAGATTGAGTGGTTATCCTTAGAGAAGTGTTGTGCCACTGGTTTGTCAGTCATCTTCCTATTAATATCACACCTGCGTGAATTCATTCTAGTGCAGAGTTGTCGTTTCGTCTCCCCCACATACCCTGTGCGAGGACATTTCCTGCATTGAATAAGATAAACAACATTGCTTGATGTACATGCATAATTACCCAGTATCCTGAATTGTCTGTTTTGTGAGGTAATCACACAGTCTGAGGTGGAAATGTGCTCACAAGTTTTACATCTGCGTTTATTACAGGGTTGTGTGCCATATGATGTCCTGGCACTCTGTTCAGGTTCAAGTTTTCTCCTAATAATCTGGTTGGCTAAACTGGGTGGTTGTTTAAAAGTTTGTAGTGGCAGTTCTTGAAAAATACAACTAAGGGTTTCATCCTCACTGATTCTGGGGTGTAGGCCCTTAAAATCTTACATAGAAGTTCAAGGTCAGGATGAAAGGTGACTACCAAGGGTACTCTGTTAGTAGTGGTCCTTTCATCATATTGCAGTACGTGTTCTCTTGGTACTTGTGTAGCACGTTCCACTGCTCTGTCAATTTCTCTGGGAGAATGTCCCTGCTCAATAAAGGTGTTTTTCGCATAACTAAATGTTTATCTCTGTCTTACTCATCTGAACAGTGCCGGTGGTACCAATTGCTTGACTATATATGAAAGACTTAGTGTGACTCGGGTGATTACTTTTCTTGTGTAAGTATCTCTGTCTGTCCGTTGGTTTCCTGTAAATACATGTATGTAGGGTTCCATCCTTGATGGTAGCAGTGGTATCCAGAAAATTAACACTGGTGGCAGAATGTTCCAGGGAAAGCTTTATGGTTGGGTGGAGATTATTAAGTCCCTGATGAAAATCATAAAGTGTGTCAGTGCCTTCTGTCCAAATTATAAACAAATCATCAATGTAACGAAAATAAGCGAGTGGTTTATGTGTACAGTGCCTTAAGAAGTCCTCCTCCAAATTGGCCATTAAGAGATTAGCATACTGTGGAGCCATCTTGGTGCCCATTGCTGTTACCATAGTTTGAACATAGTGTTTCCCATTAAAGTTGAAGTTGCGTCAGAATGAATTTAGCAAGTTCCCCCACGATATCAGGGTTGATACTGTGGTCCAATCCTCTCTCATACATGTATTTAAGGCAGGCTAAAATGCCATCTGTATGCAGAATATTAGTGTAGTGGGATGTTACATCCATCGTAGCTATAAGGGTATCAGGTGTTAAGTCCTTAAAACCAGAAAGTTTATGCAGGAAGTGAGTAGTGTCCTGAATGTAACTGTCCCTTTGTATAACCAGTGGTTTTAGAACAGCTTCCACAAAACCTGAGATCCACTCTGTCAGGGTTTCATTACCAGAGACTATGGGTCTTCCTGGGTTACCAGGTTTATGTATTTTAGGTAGCATGTAGAATGTCCCAGGTTTGGGATCATCAGGGATGAGTGCAGTTATTCTGTTTCGGTCATGGTCTGGAAATAATTTAATCAATCCCTGTAGTTCACTTTTATAGTCTGTTGTAGGATCACTTTCCAGTTCTCTGTAGTAGGTATGGTCACTTACCTGTCTGTTGGCTTCCTTAATGTAATCTTCTCGGTTCAGTATCACCACTGCAGAAGCTTTGTCAGCGTTTTTTATGACAACATTGTGGTCTGATTTTAGTGTTTGTATCACCCTGCGTTCCAGTGGAGAGAGGTTGTAGCGGGCTTGTTTCTTCCTTTTGAGAATCTCACAAGTCACTGTCTGGCGAACGCAATGAATATAATTGTTCAGTTTATTATTACGGCCATTAGGGGCAGTAAAATCAGATTGTTTCTTTATCTTGTCCATTAAATTGTTACTGTTTAGAATTTCTTCACTGCCTGTGATTTCTTCCCTTCCGTAAAATATTCTTTAAGTTGCAGTCAGTGGAAGTAGTCCTCCATTTCACCACAAAACGGTATTCTGTCTAGTGGTTTTGTTGTGCAGAAAGTGAGGCCTTTAGAAAGTACACTCAATTCCCCAGTAGTCAGTGTGTGGCTGGACAAATGAACAACTGAAAGATGCCCCTCTGTGTGGCTTACATAGAAACGTAGAAACATAGAATTTGACGGCAGATAAGGACCGCTTGGCCCACCGAGTCTGCCCATTTTCCTACCTAACAGATAAGCTGCAGATCCTAATTAACCAACAGCTTACTTCTTCCTACCCCCCACTAGGACTGCCTTATGTCTGTCCCATGCATTCTTGAATTCCTCCACTGTTCTTGACTCCACGACCTCCTCAGGGAGGCTGTTCCATGCATCTACCATCCCCCCTCTATCTTCAAATTGTGCCTCCTTGTTCTTGCACATCTCTTTTTCTGAAAGATGCCACCCTCTTGGACTTTGTTGATTCCTTTGAGGTATTTGAAAGCTTCTATCATGTCCCCTCTCTCCCTCCTTTCCTCAAGGGTATACATATTAAGCTCCTTTAGTCTTTCTTCGTATGTCTTCTGGTGCAGACCCTGCACCATTTTGTTGCTCTCCTCTGGACAGCCTCCACTCTGTCTATGTCTTTGGGAGATGGGGTCTCCAGAACTGCACACAGTACTCCAGATGGGGTCTCACCAACTGTCTGTACAGAGGGATAACAACTTCCTGTTTTACTATTGATGCCTCCCTATGCATCCCAGTATCCCCCCAGCCTTCCTTACTGCCTTCTCACATTGCTTGCCCATCTTTAGTTCATCTGATATAATTATCCCCAGGTCCCTTTCCATTTTTACTGTTGTCAGTATCTCACCCCCATTGTGTACTCTTGCCCTAGGTTTTTGTTTCCCAGGTGCATTACCTTGCACTTCTTTGCACTGAATCTGTGCTGCCATAGATTTGACCATTCCTCCAACCTTGCCAAGTCCCTTCTCATCCTTTCCACTCCAGCTGGTGTATCAACCCTGTTGCAGATCTTTGTGTCATCTGCAAAGAGACATACTTTTCTTTCCAGTTCCTCTGCAATGTCACTTATTTTATTTATTTTATTTTATTTAGTTTTTGTTAACCGGGTAAGTGCACTAGCCAGCAGGTGACTATTTTCAGGCACGACCCGGGAGAGTACAATACAGGATAACCAGTGAAAAAAACAACAATACAATTGAGGCAATAAGTACAGAGTACATTCATTCATACAGGGAGAAGCTTTGGCTAGGCTAACATGTCGTAGGCTATTCTAGGCAATAGACAATAGGTCAGTGCAAAAAAGGTTAACAGGGAGTACTGGTACTGGAAAATGTCTGGTCTAGACTCATCCCACAGGGAAAGTGTCCGAGGTGAGGAGATGGCGGGGGGGGGAGGGAGTGTAGTAGAGAGGACCGGCTCCAGGGTTTGGGAGGTATGCTCCCCAGGTCTGGAGTGATGCTAATTGGAGAAGATAATGGTACCCTCCCGGGGGAGGGGGAGGGTTGGGTAGCTAATGGGTAACAGGTAAGGTGTGCAGGTGGCGATCGGTAAGGAGATCTGGGGTCGTAAGGTATGCTTACGGCTTTAGCGGTAAATGCACAGGGTAGAAGCCGGGCTTATGGTTTCACCACTGGGCATGAAGGTGAGGAGCAATTGGGAAGGTACACGCTATTGGACTATGGCTGGTGTGGTTTCAACGTTCTCGGGAACGGCGGAGGTTAGGAGGGCGATATGGGAGGGAAGTAGCATCCATCTAGGGCCAAAGCACCAGGATAGAAAATTGAAATTGATAGGAGGGTGCCGTCAACGGGCGAAATAGCAGCAGGCAGCCCGTGGTTTCTGGGACTGTGAGATAAGCCTACGGCTATAGTGGCAGAGAGCCAGAAGGTGTGCCGGGTAACATGGTCCCACTATTGGGCATGAGAGAGGGAGGTTGGTGGTGAGAGAGCAAGTATGGAGCATTTGCAGCTTTAGCGGTAATAGGAAGGTACGTACAGTTGGGCTCGCGGTTCCAAGACTGGGCAAGAGATCCGATATCAGTCCCTGCCTGGGGACGTCCGGGAGTTGCGAAAAGGGAGAGGAGGAGAGGGGGTGGAGACCCTAGTAGTAACAACATATGACTGTTCGGAGGTGGCCCTGGCAGGTTGCTGGTTAGCCTGAGACAAGTAGAGAAAAATGCTAAACTATGAGAGAAACCTGGCAACAGATAACAGTAGAGGAATACATTACAAGTAGCACTAAACGAGGCAGTGCAGTCACATCATAACATAGAGAGAAATACATTACAAGTAGCATTAAACAAGGCAGTGCTGTCACGTCACAAAATAACTAAATAGTACATTAACATCAACTGAGTCATTAAGGAGGTAGTTACAAGCAGGGGAGCTTAGGGTGGGGGTAGGAGGAATGGGAGGAGAGCAAAAGCAAAGGGAGGGAGTAGAAGCAGAGAAGGTAAAGATCAGGTAGGGTCAAAGCAGGTGCATTGATCAAGGGAGGCCAGGTGGAGTCTCAGCCCACGTTTGAATACAGGGTGTGAGGATGCTTGCCTGAGAGCTTGAGGGAGCTGGTTCCACAACTTAGGGGCTGCATGTTTGAAGGAACCGGTTCCTTTGTTAGTATGGCAATGAGGAACAGCGAGGAGGGCTTTGTCTGCTGATCTTAGCTCACGGTTTGGTATAGAAGGAAGAAGCAACTCGGCAAGTGCAGCTGGCTGTCTTTGTCTGAGAACAGAGTCATTTAGACAGCCCAGGTAGTAACGCCTGGTGGCAGAGGGGGAGAGCCAACCAAGATCAGTGTATAGCTGGCAATGATGTTGAAGTCGTGGAGCTTTAGCAGCATATCGGCAGAACATTATTATAAAGTGACATTTCATTTATGCAGGGCAGTTTTGTGGGCAGGTAGTGGTATGGCACAATAGGTAAGGGTAGGTGAAGGATACCCCTGGCTATGGCTAACTTTGCTGTAAGTGAGCATATAACTAGTTCTGTAGGCAGCTCCCAGCTTACAGTTTACAGCTTTACATGTGGTTTGGATGTGCAGATTTAAGTCGAGAGACTGGTCCAGTAGGATGCCCAGATAATGGAAGGAGGTGACGACCTGTAGAGGTTTCCCATTTAGATCATGAACATTCAGGGGGATGGTGCACAATCGAAGCTTCTGTGTAGTGCCCAATAGCATGGCATTTGTCTTGGTGGAATTGAGAATAAGGCGGGGGAGTTTAGCCAGTTTTGGACGCAGGAGTAGGCTCTGTTGAGTGATAAGTTAATGTGCTCCACGTTATGAGAGCTGGCATAGATGACCAGGTCATCTGCATAGAGAAGTGAGGCGCAGGCAGGAATTTCATCTGGGAGGTTGTTAATGAAGAGTGTGAAAAGAAGAGGACCCAGAATAGAGCCTTGAGGAACACCGATGTTCGTTTTCAGAGTGGTAGAAGTGGCTGAGTTAAATTTAACAGCCTGAGACCTGTTTAACAGGTAGCTCCTGAACCAGTTTAGCACAGCAGAGGAGCAACCTATTATCTGAAGGGTGGACAGGAGCAGGGGGTGGTCCACAAGGTCAAATGCCTTGGTAAGGTCAACAAAGACAGCCCCTGTGAGCCTTTCTTGATCCATGTCAGTAAGGATGTCCGAGGTGAACTTGGCGAGGGCAGTCGTAGTACTATGGTTTTTCCTAAAACCATGCTGTGCATCATTGAGCTGTTTTGTAGTATCAAGGTAATCCAGGATCTGATTTGCAACCAGTTTTTCAAGGATTTTGCTAAGTACTGACAGTATAGCAATTGGTCTGTAGTTGGACATTAAAAAGACGTTAAAAAGGACCGGTCCCAGTACTGAACCCTGCAGTACCCCGCTAGTAACCCTCCCTTCTTCACTGTGGACTCCATTTACTACTACCCTTTGCGTCCTGTTGTCTAGCCAATATTTAATCCAGGCTACCACCTTGGGACCCACTCCAAGGCTGGCTAACTTATGTATTAATTTTTTGTGGGGGACTGTATCAAATGCCTTGGTAAAATCTAGGTAAGCCATGTCCACAGCCCCTCCCTGGTCTACTACTTTGGTCACCCAAAGAAATCTATTAGATTCATCTGACACGACCTTCCCATCGTGAATCCATGCTGCCTTGGGTCCTGTGCCCCCCTGACCTCTAGGTACTCAACAATTCTTTCCTTCAGAAGTGATTCCATCATTTTACCTACCACTGAGGTCAAACTAACTGGTCTGTAGTTTCCTGCCTCTGTCCTGCTCCCACTTTTGTGAAGAGGAATCACATCCACCCTCCTCCAGTCCTCAGGTACCACCCCATCCTCCCATGATTTGATAAAGAGAGTAGTCAGCGGTGCCATTAGTTCTACCCTTAGTTCTTTTAGAATTCTTGGGTGAATCCCATCAGCCCCCATTGCTTTGTCCACCTTCAATTTATTAGTTCTTTCAGAACCCTTTCTTCTGTAAATGGACTGGTATCGACCCTTGTTTTCAGAGTGTTTCTCTAGTTTGGTTCAGGTACCTCCCCCTCCTCTTCCTTTGTGAATACTGAGCAGAAATATTTGTTCAGTATCCCTGCTTTTTCATTGTCACCCTCTACCCACATTCCTTCCCCTTTATTAAGCCTCAGTATCCCTCCTTTGGTCTTTCTTCGCTCCCTAATCTACCTATAAAAGGTCTTATCCCCCTTCTTAACAGAGTTGGCTATCCTTTCCTCAGTTTGGGCCTTTGCTATTCTGACTGCCTTCCCAGCCTCTTTCTGTTTTAACTGATACAGTTCTCTGTCCTTCTCCTTCTGTGTTTCCTTATATTTCCTGAATGTTATCATTTTCTCCTTAACCTTCCCTGCCACCTCTTTTGAGAACCATAGTGTTTTTTTCCTTCTTTGTGTTTTGTTGATTTGCTTTACACAAAGGCTTGTTGCCTCTGTGATGGCTTAGTTGTTCAATTACTCTATTCTGCTGTTCATGGTTGTTAGGAAGTATGGCACACTGAAGGATATTTAACTTCCTGTTATGATGGTCCAACCATGTATTATAAGGAAATAAATGATGGACCCTATTAGTTGAGCCATGGCTTTCATTTTTATCAAATGTTAGTTTAAAGTTTAATAAAATTGTTTTAAAAATTAGCCCCATAGACTTGTATGGGGCACGTTCCTGTGCCCTCCCTGGTACCTCGTCACAAAACAGGGGAGTGCGGGGCCTAGAGCAGGCAGACTCAGAAGTGGGAACGCATCAGCTGGCTCACAGTTTGGACTGAATTATGATCCCTTCCCATACTTTACTGAGTGAGTAAAAAATAATAATTTTTACACAGAAGGGCTATCGCGACCCTGGGGTAGCAGGAAATGAAGCCCAAAATGTTTTTTCCTTTTTTTAAATCACATATTTAGTTTAAGGGAATAAGTAAGCTTCTCCATATAATATATTTGATTTACTAATGTACTCCGGGTTGCTACATCTGGTGGGGTTGAGGTTAGCCGTAGCTTTGTGGTTACTTTCTTGGCCACTGTTATTAGAATTCCTAAGAGACAGTTGGGTGAAGGGTCTCTGCGTCCCCTGGGGTATTGCAAAAAGAGATATAATTGCAGGGTAAATTGTAAGAAGGATGGCAGCATCGCTATGTATATTGACTCCTCCATCCAATTCACCCTTGTACTCATGACCTCCCACCCACAGGTCTGTGAGTTACTCCTGGTAAAGATCCCCCCCTTCTCCTTGCCCATTTATATTACTGGTACATACTGCTGACCTAGCCCATCTCCTTCTTCTATCCCAGAACTACTGACTACCCTTCAGACTCATTCCTCTACTGGTGAACTGCATGTACTGGGTGATTTTTAACGTGAGCTGGCTCTCCCCCACCCAAAATAAAACCAGGAACAAGACAGCCTCGCTAAACCTGACCCAGTTAATTAGCAAACCCACTCGACTAAACATTAGAACTCAAAATCACTCCTTAATTAACTAGGCTCTCACCTCCCACCCACGTCGCATTATCGCAGCCGGTATCCTACCTGACGCCCTAAGTGACCACCAGTTAATCTACACCGTTCGCAAAATCCACTGCCCTAAAGACCTACCTGAAATCCTACTGTCTCGCTCGTACAAATCCTTAGATCTGGCTTCCGTGTTTTATGACCTGTCAACCATTGATTTATCCCCCATTTCCCTTTGCTTCCTCAATTGACTCCGCTCTGAAATACTTCAAGTTCCAAGCTACTTGCTATCTGGGACCACTATGACCCCTTAAGATACAACCGGGTGCACAGATCCCACCTCCCTTGGGTCACTGCCAAACTGATGGCATGCCTACATGCCAGATATCAGGCGTGGAAATTGTACAAATCCACTGGCTCCCAAATTGCCTTCCAGACATACTGCATTGTCAGAAATGCTTGCACCAGGGCAATTAGACTGGCCAAGGCTGAATACTTCTCAGCTGCATTTAATTCAAACATCAACCACCCATCCAAATTCTGAAAGGTGGTTCAATCCCTGTTCTCCCCTCCATCCCAGTCCCTGTTACCAGTCTTCAAAGTGGGTGATGTCTCCCTATCCGATCCCCTCCCTGTTGCCACTGAATTTAACACATATGTCACCTCCTGTGCTTCCTCCCTTCTCTCTACCCTCCCTTCCTCTTCTTCCCCTCCCTCTCCCCTGAGCCCTCTACTTCGGCCTCCCCTCATCCCCCTCTTTGTCCTTCTGTCCTACATCCCCAGCTGATGCCCTTAATGCTCTTTTTGCCCTTAACCCCTGTAAAGGTAAGTGCTCCTTTTGGTCTTGACTCCAAAATTCTATACCTGTCTGCTCCTCCTCCTATTGCTACCCCCCTTGCTTCTCTGTTAAATCTCTCTTATGCTCTTACATCTGTCCCATCTGCCTGGAAACACGCCACCATTATCCTTTACCACCCTTCATCCCCTGGAAGCTACCAGCTTATCTCTTTGCTCCCCATTCTTGCCAAGCTTCAGGAGTGCTTGGTGCTATCCCAACTCTCCTCTTACCTTGACTCCTCCTCATTCTTCACTCCATTTCTGGAAAGGCCATTCAACAACCATCTCCCTCCTGAGGCTTACTGACTTCATACTTACCAGTATGGACCAGGGTCTCATCACCTCTCCTATCTTTGTCAACCTTGCCAAGGTTTTTGACACAGTCTCCCACCCTCTCCTGCTTGCCAAACTCTCAGCTGCGGGGCTCTCAGTTCTGACTACCAGCTGGTTCCATGTTTACCTCGTGGGAAGAACACAATCCATTCAGATTAGTGATACAACATCCCCTCCCTATCAATACTGGAGTTCCTCAGGGTACCATGTTGGGCCCACTGCTTTTCTCCATATTCTTAAATGATCTTCCCACTGCCTGTCTTCTCACCTCCATCCACATATATGCTGACAATACTCTCCTGTATACATCTGGACCCTCTCCCACTGATGTAGTGTCCAGATTTCAGCACAACTTTGATAAGGTTCAGCTCTGGTTTCACCCAAATCAGCTATTCTTGAACGCCAAGAAGGCAGTCTCCATGACCTTCGGCACAAGGCAGAGACCTTCTCAGCTCCAATCCCTCCACTTTTTCCACACCCTAGATGGAACTTTACTAGAGGACAATTCCTCCTTTAGGTACCTCAAGGTCTGATTTGACCAGAACCTCACCTTTTCTGGACACATAGATACCATCCATAAAAACTGCACCACAAACTAGGTGCCCTATGCAGATAATGATCCTCCCTATTTTTGACTATGGGGATGTAGTCTACAGTGCCGCCCTCAAATCCTTCCAAACCAGGCTGGACTCTCTTTTCCATTCTTTCTGCCATTTCACTCTTGACTGTCCTCCCCGTATACATTACTGCACCCTTTACCAGTCTCTCCCCCTTCCCTCCCTAGCAAACAGATACCATATCCACTGTACTAACTTTCTTGCTAAATTCTGGATTCACTCTCTCCCTCCTCCCTTACCTCTCCTCCTCTATTTCCCTCAAATCTCCTTCCTCTCACTCCCTTAGAAACCTTGACCACTGTCGGCTACAGAATCCCCCCCAAAAAATTCTTAGATGTCATGCTGGGAGCCCACCCCAGCATGCCATCTCCTGCAAAAAAAAAGTCCATAATTTTTTTTTTTTAAGCCTATAAAAAATGATCCTACGCCGTTTCCTGCCCCCTCACACAACCCGCGCCCACCTCTGCACACCCTGCCTCCTCACACCCCTCACCCCATACTTACTTGAGTCCGTGCAACGATCTTTGTTGGACTGAGAACACGTCTGAAGACTTCAAAGCCAACTGCAACTGAGGAAATGCCGGTAAGCTGTATAATGGAATAAATAGGGTTTTTCAACTTTGATGTATATCTCAGGCATTTTGGGGAATTTTGGCACCAAATTTTCAACATGGGGATTCTGGGACCCCTCCACATGAATTCTGCTACTGTCATGGCGTTATTTTGCCCTGAAAGGTGATTTTGCAGTCATTGTGTGAAATCACCTTTTGGGACCGATAATGAAATGACAGTGCCAGTGTTCATGAGGTGGGCTCTCAGAAAGCCTATGTTGCAAATTTGGTGGAAAATCCTAAAAATTACTGTTTTATGAGCGTGCGTTGCGCAGTAGCTACGCACGCTTGTAACTTCACGACTTTGGAATATTTTCACTCCAGATTTTCAACATTGATGTTTTTCCATACCTCCTTGTAAACAGTACAGCTGTCATTTTTCACATCCTGGCCAAAATGTGTTTTCACACTTCTGGCGCAGACTAGCCAGTCGCTATGCGAAATCAGTTTTCAGGACAGTTTGAGGAAATGACGGTGACACTGTACATGAGCAGAGGTCCTAAAATGCCTATGTTGAAAATTTGGTGCCGAAAGTCCATAAAATGACTATGTTACAAGCGTGCATTGCATAGTTTCCACGCACCCTTGTAACTTTGCAAATTTGCAGTATTTCCATGCCACATTTTCAACACTGGCATTTTTTTCACACCTCCTTATGAACAGTACAGCTGTCATTTTTCACATCCTGCCCAAAATGTGTTTCTACACCTGTGGCACACAATGGCGTGTTCGCTGTGGGAAATCAACTTTTGGGACAGATTAACAAAATCACAGCGCCACTGTTCATGAGGGGAGGTCCTAAAATGCCTATGTTAAAAATGTGGGTGACAAACTCCCAAAAATAATTGGGTTACGGACGTGTGTTGCGCAGTTTCTATGCATGCTCATGACTTCACTAATTTTCCTTATTTTCACTCCAGATTTTCAACGTTGCCATTTTTTACGCTTCCTCATGAACAATACAGTTGTCATTCTCCACATCCTGCCCAAAATGTGTTTTCATCCCTATGTCGCCAAATGGCATAGCCGCTGTGCAAAACCACCTTTCATCTGACAAACTGATTGTGCCGCTTTTCATGAGGTGGGCTCACAAACAGCCCATGTTGAAAATTTGGAGTGAAAATATCACCGCACGCCTACGGTGTTAGAATTTCCAACTGTAGCACCCAACCCAGTACAGACTGACAGGCATCAGGGTGCGTCTTGGGATCATCGAATGTAATGCTCACGCCATTCCACCCCCACCCTCACCCTGCAGCCTCTGACAGGCATCGTGGTGTGCCTTGCACTGTTCGGCCACAAAATTCACCCCATTCTCCTATACCGCACCCATGTCAGTGTATTTCCTTATGGAATGGGGTAAGTATAATGCCCAAAGACCCCAAATCTCACCACGACACTTGTCAGTGTCTACTGAGTAGGGTGACGTACAATGGCATGAGTGTTACAGCTGACGACCCAAAGACACACCCCAATGCCCGTCGCTCTCTACAGGGTGGGGGTGGTGTTGGCGTGACGCCATTCTTATTATGCATCTCTAGTTCTGGCACTACCAATGCCAATGCCAGCGAGACAGCATTCGGCATTGACAAATCCGTGTCCATTTATTATATTGTATATGTCTTCTGCTGCTTGTATTTACTGTTTATCCTCGTCCCCTCTCCCCCAGAATGTGTCTGGAAATTAGCATTCGTTTTTTTAAATTCAGGTTTATTGACAACAATCGGGTACATTAATACACAAATCAGATATAAAGAAAATGTTATCACATAGATAGACAAAGAATCAATTATTTTCCAGGCTTAATTTACATATATGTAGGATATTCCAAGAATTTATGAGCAATATTTATGATCATACAGTGAGAAAAGAAAGATTTCATTATCTCTTCAAAGCTTTCCCTCTTTTTTTCCACTTTTTTTCAATTCATTTTATTTTATTTTACACATCCCTTCCCTCCCTCATTCCAACAGCTGATCTCCAGATTTCCCATTTGGTCCATCTCTGGGTGTAAAGAGCAACTCTTTGGTTTATTTTAAAGGTGACTTCTTCTAGTTCAGAAATGTTCTGGACCACCATTATCCAATCTTGTCTACCAGGGGGGAGAGGGTTTAGCCACAATCTCGTGATGGCTTTGTGAGCCGCGGTTATAAGTACCGCCCAGAGATATATTGAGCCTGCCCCTCTCAGACCCATGGGAGGAACTCCTAATACTGCCTCTTTCCACTCCAGCGGACGGTCAAGGGAGAAAATATCTCTCAATGCATTAGAGACCTCCCTTCAGTACATCTGGAGTCTCGGGCAGGCCCAAAAAATGTGAAGGTGACCCGCCACCTCATCGCCACAGGCTCTCCAGCACCGAGATGAGTAACTTGGGCTCCTTTTGTTTAATAATTTGGGAGTGAGAAAATAGCAGACCCTAATCTTCCAGGCAAACTCCTGCTAATGGGGGGACTGGGTCCTTTTAGCTGTGCAGAAGATAGGTCCCCACTCAGATATTGGGGGGTCTGATTTAGCCTCCTCCTGCCACCTGGCCTTGATGTTGGCAGGTGGGTCACTCCTCACTGCCGCCAGAGATTTATAAAAATGTGAAATCAGGCCATTTTGAGTACGTGTCATTCTACCTTTTTGTATGGATAGTAAAAAGGGTGCAGCTCTGATCAAGTCCCTATCTTTCCTTTGCAACGAAGTGATGTAGGTTCTGACTTGTAGAAACCTAAAGTGGTCTGAATTCCATAGGCCAAACATGTTCCTAAGGGTATTAAAATCCAAGACCGTGTCCTCTTGTAAAAACTGGGCCAGGTACCTCAAACCAGCCCTGTCCCACTGTCGGAAGGTGTGCTCTAGGGAACCTGGGGGAAAACCACAGTCTCATGCTAATCTTTTCAGAGGCCAAACAGAGGTTTTTAATCTGTACTTTTGCCAAAGCCTATGGACTGATTGAATTGTGTCTCCAACCATGTTCAGTTTAGGGGAGTGGTGTCTGTGAGAGGTCAAGGGTGTGACTAATCTGACTTCAAGGGGCATCCTCCCATCCTCTTCCTCCTCACCTTTCTCCATATCCCTCCAACCTGCAGTAGAATTCGGGTTAGACCATTGCAATACATTTTTCAGTTGCACTATGAGGAAGTAGTCCTCCAGTTCAGGAAGGGACCTACCTGCTTTACTACTATGGGTTTGTAAGATCTTTAAGTTAATTTGAGATCTTTTGTTATTCCAAATGAATTTCGAGATCATTTTATGCCAGGTTTGGAAATCTGATTTGTGAATATAAAGTGGCAGATATTGGAACAAGTACAAAAATTTAGGGAGCACAGTCATTATTATAGACTGAATCCTGGAGTACATGGGGAGATTGATCAGGGACCACCTCTCCAGGTCCTTTTTCAGACCACTTATCGGGGGGTATAATTTGCATTGAATAATTGTGAATGCTGTTTGGTAATGTTTATCCCCAGATATCTCATCCTATCCACAGACCAGTTCAGGGGCAAGAGTGAACGTATCTCCTCAGAGGGACTGTAAAAAAAGCTTAAGACCTCTGTCTTGGTTTTGTTGAGGGAATATCTCGAGTGTCTCCTGAACTCTTCTAATATGGGTCACATCTGTTCTATGGACTGGTGAGGCTGAGTGAGGCATAGCAGAACGTCATCTGCATATAAAGATATTTTTTTCTGGATACCCCCCACCTCCACCCTGGACACCCCTTCCACCCTCATCACAGCCTCTGCCAGTGGCTCAATGTAAAGAGCAAACGAGAGGGGCGACAGGGGGCACCCCTGACATGTGCCCCTGCCCAACCTAAATCTATCAGAAACTGCTCCGTTCACCCTGACATAGGCTTGGGGTCCCGTATAAAGGGCTCTGATAGTGTCTATGAATGATTGTGGGAAGCCCCTGTGCTCCAATACTGAGAACAAGAATCCCCACAAGACCCTATCAAAGGCCTTCTCGGCATCCAGACTCATCAAGCATGAGGGGGTGCGGGAGCGTTGGATTACATCTACCAGGTTCAAGGCAGAGCGGACACCATCAGGAGCCCGACGGCCCGTGAAAATTCCGGTCTGGTCTGTGTGAACTATGTCCGGCAAAATGGGGTTTAATCAAGAGGCAACAATGGAGGTGAATATCTTATAGTCCAGGTTAAGCAGGGATATGGGATGGTAAGATTTGCAGCATGTTGGGTCTTTTCCTTCTTTATGTAGAATAGTGATGGTGGCATATTGCCAAGAGGGAGGGACCAGATTTCCCTTCTTCCAAATATGCAAAAAGACTCTAGAAGTAGAGGGTCAGTTTCTAATTTAAATATCTTATAGAATTCTGCCCCAAAGCCATCGGGGCCTGGGCATTTTGCTGTTTTTAGGTTCTTTATTGTAGAAATAATTTCCTGTTGTGTAATTGGCCTAGATAATATCTGTATTGTCTGTGGCGAAAGTATAGAGAGGGGAAGGGATCCAAGATAACTTTGCTTCTCCTGGAGGGTGGTCTCCGCCTGGGGGCTATAAAGTTTGGAGTAATATTCTACAAAAGCCTCTGCGATCTGTGATACCTGTCTGATCATCTGACCAGTTTGTGGAGACACAATCTTAGTGATCATTGCCCTAGCTGCATATTGTCTGAGCCTGAAGGCCACGAGTTTAGTGCCCCTAGGGCCCCCCTCATAATATTTTTGTTTTAAATAGAACAGGGCCTTCTCTATCTCTGCTTTTTGCAGGGTTTGTAGCTGATTCTTACAGGAGTTTAGTTCCTTGCCCCTGGCTTCATCCCATTTAACTTTTTGAGCTCCCTCAAGTTCCCTGATCCGAGAGAGCAGCTCTTGCTGTCTCTGTCTCATTAGTTTTTTCTTATGGAAAGATATGGAGATTAATTTGCCTCTAAGAGAAGCTTTGAGAGTGTCCCATAGGATTTGTGGAGTCGTCTCTTGTCTGTTGTTTTCAGCTAGTATAGTCTTGAAACGTTGTTTAAGCTCATCTACTACCTCTTTATCTTGGAGAAGGGAGGTGTTCAATCTCCAATGGGTAGTTCGTCTGGGTAGTCCCAACTCCACTTCCAGGAAAACCGGACTATGGTCCGAGAGAATGGACGTTCCCACCCACATAGAACGGAAGCTGGATAGGTTCTTGGAGAAAGTAAAAAACATGTCTAGCCTAGAAAAGATGCAAAACCTCAGGGAGAAACAAATATACTCTCTACTCTTGGGGTATTTCTCTCACCACATATCGACCAGGTCCATCTGGTCCAACGTCATTTTTAGGGGACGGGCCCTGCTGATTTCTAGTTTAGGAATTTGAGATGTGTTGTCAAGAGTCCTATTTAAGACCAAATTCCAGTCCCCACCCATTATCAACAAGCCCTTGGCCCATTCAGCTACTAGTTGGAGAAGGGCAGAATAAAACGAGAGTGGGGAGAAGGGGGAGCATATACACTTACTAGTGTAACTGGGGTGTCCTGAATGGTCCCAATTACCATGAGGTACCATGCCCCAGGGTCCTCCACCACCTCATGGTGTTGAAAATGCAAGGCTTCTGAGAGGAGAATTGCCCCCCCCCCCCATTTCTGCCTGCCGGCAATGATGAGTGATATAGCTGGGGAAAAGTTTTTGATTTTAGCTTTTGGGCTTCTGAGGGGAATAAGTGTGTTTCCTGTAGAAAAACTGCTTCACATCTCTGGGATGTTATAAAGTGATGAGTCCTCTTTCTCTTAATGGGATTTGAACAACCATTTATGTTAAAAGACAGAATCTTCGTACCTTGTCTAGCCATTTGAGAACCATTTCGTGTCAGCTACTGCTTTCCAGAATAAATCTTGTCTATACCATGCTAACCTAACCATTCCAGTACCCTGTAAAACATCAAACTTTACATTAAGAAAACATTTAAACATTAAGACTATTGCTATTGGTAGAACAGATAAAAAATAAAACTGTTGCTCTGGCCTCTTCCAACTATGAGCCATGAGCAGAAGTAGTAGTTGGCAGGCCAGGGTTGAGATTCCTCCCGACCCGGCTGCCCAAAATCTGCTGGATTGACTTCCAAGGGATTGCTGAGTGATGGTTGTCAGCTGAAGGGTATCCGCTCATGCAGTTCAATATAGGAAGCTCAGCAGTGCAATGAGAACTCCCTGTGGCCCCCTGGCAAAACCACGGGTATTTCCCCCCTTCTGTTTGCCGGCAATTCTCTGTGTTAGCATACTCCTCCCATAGTCCCCTCCCCACCTTTGTTTAAAAATAGAAGAAGAAATCACCCCCCCCAATCAGGGAGGTGTGTAGCTGAATCGACTGCACCAGCATTTCCAGACCAGCCCCTCTCCCCCCCCCCATGGACCAAAACCTCCAACTCCCCAAAGTCCCCATGTCCCAGGGAGGTACCACATAAATGGCTCCGAGGCAAACATGTAGCCGGTATTCCCACCCCTAGTCAGCCCACTCAGCGTTCCCATGGGCCTTGTAGCAATCGGGCCCAAAGAAAGACCTAAGGGGCTGCTGATGCAGGCCATATGCCAATATAGCAGGTGCTCTGAGCCCCCTGGTTTCCTACAGATCTACTTATAACAATAGTGGCTGATTAAACGTACATGGTCCAGGCAGATACTAAATTTACTAAGAGCTGGCCTGAGTTTTCAGGGAGAGGGATCCGGTGCCCCCCCCCAGGCCTACAAAGACACTGACCGTGACAGTTCAATATGTCTGAAGTTCTTTATGTGGTTGTAGAGAAGTCGGATGGAAATTAGCATTCATTGCTCAGTATGTCTTTCCTGGTGAAACTTTTAACTCAATAAATAAATAAAATATGTTTTCTGGTGCAGGCTCTGCACCACCTTTGTAGCCCACCTTTGGACCACCTTTATTTTGTCAATGTCCCGCCTGCGGTGCAGCCTCCAGAACTATACGCCCTATTCCCTTTTTTTTTCCAGTTGTTTAACCATAAGTGGAAAACTAAGCTGAAAGCTTGTTTACAGGTGTGGCCTGGGAGCACAGGGAAGTTACATGACTTGCTCAGGGTCACACAGTATGCAAGTGGGGGCTGTGGGATTCAAACCCTGGTCTTCCAGATGAGGCCTCACCCATGATCTGTACAGTGGCATCATCACTTCCCATTCTCTGCTGGAGATGCCCCTCCCTGTGCACACCAACATACCACTGGCCTTCCTTACCGCTTTCTCACACTGCCTGGCAACTTTTAGATCATCTGTTATAATCACCCCCAAGTCCCTGTCCTGCTTGGTGATTGTCAGTGTTTCTCCCCCCCCCCCCAATGAATATTTCTCCCCTGGATTCCCGCACCTTAAGTGCATAATTTTACATTTTTAGCATTAAATTTCAGCTGCCATGTCCTTGATCATTCTTCTAGTTTTCCCAAGTCACTTCTCATCTTTTCCACCCCCTCTGGAGTATCAATCCTATTGCAGCTGTTTGTGTCATCAGCAAATAGACAAACTTTTCCCTCCAGCCCCTCTACATTGTCAGTTATGAAGACACTGAAGAGAACTGGCCCCAGTACCGATTCCTGGGCACCCCACTTTTTACCTCCATCTCCATGGATTGAGTTCCATTCACTACCACTCTTTCTGTCCTCCCACTTAGCCAGTTAGTAACTCAGTTCACTACCTTGTGCCCCACACCCAGTCTGCGTATTTATTTATTTAACTTTGTTGACCATATAAGTACACTGCCAGTAGAAGCCTTTTTCAGGCACGACCTGGGTGCAAATGCACAGATAAAACAGGGATACAAAGTGTGGTAGAGGTGGCCGTATATACCGTCATCATATACAATTACAGGAGTTGAAGATGTAACAATGTAATTTGTTTATTAGCCTTCTATATGGAGCGGTGTCGAAGGCCTTACTAAAGTCAAGGCAGGCCACATCCACTGCCACCCCCCCACCTCGGTCTACTATTTTGGTTACCCAATCGAAGAATTCAATCAGGTTTGTCTGGCAGGATCTTCCTGCCGTGAAACCATGCTGACTTGCATCCTGCTGCCTGCTGGATTCCAGGAACTCCACAATTATTTCTTTTAGCAATACCTCCATCAATTTCCCCACCACTGATGTTAAGATGACCAGCATATAGTTATCCGCCACCTCCCCACTCCCACCCTTTTGGATAGGGACAACACTTGCCCTTCTCCAATTGGCCGGGACCACCCCGTCTCTAATAATTTATTGAATAAATTTGCCAGTGGCACTGCCAGTTCATTTCTGAGCTCTTTTAGTAGTCTTGGGTGAATTTCATCCGGTCCCAGTAGCTTGTGTATTTGTAGCTTTTCAAGCCCTTTTGTGACTCTCTCTTCTGTGAATTGGATGATGTCTACCCCGTCCCTGTTCCCCTTTCTTTCTCAATGGTTGTCCCTCTCCCTCTCCTTCCTTTGTAAATACTGAGCAGAAAATTTATTCAGGAGTTCTGCCTTTTTCTGATCTTCCTCAGTAGACCCCCCCTCCTTCCCTTTTAATCCACACTATCTCTCCCTCAGTCTTTCTTCTATCACTGATGTATCTAAAAAAGTTCCTGTCTCCCTTCTTAATTGTCTGGGCTATCCTTTCCTCGGTATTTGCTTTGGCCCTTCTAACTGCTTTTCTGGCTTCCCTATGTTTTTCCAGGTATGTGTGCCTATCTTCCTCTCCCTGTGTTTCTTTGTATTTTCTGAATGCCTTCCTGTTTTTCACTCACACACCTAGCTACCTCCTTGGTGATCCATAGCGGTTTCTTTCTTCTTTAATTTTTATTTACCTGCCTGATGCACATCCTAGTAGTTTCTTCTATTGCCCCTTTTGATTTGCCCATTACTTGTCCACTGTCTCCCCTCCCTTCCTTCCCTGCAGTGCTTCTACTAGTGTAGTGAATGTGTATTTCCTCCATTGGTGAGAACTTGTTACCTTTGCAGATGCCCGACAAGCTTGAGTCCACGTCTCTGTGTTTATGGAGAAATTGGTTTCAGATTCCCATTTCTGGGCAACATCCATTGAAGAGAATCCAAGAGTAGTCTGAAGTATCTGATAGAGTTGTGAAATCATGCAGGGTTGTGGCCCAGTCTGGAAGAAAGTGATATAATAAGAAATAATGGTAGGGTAAGTGATTGGATTGCGGGCTCCCAGAGGCAAGGAGGTGATATAGCGCCTAACTTGGAGGTACCTGTAAAAATCTGCACAGTGTAGGTGGTATTTCATTTGTAAATCTGTAAAAGAAAGAATTACTGCTCCATTGAAATATGTATTTCAATATGAGACACTCTCATCTGTGGAATCTGTCTTCTTTGCAGAACTGCTGTAAATTGCTCAAGATATGCAATAGGGCAAAGGGCTTACCTATAGCGCTTTGACAGCACTAGCACCGACATCCCCTACAGCAACAGCTACAATGCCGACCATCAGCACTGTAGCTACGGAATGTCGATGCTCACAATCGGGGGCTGTGCCACCCGAACCCCCCCCCCTGTGGGGGACTCCACCCCCACACACCCCAGGTCTCTAGGATTCTAACTCAGAGTTGAAGTTGGATCGGGAGGGGGACAGTCACCCAGCGAGGTAGTCCTGATTGGCACACTGTCCACCACAGCGACGGGCGGATTTTGCCCGATTCCTGCCGCTGTGGTGGCATTCGCTGTCTGAGTTTTACTACGGTGATGGTACACCAGGGCAAAGAAGTGATAAAAAAGGAGTGAGATGAAGTGCTCACTGTATAGAGGGCCAAACCTTGACCTGAAATTTCAGCCAGGGATTGAGAGATTGTATAAACTCAGGGTAAAATGTGCAGTGATACACTACTCAAAACTATTGAGTAGGGAGGAGAGACCTCTCTATGTCAAGCCAGGTACTGTATTGTTCGTTGAGACGTCTAAGTGACAGGAGATGTATATACAGTAAGTCCTTCCAGTAATACATCTTAAGAGAGGGGAGAACTAGACCTCCCATTTCTCTTGCCAAACTAAGTTGTTGTAACTTACTTCTAGGTTTTTGCCTGGTCCAAATAAAGTGAGAAACTTCCCTATTCCACTGCCTCCAAGTCTGAGGGGTGATGGCTACCAGGACATTCTGAAATAAATACAGAGCTCATGGAAGGGTAACCATTCGAACCGCCTCTACACACCTGGATAAAGCAAGGGGTTTAGGTAACGATCCCTACCTTTGAAAGTCCTTTGTTATGTTCTGCATGAATGGAATATAGTTATATTTAAATTCCAGAGATGGGTCAGCTGATAAGTAAACCCCTAAATATTGTATCTTCTAAATGTCCCAGTGAAAAGGGTATGTATTTTTGAAGGCCCGATTCATTGAGAACTAAAAACTTCCTGCCATGTCGCCAAACTGAGTAAGCATATCTTGGACTCCCAGGAGAGAATATTCCAGGTTCTGAAGATATAGTAACATGTCATCTGTGTACAGTGCAATTTAATGTTCCTCCCCACCCAAAGAGACCCCATTCAGGGCGACCGACTCCCTGAAGGCTTGAGTCAGAGGTTCAATGTAAGCAGCAAAGAGGAGGGGGGAAGTGGGCATCCTTGTTGGGTAATTTGTGGAATGATGGCCACTGATCTTAAAGGGAAAATGAACATTGCAGGAGTCGCTCAGATTATGAAAACCATAAAAATATCTTTCAAATGAGGTATTGGGCTTACCTGTAGATGTCAGGAGTCCTGAGATATGAATACCTAAATCATCTGTAAATCAAAACAAGGCAGTAGCCATTTCATTGAATCATGAGACCCACAGTGATGTCACTAGGGGACAAGCTGTAATTAACAACATGCAGCTTGCCCCTCAGTGACATCACTGTCTGATTTAAAATGGCTGCTGCCTTGTTTTGATTCACAGATTAATTAGATAGTCATATCTCAGGACTCCTAACACCTACAAGGAAGTCCAGTGCCTCATTTGAAAAATCATTTCATGGGCTTTCACAATTTGAGTGACCCCTGCAATGTTTACTTCCCCTTTAACACTAACCTGAAGGGAATGATATATGTTTTGTAAAAGTGAAATGAAAAGTGGAACTCTGAAATGACCTAGGACTGCATAAAGGAAGAGCCGTGATACCCAGTCGAAAGCTTTTTCTGCATTGAGGTTAGTAATACTGAGAGAGAAAGGGATTGTTGCATCTGGTGAACAATATGTAAGGTACAGTGAATATTATCCATTGTGGTGTGTATCTGGATGAATCTGGTTTGGTCTTGATGAATCAAGGTTGGCATAAGGCCATCAATCCATCAGGCGAGTATTGACATGAATAATTTATAGTCAGTATTTAATACCAAAATAGGGTGGTAAGAAGAACAATGTAGTGGGTTCTTCCCTTGTTTTGGTATTACCAAAATAGTAGCAAATGCCCGGGTGGGGTAGGTTCACCTATCAAAACTTCATTAAAGGTCTGTAGAAGTAATGGTCAAACATGATCTTTGTTGTGTTTATAAAATTCAGCACCATACTCGTCCGGTCCTGGGGGCTTCATAGATTTAGAGAGACTGATCACCCAATCTAATCTGCTGTTTTTATCTCCTACCTCCTTTAGTATGGTCTCCCTCTCCCACACCCATGTCCTTTGTTATTAATTTCTTTATTTTCCTTCTCCCTGGGTGCCTATTGGTTGTTGAATCAATTCAAGTTCTGAGTAGGCTCGGGAGCTGTATCTGGCATTAGAGTAATAAATGTCTGTTTTTTTTTTTATTTATTTGGGCTGTGTATGTGATGAGTATTTGTATTTGCATTGTATGTGTATTATTATTGCATCGTATTTTATTCGTTTTTAGAAATATGATGTTTAAAGTCTGACTTGTGGCAGTCTGATTAATATCTGTTTTCTATATTCTCAGTGCTAGAATGTATTTTAGCATCCCAAGTTGATTTTTTATTATGCACTGATGTACTGAACAAGTGTTTCACGTTTACGTGTGACTTTTTGGAAAAGTTTAATAAAAAGAATTGAAAAAAAAAAATTGGTCAAATCAACTTTATCCTTGATCTTTAGTCAAATGAGGTAGATTCAGTGTGTGTAAGAAGTCATCAATATCTACTTAAGAGTGGATAATTCAGGCGTATCTAGCACCTCATGGTAGGATTGGAAGACCTGAGCAATATCTTGGTATTGTGTCAGCCTAGCATCTGTTTGTGGGTGGGTGATCACAGCTATGGTAGCTCAATGACATTGCTTGAGGAGTTGGTACACCAGCAAGCGGAAACACCTGGCTTTGACTTCATAAAATTGTTAGCGGAGAAAGGTGAGCACTATCTCCATCTGTTCAAGGCCAGTTTGTCCAATTCCACCTTAACTTGAGTTAACTGAGTGGTAACCGAGTAGCCACCTTGCAGATGAGCAAGCTGCAAAAATGCGGTGTATCTTCTAGACGTTGCTTGTGCTGTAGGTGCTGTTTCTTGAGCAGGGAAGTATATTGTATGAGATAACCACTCAAAACCGTTTAGCAGTATCCCAGTGGATCACTGATGATCTGTCATCAGGGAGTTATCATTTAAAATCGCCACGAGTTTGTCATTAATATAAGTTCAGAACTCAAGCAACTTCAGTAAACATGGATTAAGGCGCCATTGTGTGGATCTTTTCTCCAACCCAAACTCCCAATAGGTGCTGACAGGAGTGTGGTCAGAGAGAAAGATGTCTCCCATCTTACAGCTTGTAATCTGCGGTAGGTGCTCTACTTGTGTAAAGCAGTAATCTATCCTGGCATTGCTAAAATGAGGGGTGGGGTAATAAGAATACTCAAGGACTCCGTGATTCCACAGAGGGAAGAGTGACCAGTGGGGTACCACAGGGATCAGTGCTGGGTCCGGTACTATTCAATATCTTCATCAGTGACATTGCGCAGGATCTAGAAGGCAGAATTTCACTGTTCGCTGATGACACAAAGCTCTGTAACAGAGTAGACACACCAGAGGGTGTAGACAGAATGAGAAGGACCTGCAGAAACTTGAAGAATGGTCAGGGGTTTGGCAGTTGAAATTCAATGCAAGGAAGTGCAAGATAATGCATATGGGCACAAAAACCTGGCACAATATATCAGTTGGGGGTGAGGATATAGCATGCACCAAGCAGGAAAGGGATCTTTCAGTTATCATCTCTGATGACCTCAAGGCAGGGAAACAGTGTGACAAGGCAGCAGGTAAAGCAAATAGGATGCTGGGATGCATAGGCAGGGGCATCACCAGCAGGAAAAGGGAGGTCATAATTCCACTATACAAGACACTAGTGAGGCCGCACCTGGGTACACTGTGCAGTTCTGGAGACCTTACCACGTAAGGACATAGACAGGGTAGAGAAGGTTCAGAGGAGGGCAACAAAGATGGTGCATGGATTGCATCACAAGTCCTATGAGGACAGGTTGAAGGCACTGAACATGTACTCCCTGGAGGAGAGAGGGGATATGATAGAGACATACAAGTATCTTACAGGGAGGAACAGGGTGCAGGAATGCACTATTTTTAGCAAAAAAGATGTTCCAGGACTAGAGGGCATGGGATGAAGTTGGAGGGAGGATGATTCAGAGGAAACGTGAGGAAGAATTTCTTCACAGAACGGGTGGTGGACAAGTGGAACACCCTGCCAGAGGAAGTGGTGGGGGCTGAAACAATCACGGGATTTAAGAATGCATGGGATAGACATAAAGGAATTCTGGAGGTCAGGGGTAAGGGGCAACAGACTTCCTGGAAAACATAAACTGAACTTACAAACTTAAATGGGCAGACTGGGTGGGCCATAGGCCCTTATCTGCCGACACTGTCTATGTATCTATGTATCTATGATTTAGGGCATGCCACATGTCGATCCAACTCATTTTTTTAATCAGTTTTAAATATTTATGTGGTGCGGGCTGGCAGGAGGGGTGCACTGTGGAGCTATCAATTTGGGGGTTGAGGGACATGTTAAAGTCACCCACTAGGTGTAATATGCCTTTAGTATGGGATACCACCCTGTCCATTAGTTTAATATCTGTAGTAGTTATACCTGGAGGTGCATTAAGGTTGGCCAGCGTTAGCTTAGGCCCATGTAGGCTGCCGTGTGCTATGACCAGGCAGCCATCAGGATCTTGCCAGGCCTGTTGCACTTCAAAATTAGTATATCATGGAATCCGTATACCTACCCCACATCAATGACTGGATGGGGAAGAGGATGAATACTCTGCTGCAAATCAAAATTCAGTTAGTTCGGGGCATTCTGCCAGTGTAAGATGTGACTCCTCTAGATATACCAAATCTGGTTTTAGTTTTTTAACTCAGCTTAATATTTTTACCCTTTTTACTGGGCTAGTATGGCCTTTCACATTCCATGAGCTGAGATGTGTGCTGGAGGAGCCCATTTTAAAGCATTAAATTGAACCGGTTCCAGTTCTTCTCTCCCCCAACAAGTCGAGCCATGCTGTACAAAAGTAAGAATCATAAGGAGACCATGCTGAAAAGATAAAGACCTGGAAAGGAATAAGGGGTAGGTAACATTAAGTATAACCGGAAATACCTAGTGAGGGGTAGCAACAATTTCCTATGGTTCTAACAGCCGGTAAACAGTGCAATGTTGGCCACATAAACACTGTCTGTGTAGGCCAAAGCTGTGAGTACAACAGGGACCTAACTATGGGCTTCCAAGGTAGGGGCCTACTGGGGCCCTTGTATAGAAATGGTCTGTGTGGAGGAAAGTCTCCTAATGTGAGAGGCCTCCAGCTGCAGTGACTTAGGGGAGGGCTATGGGAGAGGTGTGATTACCGGAATGGATGTTTTGCAGTCTATGGAATTTAAACAGCTGGAGGAGACATAAACGAATGGTCAGACAGGGCTGGAAGGCAGCACCAACCCAGAAGAATAGCAGCAAAGGAGAGATTAGCTACTGTCACTGGGAAGTTCTGGTAATGTGACTGATGTAAGAACGTTGTGCTACCTTGCCACTAGGGAACCAGCAGAGCAGAAAGTGAGGTTACATGAGGGGTTCAAATCTGCACCAGAACCCAGAAAGTTAACTGCATTAAGGATGTAATGTCCACCTCACCCCTCACCTTGTTTCCTCCTCTAACACGTCAAGAGATATGGGGACGGAACAAACCTCACTGTTTCCCGAACGTGGCACCATGGACTGCTTCCATAAGGAGTGAAAAGGCAAAAACTGCTTCTATTAATAGCAATTTACCAGTGTTCCCCAGAAAAACATAAATTTTAAAAATAAAGGCATAAATAAAACCTAGCAACTGAATGCAGTCGTAGCTGGTGGCAGTTCTACTAGAATCAATAAATAACTCTTGTTTTCTGTTTATGAAATAGTGTTCCGTTGGTGATCAGCCTACAGGAACTTATCTGCCAAACCTGTATCTTATATTTCAAACGAATGTGGGTGTGCGGAATTTCGTGTATAAATATAGATTTTGTAAGCAAGCTGGGTCTCTACAGGGTTGAAGCCTGAATGCAATACAGAACAGCTATTTCTAGTTTTATTTCATTTCCCTTATTACCCTTAGGGGATCATTAGCATAGACTGATGGCATATCCCCCTTGGATCAGGGGTTTTAAGAAACCTATCATTGTAAATCTGAATACGTACAAATAAGGGGTGGGGGGGACAGCCGTCCAGGTCTAGGTGCCTAAATTATACTTCTGAAAGTAGTGAGGTAATTTTGTATAAATGCCTACCCAACATACTGTAGATACTTATATTAAACCCCTCTATCTTGCACACATGGCCTGGGAATTTATAAAGCTAGGCATGTCATCATAGGTCAGCGAGCAGATACATAGCTATGTATAATGGTAAAAGAGAGCAGCTTTATTAGTTTATATAGCTAATTTAAGAAGTGTAAAATATAACATGAAGTGAGTGCAAAAAAACAAAACTTCCCCCACGCGAGTCACAGTAAACTATTGAACTGTTAGGAAATAAAGCAGTAGTTGGAACCCCTCATTTTTAGAATAACTGTAACATTAACAGGTAACAAAAACAACTAAGCTCTGCTGATAGGTTTAGTCTCTGAGGTGTATTTGGGGGTAGTTGTGATTAATCAATATTTATAGACTGTGACATCAACGAGACGGTACCATCTCTTCCTGACACCATACGCAGTTTAGGAGTCTGTGATAAGTAAAAGTGAGTCTGTGTCTGAGTGTGCCGATGAGCCCCCTCCCCCTTCCCACAGCAACCAGGACTCCCAACCCCCACCCCAACGCCCTAATGAAAGCTGCTGGCATCCACTCCACCCCACCAGGGGAACCATGCAGTAAGTGTCCTTCTACAAACCTCCCCCCCAAGAAAGAATCTCGGAGGGAGGATTGACTGCATCACCCCACAACCTGGGGCCACTCCTTGTGTCAAGGCCTTCTGAAATCTCATAGAGAGCAATGAGCGGTATTTTGTAGTTTTGGTACAGCCTACCTGGCGCTAAGCAGACATTTACAGATGCAGAGGGGCAAGCAAGGCTAGTGAACATTGATCAGGCACTCCATAGTGCTGTGCTGCCTCAGATCCATAGAATGCAAATAGTTAAGCAAGCCTGGAGTGTCCCGGTGCTCGGCCTGCCACCCAACAGCAAATTCAGAAGGGCTACCTCGGGACATTTAACAAGCCTGGTTCCAATGCTGACATCCAGCCTGAGGCTAGGAAAGCAACAGAGCCATTGGAGGCGAGGGGGGAGACATCAAAGTGAGGGATTCTTGTCTTATCAATTCATCAAGTCCACCACATGGTGAGAGGGGGACAGAATTAACCAGCAGCAGCAAAATAAGAAGAGTAGCATTAATAATAGAATAACATTAACAATCAGGCTTCTTGTGGTGACAGAGGAGCACCCCAGATCGGCAGAGGGAAGTCATCAATATCTAGAGGGTGAGCCACGGAGCAGTGCGGACATACCTGCAAAGTGGGTACAACTGGCCTTATCACTCCCAAAGGTTTGGCTCTTCAGATCGGGTTGCTGATGTGGTTTGGACTGGCTTCAGGTGCGTGACAATTTCTTGGATGGCATCCATGGACTGTTGACGGTGCTGAGCTGCCAAGAGTTTAGGCAGTCTATAAACTGTCCAAGGTTTGCACTCTAGACTGGCAGCCAAGGAGTTCTAAGCAGTTTGTTTAAGGGGTATTTGAAGCTTGGTACCACAATTGGGCAAGTCCAGGATAATGGTATTTGTAGAATTGTAGGATTTAGTTCCTTCTTTGAGGTGAACCACTAGTCGAGCCAGATGCGGGGTCTGGAATTGGACATTCTGTTGTTTAAGGAGTCTCAACACTGGAATGTATGCCCTTCTGGGTGTAGTAAACAGCCAGGAAGTAGTCGTTGTCGAAGAATATTAGAATGTTGTGGAATTTTACTATCTTCTGGTTCCAGGCTGTCTGGAGGGCCTTTTCCTTGTCTTGAAATCTTAAGAGCCTCACTACAACAGAGCGAGGACAACTCCCGGTAGCTGGTTTGAGGCCCAAAGCATGGTGAGCTCGATCAAGCTTGAACAGAGGGTCCTGAGGTAAACTCAAAGAGTTTTTAAAGTCAGTAATGAATTGTAGCATATCTAATCCCTCAGCACCCTCTGGACATTGTAGAGACACAAGTTAGTGCGTCTTGCGCGGCACTATGCATCTTCGTCCTGTTCCTGCAGGGCCTGAAAGGAATGGTGTAACTGGAGGACCGCACACTCTGTTAAATCTGTATGGGAACCCTGCTGTATTAATTGGGTGTTCACACTCATAAGTCTGTTTTCCAGTTTGCCGATGTCCATGCAAAGAGCGGTAGTGTTGGACTTCATCTCCTGTCAAAATCCACGAATTTCACTAAGCATTATATCCATTTGTAGTAGTAGTATAAAATTTAATTCAAATTACATGAATAGGATAGCTGTTACATACTCCATTGAGCAAAGCTCATTTCAAAGGAGGTCCTTATGCATTGATAAATAGTTGCAATTATGCTATGACATGATGAAAATATAAATATACATTATGCAGTATAAATGGACAATACAGAAGACACAGACCTACCCATAACAACTAACATCATAGTATAGAGCAGAATCATCCATACGTGCAAATCTGGCACCACCTTTAACATCAAACATTGTACATTTAAACATTACTATTTTTAGAAGGGAATAAACCCTCAAGTCAGTCCTTCAGCACAACAGGCTGAGGGAACTTTTGATTTGTTTTTGTACCACTGCTTTGTACAGCCCAATTTAATAGGTTGATTTATATGACGCAGCGTAATTGATAATGAATTCCAAACTAATGGCCCCCTGTGCCAAACAGCACATTTCCCCATGTTAGAGTTATATCTGGGAACAGCATATTCCAGACCAGAGGATGGCCTCAAATTTGATTTAATATCCCTAATGGAGAATGAAGTTAACAAATATTGTGATAGTTTTTGTCTACATGCTTTACACATTAGAGCAAGAATGTGCCAGTCTCTCCTGTTTTGTAATCTCATCCACTGCACAGATCTTTAAAGGGTGCAGTGATGTGTATCTCTAGGTACATCCAGAATAAAATGGGCCATCCTATTGTATATAGCATCCAATCTAGCAAGTACCCCCTGATGCCCCTGCATAAAAGACATTTCCATAGTACAAGACTGTGAGTAGCATGCTATTAACCACTCCCAATCTGTACTCTAGAGACAGATACTGCCTGAGTTTGGGCAAAGATCCCAGTTTATTACCTACATTTTTATTCAAAGCTTCAGTGTGGGGTCTCCAATTTAATTTTTCGCCCACTATTACTCCAATATATTTATATCTATCAACTTGTTGGATGGTTATATCATCTAAGGATGTTATTGCAAAGTTATTTGAGTCACATATAGTTTTTGTGAACAAAATCCAATTGGTTTTCTAAGCATTCAGGCACAGACTATGGTCCAGCATGAAGACTTGCAAGGTGTTAAATGCTGCTTCAAGCTTTGTTTGTGTAGTTTTGGGATCCATCCCCTCAACATATATAACTGTATCGTCTGTGTATACATGATAACGAATGCCCTGGTCATTAAATTCTAAGTTATTATTATAAATATTAAAGGGGAGAGGGCCCAATATTCACCCTTGTGGGGCTCCAGTTTTAATTTTGGCATGTTCAGATCTAAAAGGGCCAATTTCTTTGAACTGTTCCCTGTCTAAAAGGCATGTTGTAAACCAATTTAACTAATTTGGGGTCTAGTACAAAATCCCAACACGCAAGACCCAGAAAGCCAAAAGCCCAACACTGTGATCCTGACAGGCAGGTGCTCAACAAAGGTAAAATCCCAACAACAGACTGTCCGACACAGGAAGTCACACCGAGGCAGAGTTGATTATATTATCTTTGTGGGCAGGTGGGGGGTCCACCCCATGCACCCTCATAAAATAATATAATCAGCTCCACGTCGGTGTAACTTCCAGTGTCGGGCAGTCTGCTGTTGGGATTTTACCTTTGTTGGGCACCTGCCTGCCAGGATAACTGACTTTTGGCACTCAGGATCTTGGATGTTGGGAGTTTGTACTGATACCATACATTTAGCATTGCAATGTTTTAGTTGATGAGGGACCAGAGTCTCAATGAGTAGAGCGTGTGGTTCTAGGAGGTAGTGAGCCTTCGCTGTCAGATTCCCCTCGAGTGTATCCGATGCCATCCAGCTACTCCGCAGGGCAGGAAGCTCTACTGGATCTCCGCACGCTGAAAATTCACCTTTCCCAGGATAGAATACTATTTTTTAAAAGTAGAGGAGCAGTAGACAAAGATGTTTTAAAATGAATTCCCTCAGAGCTGTTGGACACTGCTGTTTACAGGCACATGATATCACCAAAAATCCCACAGCCGCTTTCTCAACTTCTTTTGTGCCTTCCCCGACACTGAAGCAAACACCCAGCTCACAAACTCTGATTAAAAAAAAAAAAAAAAACTCTCTGATACCAGCGGTGGACATCTTTGTCCCACTCTTGATATGCCCTAGCATCCCCAGGAAGCGGCTGCACTCGTTACGTGGATCCGCCATGTTTCCTTCACTTTTTTCAAATCCCACTTGCTCCACCAATGAACGGTAACGCTGTGACATAACGTTGTGACCAATCACACATACTTAACAATGGCATGGCAACCAGAATGCAGAAACAAACAAATATACACACAACAAAAAAAAAAATTGCAAACATTTAAAAAGAAAAAGAAAACTAGACACTATCTACTATCTTGAACTTTCATACAAGGTGTTCCCTATTGCATAAACGAAATATGCAGGGGACAAATGAGTGATACAGTATTTTTTTTTTAACTAGGAGAGAGACACTAAGCTGAAAGCTTGTTTACAGGTGCAACCAGGGAGCACAAGGGAGTTAAGTGATTTGCTCAGGGACACAATATGCAAGTGGGAGCTGTTGGATTCAATCCCAGGTCTCCATGTTTGCAGTTCAGAGCCTTAAACCACTGCGCTATACTGCTTTATCTTGTGTAGTTGCCAATGACCTCTCACAACCATTGCTCATGTATATATACACGATCACACACACACACACACATACTTCAAATACTGAGTTTTCACTTTCCCACAAGGGGTTAAGGAAAATGGGACTGTCGAGATGTAGTAGTTTGTTTCTTTAGAGTTCCATCAAGGAGCACTTGCCTTGCCAATATTACCTTCCCCAAGGATGGATTGTCAGTGGTCACGGCTCTCTGCTGAGTCCCTCACTCCCCAATCAGCTAGTGCCATATAGTAACTATTTGGCTGTAGTATGGACTGAACATATGTCCCAGTTTTCAACAGCACTGTGCCCAGCAGACCACAGCTTTTCCAGTGGCTGTGAGGGTTAGTGGGTGGCATGGAAAAGGCTGCGACAGCTCGCAATGTTCTGTCAGTTTGTTTTTGTTTTTACAGTGTAGTCACACAGGATAGCCCTGCTAAAATGTAACATCTAATTTTCAGCGTGGGTCCTGATTCTGCTAATTTCTGCAGCTGCATGTACTGGATGACTTGGAGGGTAAGAGATATGCTCAGGGTCACAAAGTAACTATTTGGGGTCTAGTGTGGTTTATACCTGTGATCCCCCAGTTCTCAGCAGTGCTATAGCCAGTAAAACATACTGCCTCCAATGTCTGTAAGGGGGAGTCTAAAAGATCAGTATTTGTAGGCAGTGTTTGTTTTTTACAATTTATTCATAGAGGATAGCCCAATTGAGTTCCAACATATCAGTTCCAGTGGAATCATGCTTCTATCTATTGTCTGAACAACAGTTGTCTCTGATAAAGAAGAACTTGAGAGCACAATCAGTAATCCCTTTAATTTAGCAGATGGACTGTGCACCGATACTTTCCAATCACAAATCAAAAATGCATTGTACAATTCAAACTTTCCTTTATGTTTTGGTGGCACCAGCATTGCACATCGACACCGGTCTGGTCAGTTGGACATTTAAAAAATGTAAATGGTGCCATCTGAGTTGGGCTTTTGGTGTCTGCATTGAAAGCTAAAAGGTAACACCAGAGACAGTAGTCTGGTGTCAGCATTTAAAAAGGAAAATGGTAACAGCAAAGATTAGCTTCTGATGTTGGCAGTAAAAAAGTGAACACTGATGTTGGAGTTGGGTCACAGTGTTTGCACTGAAAAAATAAAAGTCTACAGGGTGTCGTAACAGGCATGGCTGTACAGTTGTAGCTTACTCACCTAGCAGAGATAATACATTGGGAATCTGACACGGCCTACCTAGATTTTAGCAAGGCATTTGATACAGTCCCACACAAAAGATTAATTCACAAGATAGCCAGCCTTGGAGTGGGTCCCAAGGTAGTAGCCTGGATAAAAAATTGGCTAGACAACAGGATGCAAAGGGTAGTAGTAAATGGAATACACAGTGAAGAAAGGAGGGTTACTAGTGGGGTACCGCAGGATTCAGTACTGGGACCGGTCCTTTTTAATGTCTTTATAAGTGACATTGCAGAGGAACTGAAGGAAAAGTATGTCTCTTTGCATATGACACAAAGATCTGCAACAGGGTTGATGCACAAGATGGAGTGGAAAGGATGAGAAGGGACTTGGCAAGGTTGGAGGAATGGTCAAATGTATGGCAGCTCAGATTCAATGCAAAGAAGTGCAAGGTAATGCACATGGAAAACAAAAACCCAGGGGAAGTGTACACAATGGGGGTGAGATACTTGTAACAGTAAAATAGAAAGGGACCTGGGGTAATTATATCAGATGACCTAAAGGTGGGCAAGCAATGTGAGAAGGCAGTAAGAAGGTAGGGGATACTGGGATGCATGGGAAGAGGCATCAATAGTAGAAAACAGGAAGTTGTTATCCCTCTGTACAAACAGTTGGTGAGACCACATCTAGAGTACTGTGTGCAGTTCTGGAGACCCCATCTCCGCAAAGACATAGACAGAGTGGAAGCTGTCCAGATGAGGGCAACCAAAATGGTGCAGGGTCTGCACCAGAAGACATACGAAGAAAGACTAAAGGAGCTTAATATGTATGCCCTAGAGGAAAGGAGGGAGAGAGGGGACATGATAGAAACTTCAAGTACCTCAAAGGAATTAACAAAGTCCAAGAGGGTAGCATCTTCCAGAAAAAGAGATGTGCAAGAACAAGGGGGCACAATTTGAAGATAGAGGGGGAACGGCTCAGAGGTAATGTGAGGAAGTATTTTTTCACTGAGAGGGTTGTGGATGCATGGAACAGCCTCCCTGAGGAGGTCATGGAGTCAAGAACAGTGGGGGACTTCAAGAATGCATGGGACAGGTATAAGGCAGTCCTAGTGGGGGGTAGGAGGAAGTAAGCTGTTGGTTAAGTAGGATTTGCAGCTTATCTGTTAGGTAGGAAAATGGGCAGACTAGGTGGGCCAAGCGGTCCTTATCTGCTGTCAAATTCTATGTTTCTATGTTTCTATGTTACCTCAGCCCTGGAGAGCCTGGGATGGCAGTCTCGGGGTGACATCGAGTTGTACCTGTAAAATAAGATTAGTGATGGGGTCACAAAGGATCCATAGTTCTTTGGGGAGAAAATAGGACAGAAAGGGTAGGTTAAATATAAAATAATACTTTTCTGATCTACTCTACAGAAGGATGTTATTACAGCTCTAGTTATCCTTTCTGCCATCAGTCTGAAATAGCATAAAAAGAGAGGGGGCATTAATTATTTTTGGGACCAGGTAGTAAACGAACAATTAACAAGCTGTTCTCTTCCATCTCTAACCACACACTGAGGAAACCATGGGTTCAAATCCTTTGCCCATTTAAAGCAGTAATATATGTGATTGTGAAACATTTTCTTGGCTTAGTAAGGGATAGCCCCCACCAAGGGAGGCAGAGAGTGGTAGCCAAGCGCGACACAGTAAACAACGGCCACCCCTCCCTTAGTGGGGTAGACAGGGTTGCAAGTCAAGGGTGGCTTGCTAAAGGATGCCCCTCTACTAAAAGAGGCAGACAGAACTGCCATCCAAGCATGGCTTGGTAAAGGATGCCTCCACCCCATCCAAGGGAGGCAGACAGGATTGCTGGGCAAGCACAACTCTGTAAAGCATGCCCTCCTCTGCTGAAGGGGGTGAACAGGATCCTTCCGAGTGTGGCTCAGTGAAGGATGCTCCCTCTGTTGTGGGGAGTAGACAGGAGTGTCACTGAGCATGGCTTTGTAGAAAGGTTCCCTCTCCCAAAGAGGGTGTGCAGGAGCATTGTCTTACAACTACTAAGCATAGGGGTGGTGTTACTGCTATAGGGGTGGCATTAGTGCTGTAGGGCTGGTGTTACTGCTGTAGGGCTGGTATTACTGCTGTAGGGGTGGTGTTACTGCTATAGGGGTGGTATTACTGCTACAGGGTTGGTGTTACTGCTATTGGGGTGGTATTACTGCTACAGGGTTGGTGTTACTGCTATTGGGGTGCTATTACTGCTGTAGGAGTGGTAGGGTGGTATTAATGCTGCAGGGTACTGGTATTACTGCTGTAGGGGGTATTACCACTATGGGGTGGTGTTACTGCTGTAGGGGTGGTATTACTCCCGTAGGGCTGGTGTTACTGCTATAGGGGTGGTATTACTGCTATTGAGTGGTGTTACTGCTGTAGGGGTGGTACTACTGCTGTGGGGTGGTGTTACTGCTGTGGGGTGGTGTTACTGCTGTAGGGGTGGTATTACTGCTGTAGGGGTGGTGTTACTGCTGTAGGTGTGGTATTACTACTATGGGGTGGTGTTACTGCTGTAGGGGTGGTGTTACTGCTATAGGGCCAGTGTTACTGCTGTAGGGCTGATGTTACTGTTATTGGGGTGATATTACTGCTGTAGGGATGGTGTTACTGCTGTAGGGGTGGTGTTACTGCTGTAGGGGTAGTATTAGTGCTGTAGGAATGGTATTACTGCTGTAGGGGTGGTGTTACTGCTGTAGGGCTGATGTTACTGCTATACGGTGGTGTTACTGCTGTAGGGATGGTGTTACTGCTGTAGGGCTGATGTTACTGCTATAGGGTGGTGTTACTGCTGTAGGGCTGATGTTACTGCTATAGGGTGGTGTTACTGCTGTAGGGATGGTGTTACTGCTGTAGGGGTGGTGTTACTGCTGTAGGGTGGTGTTACTGCTATAGGGTGGTGTTACTGCTGTAGGGCTGATGTTACTGCTATAGGGTAGTGTTACTGCTGTAGGGGTGGTGTTACTGTTGTAGGGGTGGTGTTACTGCTGTAGGGCTGATGTTACTGCTATAGGGTGGTGTTACTGCTGTAGGGATGGTGTTACTGCTGTAGGGGTGATGTCACTGCTGTAGGGGTGGTGTTACTGCTGTAGGGGTAGTATTAGTGCTGTAGGGATGGTGTTACTGCTGTAGGGGTGGTGGTGTTACTGCTGTAGGGGTGGTGTCACTGCTGTAGGGGTGGTGTTACTGTTGAAGGGGTGGTGTTACTACTGTAGGGCTGATGTTACTGCTATAGGGTGGTGTTACTGCTGTAGGGATGGTGTTACTGCTGTAGGGGTGGTGTTACTGCTGTAGGGGTGGTGTCACTGCTGTAGGGGTGGTATTACAGCTGTAGGGGTGGTGTTACTGCTGTAGGAGTGGTATTACTGCTGGGGGTGGTGTTACTGCTGTAGGGGTGGTGTCACTGCTGTAGGGGTGGTATTACAGCTGTAGGGGTGGTGTTACTGCTGTAGGAGTGGTATTACTGCTATGGGGTGGTGTTACTGCTGTAGGGGTGGTGTTACTGCTGTAGGGGTGGTGTCACTGCTGTCGGGGTGGTGTTACAGCTGTAGGGGTGGTGTTACTGCTGTAGGAGTGGTATTACTGCTGTAGGGGTGGTGTTACTGCTGTAGGAGTGGTATGACTGCTGTAGGAGTGGTGTTACTGCTGTAGGAGTGGTATTACTGCTATGGGGTGGTGTCACTGCTGTAGGGGTGGTGTCACTGCTGTAGGGGTGGTGGTACTGCTGTAGAGATGGTGTTGCTGCTGTAGGGGTGATGTCACTGCTGTAGGGGTGGTGTTACTGCTGTAGGGATGGTGTCACTGCTGTAGGGGTGGTGTCACTGCTGTAGGGGTGGTGTTACAGCTGTATAATGGGGGTCTCTGCTGTAGGGGTGGTGTTACTGCTGTAGGGGTAATATTACTGTGGAACTCATTGCCTAATGATCTAAGGAGGGCTTCCTTGGTAGAAGCCTTTAAAAGGAGTTTAAAAACGTTTCTGTGCCAGCAGGCTTTTTTTGACTGACTCAGAAAATAATGTAATTATGATTTTTAATAATGATTTTATTATATGTGTTTCTCTGATTTGAGTAATCTGTATGGTTATAATGATGTTCTTATTGTACAACACACAAGAGTCTTCTGAACTGAGCGCTTTATAAATCAAAAATCTATCTGTCTATCTATCTATTACTGCTGTGTGAGTGGTGTTACTGCTGTAGGGGTGGTGTTACTGCTGTAGGGGTGGTGTTACTGCTGTAGGGGTGGTGTCACTGCTGTAGGGGTGGTGTTACTGCTGTAGGTGTGGTGTCACTGCTGTAGGGATGGTGTTACTGCTGTAGGGGTGGTGTTACTGCTGTAGGTGTGGTGTTACTGCTGTAGGGGTGGTGTCACTGCTGTAGGGATGGTGTCACTGCTGTTGGGATGGTGTTACTGCTGTAGGTTTGGTGTTACTGCTGTAGGGGTGGTGTTACTGCTGTAGGGATGGTGTTACTGCTGTAGGAGTGGTGTTGCTGCTTTTTGTTTTTGTTCTAATGCCTGACCCTAATTCTTACCTTTTCCAACTTGTCCAGCAGGCATTTTTTTTTAAATTATATTTAATGTATTTATTTCCCACTTCACTTTCTTTCCTTTTGTATGCCTAAATTGCCAGCTCCGCCTCCATTATCTGAGACTGAGGTGAACCAGTGGTCTGGGCGTAAGGAAAAGAGAGGAAGTGAAGTAGGAAATGAATTAAATTGAAATGAAATATAATCTTTGTTTATTTTCAAATACGCATTTTGCTCCTTCGATGGCATTACTGATTGATGTACTGTCTGTGATCTCTGTGGATAGCAGCTGTCATGGAGCTTCGGCCTCAGGGGATTTACCCTTTAGTTTCCCCTTGCTCCTTGTGGATACTGACATGAGCACATACATCCAGGCTGAAAGAATGCAGATGTACACCTTGGCCAAGTGCCTAATAGAGTCCTCCCCTTCCGTACACTACTGACCTTGCATTTCAACCCGTGCATCCATAGATGGCAGTGTCGGAGCAGTGTAACATCCCTCCCCGCCCCACAGGAGAGCGTCCCTGGGATGTTCAGTCCTTCTCATCATCCCCGGCCGATTCTGATGATCTAGGCTCATTCCCAAGCCCAGTTCATTGGTGCTGTAAGTGGTAGCGCTATGCTGCATTAATGGGCCGGGCCAATGACATGTAATCTAATATTTAAAAAGATGCCTACTGGACTGGTTGGAAAGTGGTGGGAATTAAAGTCGGGAAGGCTTCAGAGCAAAAAACAAACAGCAATGCCTTGGTCCCCACCAGCCATCATGCCCTCCTAGCTCATTTTTTTTTGTTTGTTTATTTTTTACATATCTACCTGCTTTGGGCTCAGGCTACTAAATGTTGCCAGGACAGCTCTGAATCCTCACCAGCACTCACCACTCAGTCACTCAAACAAACATTACCTTTGTCTCTCAGACTGAATTCATTAGCATATTGGACCAAAGTGCAGACAGTCTGGCATGCTAACATCCTTTTAAAAAATAGTGAGACTGAAAAAAAGACCTTTAAAGGCTTTGCTAGGGTAAGTCATGCGACAGATGGTGGGTATATGACCACCAGAATGGGGATGTCAGACAGGACCACTAGACTACCAGGGAGGGTTTGGCATAGTTTTGCTATTTCTGACTACCAGGGAGGGTTTGATATTATTTTAATATTTCAGATGGGGATTGGAGCAGCAGGGGGCAGAGAATTAGGGAAGGTGTTGCTGGCACCAGTGCTGATGGGGGGCTCAGGGATCATGCACCACTGTACTTGTTAAGATTAGAGTTTCAGAAGCAGTAAATAGTTCTGCCACAGTAGCCTCGTTAGTGCTTGCAAAATCCGCTGTTATACCATGGACATAAGTGAACAGCCAATCAAATCATCAGACTAGCAGTTTACCACTGGTGTAAATCCTCTGATAATCAACAGCTGTTGATGAGCAAATACTGTAAACATCCTAATCATCTGCAGCACAGGAATAAGTACAATGAAAATTAAAAAAGTAAAGCAACCTCTTTAAAAGTTGCATTTTATCATAGTAAAAAAATGAACCTTGGTATAATCGCAATAAGCCACTCGGAGGATGTGGGTTATCGGGGGATTTACCGTGGCTGGCAAGGAGTTACCCACTTGGCTGCGCCTCATGGGCAAAACAACTCCAGCCATGGTAAATCCCCTGATAACCCACACCCCCTTGTGGCTTACTGCTTAAATATACCACTGCACCATGTATACAAGAGAGTTCCCTCATTTGCATGGGCTCAGTGGTATATGTAGCATGATTACACTATCCACTGAGTGCCACGCTGTGGACACCTATCAGTATGGCCCCTGCCACATTCAGACATGCAATGTCCAGTTACCGTGGTGTTATCAATCAAGGGATACAGTTTAGGAAAAAAAGTGTTATTTCTGGTGGACCTGCAAAATTCTGATTTTGGCATTCTGCAATTTTGGCATTTTGCAAAAAAATCTGGTATTCCGTGCAATTCTTTGTACAGTAAATGCTCTGGAATACTATTGTAACCCTTCGCCATATCCATCAGTTGTGCCACATTAGGAGGAATAGCCTTCATTTGATTGATTGATTGATGTTACAATTTATTAACACAGGCTAGCCAATTGAGATGCAACATCTGGTTTCCAGTTTGGTCCTGCTTATGTCCTTTTTTGAAACCTGGTGGACTGGAGAACAGGGAAGTTAAGTGACTTGCCCAAGGTCACACTTCCCCCTCAGAATTGCTCTGTCCCACACACATTCTACATGGAGAAGGTGCTGCCACACAGATGATGCTGTAAATTTATACTCTGAACAATTTTATTGACAAAAGGCTGAGAGGTACTGCATGGGGGTGGCAGTATAGTCTAGAGATTAGAGTAATGAGCTGTGAAGGAGCCTAGTACATCTAGCAGCACTGGGTTTGATTCCCACAACCTCCATTGGAATGGCCGGCCCAGTGGCACTGAGGGTTGAGACACTGGATGCCACACCTTGCACCACGCGGTGACTCGAGTTTGGGAGCGAGATCGGGCACCGAGGGTCGGCAGGGATGGGGTGAGGATTGAGCATCTGTGGGGCTATTCTCCTCCCTCAGGGGGTGGGTAGGGGATAGCTCAGCGTGCCAGCAGCTCCTGGTGAAGATCGGGGGTGCTGCAGCACATCAGCTGCATGTCATGCAGTGTGGATGATGCTGGCAGGGTTACCTTGCACCAGAGCATCATGGGTGCACCACGCAGTGGGAGGGGCACCAAGAACAAGTTAAAACCCAGCTCCTAGGGGGATGCGATAGCACCTGACCCCCATGCCCACCGCTGGATCCACCCTGCCTGGCCTTCCAGGTCCTCCACCCAGGGCCCATTCCCTCAACCAGAGTCTATGTGTGTTAGAGTGCCCAATGAGGAGGGGCGGCCCCACCCCAGAGGGGTTAAACTGGGGGTGCTGGCTGAGGGAGGGGTGGGGGAGAGAGGAGGCACAGGTTCAGGGGGACCTCATGCAGGAACAGGCAGGATGCCTAAGAGATGCCTCCTCGGGCCATGACCGGAGGGAAAAAGAAAAGAATCAACAAAAAAAAAAAAAACTCCATTGGAATATTGTTTGAGCAAGTCATTTAACCTCCCCAGTGCTCCCAGATCACCCCTGAAAACAAGCATTTGTGCCTAGAGGCCACAACCCAGTTACTAAAGAATAAAAATAAAATAAAAAACTGTACGTGTCCTCTGCCCTGTCTTCATCTGAGTTTCCCACCGCTACGCGTCTGAGCCTTATCACCCTTACACCCACAGGCTCCTTCCCCGGCTGTCACTTCAAAAATTAGTTATTTCTAGGCATGGATGGGTACTGAAATACCTGGCCCAAAATGGTACCCATGGGTACCTGTAGATTACCCAAAATTACCCTAAAAATACCCTAATGTAAAATGGGTAGTCGGTTCGAGTCAGGTAGGTACAACCCGATTCTACTACCCTATTACCCTACCCTGACCATAACAAAAATGTGAAAGACTGTTTTTGACTGTAGGCTGTATACTGTTGCACTGTTTGTTAAATACCCCGAGCCCTGTCATTTATGAGGCAGGTAAGACAGGTGCAGCTGCTCTGATTGAGCCTCTTCCTGTTTCCAAAAATTATACCTATGGTGGGCATTGCTGAGGCAGGTACAAGAGGTGCAGGTGCTCTGAGTGAACCTGCTGCTGTTTCCAAAAAATTATATCCATAGCGGGCATTGCTGAGGCAGGTATGAGAGGCACAGCTGTTCTTAGCAAGCCTGCTGCTGTTCTCAAAAATTATACCCACGGCTTGCATTGCTAAGGTAGGTACAAGAGGCGCAACTGCTCTGGTTGAGCCTGGTGCTGTTTCCAAAAATTATACCCCTAGCGGGCATTGCTCAGGCAGGTATGACAGGTGCAACTGCAGTGAGTGAGCCTGCTGCTGTTTCCAAAAATTATACCCATGGTGGGCATTGATGAGGTAGATACGAGAGGCACAGCCGCTCTGAGTGAATGCAAATTTAAGTAATGGTGCCAACACTGTCAGAAAAATTACAACCATGTCTGTTTGTCCATGAGCTGTCTGTGACCATGGCATGATTTATGTCAGATATCCTTTCCCTCACTGATGGCACTGGTGATTGTGAATAATTTATAGATGTGCTATTGTCTGCACCAGAAGTGCACTCTAATGGTTCTGCAGAGTTTGACTGCTGTACATTACTTAATGGTGTTAGTCGGGCAATGTCACATTTTGGTCAGCAGAAGATCTCTCAAATAGTCAGGAAGGATGGCTCCAATGTTCCCCTTAAAGTGGGGATCCAGCAATGACGCCAAGACATAGATGTCACTCTTAAACACGCCATTTATTCTCTGAACAGTTAACAATCTGAGACTCAAGTCATCTGCCAGCATTAACAGCGATGGTGTCTTATTTTGACTGAAAGTCTTTCTTTATGTTATCAAGAAGAATGTGAAGAAGTCTTATTTGAGGAAGAATTTGACTCAAAGTTTCATGGTCCACATTGGTACCAGATGTGGCTGCCTCAAATGGTTCCAGTAGGGTGACCTAAGATTCAAGTAGACTCCAACTGCTGTAACAGAGCATGATGTCTACTTTACCTACTTGATTCTACATGGTATAGCCATGTACAGCCTTTTTCTGTTCAAGGAGCCTTTTCAGCATGTAAAATGTTGAATTCCAGCAGGTTGGACTTTTCTGCTTTAATATATGCAGCAGTAAGTTGTTTGACCTCTGAAACCCCTTCAGGATTTTTTGTGCTTTCCTGGAGTGGCTGAAATGCCCACATGTTTTCCTAGCAAGACCTAACAGGTTTTCAACATTTCTGTTTCGATTTAAGAAATTATGGTTGAGAACATTTAAACAACATGCAAAATGAGGTATGTGTTGGTAACTGCCACCTCTAACTGCTTTGACTATGTTGGCACTGTTATCTGACACTATGAACCCTGGAGATAATGAATACGGAGTAAGCCATTTCTGGAACTGTTTTTCCAGCTCCTGAAAAATATCCACACTTCACAGTGTGTGGTGACACATAATACAGCCTGTTTCCTAGGCAGAGTAGGGATTATTACTTTCTGACAGAAAACTTGCCCAATGAGCTGTAACAGTCATATAATTAACAGTCTCCATTTTTTTCCCGTAGACAAAACCGTGTGTTAAATACCGTAACACCTGAGTAGGAGTTACGGCATTCACACGCTCCCTTTCCATACCAAAGCACTCAAGACAAGTAAATAAACAAAGCACGAGCTTCCAACTGTTCCTGTTACCTCAAACAGTACTGACGCAGAAAACACTTACTTTCGTGTTACTCTATCGCAGTCACACCCTTCGCCAGTTTGTAGCCTGTGTAAACTGACTGAATGCTGAATTACATGTTTGGTATCTCTCTTGCTATCAATCTCTCTGTCTTGGTGCAGGCAGGTGTGCTGCTCATTTTGGGTGGAAAACTCAAGAGAAAACGGAAAATGCAGTAATTGTGAATTGAAGGTTTCGGTTCTCTCCCTCTTTCTGTCTCACACGGTGGGGGAACAGCATACAGCCAATCAGCGGGTCCATATACAGCACTCTTCATGGTGCTGCTCAATCTTGTAGCCTCTCCTACTGCACATAGGTAATAATTAAATTAGTAAGTCTCACCATAGAAAAAACGGAGCCCTTCAATTATATAAAATAAAATATGGAGAGAAGTGCGTCAAACTTGAATTTAACACACACCTCGTTGTTGGATGGCATTCATAAACCCCTCAGGCTTTGCCCTCTGGGTTTATGTGCCATCCAACAACTCGGGTGTATGTTAAATTCTCGTAACACACTTCTCCCTATACTTTATCCTATATGTACTCAATTGTTTAGTTGCTGGTCCATATATCTGTTGTTACGTAAACCTGATTCACCTCGAAGAGTTTCAACTGCTTAATGACTTTAGTACACATCAAGTCATACAACTGTTGAATAGTCTTTTTCTAGAAATATGTTTGACAGGGAACGGTGTACCACAGTTCAATGATGTTCATGAACTTGAGGAAACTTTTTTGGGCAACAAAAGCAAAAGGGGTTGACAACTGGCCAACAGCTTTGCAATAGCTTTATTTAACAGCTGGCATGTTGGATGCTGACGGATACATTTTGATCCCCTCACAACACTTTTCTTCAATGTTAGTTGACAAGATCTTTTTAATTTCGGGGGGAAATGTATTTTTCGCTCCTTTTTCATGTGGAGTACTACTGTGGGATTTTCCAGTACTTGATGGTGTCAGGAAACAATCTATGTTTGTCTGGGAAGACTGCAAGGATACATCAAGTGATTTAGTGTCACTTCATTTTCCAGTTCATTGTCACTATGGTCACCACCGCCTCCACTACCGCCCATACCAACCACACAGCCCCTTGCCCTGCCCCACTCAACTTGGTGTCATGCCTTTGCATGTCACATCACTACTGATGTTCAAATATTTTCCAGTTTGCCACCATGACTGATGCACTTTTTGCACAGACTGCATACATCTTGAGAGTTGTCTGCAGAGTCAATGTAAAATAAATTCCACACTAAATATTTACCTTTTTTGCTTTGTGCCACAGTGCCTGGCACTATTCCTTGTACAGTCAAGGGACCTGGAGGAAACCCTACACTGCTATTTCCATGTTAAGAGGAATTGTTTTCATTCATACTCATCTTTTTATTCTTACATTTAGCAAATGATTTTTTTTTTTGCATTGCCTCTCATGCCTTACGGCGGCATCCTCTCCTACCCCCTCATCTAATCTCATCATCACAGGATTCAGAAGAACTGGAAGTGCCGTCATTATGTGGGACATAGCCTGGGCTATCCCATTCCCAGTCTCCACTGTCACCACCACCTCTATCAGCATTTGCTGCCTCAGCATTTGCGCTTATATTTGAGGAAGATGCTCCTTGCACGCTGCTTCAGTAGCTGGAAGTACCCTGGCACATGTGGCAAAACGTTCAGTACCTCTACGAGTAACTCCAGTCAGTTCTTTCCGAAACTCTACTATCATTTCATTGCTGACATGCTTTTTTTGTTCCGGACATTTAGTGCCAGTCCTGGCGATGTCATTATTATTGTCGCTGTGTTCTTCATTAGTGCAATGATTCATATTGTCCATACCATTACCAGTTGTACGTGCAGTAGCACTGTGCTTCATTTTAGTAGACTTACATTGGGAAGTATGAAGCATAGTAGACACAGCCGTGAAAGGATATTGTTTCACTAACTGCTGGACAGACAGTGTAGTAGCTGACAATGTCACAGTAATAAATGACATGGCTCAGAGGCACCTAATAAACAATGTGATACAGTTGTATAAGGTTGTCACTAGGCTGCAGAGATGGACAGTGTAGTTATGTCACAGTAATAAAATGACAGGGGCTCAGGGGCACCTAACAAACAGTGGGATCCAGCTGTAAAAGGCTTTCACTATGCTGCACAGACAGATAGTGTAGCTATGTCACAGTAATAAATGGGCTCAGGGGCACCTAACAAACAGTGTGATACAGCCGTAAAAGGCTTTCACTATGCTGCACAGACAGATAGTGTAGCTATATCACAGTAATAAATGGGCTCAGGGGCACCTAACAAACAGTGTGATCCAGCCGTAAAAGGCTTTCACTATGCTGCACAGACAGATAGTGTAGCTATATCACAGCAATAAATGGGCTCAGGGGACCTAACAAACAGTGTGATACAGCCGTAAAAGGCTTTCACTATGCTGCACAGACAGATAGTGTAGCTATGTCATAGTAATAAATGGGCTCAGGGGCACCTAACAAGCAGTGTGATCCAGCCGTAAAAGGCTTTCACTATGCTGCACAGACAGATAGTGTAGCTATGTCACAGTAATAAATGGGCTCAGGGGCACCTAACAAGCAGTGTGATCCAGCCGTAAAAGGCTTTCACTATGCTGCACAGACAGATAGTGTAGCACTAGCCATCTCACAGTAGTAAAATGACAGGGGCTCAGGGACACCTAACAAACAGTGTGATATAGCCGTAAAAGGCTTTCACTATGCTGCACAGACAGATAGTGTAGCTATGTCACAGTAATAAATGGGCTCAGGGTCACCTTACAAGCAGTGTGATCCAGCCATAAAAGACTTTCACTATGCTGCACAGACAGATAGTGTAGCTATGTCACAGTAATAAATGGGCTCAGGGGCACCTAATAAGCAGTGTGATCCAGCCGTAAAAGGCTTTCACTATGCTGCAGAGACAGATAGTGTAGCTATGTCACAGTAATAAATGGGCTCAGGGGAACCTAACAAACAGTGTGATACAGCCGTAAAAGACTTTCACTATGCTGCACAGACAGATAGTGTAGCTATGTCACAGTAATAAATGGGCTCAGGGGCACTTAACAAACAGTGTGATACAGCCGTAAAAGGCTTTCACTATACTGCACAGACAGATAGTGTAGCACTAGCCATCTCACAGTAGTAAAATGACAGGGGCTCAGGGACACCTAACAAACAGTGTGATATAGCCGTAAAAGGCTTTCACTATGCTGCACAGACAGTGTAGCTATGTCACAGTAATAAATGGGCTCAGTGGCACCTAACAAGCAGTGTGATCCAGCCATAAAAGGCTTTCACTATGCTGCACAGACAGATAGTGTAGCTATGTCACAGTAATAAATGGGCTCAGGGGCACTTAACAAACAGTGTGATACAGCCGTAAAAGGCTTTCACTATGCTGCACAGACAGATAGTGTAGCACTAGCCACCTCACAGTAGTAAAATGACAGGGCTCAGGGGCACCTAACAAACAGTGTGATATAGCCGTAAAAGGCTTTCACAATGCTGCAGAAACAGTCGTCACAGTAATAAAATGACACGGGCTCGGGGCGCCTAACAGTGTATACTTTAATTTCAAACTAGCAGCTACCCAGTGCCTTCTGTTTTTGTCTATGTTTTCCCTCCACCTTCCTTCTCTGTTCTCTCTCCCCAGTGCCCAGCACCACCTCCACGACTGAGGCTGGCCTGACCCCGCTCCTCCTGGCTGAGATTGTTTTTCAGTCCCACACTATTTCTTTCTGTCCCTTTGCTCCTTGTAATGTAGGTTAATTAGCTAGTTAAAAATAAAACATTGTTTTTGAACTTTTGCAGCTTTATCTCTTTCCCCACCTTCCTACTCTGTTCTCTCTCTCCCCAGTCTCCAGCACCACCTCCACGATTGAGGCTGACCTGTCCCCCCCCTCACCCTGGCTGAGACCATTTCTTAGTCTCCCATCATTTCTCCCTGTCCCTTTGCTCCTTGACGAAGTGTAGGTTAAATAAAATTAAAATGTTCTTTTTATGTTTTTCAATCAAGTCAGCGATATGTGCTGGGGAGCGAGCACGCTCACAGAGCTACTTCCACAAACCACAATATACACAAACAGACTGCTGCTGGCTGGATTCCACATAGCAGATGGAGCACAGACACCACTGACCAGTAAGGTGTCAGCCCAGTGTCATGTGCTCCCATTCTGCTGCTAGATTGTGAAGGACCCCACAAGCTGCTCTTAATGCTTATTTTCAAGTCCTTTACCCTTCGCCCATGTCAAATTACCTGACCTGAGAATTACACTGTTATGTCATTAGGGTAGTACATTACCCGAACTATCCTACCTGGCCAGAAATAGGCAATACCCACACTACTTGATCCAGCTACCTGGCAGGTTGCCCAAGCCTAGTTATTTTAACATTCAGCACCATACAAAATTCCTCATCCTCTCCCCAACAGATCTGAATGGCAGATTAATGCACAAAGCACTGTTGGGACAAGATACTGGAATCTGAGCCCCCCAGCAGTAGGATCATATGCTTTGTGCAACATTGGATGATGAAACAACTAATTTGTTAAGGTGACGGCCTGGGAAGGGAATCTTTGGACTGGGTGGGACGGTGATAGGACTCAGATGGGTGGGGATGAGGTTTTCCCATGTGCAACAGAGGAGTGGGTAGTTATGCAATGGAAGTGTGGGTGGTAATCCCTGTGGACTAACAGATAGCGTATTTTGGTATTCCAGGCTGAAAGTTGGCATTCCAAACAAGACAGAATACTGTATCGTTAAATTCAAGCCCTGCTGATGTTGGCACCATGCTACCTTTCTGAATATCATGGCCAAAGGCTTCAATATCCTAACTTAGCCTACATTTTCTAACTAATTTAGGGACTTAGGCTGCTTCACAGAATGGACTATAGACATTCTGGCTACCTGAGATTTCACTTTGGCTAATGAAAGCTCTGATTGCTGATCAAAGTGGCTACTCAACAAAAACCATAAAGGTCAGGACATTTTTATGTTTGCTTGCGCGTATTCGCAAGAAACATATTGCGGCAGCTTGCTGTAGTAGGGAGTTGTGGAGGTGCGGCAGTGTTGTGGCCAATGCCAGCAGTCCATTTTGGGGCTGGTCTCTGTGGCACCAATAGAGGAGCACGCTGTCAATGACAGTAGTATTGTAGCATGGCACCAACTTGAAAGAAGCTCACTGCTGCAGTCAGGGAGTGCCCTGTCATTTAACAATCAGCTGTTTTTGCTGCTGGGGCGGTCTCTGATTCCAGCAGCGAATCACAGCTTGCCTTGTCTGGTGCCCCATTTCAATAAACTTGGTGGCAGCTCTCGCTGGCCGCCTCTCACAGTCCCCATGAAAGGCAACAGGGGTGCCTAATCCCCCTGTCGGCATGCCCCTTCCCCAGTTCATTTGCCGATGAGGTAGCCCAATCCTTGTCGGCATAATGTCCCCATCATTTGTTTTAAATAAACATGGCAGTGGCTGTCGCTGTCTGCCTCTCCCCATGAAAGCTGATGGGGGTGCCCAATACTCCTGTCAGCATGCTCTCTCCCAAGTTCATTTACCGATGGGGGATCCCAATCCCCATCAACATAATGTCCCCCCCATTTGTTGTGTGCTGAGGGGGTGCCCAATCCCCCTCGGCTCATGCGCCTCCCCAAACACTCTGAACGTGCCAATGGGGTGCCCAATCCCTGTCGGCTACAGCCCCCCCCCCAACAAACACCCCATTGTCCCTGTAATAGAAAAACCATCCCGCTGAGGTCTTTTTTTTTAAACTCTGTAAAACAGAAAACCATCCTCATTGTTTCTGGTGCCCCTTCCCCAACCCGCACCCACCCTCTGCGCACCTGGACCTCCCCATACACCCGCTCATCCCATACTTACCTCCAGAGCCTGGCACAACAATCTTCGCTGGAGCGAGAACACGTCTGCACTCTTCAAAGCCGACCATGAACTGAAGAAATGCCGCTAAGCTGTATAATGGCATAAATGGGGGGTTTCAACTTAGGTGGATATCTTGGCCAGTTTTGTGAATTTTGGCACCAAATTTTCAACATGGGTTTTTTGGGACCCCCATCTCAAGAATTCAGTGGCTGTCATCTGGTTATTTAGTCCCAAAAGGTGATTTCACAGTCACTGCGTGGAATCACCTTTTACGACTGATTAATGAAATGACAGTGTCACTGTTCATGAGGTGGACTCCCAAAAAGCCTATGTTGAAAATTTGGTGAAGTAATTCCAAAAAATGATTGTGTTACAAGTGTGCATTGCACAGTTTCCATGTACGTTCGTAACTGTGAGAATGTTTAATAATTTCACATCAGATTTTCAACATTGCCATCTCTTCACGCTTCCCTATGAATGGTACAGCTGTCATTTTTCACATCCTGCCTGAATTGTGTTTTTTCACATCTGGCGCAGAATGGCACGGTCATTGTGGGAAATCACTGTTCGGGACAGATTAACAAAATCACAGTGCCACTGTTCATGAGCAGAAGTCTCAAATGCTTTCATGAGGTGGGGGTCACAAAAAGGCCATGATGAAAATTTGTAGTGCAAATACCAACAAACGCCCAGGGGCATTAGGGTTTCTAACCATAACGTCCCACCCTGTAGAGACTGACAGGCGTCGGGGGAGGGTTCCTTTGGATTGTCCACTATAATGCTCACGCCATTCCACCCCAATCCCGCACCCTGCAGCCAGTGACAGGCATTAAGGTGTGCCTTGGACTCTTTGGCCCCAAAGTTCACCCCATTCTCCTATACTGCACCCATCTCAATGTATTTCTTATGGAATGGGGTGAGCGTAAGGCCCGAAGACCCCAAAGAACAACATTACACTTGTCAGAGTCTACAGGGTAGGGTGAGGTGAAATGGCATGAGCGTTATGGCTAAAGACTCAAAGGCACACCTCAATACCTGTCAGTCTCTGCAGGGTGGGGTGGGGTAGACGTTGGTTCCATACTTCACTGCCATTCCTATTATGCATCTCTCTAACTCCTCCACTACCAATGCCAGCAAGACAACATTCGGCATTGACAACTGCTTGTTTAGGAATGATATTCATACCCCCAAATTATCCATATTTAATGTTACCTGAATGCTTATATGAAAAACTGTATTGATTTTATGGACAACATTCTGTACAGTTCTCTACATGGAGCCAGTAACTGGGAGTTATGACCGTCACCGTTTGTTTACAGAACTGTGAGTATTGTTCTGCTAGGTCAACAACTCATGCTTAGGAATCTGTACACAAAAGAAATGGTAAAAACGTCAAATTACTGGTTCCATGAAGAGATCTGTAGATAATGTTCTTCATGTAGCGAAAGAAATACGAATCAGTTTTTCATATCAAGGTTTATTCACATACAGTTAGACATGGATAATTTGGAGGGAGGTAGGCATTTTATTTCTGTTAGTAGGAATATTACAAAAGTCTGCCAATCAGTACATATTTCTATCCCCTTTAGTGTACAACCTGCTGTGGCAGTAGCAGCCTGCTTGTGCTCTCTGTCTTGTGTCCACTCTTGTGGCACTGCCTACCTTACCTCTCTCCATCTTTCTGGTAGTACATGCCATATGTTGTTCACACACACACGTACACACACATACACATACACACGTACACACACATACACACACGCACATATATACACACATACATATACACAGACACACATACTGTACACACACACACACTACAGTAACAAGATGTGCCCTGTCTCGACCTCCTTCTCCTACAGCACAGCATGCATATTGATTGATTGATTTGAAATTACTCCAACTAGGATGATCGCTTGAGCTCTACTGTCTTGTTTTCATGGGGATCCCAGGGAGGATCCCAGTAGTCAGCAGGTTAACATCATCCAGCAGGAATAGTTACATACAACTAAAGTATGCAATGCAAGAAGCAAACTGTAATGGTAAGTACATGCAAACAGTAATCAAAGTAGCTAATAAAGTGGGGTTGCAGCATTCAGTGCGTGAGAATTGTTATGCAACATCCTCACTCCTGGGGAAGGGGAATACTGGACCAAAACAAATACAGGAATCTCTAACGTGTTCCCCTTCTGTGATGGAACATTTTCTACACTTCTCCAATTCCAGTAATGGGGCCTGGCTGTCTTGTCTATCTGTCCTGTAGCAGGGCCTTTCTATCCAGTCTCTCTCTATCTCTCCCCTACAGTGGGGTCTTCCTATCTTGTTTCTGTTGCTTACACTCTTGTAGCAGGTCAGCCTTCCATGTCTCTCTCTCTTTCTCACTCTCCTCTGTAGTAGGTCTGTCAAATCTCTCTCACTCTTCTGAAATGGACCTCCAGCCTGGTCTCTTTCTTCTGTGGTGGGTCTACCCGTCTGATGTCTGTCTTTCCTGCATTGGTCCTGTCTGTCCAGTCTTCCTGCCTCTCCGCTGGCCCTTTCTGTCTAATTTCTCTCTCTCTCTCTCTCCTCTATAGCGGAGCCTGCATGCTGTACCTCTCTCTCTCCCTCCCTTTCCTTCTGTCCTGCAGCAGGCCTCCTTGTTCTGTCAGTCTCTCTTTCCTGTGATAATCCTGATGGTCAAGACATTCCCTCCCTCTCTCATAGTGGGGCTTATCTGTCTAGTTTTGCTCGCTATCCTATGGTGGACTTGCCTGTTCAGTGTCTCTTTCTGGCTCTCTTTCCCTCTCAGAGTGAGCCTGCATGTCTGGTCTCTGTCTCTCTCCCCCCCCCTCCTGATTTGGGACAGTCTGTCCAGTGTCTTTTCCCCTTCAGCCTGCCTACTTCCCTGTTCAGTATCTCTCATAGCAAGCCTGCATGTCTGCCCTCTCCTTTTGCAGTTTGGTCTGCCCAGTTTTCCATCTCTCTCTAACCCCACTCCCCCCCCATAGCGGGTCTCACCTGTCCAGTCTCAGTCCCTTTATCTCTCTTCTGTAGTGGGCCCACCTGTCCAGTCTTTCACTCCTGTAGCTGGGCCTATCTGTTCATCTCTCTTGCTTGCCTGTAGTCTCTGTCTTTCTCTGTGTCCTGTGATGGTGGTGATGGAGGGGGGGGGGCTGCCTTCTCTCTCTCTCTCTCTCTCTCTCTCCCTCTCCCTCTCTCTTATAACAGGGCCTGCCTGTCTGGTCTCTGTCTTCCTCTCTCGTGTTGTAGAACTGCCTAGTCGATAGGTCTCTCTCCTATTACTGAGATCTGCTTTTCTGGTCTCTCTGGCATCTGTCCAGTTTTTCTCTCTGTACTCTGTAGCAAGTAACTCCCTCAAAGGCCGGTCCGGTGGCACTGAGGGTTGAGGCACTGGATGCCACACTCGCGCCACGCCAGTGACCCAGGTACAGGAATGAGCCCAGGCCGCCGGGGATCGGCACGGGAGAGAAACAGAGAGGATCGAGCGTCCGGAGGACTGCTGTCATCTCTCAGGGGATCCAGGCTTCTGCCTGGCATGAACAGCAGCCCCCAGTGGAGACTGGAGGCACTGCAATGCTTGAGGGCTGTTGCAGAGCCGCTACAGGTGTGCCTGGCGCCATTGCACACTCGGGCTCTGCTGGGGAGGTGGGGGACGGCCAAAAACAAGGAAAAATACCCCTCCCACTGACAGGCAAACGTGAGTCCAGGAGCTATGAACCCACACCCAATGCAGGGCCTTCTGGGGGCGCTCCTCGGGTCCTTCTTCAAGCCAGCATCACCCACCAATACCGTAGAAAGGGCATTGGAGGAGTGGCGGTCCTTCCCCAGAAGACTCAGACCCGGGGGTTAGGGTGGCATTGGAAGAGTTGGGGAGTCTGATGACCAGTGGAGCACCAATGGGGCTTCAAGAGGGCAGGCAGAGCTGTAAGCTGAGTGACCTTGATGGAGAGAGGTCGGTGGAGGTGAAAAATAGAATTGAAAAAAAAAAAAGTAACTCCCTCAAGCATTTTCCCTCCTGTAGCAAGGCCTGCTTATCCAGTCTCTCCTTCCACCACTTCCCTCCCTCCCCACCTCATCAGGCTCTGTCTGTCCTCCCCATCTCTTGCTCACTGATAGCAGAGCCTGGCTGTCCGAAGCCTCTCTCTGTCTCTGTCTTTGCCTCTCTGTCCCTCTCATTATAAGTGACTGCTTATTCAGTCTCTCCCTCGTCCCCTGGTGTCAGGCCAACCGGTTCCAAACTAAACAGAAAGTAAGACTGTGCCAGCAGTACCAAGATCAGGTGCACCATGGGGTGGCTAACCCCAATATCAAACGAACCCCAAAAGAAATGCGCTCCAAAGCACAAACGCACATAGAAAAAACATACAGCACACCGAGTCTCAAATGCAGAAAATCATTTATTTATGAGCAGGTACCATCCTGTACCATTAGTGCAAAATATAAAGAGATTCAAAAGGGCCAGAAGCCAAAGTGCTGTAATACCTTGCACTCCTTAAATGAGTCACAGAATTAGGGGCTTTGGGCAATGCCTGTTGTAGTAGCTCCTGCTAAGTGCAGTGTGTTAATTAAGGAATATTCAGCATTACAACACTTTTAGGTTTTTGCACCTTTGAATCACGTTAAGGTTTGTACTGATAGTACAGGATGGCAGCTGCTCGTGAGTAAATGATTTTCTGCATTTTGCGCCTGTGTGTGCCGTGTGTCTTTTTTTCTGGCCATTTGCACTCTAGAGTGCACCTCTTGTCTCCAATTGGTTCAGCAGTCCATTGTGATGTACCAGACCTTCAAGATGGTGATTATGACATACCCAGATTGCAAAATAAGCTATATATTTTTTTTAATATAAGGGAGGCAGTATACAACAGTGGTTTAAGGCTCTGAGCTGCAAATTTGTTGACATCCAGCAGACTAGACCTGGATTTGAATCCCACAGCTTCCACTTGCATACTGTGTGACCCTGAGCAAGTCACTTAACTTCCCTGTGCTCCCAGGTCGCTCCTGTAAAAAAGCTTTCAGCTTAGTGTGCTGCTCCTGGTCAAACAACTAAAAAAAAAAAAAAAATAAATAAATATTATATTGGGTACCATGACAACATATTTATAGAAGCATAAAATGATGGCAGATAAAGGACTGTCTAGACTGCCCAAGCATTGGGTTTATTTTGCATTGTTTGTTTTACACCTGTTGTACAAACACATTTCTAAAAGTTGGTCATTTGTATGCACTTCATAGATGGCATAATAACACTTCCCAGATGAGGGAAGACCCACTGCTAAACCCAATTCCTGACCCCCCCTTCCCCCTGGCATGTAGTTATTGTGGAACCCCATTACAGCTTTACCTATATACAATACATAAACATTTAGTACACACGCACACATATTTTGTTCACCACTGCACCCAGTCTTAGCGCTCAGAAGTACTCACTCTGTATTAAAGGAGAACTGCACTGGATCTAGATTTCCGAGATACATTCTGGTGTTAAGTGCCATGTTAGAACTGTATAATATAGTTTATGTCCCTCTCAGCCACATAATTCTAAAATAAAACATGGGTGCATTGTGCCAACAATAGAAGAGCAGAACAGGGACATAAACTACATCATACTGTTCTAAAATGGTACTTACCTGCAGTGTGCAAAGCAGAAACACCCAATAGGAGAAGTAAAAAGCATGTGGAGATGGACCAATAAAAGAACTGGAATCCGTATTTAAAAATCATCTTCTACAGGGGAAAATGGCTGACAAGTTCAGTGCAGCCCTCCTTTAATCCTCCCTAGTCTGGCTGCCAAATGGATAGATTGAGTTAACACAGGCAGTCAATACTGCGTCTGCCATACCATGAAAGGGTGACTGGCAGACAGCAGGCATTTTGCTTGCCGCCCATTGAACATTAGGCATGAATTCCATTAAAGGTCCGTGCAGGGAAGACTGGATTGTCAAAATCATTGACAGTCAGTAGATCCTGACACGGGCTCCACGATCATGGAAGGCTGACAGCCACCCCGGCATGGCCCACTAGTGCGCAGCTCATCACAAACCAACTGCTGTCTGGTGGGACGTTGCAGAATAAAAGACAATACACTACGCTACCCAATTTCCAAGTCTGGAGATGTGCACTATCAATGTTCCCCAGGTTGGATTGCGTTCGCAGGAGCCGTACTCTGTACCCCCTCCCTAATTATAAGTAAATGATGCTATTGGGGTTCATTTCAGAGATATGCTGGAATGGAATGCATCCATTCCCACCTTAACACTGATATTTTTGTAATCACCCCCCCCCCCACACACACACACACAGATATGAAAAATGCCTTAGCAATCCATTTAAAACAACAAATGGGCAGTTCACATCAATTTAAGATTTCTGCCATTGATAGGGTCAGACTGAGCCCTAGAGGGGGCAATTTGGAAGAACTACTAACATGTCGAGAATCCTATTGGATTTTCACATTAGGAGCGATGTCACTGCCTGGTCTGAATGATAGGATTGAACTTATGCCATGCATCAAGCGACAAAGGAAATAAACTAGGCACTGCCAGTCACTATGGCATTCCTGTACATGTAGAAATGAGGCCACTGGTGTGCAATATAAACACATATTTGTGAGTGTACATATATATTAATATATATATATTATATATGACACTAGCTTTTTTTTATTTTCTCTTTTAGATATTTCCTGAGGAAGAAGACCTAAGGTCGAAACATAGATTTTTTAACTCTATTTTCTATTTTCAGCATGCATTTAATATAACCTTTTTGTTTTACTATATATATATATATATATATATATATATATACTGTATATATATTTATAAAATGGATAAATCTAGTTGCTCCAAATCCAGACTTTTGATTGTATAAAACACATCACATGACCATGCGTATATCAGAGCGTGACTGCACATCTGCTCTTTTACCTCCCTCCAAAACAATTTTGCCATTTTATAAGATAGATAACCCACTCTACAGTGCACTATCATGCTCTGATATACGCACGCCTTGGGTGGTTGACTCACTCGGACTGCGGCCTCGAGCGTACAATACACACCAAGGCATGCGTGTATCAGAGCGCGACCGCACACCTAAGATTGGGTTATCTATTACATATATATATATATATATTTAGTGCTTCCATTCATGACTTCCCCTTTTGTGCTTGTCTCTTTTTTTCCTTAGGGTGTGGGACCTAATAACTGTTTTGATATCCTAAGCACTATCCAAAGGATTGGAAAATTGAGATCTTGCACCTTTTTGACATCTCATAGTTTGTACATATTTTTCTAAAAACATTTATTGTCTATTCAATAAAATGTTACTTGTATAAGTGCTAATGAATGGCAAATAGGAAATGACGCTGCTGTGTATTAATGATTTTTTTACTTTTTTCTCTCTATCTCTGGTTAGTATTCATGTATTATGTTCTTGATAATAATTTAAGATAAAATTGCACTTTATACCTTTAGAAGGAGATGTGAAGGCACATTACGGCACTGTCACTTGGAGATGTGTAGGCATTTTATGACACTGTCACTTTAAGAGAGAATGGTATTTAAGTCTAATAATCCTATTGGTCTGTACCTCCTGATAACTCACGAGTTAGTGTGAAACCGGCAGCGGTTGTAACACGCTGGATATGGATGTTTAACTGGCAGTATTTGTGAATTTTAACATTAAAAGCTGAGTATTGCAGTTCCTGAGTAGTGCTGTTTTTTTGTATCTAGATTGCCTTTCCCATGAGCCTGTGTCCTGCATGCGCAGCAGAGTGAACCAAATGGTGCCCGTTCCATGGAGGTCATCTGCAAAAGTCTTCACCTTGTCGCTGGCGCCGTTCAGCTCTGCTGCTTGAATGAGCTTCATAGGAGACCTTTTTTGAGACTGGAAATGTACTCCAAAGCCACAGTAAAAGTACAAGACTCATTTAATGTACAACCTGACTGTTTATTAATATCTTACACATCGCCTGAGCAGTTAAATGTTTTCTGCTTAATAAGTAACCATAAGATAATCTGTTTTCAAGAGATTAGTCGAATAACCTAATAGACTCTCTTGGGTATGACCTGGGATAACAGGCTATTTTCTTGAGCTGCATGAGGGAAAAGGAGGGGAATCTCCCCATATGGTAAAAGGAATCCAATTTCAGATTTACTACACATATCCTTGTGAAGCTCCTTGAAGCATGTAACATTCTACTGCAAAAAGTTCGTTTTCTGTACTTTGAACTTCCTCCTATGAGTAACTAATGGGAAGATGTCATTTATATAAAAATAAAAGACTGCTACTATATCCTTATAATACATGGATAGTCACTAATAATAGTATCCTAAAGCATACAAAAAAAATCCGTAATAGCAGCGTTCCCAAAGTGATAATACCATTGTTCCAAACTGATACTAGTATTGTTCAGAGCCATAATAGTATCCTTCGCAGCTCTCAATGATACTGTTGTCACAAAAACTGAAAAACACAAGCACAGGACTCTCCCACACCATTCAGTCATTGCTGTGCTCCCAGACTGTGCTCCTAAGTGTCAATCAAGCAGCAATGTCCTCACAATTCAAACTGCGGCTCGTGATTGGCCGCTTTCTGTCTGTGGACGGGCTACAGTCACCAAAACCTCCAAAGAATGAAAGGGTACGAGTGCCTACCAAATTTAAAATGTAGAACAGTCTTGTTGAGTAGCATGCTTATGGCGAGGGAAGCGAGACAGTGTGGTGGTCGACCAGGAACACAAGAGTCCTTCACTGTAGCGGTTGACCACCCGACGTAACAAAATGACAAAAAGCATCTAAATCGACTCCATATATTACTAAAAATAATGAATAAGAGACTGTATATTACAAGGGGTAGTATCATCTCGAGGTTCTGGTGACATGGAAACCTCTCAATGGTATTACTCCTTTGTAATATACAGTCTTCTATCCATTATTCTATTTGTATTAAAGAGCTACTGATGCCATTGGGAAAACTTTGGAAAACATAATATTCAGACACAGTTCAGCTTGTATTTCACATATCTGGTTTGTATTTCTCCCCTCCGTTATTTATTAAAAAATAAATTCTCACAAAAACAAGATCTTCTTCCTTAAGAGTTCATTTAAATCTATGGGTTATTCCATACTTGAAATTATAATACTCTGTCGTGACATCATAGTCTGTTGTCATGGGAATAACTGTAATGTCACAAGCAGAGTATTATGAAATCAGGTTGAGAAGAAGCAACAGGAGCTGATGCACCCTCGAGGAACAACTATCTTGTTTTTATGCATCTGATCTCAGTCCTAAATACTGGAGATAAAAAATACAGCGCTAATGAGAAATATAAGCTGTTTTTGTCCAAATATGTTTTTCAGAGTTCTTCTTGAGGTGTTGATGGCTTTTAAAGTGATACCATTTGAATCAGTTGTACCATGGTATGCTACTGTGTAAGTATCATGAACATCTTTGTTAATCAATTGTGAGTGATGTTTACAAATGAGAAATGAAAAGTTTAAACCAAATATAATATACAAGATAGATAGATAGATAGATAGATAGATAGACAGACAGATAGACAGACAGATCGATAGATAGATAGATAGATAGATAGATGGATGGATGGATGGATGGATGGATGGATGGATAGGTAGGTAGGTGGATGGATGGCTAGGTAGGTAGATAGATAGAGATAGATAGATACTGTGTAGATAGATAGATTGATAAATACTGTCTGTAGATAGATAGATACTGTCTGTAGATAGACAGACAGACAGATAGATAGATACTGTCTGTAAGTAGATAGATAGATAGATAGATAGATAGATAGCTATGTATATTATAGGGCACAGTAGCACTCCTGTAGTTAGGGTTGAGTAGGCTGTTTAATGTTAAACCCCAAATTCTGCACCTTAATAACTTTGGTGTCATTTGATGAAATAGCCTCAAATTTGGCATGCGCGGGCAGGCTGCCAGAGTCTTGAGATATGAAAAGTTTTGTGATGACATCTTGTTCAGGTTTTGAGATACAAAGCACCAAATAAACGGACAAAAACACATTTGGTTTCCCTATACTTAACATTGTACATTTTTTGCTCTCACCTAGAGCCTAGATGGTGTGGATTTTTTCATGAATTTTTCATGGTTGAAGGTGCCCATTCCAAGGGTGTGCCTTTGGAAGAGTTCATGAAAAAATAGTATATGGTTCCAGAGTTATAATGATTTTAGAGTTAACGCTTACATCACGAACAGTAAAAAAAAGATTGCGACTGCTTATTTTTATGATATACCTCACGTAGAGGCAAAAATACTGATTGTGCTGCCCTCCATTTTTTCTTCTCATTTGAAACTCCCAAACATTGAAAATACGTGAAAATAATCTCTTTTTAGTAAAAAAAAATGAAAATAATCTCTTTTTAGGAAAAAACAAACACCTAAACCTAGCTAAACAGGACCTGTTTAGCTAGATTTTTCTGTTGTTTTCTTTTTAATTTTCCAAAAATACCTTTTCTGGGAACCCCAAAATCCAGGGTGCCCAGTTTAGCGAGAGGAGCTGTTCACACACGTTCTCCGTATGAGAACAGCTGGACTTTTCAGTTCTGCAGCCGCAGCTGGAACTCGTGTTGTGGGCTGCAGTGAGACCAGTGAGCCGCCGATCCCCTCTTCTGTCTGCCTGTCTCTGTCTCTCTGTTTGTCTATCTGTTTGTATCTATCTATCTAGCTATCCATCTACCTGTCTGTCTATTATTGAATTTATTTTATTAAGTGCACCACACTCCTGGTACCACTTCTTTGTCTCCCCCCTTCCAGGCTGCCTACCCGCCCTTCCCAATGTGTTTTCTTTTTTTGTTATGTATGTTACCGCTTTTCTTGCCCCCCCTCCCCAGTTGCTCGCCCCATTACTATTTTCTAGGTGGCAGCACTGGTGCCCACCCCAGTGCTGCAAAACAGTCACCTGACACCAGGGTGCCCAATCCCCTGTGCTGGACTGTCGGTGTCCCCTTAAAATAAGACAATCATCCCTCATTGTGTTTTTTTTCCCTGCAAAAAAGAAAACAGTCACTGACCTCACCCCCAACCCTGACCCTCTCTCAGTAGTCACCACCCCACACCACCCCGCACACCCTCACTCACCTGAACATGTCCCGTGATGAAGATCCACACTGTCTGATCAAAAACACATCTTGTTGCTGGAACCCTCAACTGCAATATGAAACTAAGGTAAGTGCTGTTCAATGTATTTCAATGGGGTTTTGAACTTTGATGCACTACTTTCTCATTTTTCCATATTTTGACCCCAGATTTTCAACATGGCCTTTTTGGGACCCCACCTCATGACCACTGGTAGTGGAATTATGCGAATCAGGCCTGAAAGATGATTTCATGGTCATTTTCCAAACTCACCTTTTGCACAGGATTTCAACATTTTTACCACCCTTGTTCATGAGATGGCGTCCTATGTTGAAAATTTGTGGTCAAAATATAACATAGAAACATAGAATTTGACAGCAGATAAGGACCACTTGGCCCACCCAGTCTGCCCATTTTCCTACCTAACAGATAAGCTGCAGATCCTAGTTAACCAACAGCTTACTTCCTCCTACACCCCACTAGGACTGCCTTATGCCTGTCCCATGCATTCTTGAAGTCCTCCACTGTTCTTGACTCCACGACCTCCTCAGGGAGGCTGTTCCATGCATCCACAACCCTCTCAGTGAAAAAATACTTCCTCACATTACCTCTGAGCCTTCCCCCCTCTATCTTGTGCCCTCTTGTTCTTGCACATCTCTTTTTCTGGAAGATGCTACCCTCTTGGACTTTGTTAATTCCCTTGAGGTACTTGAAAGTTTCTATCATGTCCCCGCTCTCCCTTCTTTCCTCAAGGGTATACATATTAAGCTCCCTTTTAGTCTTTCTTAGTATGTCTTCTGGTGCAGACTCTGCACCATTTGGTTACCCTCCTCTGGACAGCTTCCACTCTGTCTATGTCTTTGTGGAGATGGGGTCTCCAGAACTGCACACAGTACTTCAGATGGGGTCTCACCAACTGTCTGTACAGAGGGATAACAACTTCCTGTTTTCTACTATTGATGACTCTTCCTATGCATCCCAGTATCCCCCCGCCTTCCTTACTGCCTTCTCACATTGCTTGCCCACCTTTAGGTCATCTGATATAATTACCCCCAGGTCCCTTTCTATTTTTACTGTTGTCAGTATCTCACCACCCATTGTGTACACTTCCCCTGGCTTTTTGTTTCCCATGTGCATTACCTTGCACTTCTTTGCATTGAATCTGAGCTGCCATGCATTTGACCATTCCTCCAACCTTGCCAAGTCCCTTCTCATCATTTCCATTCCATCTTGTGTATCAACCCTGTTACAGATCTTTGTGTCATCTGCAAAGAGACATACTTTTCCTTCCAGTTTCTCTGCAATGTCACTTATAAAGACATTAAAAGGACCGGTCCCAGTACTGAACCCTGCGGTACCCCGCTAGTAACCCTCCTTTCTTCACTGTGTACTCCATTTACTACTACCCTTTGCGTCCTGTTGTCTAGCCAATTTTTTATCCAGGCTACCTCCTTGAGACCCACTCCAAGGCTGGCTATATTGTGTATTAATCTTTTGTGTGGGACTGTATCAAATGCCTTGCTAAAATCTAGGTAGGCCATGTCCACAGCCCCTCCCTGGTCTACTACTTTGGTCACCCAGTCAAAGAAATCTATTAGATTCATCTGACATGACCTTCCAATCGTGAATCCATGCTGCCTTGAGTCCTGTGCCCCATTGGCCTCTAGATACTCAACAATTCTTTCCTTTAGAAGTGATTCCATCATTTTCCCTACCACTAAGGTCAAACTAACTGGTCTGTAGTTTCCTGCCTCTGTCCTGCTCCCACTTTTGTGAAGAGGAATCACATCTGCCCTCCTCCAGTCCTCGGGTACCACCCCATCCTCCCATGATTTGTTAAAGAGAGTAGTCAGCGGTGTCATTAGCTCTACCCTTATTTCTTTTAGAATCCTTGGGTGAATCCCATCAGGCCCCATTGCTTTGTCCACCTTCAATTTTATTAGTTCTTTCAGAACCCTTTCTTCTGTAAATGGACTGGTATTGACCCCCGTCTTTAGAGTGTTTCTCTTGTTTGGTTTAGGTACCTCCCCCTCCTCTTCCTTTGTGAATATGTAAAAATGGTAGTTATGTGCATACATTGAAAATTTTCTACGCTGCCTCATAACTTTGGTAATTTTAAATATTCTGATCCCAAATTTTCAACATAGCCATTTTTTACAACTCGCAAACATGAGAACTGGTATTTTTCAAATCCCGGCCAAAAGTGTTTTCACACTTGCGGCGCGGAATGAGGTTTCAATGCTGCAGAATGCCATTTCTGTGGGGATTTGAACATTTTCACTGCTGGGTTTATGGAGTGGTGTAATAAGAAGGCAATACTGATAATCTGGTGTACAAATACAATAAAATGCCCAGGTTATGAGTGCACATTGCAGTATTTCAAGTTTCACTCAACGTCACTCATTTTCACTTTTTTTTTTTACTTTCTTTTTTATCCCTCCTTCTCGCCCTCAGGGTTTCACTCCTTCAGGTATTGCTTATGCCATCCATGCCTCCTTGACCTTGAGTCTGCCCCCTAGAGTGCCTCAGTAACTCTTTTTCTCCCCTCCTACCTCTGTGGAGCACCTGCACAGCAGAGGTCTGCTCGTGGTTCCTGGACTGGATGGTGTGGAGCGGCCGTCTTCTAGGCCTACTGAGGATTTTTCCACTTTTCACCCTTCCCCCCGAGGATGTCAGCTCAGGCAAGTGCGTGCTGACGCACACCTGCCAAGTGCCTAACAATGTCCTGCCCTCCCTGACTTCAGCCCTCTGAAGCCGCCAGAGCCCCGTGAGAGCTGGTGCTCCCACCGGCCCCCAGGGATGTCGGGTGCGTACAGCACCCCTGGTAACTCAATCCGAAGGAGAAGAGCATCCGTTCGGACACTCAATCCTCCTTTCCCCTGCTGACCCCCGATGACCTGAGTCCGTGCTCAAACCTGGGTCACTGGCGTGGTGTGAGGTGTGGCGTCCAGCGCCTCAACCCTCAGCGTCACCGGGCCGGCCCACTCATTTTCATTTTGACTCCAAACTTTCAACATAGCCATTTTTCCGCGCCACTTAATAAACATGACATGTGTCATTTTTGAAGTCCTGGACAGTGGCGTAGATTGCAGGGGGTCGAGGGGGCAAGTTGCCCCCCCTAAGAAATTAGATTGGGATGTTTAATGAGCTGCCTTTCTCCGGTTATCGCTTTTTTTATTTTTTTTATTTTAATATTGCATGGGCTCAGGATTATGCCTGAACTGGTTGCAGCTCTCCTTGGGTGGGGGGTGGAGGGGGGTGCCATGTCTCCTCATGCAAAACCAAAAAATATCCCCTCTTTCGATTGGCTGCAAGCCTGCAACCATGGCAGCCTGCATGTTGCAACCAATCAGAGAGTGCTGCAAACTCGTGCCATCGCGTGACCGGTACTCCATTAGTGGTACCATTTAGTTGTTCATGCGCCATCCACGAAGGAGCAACAGCAGCATCCATATAGCGTGGGGTGGGGGGAGAGATAGCTATTTGAGAAGGTCAAGCAGCAGTCATTGGTTGTTTGTCAGGGGTTGCTGGTGTGTTGGTCAGTCTAGTGTTCCCCCCTCCTCCTGTCCTGAACAGCCCGATTTAAATATACTTAACCTCCCCCAACTACTCTCTCTCTCTCTCTCTGTTTCTCAATGCAGCCAGCTGAGCTCTGGGCTCCACCACTGCTGCCTGAGCCTCCCGTGACCAATTCCCATGAGCCAAGGAGGCCTGCTGCCACAAGGCCACCACCTCCAAACAGACCAGGTGGAGGAGCGAGTAGTACAGTGAGTCTGAGCCAAGGGAGTGCCTGCCCACCCAGTACCCATGTCCAGCAGGCTAGAAATGTACCATGCCGTCGATGAGGCCCACACCACGCCTGTTGCCCACCAGTTCCACAGTCCACTGAGAGGAAATATTTGGGTCAGTGAACAGCCAAGCCCAGATTCAGAACAGTGAAGAAGCCAGTGGTCATGCTGGCTGTAACAGACCCACGATGCGACACGATCATCTGGTGTCGGGAAAAAAATAAGTTACTATCTCGTTGGGGGATTCATCAGGAGAGGAACGGGACTTGGGAGAGACTCAGCTACCTGGTCTGCCTTCTTGGCCTTGCTGTGCCCTGGTGCATGCTGCCCTGGCTGTGCCCTGCTGCGTGCTGCTCTGGCTGTGCCCTGGTGCATGCTGCCCTGGCTGTGCCCCGCTGTATGCTGCCCTGGCTGTGCCCCACTGCATGCTGCCCTGGCTGTGCCCCACTGCGTACTGCCCTGGCTGTGCCCTGCTGTATGCTGCCCTGGCTGTGCCCTGCTGCATGCTGCCCTGGCTGTGCCCTGCTGCATGCTGCCCTGGCTCTGCCCTGCTGTATGCTGCCCTGGCTCTGCCCTGCTGTATGCTGCCCTGGCTGTGCTCTGCTGCATGCTGCCCTGGCTGTGCCCGTATTGATTTGATGAGTAACTGTGCTGCAAGCTGACAGTTGGAAATTAATGCCATTCACATCCCAGAAATGTGTCTTTTTTGAGGGGGAGGGCTGGGCCATGGCCATGTGTCTGGGGGGTGGGTGGAAGGTTTGCTGTCAGCCTGTCAGTATGTCTGAGAGGTGGCTTCTGGTTGTGTTTCTGGGGGTGGGATTTGCTGGCTGTTGGAGAGGCTGTCCATGTTGGTGGGGTGGGGGCCTATTTGTTGTTCGGTATGGTGTGGACACTGGCCATGTTGGTGGGTGGGGACACTCACTGACTGTGCTGCTGGTGTGGTGGGGGGTGTGTTGGGAAACTCACTGGATGGTCTGTGTTTGGTGGGGCTGGGGATACTCTTTTGTTGTGGGGTGGGGACGGTCTGTCTGTGTTTTGGGGCTGACTCACTGAGGGGATGGTCAGTGTTTGGGACTGGGAGAGCGGTCAGTGTTTGGTGGGGCTGGGGGGGACAATCAGTGTTTGGGGCTGGGGTGGTTAGTGTTTGGGACTGGGAGGGCAGTCAGTGTTTGGTGGGGCTGGGGGGACAGTCTGTTTTCTATTCTGGAGTGGAGTGGGGACACTGGCCGTGATGATGATTTGGGGACACTGGCTGTGGTGGTGGGGTGGGGACACTAGCCATTGTTTGGTGGACTTGGCTGGCCATTTGTCTGGGGACTGTCCATGATGGTGGAGAGGGGGAACTGTCCATGTTTGCCTGCTGGGCTTCTTGTGGGGGGGGACTGTCTGTTTGCTGGTTGGGTGTCTGGGGGGGGACTGTCCATGTTGGCTCATTCAGGGGGAGGGCCTCAAACAACTGGTACAACAACCCACAAGAGACAGAGCTATCCTAGATCTAGTACTGACTAACAGGGAAAGGATCACAGATCTCCAGGTAGAAGGCCACCTGGCGGCCAGTGACCATCACATGTTATGGTTCAATATGGCCACTAGAAAAAAATCATCCCATTCCAAGGCAAAAATATGGGACTTCAGAGGAGCTGACTTTGATAAGATGGCCGACAGAGTTAAGCTAGTCCTGGAAAAAAGAAATACAGGTGAGGGGGTACAGGCAAAGTGTGCAATCATTAAAGATGCAATACTTGAAGCAACACCCTATTGTGTTAGTGAGAAAAGGAAGTGCAAAAGAAGAAGGAAACCACGTTGGTTCTCAAACAAGTAGCAGAAAAGGTCAGAGCCAAAAGACTGGCCTTCAGGAAATATAAGGGAATGCAGCAGGACGAAGATAGAGAGGCATACCAAACTTCCCTAAGGGAAGCAGGGAAGGCACTAAGGCGGGCAAAGGCCCAAACCGAGGAAACACTAGCACGAACAGTAAAAGAAGGTGACAAGACTTTCTATAGATAAATTAGTGAAAGGAGAAAGTCCAGAGAGGGTATTGCTAAGATCAAAGGGGATAAGGGGGCATGTGAGGAGGAGGACCATGTTAAAACATCTATCCTAAATAGGTGTTTCTGCTCAGTATTTACTGAAGAGAAGGCAGGGCAGGGCCCACAGTTCAGCACCATGGACACGGGAGGAGGGAGGTGTGCACTAGTCCCTTCACAGAAGAAAGGGTCCTACAAGAGCTTGATAAGCTTAGGGTGGACAAGGCAATGGGACCTGATGGCATACATCCCAGGGTACTAAAGGAGCTAAGGGTGGAACTAGCAGAGCCATTATCAGAACTGTTTAGTGAGTCTCTGAGCACAGGAGAGGTCCCATAAGACTGGAGAAGGGATCGTGTGATCCCGCTCCACAAGAGTGGTAGTAGGGAGGAGGCAGGGAACTACAGACCAGTCAGTCTTACCTTAGAAGTGGGCAAGATTATGGAGACACTCCTTAAGGAAAGGATAGTGCAACACCTGGAATTCATAGCAGCATAGGATCCAAGACAGCATGGATTACAAAAGGAAGGTCCTGTCAAACTAATCCCATAGATTTCTTTGACTGGGTAACCAGAGTGGTGGACCAATGGGGAACAGTTGATGTTGCCTACCTTGACTTCACAAAGCTTCTGATACTGTTCCACATAGAAGATTGATTAATAAGCTGGGTAGGCTCGGAGTGAGTCAGACGTTGGTCAGCTGGGTGGTAAACTGGTTGTCGGGCAGAAAACAGAGAGTGGTGGTAAACAGTATACAGTCAGAAGAGATGCAAGTCATGAGTTGTGTACCTCAGGGATCAGTCCTGGGGCCAGTCCTCTTCAATATATTTATCAGTGACATTGCAGATGGACTGGAGGGTAAGGTTTGTCTGTTTGCAGATGACACCAAGATCTGCAACAGAGTAGATGATCCAGATGGGGTGAGCAGAATGAGAAGAGATCTGGATAAACTAGCAAAATGGTCGGAAGAGTGGCAACTGGGGTTTAACACAAAGAAGTGCAAGATCATACACATAGGGAGGAGAAACCCTGAAGCCACCTATAGGCTGGGAAGGGAGTTGCTGGCAGTCACAAGGGAAGAAAAAGACTTGGGCATCATCATCATCACCGATGACCTGAAATCATCCAAGCAGACCACTAAAGCAATAGGTAACGCTAGAAGGAAGCTGGGGTGTATTAGTAGGGGTATCACAAGTCGGAAGAGGGAGGTAATAATCCCTCTTTACAAGACACTGGTTAGGCCCCATCTGGAGTACTCCGTGCAGTACTGGAGGCCACACCTTCACAAGGACATTATCCAAATTGAGGCAGTCCAGAGAAGGGCAACCAAAATGATGCAGAGACTGCATCAGAAAACATATGAGGACAGATTAACTGAGCTCAATAGGTATACCCTAGAGCAAAGGAGAACGAGAGATGATATGATTGAAATATTCAAACACCTTAAGGGCATTAACAAGGTGAAAGAGTCTAACATGTTTCAATATAAGAAAAATAGCAGGACAAGAGGACACAACATGAGATTAGAGGGAGGCCGATTAAGGGGTAATGTGAGGAAGTTTGTTTTCACTGAAAGGGTGGTGGATGCATGGAATGGCCTACCTCAGGAAGTGGTGGATATGAATACAGTGCAGGGCTCCAAACAGGCATGGGATAGGCATAAGGGAGCAATACAAATGAGAATGAATAGATAGGCCTTTGACAGTGCAAAGGCCAATGGCACATTTATAAGGTAGAAAAAGAAATGGGCAGACTGGATGGGTCTTGCGGTCCTTTTCTACCATCAACTTCTATGTTTCTATGTTTCTGTAATGTCCATGATTGCTGATCAGGTGTCTAGGATGGACTAGCAATGTCGGTGGGGAGGTGGAACTCTCTCTATTTGCTAGCCAGATGTCTGGGGGATTGTTCATGTTGGTGGGGCAGGGGACATTCCGTGTTTGCTAGCTGGAGTGTGGGGGCTGTCCTTGGTGGGGGCATGGGGGACCATCCATGTTTGCTGACTGCCTGGGTGTCTGGTGGGATTGTCCATGCTGGTGGGGAGGGGACATTTTCATGCTCTCTGGCTAGGTGTCTGGTGGGAGGGGGACTGTTCATGTTTGTCATCCAGGTGTCTTGGGGGCTGTCCTTGTTGGTGGGGTGAGGGGGAGACTGTCCGTGTTTGCTGGCTGTGTTTCTGGTGGGACTGTCTATGTTGGTTAGGAGGGGGGACATTCCGTGCTTGCTGGCTGGGTATTAGCATATTAACATAAGTAAATGTTAAAATGTTATTTCCACCTCATCCTTTACCTGACAAGGGGTGTATTTTGCTGACCTGTGCCCGCAGCTAGCATACAAACATTAGTAAATGTTAAAACATTGTTTCCCCCTCATCCTTTACCTGGCTGTAAAAGTAATCTTACACTTTTTTGATTTCTCCGATCGTCCACTGTGGAGTGGTGAAACAGACCAATTCCTTGGCCTTGCTGTCCCGGTCTCTATTGCCTGGCAAACACAACCAAAGGGGTTGTTTTTTGTGTTATCACCCATACAGTGTTACAAGACTAGCAAAAAATCTTGCACTGAAACATGCACCCTAAAGAAATGATGATACTACTACAGTACCTGGCTATTGTTATAGTTACTGCTGACTGGCCATGATATTTTGGGGGGTGTTGGAACACTGGTCATGTGTGTGGGGTTGGGAACACTGGTTGTGTGTGTGTGGGGTTGGGGACACTGGTCATGTGTGGGTAGGGTTGGGGACACTGGTTGTGTGTGTGTGGGTAGGGTTGGGGACACTGGTTGTGTGTGTGTGTGTGAGTAGGGTTGGGGACACTGGTCATGTGTGTGTAGGTGGGGTTGGGGACACTGGTTGTGTTGGGTGGGTGAGGTTGGGGACACTGGTCATGTGTGTGTGTGTGTGTGTGTGTGTGTGGTTGGGGACACTGATCGTGTGTGTAGGTGGGGTTGGGGACACTACTGATCATGTGTGGTGGTGGGTGGTGTTGCGGACACTGGTCAGTTGTGTGTGTGGGACTGGGGATACAGGCATTGTGTAGGTGGAATGGGGGCACTGGTATTGTGTGGATGGGATGGGGCACTGGCATTGTGTCAGTGGGGTGGGGTTGTAGTTGCATACCAGGCAAACTGAGCTGACCAGTAGCTCAACATCTCTCTTTCCAGACCAAGAAAGAGACATAAACAAAATGCAGTATAAAATGTGGTTGTATTTATTTTTGTGTGCCTGTGATGGGAGGAGGCACAGACCTGGATACCTGGAGTCGGATACCAGATAAATGGAGTTGGAAATGGTGTTGGTTGGGTGAGGTGGGGAGAGTGGCTGTGCTGGTGGGGTGGAAATGGAGTGTGGAGAGTGGCTGTGCAAGTCCATCAGGGTGCAGAGTGTAGCCGAGCTGGCCAGTCTGAGTGGAGATAGTGGCCATGCAGGTCCAGGGCGGGGAGAGTGGACTGCAGCTTTTTGCATGGACATTTAAATTCACTGTTGCTTGCTGTGGCTTCTGCTGCCCTGCCGGTGTTGTGCTGCTGTGCTGACCAGAGCGGACTGGTACACATGCTGAAAAAAATGGTTCTGGCCACTGGTGATGGAGGAGGGAAGGGTGGATGGGCAGAGTGGCACAGAACCATTTTTTCTTCATGTATACCAATCTGCTGGGTCTGTGCCATGCTTACCTCCCTCATACAAGGGGCTTCTGAGCACTGAAGATAAGTTTCTGTGTCAAAATTAGGAACTGTTGGGAGGCATGAAACCCTACAGTATAAACATTGTGTCTGTTTATGTAGTGCCACCTTACTGTGCGGTTCGACAAGATGTTCTGTGGCCTGTCCTCCTCATTTAGCACCCTGGCCTGTGACCCAGCCAGTCCCCCCGAGGGCAGGGGGAAGGCCTGTTGTTTTGTTGTCTTTTGGTGGTTTGCTGGGCATGTGTCTTTATTGTAAAATGCATTGTTTCATTTACTGTGTTTTACTGCCTGGACCTGCTTTGCCCTGTCTCTATCCTGAATGTAAACATGGTATAAAAAAAGTTCATTTTTGGGTAGTGTGTGTGTCTGTCTGTGTCTGGGGGTAGAAGAATAGACACACTTGTACAAAAAAAAACTTTATTAAACCACATCAAACGGAAGCAACCATGTTTCATTTGTGCCCTTCAAAATGGTCGGATGAGACAATTTTGAAGTAGTTGGTGGGGGGGGGGAGTATCCACTGTAACCTGGGCTACCTCAATCGGCCCACCACACACTGTCATAAGTGATGCTAATAAAAACCACCAACCAAGTACTCACCTTTCAGGGTGGGTCCTGCGTGGCTGTGCACGGGTATCTGCTGGTTGTCATTCCAGCAAACTTCCTGAGAAGGAAGTTAAGTTCCTCAAATATTTTCAACTTTACAAGTAACTCCTCACTCCCAAGGCAGAAGGACAAAAACTGAATACAAAACAAATCTCACATCTCGGTCAGTTTTTTGACTCTGGTCTCGGGAGGAGTTGAAACGAGCAGGCTGCCGTAAAATGGAGGGGTGCTCTGACTTGGTCTGGGCTGGTCCCTCCCAGGACTTGTTCAGTTGTAGTCTTAAACGTTTTTTGGGCATTATTTAATGCCGGTTGATTTGTTTGCATTACGCAAGCTACCCACTCTCTTCACTGTCATGATACTTGAAAATCAGGACTTGTTTGTTACTTTGCCCCCGTAAAAATAACAAACTACGCCCCTGATCCTGGATGAGATGTTTTTGCACTTCTAGTGTGAAATTACATTTCAGCCAGTATACTGTGAATGGTACATGTCATGTTTATCAGACAAATCATAAATGAGTATCTTGAAAATTTGGGATCAGAATTGAAAAAACAGCCAGCCCGGTGGTGCTGAGGGTTGAGGCACTGGACGCCATACCTCACTCCACACGGCGACCTGGGTTCAGCGATGGGCTCGGGTCACTGGGGGTCAGCCAGGGAGGAGAAAGATTGAGCGCCCGACGGCTGCTGTCTCTCCAGGGGTGGGTCAGATGTCTGCTCTGCCGCGACACTGCTATCTACCGGGTGAACCTGCGATTGGCAAGTGTGGTCGGAGCAGCAGACAAAAGGGAAGGGGTTACCAAGGCAGAACAAAGAAACGGATCCCTATTGCTCCTAGGCGACGATCTCTCTGGCCCAGCACTTCCACCAGCTGCTTCACAGACTCCGCTGCGCTTGCGCTCACTCCCCTGATGTTGAGGGAAGATACAGGGGGAATTCTCATCACCCCATCTGGGGTGTTATCCGGGTCTCTAGAATTCCGGATGGGCGTGGTATGCACTCTAGGGGAAGATCTAGCAGTGATGGAGTGTATGGCCTTGTAGGGATCTGAGAGAGTGGAGAGACGTGGGATAAGTAAGTAGGTGGTAAAAAGAAAGTATAAAAAAAAAAAAGAATTGAAAAAACAATATGCAATTGTTAACAAACTTTGTGTGTAGTGCCACTTCTGACCTCAACAGGTATGCTTTGTGATCTGTGTTGGTGAACCGAGTTTGGGGTGAGCTCAGTGACCAAACTGGATGGGAGGAGGGTGGCAGGATGGCACTGTTATGCAACACCGCCCCTCCTCCCAGCCAGGGAATAAAAGGTGCAGGGTTGTCCGCACATGCCTGGGTACCATATAGTGAAGGCAACTATCTTCTTGGTATAGGACCATGGACCTCTGCACCCCTCGGTGGCAGAGGGCCCTGTGCATTGGCTGACAGATGCACTCTTTTCCCTGTGCATCCATATCTGCGGCCACATGGGAGTGCAGGGACCACAGGGCTCTGCACTTCCACAGCCCACTAGACAGCCCTGTAAATTCTTCACATCCATAGGCACACTGATGTCAGGCCCACCGAGGAACCTGGTTTTGTATTCTCAGACTTGTGAAACTGGACTCTCATGTTGTCTCAGTGTGGTGCAAATGTGTCCTCATTTGTAGTTGTTACAACAGCAAAAGAATATACTATCTAGCAATGGTTAAATCATTGTACTCTATCTCAAGGTTTAAAAAAAATTGTACTTCCTTATTTCATTTTCATTTATTATACTGGGAAACCTTAATGGGAAAAGACCCTTTTACATAAGTGCCCAGTTAAGAAGACAGTAATTTGGGTACAGATGAACACACAGTGAGCAAAAATACAGTAATTCAAACAGTATATGTCAGGAACCTAAGTGCAATATAGCTCTTATGCAGGTGTCCATAACATTTACAGGTAGACTAGAGGTACTGTGCACATGCTTTTTACGGCTGCAATGGGCAGAGCCTGCAGTCGTCTTGTGGTAGCTCTAAAAACAGGCCTCTGGATTGATACTGAACAACCGGATTGTTTTGGAGTTGCAGTGTGATCATTTCACAAATCCCAAAAGTCTGCTCACTCCCTACCCGATGGGTGCACAATTTCAGTTGCCAATGCGCCCACCATGTAAGATATACTTGATGTTTAGTGTACCGTGCAGTAGTTTTGCATCCGCGACTGCACTGCGGCCATCTTGGGCACAATGGACTGTTGCACTGTGAGTTCAGTGAGTGTGGCTGCAGCTGTGCCGGCTCTGGTCAGAATTTGTTTAAAACTGGAGATGGCTGTCATTGAAGTCATGGAGGAACACATCTTGTTATACCAACACATGGCCCTGTAAGAAGGAGATCAATAGGGAACCATTTAGAAACACTCAGTATTGTTATTTGACATATCTCTGTCTGGTCAGCACTGCTAATGATCCTCTAGCAAATGTTTTATGTCATGGGACCATACCAGGTTCGGGAACAGACTCGGGAAGCCCGGGGCTGGCAGACGAAGGAGAGCATTGAGCTTCTGGAGGACTGCTCTCCTCTCCTGGGGCGGGTTATGGGCTGACGTTGGTCAGCAGCGGCTTCTGGTGGAGACCAGGAGCACTGCACAACGACATAGGAGGGACGCATACCAGAAAAGCGGAAAATGCCCCACGTTATGCCAGATGAGGGCTGCCTGGCTCCCTGAGGCCATCAATGCCCCTGCAGCCATCTGCCTCAGCAGCACCTCGGGGCCAAGATGTTGCGCTGGTCTGCCCGGCCCAGGCTGGTGCCTCCCCCCTCAGAGGAGAGGGACCCACCCAGTGAAGGGCTATGCCAGGTTACCCTGGGGTGGCTACCATTTGAGAGCGGTGGCTCAGGGGACAGGATGGGTCAGGAAGAGTCCTTGGAACACTCGAAAGAGTGGCTAACATAGCAGTGCGACAGGGGAATAAAAAAAATAATACCAAAAAAAAGTCTGTATTAATGGATCCTGGAGTTTAGTTACACTTTATTAATGGATCACAGAGTTCAGGATATACTTGTGTTTTATAAAATTCTCCCTCAAATCCATCCCAACCTGGGGCAGAGTAGTTAGGTAGGCTGGGCAGACCAGATGGCCCAATAGGCCTTTATCTGCTGGGAGGCAGTATAGCGCAGTGGTCTAAGGCTCTGAGCTGCAAATCTGGTGACATCCAGCAGATTAGACCTGGGTTTGAATCCCACAGCTTCCACTTGCATACTGTATGACCCTGAGCAAGTCACTTAACCTCCTTGTGCTCCCACGTCGCTCCTGTAAAAAAGCTTTCAGCTTAGTGTGCTATACCTGGTTAAATAAATAAAAATTAAAAAAAATGTCTAGGTACCTATGTATTTGAGAGTTTTGACTGCTATATGTCTTTCACCTGCCACTGTGGTTTATCTAATTCTGTGATATCTGCAGCTCTGAGTTTTGATACATTTATTTTGGACAGATACAGTATTGTGAGATAGCGTCAACTGCTTGTAGAGGGGTATCATTTGTACTGAGCTCCTGAAAGAATTGTTGGAATGGTTCTGCAGCTTCCCTTGGCATGGAGACTGTAACAGTTGGATTTCCTCTTAGTCTTTTGAACAACTCTGCTGGCTCTTATTTTGTTTAATTGGAAGGCCATTAATCTGCCTGCTTTGTTTCCTTGCTCATAATATGTTTGTTTAATGAATCTACATTTTCCTTTTGCCTTTGCAGTGAGGAGCTGTTGAAGTTCCATTCTAAGTTTACTTAGTACATACCATTCTTGGTATCCTCCCCCGTTTGTGCTTGGCTTCCACCTAAGATGTCTGCTTTTCTTAATCATCTGGCTATGTGTGAGGCCTACGAGTTTATTTTTCTTTGTGTAGTGGCCTTCATTTCATCCAAGCATATCACTGATCTGTTTGACAATCATGCTGTGTGAAATATTTGTCAGTTTGATACTGTTCCACATAGGATACTTATAAACAAGCTGGGCAGCCTAGGAGTGAGACTAAACGTGATAAACTGGGTACGAAATTGGTTGGAGGATAGGCGACAGAGAGTAGTGGTAAACGGAGTATACTCTGAGGAGGGGAGGGTGACTAGTGGGGTGCCGCAAGGATCAGTTCTGGGACCAGTCCTCTTTAATATCTTTATAAGCGACTTTGTAGAGGGACTAGAAGGGAAGGTGTCTTTTTACAGATGACACAAAAATCTGCAATAGAGTGGACACTCCAATCAATCAATAAATCAATCAAGTCTTTATTTAACCAGGCGTTAATCGTTGAGCAGAAGCTCATTTGCAAGATGGACCTGGGTACTCCAGGGGTAGACAAAATGAATAGAGATCTAGGTAAACTTGAAGAGTGGTCTAGAAAGTGGCAACTAAGTTTCAATGCAAAAGCCGGCCCGCTGGTGCTGAGGGTTGAAGCACTGGGCGTCACATCTCATGCCATGCTGGTGACCCAGGTTCAGACGTGAGCCTGGGCTGCCAGGGGTCGGCAGGGGAGGGATAGGATGGAGCATCAGGAGGACTGCTCTCCTATCCCGGGGAGGGATCCAGGGTCCCATCGCTCTGTAGCAGCCCCTGGTGACGACTGGGGGTGTTACTAGAATGGTGTAGCAAGGGGAGCGGAGTACAGCAGACATCGGCTATGTGCCTAGACATCATTGCACACTGGCACTCTGCAAGGAGGAAAAATTTAAAATTGGGCTCCGGTCGGGCAGCATGAGATTCTGCCCCCACTGCCCATCCCGAATGGCGCCTTCTCATCTGGATCCTGCTCCAATGGGTTGAGCTGGGTAGCTCCTCACACCCCGCCACATGGGGTAATCCATGAGGGTAATAAGGAGGACGGCCTGATGTTGGGTGTCAGGGCTAGGGGGTCAGTTGGGATGTCAACCCCGACCGGAGCCCCAGGAAGAAAATATGAATCCAAAAAAAAGTTTCAATGCAAACAAATGCAAAATCATGCACTGCAGCATAGAAACTCAGGGTCAGACTGCAAAATTGGGGGAGTGGTACTGGTGACCAACAAACAGAAAAGAGACCTGCGTGTTATCATATCTGATAACCTAAAGGTGGCCAAATAGTGTGACAAGACAGTGAGGAGAGCCGGTGGGATGCTAGGGTGCATAGGGAGGGGTATCACCAGCAGAAAAGGGAGGTGGTGATACCTCTGTATCAATCTCTGGTGAGACGCCACCTACAGTACTGTGTCCAGTTCTGGAGTCCTCATCTCTGAAAGGACATAGATAGAGTTGAGACAGTCCAGAGGAGGACACCTAAAATGGTGTGGGTTCTGCATCAAAAGCACTATAAGGAGAGACTGAAGGACCTCAATATGTACAGACTGGAACAAAGGAGGAAGGGGGGAGATATGATAGAGACTTTCAAATACCTCAGGGGTATAAATAAGGTTCAACAGGGAAGCCCTTTTTAGAGAAAAGGATGCACAAGAACAAGGGTCTTGCAATGATGCTGGGGGGGTAGAACCAGGGGAGATGTAAGGAAACACTTCTTCACAGAAGGGGTGGTGGATGCTTAGAACAGCCTCCCTGAGGAGGTGGTGGGAGCAAAAACTGTAATGGGATTTAAGAAGGCATGGGATAGGTATAAGAGAACCTTAGAAGCAAGAAGGGGGGGGTGAGGCAAGAAGTCAAGTAGTGTCTACGTTGTGACAGTAGGTAGACTAGGTGGGCCAAGTGGTCCTTATCTGCTGTCAAATTCTATGTTTCTATGCTTGATTTTTTTCTTTTTGACTTATTGCTTCTTCCCCCTCCAGCCTGCCTTTCTGGCCCTTATCAAGTCTGCCACTCTCTACCAACCCCATCACCCAACCTTCTCCTAGGGCTTACTTACCTCTGGTTGTCACCCATGGTATCCCTTCCCCACGGTGGGGGTCAGCGGGTGTGGGTCAGGTCCCCGCCATAAACTTTGGTTCTGCTTGGCACTGTAAGGCTGCCTAGATCGGCAGGTGTGGGGTCTGCATATTGGGTGGCAGCCTTCATCCTGCGTGGCTGGATTTTCCAGTTTTCCCTCCTCCTTCAGGATGCTGCCTGAGAGCGGAGGGAACACAAAGCATCAGTGTCTGCTCCAGCCAATCAGTGTCACCTATGCTGGATCTGGTTCCTGCTTGTACTGTCACCACAGTCCCCACATGGCAGTCACACAGCGGAACAAATGCTCCGTCCTCCTCCCCACAGCTGACCCCTGTCTCCCTGGGCTCATTCCTTATCCCTGGTCACCAGCTTGGTGGCAAGTAAGGCACTAGGTACCTCAATCCTCCGCGCCACCAGGCCGGACCATTAATCGCTTTTTAAATTTTGTCTGCAAACTGTTGTTCACTCAGCATATTAGTGTTTAACCTCCATATGTTAGTCTTACCTGAAGGTCCCCAATACATCAGCTTCTTAATCATGGTTAGATAATGCAATAGGGAGAATTAATTGAAAACAACTGATCAGAATTTACTTAGAATCTGTCTAGCCTGGAATAGGGCGAGTCAGGAATGCAAGAGAAGGTGTAGTCGTGTTCAGTACCAGAAAGGGCCCTCCAAGTATCTAACTATCCCCCCTCTGCCACCAGAGCAGCCAGGATGCAACCCAGCTGCCAGTTCGTGTTGAAATTTTTAGAGGATGTGTCTCACTCAGGGGAGGTGACACAGTTAATATCACCACCAATAGTAGTTCTGCCCTGCTGAGCTTTGCGAATTTATTCAAACAGGTGTTTCATAAAATTACCCCCGTCCACACTTGGGGCATAAGAAAAAATTACTCACCTTAGTAATGTTGTTTCTTCTAATGCAGTGTTGCTGTATTCTGACAGTAGCAGTGAGTCCCAACCTTCAAACTGCCTCGGAGATGAAAGAGTTAACTTTCCATGCCAGGCATGGAACGCTGAGCTCGAGCTCGGTTGAGACTCTGTCTGTTGCTGTTTAAACTCAAACCGTCAGATCTTTATGATCAGACTCACTAAGGTCCTGTGTGGAAGCTGTACTAAACATAAAAACACATTTTTTGGTCCCAAAACAAGACTCAAGTCAGGAGACCCAAAAAATGAAAAACACAACACCAATTCACCCAAGAAAGGGGGGTGAAAACAACAAGGTGGGCATCTACAGAGTGCCAAAACTGCCACTGCCCACCCACATCCCAAAACAGAGGTTCTGAGAGGGGCAGGCGGGGGGGGTCAAAATACAGCAAGACTCCATTAAAAGAAACAACATTACTAAGGTGAGTAATTTTTTCTTCAAACAACATGAAGTCTTGCTGTATTCTGACAGTAGCAGACTACCAAGCAGTACCTCCATGGAGGAGGGACAGAACCTACTTAGGAAATAGGCTCTGAAGCACAGCTGTGCCAAACCGAGCATCACTCCTAGCCTGAATATCCAGGGAGTAATGCTTGATAAAAGTGTGAACTGTTTTCCAGGTAGCTGCTTGACAGATTTCTAGAATAGGGATATCCCTGGCAGCAGCCAGGGAAGCAGCTGTACCTCTGGTAGAGTGAGCCCTCAGGCCCGAGGGTGGAACCTAACCCAGTTTTTCATAACAAAATTGGATACAAGAGACAATCCACCTGGCAATGGATCTTTTAGTGGCAGGTTTCCCTTTACCAACCTCACCATAAGTGAGGAACAGTTGGAGGGAGTCAAACCTGTGACCCTTGGTACGTTCTATGTAGTAGCTAAGGGCTCTTTTCACATCTAAACTGTGGAGCCTCCTCTCGCCAGAGGAGGAATGGTTAGTGAAGTACACAGGAAGAGACATAGATTGATTAAGGTGGAAATCTGAAACCACCTAAGGCAAAAACTTCCTGTTAGTCCTGAGGACCACCTTATCTCTATGAAAGGAGATAAAATCAGGCTCCACTGACAAAGCTTGTAACTCACTTATGTGTCTGGCAGAAGTGATGGCTACCAGAAACACAGTTTTCCAAGTCAAGTACTTAAGCTCTGCTGAAGACAAATGCTCAAAAGGGGGTTGCATAAGCTGAGCAATACAAACATTAAGGTCCCAAGCAGGGTCAGGGTCCCTGAAAGGAGGGTTGGTGTGAAGCAATCCCTTGTAAAACTTGGAGAATACAGGGTGAGCTGAAAGAGAAGAGGGCTTACCTGCTGAAATAAAAGCAGAAACAGCTGCCAGATGCACCTTCAGTGTAGCTGGTCTAAGCCCCAAGCTATTTAAATGGACCATATAATCAAGGACTGTGGGCAGATCAGCAGACTCTGGGGGAAATATGCTTTCCAGAGCACCATATGGAAAATCTTTTCCACTTGGAATTATAAGTAGCCCTGGTGGAGGGTTTCCTAGAAGCCTTCAGAATATCCATTACGTCTTGGGAGAGGTGTAAATCAGCAAACTCTAACTCTTCAAGAGCCAGGCCTTGAGATTGAGAGATTTGAGAATCGGGTACCAAACCCTCCCCTGAGCACAGGTTAACAAGTTGTGATTCCTGGGAAGACACAGGGGAAGATGGACTGCTAAGGACATAAGGAGTGGGTACCAGGGCTGTCTGGCCCAGTCTGGAGCAATCAGGATCATCTTGCAGGGTTGAGATCTGATTTTGACTAGCACTTTGAACAGGAGAGGGAACGGGGGGAAGACATAGAGAAACTTCCTCTCCCAATTGAGAAGGAAGGCATCCAGAGGGACTGAGCCCAACACTGGGGGCCTGCAGCAAAAAAGGGGAAGCTGGTGATTGTCTGGGGCTGCAAAAAGATCTATCTGCGGGGTGCCCCATCTGGCAAATACTACCTCCAGTACTAGGGGATCCAGTGACCATTCGTGATGGCCCTGGGAAATCCTGCTGAGAGCATCTGCCAGGACATTGTCCTTGCCTGGAAGGTGAACTTCTGTGAGGGAGGTGTTCAGGGAATAAGCCAGAGACCACAACTTCATTGCTTCTGTGCACAAGGCCATAGACCAAGTGCCTCCTTGCTTGTTGATGTACCACATTGTGGAGGTATTGTCTGTTCTGACCTGGATAACTTTGTTCTGAACATATTTGTGTAACCCCCCTGCAAATGGGGGTTCCCAAAAGACTTCCAGGAGCTTGCTTGAATGCTCCAAGCCTGAATGGTGTTTGGCATTTAAGCCATTTATCAGTGAGTGTTTTAGAGCCTCTGGTACTGTCTCTTAAGAGCTGTCTGCTTGCAGACATAATTAGTTTGTATGGGGGACTGTGTGCTTCTCTGAGTACCACTCGAGCTGCTGCCAATTCACTTAATTTTTGCAGTCACTAGAGTGCAAAGGAACCTATCTGAAAGATGTAACTGTTTACCAGAAATTATTTAGAGTAATAATGAAATTACAGTTTGTCTAACCTGCTTTCTTTGCAGTCAGAACTGTGTCTGCTAGTTCCCCATTCTAGTTTTGAACTGCTGAACTGGACCAATCAGTGTGGGGTAAGCTAGCTCTAAAATGGTGCCTTGGACGAATCAGAACTTGGACTCATAATCTGAGCCAGCCACAAGAGGATTGTATGGGCAGTGACTCTGGGAGATGTAGTTTAGACTTCAGTGCCTTTTGGACCAACAGCAGCAGTCTATTGTGAGTGACAGCCAATCCAGTCAAGAACTTGGAGGAACTCAAAGGAAGTGCCCGGTTTTGTCGGTTGGAGTTCGGTTGAGCTTTGCAGTGAAGAAGGAAGGAGCCCTGTACTTTTCAGTGTGCAGTTTTAGTCAAACAACGTGTGTAAGGCCCAGAGTTCCGGTCTGCAGCTTGTTAGGACTGAATCCGTCCTGTGAAAAGAATCAAAGGATCTCTGAAGACTAGAAACCAGGCTCACCCTGTAGAAGACTGGAGAATTGCTGAAAATTACACTCGGTCTGTCAGGAACTGAATCTGCTGTGTGTTCTCCTGGGTATTGTGCAGTAATTGCGATCGGGATACAGATGCAGCCTGCCTGGTATAGTGCTTTCTTTTATATGGATGTGTGAAGAGGTTTGTGTACCTCAAGTGAGCCCTGCTGACTTGAAGGACCCTATCTTATTTGGAGGTCGTGAGTACTAATTCAGGGTCGCTCCCTGTTGAATTGCCACATTAAATCCAAATGGAATTACTGTACTGCTGACTGTTTAATTCTCCTTTTCTCTGTGTGAAAGGGCCCTACCAGCTGCCACGGTTTGGACTAGCCACTAGGGCTTGGGTACCCAGGGACAGTAACTGATAGGGATAGGCCTGTGCACAGAGCCATAGGTAGATTATTAGAGTGATAAGCTAATTAACCTGATTTCCCTGTCCTTGTTATATCCCCTAAATAAATCAGAGCTGCTTGTTTCAGCAAAGTTATACTGCCTGAGGTATTTGTCTATGTTAAAGTACTGTACTGTGATTGTTGCACTGTATCTCATTTCACAGGAGGTCCCAGTGCGGAACCAGACCTGGGGGTAAGTGTATACTGTGAAGGTAATTCTGATATATTGTGTGGGCCACTAGTGGGAAGAAGGGGGTTGCAGTGTCCCAGAGGGCTGTGACCAAGTTAGTTTAACTATTGCAAACCCTGACCTCTGGGTGGAGCACCTGCCATTGGATCCAGGCCCCTCAACCTGTTAGTGGCAAATCAGGCAGGGGTAGTAGCCCCTGGGATAGCGCCATCTAGGGTTACATCTTGGAGGCTCACCGCTGGGATTGTGTGTCCTCTAGTGGCCATATTACGAACCACTGTTAAGAAAAAATGGGTACCCGACAGAAGTGGCTGTGCACCGGCTGGTGGAGTGGTGTACTGGGAGGAGATCGACCCCAAAATGCTATGCTTATCCTGGACATCCCCTGGGTATCAATACTGGACACTGTGCAGGGAGTACTTTCCAAGGTGGAAGGTTTACAAAACCCTGTGGTGGTGGGTCGGCATGCTAATCTGCTCACCCACACTTTCCTGGCCTAGTAGAGTTTAAGGATCCCATAGATAGCTCCAAAGTGCCACAGACCATTACCCCAGAGGAGCCCTCACTGCTTGGAGAGTGATAACTAAGGACAGTAAAGACCGGGGAATCAGCCCCCACCACTATCTGAAACTTTTGAGGAGAAATTTGCTGAATGGTTGCTGGGAGAGGGAAAACTGTGGAGGACTTGAAGAAACTATTCTTGCCACCTGGGGTGTTCCTCCCCAACACCCTCCTGCTCCAGTGCCCGTAATGGTGGCTGAACCAATGCAGACTCCTATTTCTGCACCTGCCATAGTCACGACTCTTACGAAGGTTGAGGATCTTCTCTGGCACCCTCCCCACCCCCAAGGGAGGATGACTGGGAGACCTGGATAGACTATGTTGCCCCAAGTGCTAGAATGGCAATGCTCGAGGCAGCGAAAGAGGGTTAGTGAGCCTCCGGTTCTGCCCTGGCTACCATCCGTGCTAAGCGGCCAGTAACCCTGAAGCGACTGCACAGGCCTATCTTGAGGCCTTGGAGAATGTGTGGAGCCCAGATTCTGATGAGGACCTATGGTGGAGAGTAAGAAATGCACAACAGTACCAAGGGAGTTGTTGTCTGTATCGTCTCGGCTAGAAAAACTGTTGCAAGAATGCCTCAGAAAGGGTAGTTTGCCAGCGATTGAACTAGACCGAACCAGACTGGACAGAATCCTTAAGTCTGCCCCCTTCTCAGAACTGCTGTTGCTTCAGTTACGCCTGGCAAATCGACTGGAATCCCCACCCTCCTATGATGAGTTAATGAGAGAAATTCGAGGAGTTGAGAAAAGCGACCTCGGGAGGTACCTGCACCAACAGCTGTGGCTACGACCCAGTGACTGAGGGTGACCCATCAAGTGAAGTTCAGGGCAGAGGTTGACAGTCAATGAGTGCTCTGACAAGGAAAAGATATGCCACAATGGGGCGAACTGTTGAGAGAGATCCGAGAATTCAAAACAGTCCTTTATGAAGGCCACGCCTGCAAGTACGGGCCCTGACCTATATCCGACTGCATCTGCTATGGGGTGGGGTACCCACCCATGTATCTCCTGCTGATAACAGCTCCAAACTCAATTCCTTGACCATGGAAGTGCAGAAACTGACGAGATGTCTCCAAATGCTTATCACGCGCAGACAGAGATGGCACCCAGGTTTCCAGTTAGTAATACCCCGCCTGGCTCCCAGTGTGGCGCCTCGGCCAGCTCAAACTCCAGAAAGTATGTTTTGCTATAATTGTGGGAAAGATGGGCACATGAAAAGGGAATGCCAGTCCCCAAAAGACACTGACAAAGTTGCATATAGGCTACAAGGAGAGCTTCGGAGAAGAAATCAGTGGTTAAGAGGTGCACGACATGATCCAGTGAGGGCACCAAAAATGCTAATTCACGTCCTTTTGTGGCAAGGTCAGTTGCCCAGGCCCCCACTACCGCCTCTCCAGACTGGTCCAGAATAGTGGGTCCCTCCATGGAGACCACTGTAAAGGTGAATGGAGTGTCTACAAGAGCTGTATTAGACAGTGGCTCCCAAGTGACAATTATGTTCCAGGATTGGTATCAGAAGCATTTGTCAGAAGTACCCTTACAACCATTAGAAGGACTGCATGTATGGGGTTAAGTGAGAAGGCCTACCCCTATTCCGGTATATCCGAATTTGGCTGTCTTTCCCCACCTCCGTGGCTGGAGTGGCGAACAAGTAGAGACCCTAGCCTTAGTGTGTCCCCACTGGACTGTATGATGGTGTCCTTTGTTGATTGGAACAAATGCTCATATGTTCGGAAGGCTGGCACAGTTGTGTTATGAAAAACAGGGTCAAAGACTAGTAGAGCTTTAAGAGTTCGGCTTTAATTAAGAAGGCCTATGAGGCACAGAGAGATGCTGAAAAACAGAACCAGAGGAACCGGTCGGAATTGTATGGAAGAAGGATCCTGAGTCTCTGATCCTGGCGCCAAATGCCCAGTGTACCTTACAGGGAGAGGTCCGTATCAGAAAGGATGTTAAGAATAAAATATTAATGTTGGATGCACCAGGCGATGGAAAATTGCCAGAGGGACTGCTGGTCAAGCCTAGTATTTTGCCCGCTAGAGCCCATGCTTATGCCAGAAGGGTAATGGTCCAAGTTCATAATGTGTCTGAAAGAGACATTGAGTAAACAGAGGTTGCATCCTGGCTAATGTGCATTGTGCAGACACTGCAGTGCTACCCAGCAGCAAGAGTTCAAGGAAGAATGACAGAGTAACGCCTGACTTGTTTGATTTCGCGACTCCCGCTGCCAGCTGAATGGAAAGTGAGGATCAGTGAGAAGCTTGCCCAGAGAGACCAGGTGTTTTCTTTAAAGGAATGGGATGTAGGATGCGTGCAAGGAGCTGAGCACAATATCCGGCTGCATGACGAAAGACCATTTGTGAGAGGTCTCGACGCCTGGCACCTGCTGACATAGATGATGTGAGGCGGCATCTGCAGAGATGTTAGCTGCTGGTGTAATACAAGAATCCAGAAGCCCTTATGCTTCCCCATTGTGGTAGTGAGGAAAAAGAATGGAACAGTAAGGATGTGTGTGGATTATCGCACCTAAACGTGGACTATCCTGATCAGTACACAATGCCCGCATTCAGGATGCTTTGGACTGCCTAAGCGAGAGCAAGTGGTTCTCTGTGCTGGATCTCCGCAGTGGGTACTACCAGATCGATGGCCCCAGAGGACCGTGAGAAGACGGCCTTTATCTGTCCGCTTGGCTTCTATGAATTCATGAGGATGCCTCAAGGGATTTCAGGTGCCCCAGCCACTTTTCAACGATTGATGGAGCGTGCAGTGGGGGACATGAACTTACTAGAGTGCCTGGTATACCTAGATGATGTTATTGTGTTTGGCAGCTCACTGGAGGAACATGAGAGCAGATTATTTAAGGTATTGGACCGACTGGAGGACTTTGGCCTTAAACTGTCCATTGATAAGTGTCAATTCTTTCAAACATCAGTAAAGTATGTGGGACACATAGTATCCACCGAGGAATAGAGACCGACCAAGTAAAGTTGAGGCCTTGACCACCTGGCCACAGCCCAAAAATCTAAAGAACTGCAAAGATTCCGGGATTCTGTGGTTATTAACGGCACTTCATCAAGGACTATTCAAGAGTGATCCGCCTTTACTTAACCTTACTCAAGGGTATCCCCAACCCACAAAAATACCAAAAGTCAAGTGCCCTCAAGACTGAAAGAGTGTATTTTCATCCGAGTGAAGTATTTGGGGCCCGCTGGACTCCTGATTGTGAGACTGCTTTTCATGAGATCATATATCAACTTACCCATGCTCCAGTGCTGGCCTATGCCGATCCAGAAAACCTTACGTCCTGCACACTGATGCTAGCTTGCAAGGGTTGGGGGCTGTGTTGTACCAAGACACGAGAATGGCCTGAGACCAGTGGCCTTTGCCAGTAGAAGCCTGACCCCATCCGAAAAGAACTATCCTGTAACATAAGTTAGAGTTCCTAGCTTTGAAGTGGGCTATTGTTGACCAATTCCATGAGTACTTGTATGGGGCTAAAATACTAGTAAAACTGACAATAATCCTTTGACCTATGTGCAGACCTCAGCTAAGTTGGATGCCACTGGCCATAGGTGGCTTTCTGCATTATCTACATATGACTATGTTCTCGAATACCGAGCAGGTCTGAACCACATAGATGCTGATGCTCTCTCCCGAGGCCTGTTCCCAGAATGATTGGGTCCGATTGGCAGAACCTGACATTCGGCACTCTGCCGGAAGTTTGACAGGGAGGAACAAATGTCACAGGGCGCAGTGGACTGCATGGTGGATTGCTTGGGACCCTCTGAGAATTGCATACCTGCTGCTTGTGCCACTTTTCTGCAATAGACATTGGTGCACTGCCTCAGCTGGACAATGACAGTATTGACGGGCTCAATCCCGCGATCCATGATCAAAGCAGCTTTGAAGCCCTCTATGCAGGAAAAGATGTGTCCAAATTCGCTCCACTGATTTGAGAACTGCACTGTTATACAAAGAAGGTCCTAAGTTGAAACTGATCAATAAACTGTTATACAGAGAAACAGTAGACAGAGGGGACAAGTAGACAAACAACAACTAGTGCTGCCCACTGCCTTCGAGACTCAGTACTGAGGTCCTTGCACAACCACATGGGGCACCTTGGTATAGACAGAACACTTGACTTGGTGAGATCCAGATTCTATTGGCCTAAGATGGGGCTGATGTGGAGCAACACATTCGAACTTATGATCGCTGCTTACAGAGGAAGCTTTGCCCCAGGGCTGCCCCCTTGTTAACATCACCACCAGTGCACCCATGGAGCTGGTCTGTATTGATTTTCTGAGTTTGGAGTCAGATCAAAGAAATATCAGTAATGTGCTGGTGGTCACTGACCATTTCACGAGATATGCCCAAGCTTTCCCCACGAAAGACCAGAAAGCATCCACTGTGGCCAAAGTACTTGTGAAAACTTTTTGTTCACTATGGGGCTCACAAAGAATCCATTCTGATCAAGGAGAGACTTTGAGAGTCGTCTGATCAAAGAGATGCTTTCTCTGTGGGAGTCACGAGTCCAGAACCACTCCTTACCACCCCAGGGGACCCACAGCCTGAGCGTTTCAACCGCACTTTGCTAGATATGCTGGGCACCCTGCACCCAAAGGACAAGCCTAGATGGAGCCAACAAATTAGCACCCTGGTACATGCTTATAACTGCACAAAAGTGATGCCACTGGATTCTCCCCTACCGCCTGATGTTTGGAAGAGAAGCTCGACTACCAGTAGATGTGTGTTTTGGGGTCTCTCTGATGGGGTTCAAGCTGACAACTATTTACAGTATGTGCAAAGTTAAAGGCCCAGCTAACTCATGCGTACCAACTGGCTCAAACCATGGCTGCAAAGAAATCTGGCCAACAAAGAAAGGCATGATAAAAGGTGAAAGCACAGGAACTCCAGGAGGGAGATCGGGTATTGCTAAGAAATCTGGGACTGCATGGCAAGCACAAGATTGCTGACCGATGGCACCATCTCCCTCACATTGTAGTGGGCAAACTAGATGATCTGCCAGTGTACAAAGTAAGGCCTGAGAATAATTCAAAGATGTAAAAACAATACATAGAAATCATTTACCGCCCATTGGACAAATCTTAATTGAGTCTGAGCCCCTAGAGATGCCCCTCTGGACCAGTGACTAGAGCTGCTGCTAAAGAAAAGATCAAGAAAGTCTGCACCTACAGAAGCAAAGTTAAAGTGTTCCCTCCACAAGTCCCAGTTGAGCATGACTGTCAGTCCATATCGGAAGAATGAGAGTGACTTTGAATACTATCCTTCTTACGAACTGAGTCAATTGTTTCGAGGCAATCCCTAGTCAATACTGGAGACAAAGCTGGACCTTCTGGACTGTCTAAGCTCCCAGCTTCATCCCTGGAGCCAATGCTCCCAGAAAGTGAAGTGCAAAGCATCAGATCAGATGAAATGGAATCATTGTGCATGGTTGAACTGTTTGAGCTTTCAGGGAGAAAATGATAGATTGGGGCAGACTGGTGATACACCCGAACAAGAAGAGTATTTTGAGTGCCCTGACAGTCCACTGCCAGTGTCCGAAAGCTCTCCATGCGAGCCAAATGTTGTGGACTCAGAAACTGTAACTCCTGGAGCTGAAAGTGCCCCAAGTTCTAGCCTCTCTACCCCCATGGAGACTCCCCTGACAAGTGTGGACAATGCTGAAAATGAGGCTCAGAGTGCAGAGACTGTAACAGTTCCCCCTAGAAAGACTGGTCGAGCTGTAAAGCCTGTGGTGCACCTCAGTTATGATTCCCTTGGGGCCTGTGGACTTGCCTCTCAATGTTGTCCATAAAGGGTGTATGTGTCCCGAGCTCACTGCCCAAACTGATCATCAGTGCTAACTCCAAGTTACTTGTGTTGCCCTCTAAGTATGGTGCCCTTGCCCCATCCAGCCCCAAGGTAACTGATAGGGAAGGGCCCCTCTCTTCAGGTTTCATGTACAAGAGGTAATAACTGAGTTATGGTACAATGTGTATGTAATACTGTGTAAAGAGTGACGTACTGCAATGTTTCAGAAATGTGTTCTTGGTAAAATGATATATTGACTGATGATTACTATAGGAGCCTAATGCAAATGTATATGGTTGCAGTTGAAACTTATGGGGTACTTGTAGCCGGGACGACAAGCTTTCCCAGGCCAGGAAGGGTGTAACCCCCTGCAAATGGGGGTTCCCAAAAGACTTCAGGAGCTTGCTTGAATGCTCCAAGCCTGAATGGTGTTTGGCATTTAAGCCATTTATCAGTGAGTGTTTTAGAGCCTCTGGTACTGTCTCTTTAAGAGCTGTCTGCTTGCAGACATAATTAGTTGTATGGGGGACTGTGTGCTTCTCTGAGTACCACTCGAGCTGCTGCCAATTCACTTAATTTTGCAGTCACTAGGAGTGCAAGGAACCTATCTGAAAGATGTAACTGTTTACCAGAAATTATTTAGAGTAATAATGAAATTACAGTTTGTCTAACCTGCTTTCTTTGCAGTCAGAACTGTGTCTGCTAGTTCCCATTCTAGTTTTGAACTGCTGAACTGGACCAATCAGTGTGGGATAAGCTAGCTCTAAAATGGTGCCTGGACGAATCAGAACTTGGACTCATAATCTGAGCCAGCCACAAGAGGATTGTATGGGCAGTGACTCTGGGAGATGTAGTTTAGACTTCAGTGCCTTTTGGACCAACAGCAGCAGTCTATTGTGGTGACAGCCAATCCAGTCAAGAACTTGGAGGAACTCAAAGGAAGTGCCAGTTTTTGTCGGTTGGAGTTCGGTTGAGCTTTGGCAGTGAAGAAGGAAGGAGCCCTGTACTTTTTCAGTGTGCAGTTTTAGTCAAACAACGTGTGTAAGGCCCAGAGTTCGGTCTGCAGCTTGTTAGGACTGAATCCGTCCTGTGAAAAGAATCAAAGGATCTCTGAAGACTAGAAACCAGGCTCACCCTGTAGAAGACTGGAGGAATTGCTGAAAATTACACTCGGTCTGTCAGGAACTGAATCTGCTGTGTGTTCTCCTGGGTATTGTGCAGTAATTGCGATCGGGATACAGATGCAGCCTGCCTGGTATAGTGCTTTCTTTTATATGGATGTGTGAAGAGGTTTGTGTACCTCAAGTGAGCCCTGCTGACATTGAAGGACCCTATCTTATTTGGAGGTCGTGAGTACTAATTCAGAGTCGCTCCTGTTGAATTGCCACATTAAATCCAAATGGAATTACTGTACTGCTGACTGTTTAATTCTCCTTTCTCTGTGTGAAAGGGCCCCTACCAGCTGCCACGGTTTGGACTAGCCACTAGGGCTTGGGTACCCAGGACAGTAACTGATAAGGATAGGCCTGTGCACAGAGCCATAGATAGATTATTAGAGTGATAAGCTAATTAACCTGATTTCCCCTGTCCTTGTTATATCCCCTAAATAAATCAGAGCTGCTTGTTTCAGCAAAGTTATACTGCCTGAGGTATTTGTCTATGTTAAAAGTACTGTACTGTGATTGTTGCACTGTATCTCATTTCACAGGAGGTCCCAGTGCCGGAACCAGACCTGGGGGTAAGTGTATACTGTGAAGGTAATTCTGATATATTGTGTGGGCCACTAGTGGGAAGAAAGGGGGGTTGCAGTGTCCCAGAGGGCTGTGACCAAGTTAGTTTAACTATTGCAAACCCTGACCTCTGGGTGGAGGCACCTGCCATTGGATCCAGGCCCCTCAACCTGTTAGTGGCAAATCAGGCAGGGGTAGTAGCCCCTGGGATAGCGCCATCTAGGGGTTACATCTGGAAAAAGCTTGAAGTGCTAGAAACACTGCCCTGAGTTCCAACAGATTGATGTGAAGCAGAGATTCCTGAGGGGACCACAACCCCTGGGTGGTCAGGTCGCCCAAATGAGCCCCCAACCCCAAGAGGGAGGCATCTGTAGTAAGGATTAAAGAGTGACATTGAGTGACAAAGGGGACTCCTTGTCTCAGATTGTTCTGATCCTGCCACCACTGTAGGGCCTGGATCAGGGTTCGAGTCACTGGGATCAATTTGGTCGGAGGGTCCTTCCTTTGAGACCAAAAGGCTCTCAAATGGAACTGAATGTCATCTGAAATCTTGCTCCCTGCACCACTGCTGTGGAACCAGCCATGTGCCCCAGGAGATGTAGAAAATGCTTTGCTGGTCGAGACACCTGCAGGGTGAATGAGGAGGCCAGAGAGATAAGGATCCTTGCCCTATCCAGGGAAAGGAAAGCTCTGGCCATTTCTGTGTCTAGCTCTGTGCCTATGAAGGTGAAGAGCTGGACAGGCTCTAGAACTGACTTTGAAAGATTCAGAAGGAAACCCAAAGAGGCGAGCAGTTGCTGAGTTATCTGTAAGTGTAACTTGACTTGGTCTGGGAACTGGCCTACTATAAGCCAGTCGTCCAGGTAAGGGAAGATGGCAATCCTTTGCCTTCTTAGAGAAGCAACTGCTACTGCCAGGCATTTTGTGAATACCCTTGGAGCAAAGGTCAGACCAAAGGGCATTGCTCTGAACTGGTAATGGCCTGAGGGCAGCTCGAACCTGAGGTACTTTCGATGGGAGCTTCTGATGAGAACATGGAAGTAGGCATCCTTGAGGTCCAGGGACACTAGCCAGTCCCCTGGCCTTAGAGAGTGTAGAATAATTCCCAGTCACCATTTTGAATTTTGGTTTTAAAAGGTGCTTGTTTAAGTATCTGAGATCCAGGATGGGCCACCATTCTCCTGTCTCTTTTGGGGTAAGGAAGTACCTGGAGTACAACCCTTTGACCTGGTGTAGGGGTGGAACCCTTTCCACAGCTCTGAGAGCCAGGAGGGAAGAGACCTCTGCCTCTAGGGCAAGTGCCTCTGAGGGATTTGCAGGTGGAAAGGATCTGGTTCTCATCTTTGGAAACTTTTTGACACTGAGAACCAGTCCCTGGCTTACTACTTCCAGGACCCATTTGTCTGATGTTAGAGACTCCCAGTCCTGGACAAAGTAAGCCAGCCTGCCCCCTACAGGTAGTGGAGAATTGGCCCTGGCCAACCTATCAGGCTGTCTGTTTGGCAGGGGGTTTTGGCTGAGGGGTGGAAGCAGGTCTGCGTGTACCCCGTCTGCCTCTCCCTCGAAAGAAACCCCTCTGAGCATAAGCAGAAGAGGAGGCCTGGGCTTGGTAGAAAGGCCTATGAAAAGGCCTGCCCCTGCCCTTGGGATGCTGCCTCTGTGGAGTGGCCTGCCTTTCCTTGGCCAGTGCACTCCCTATGGGTGCCCTATATTCGTCCATTTTCTTCATGTAATTCTCTGTCTGCTCCCAAACAGAAATTACCCACAACAGGAAAATCCATGGCCTTAGTCTGGGTATCCTGTGACAGGCTAGTACATCTGAGCCAAGCCATTCTTGAAGTGCCACAGATGTAGCCACGACTCTTGATGACACATCATTGGAGTCTACTGCAGCATGGAATTGCACCTTGGATGCCTCAATACCATCAGCAGCCACCTGTTCCAACTCCTTGGCAAGCTGGCCAGGGACCTGTTTTGCTAAAGCCATAACAGTGTCCCATCTAGATTTTTGATACCTAGCAGTATAGGCCATATAGTTGGCCTGTCTGAGTCCCAAGGATGCTGCCATGTACTGTTTCTTTGCCATGGCATCAATCCTCCTGGAGTCCTTGTCTGGGGTGTGTGAAGCCAAGGGGATATTTGCCTTGTCACAGGCTACAGCCTGCACTACCCCAACATGGCTGCATTGTTGTGTAAGGAACTCCGTATCTGAGCCTGACAATGTATACCTCTTGTCCATTCTCTTGTCCACAGGAGGTATAGTTTTAGGAGTCTTTAAAATTTTAAATGTCTGTTCCCAAAAGATTTGTGTAAGGGAATAGACAGTCTCCTAGACTCTGGGATACCCATCATTTCCACATAGTCAGGCTCCTCCTGGTCATCCACAGCTTCTTCCATAGGAAGCTGGAGGTTTCAACCACTTTTTATAAAACATGAAATGGGAGGGACTCAGAAAGCCTGGAGAGACACTCCTGAAGGTCTGTCTGAGGAGATGCCGAGGTCAATGGGCACATCCAGACTTTCAAATCCACATTCACTTTCCTCATACTCCTCTTCCCCCTCCTCCAGTTCATAATACTCCTCTAAATCGTAATCTTAAACCAGTGGAACCAGCCGAACCGAGCGCCTCCCTGATGGTGCCGGTTCGGTCGGAACCAGGGAAAGCGACTGCACAATTTTAATCGCTTTGTCTATTTCTTCAGCAGTTGGAGAGGAAAGTTTTGGCTCCACACCAGCTGATTTTTCCTTTCTGGTTCTCTTAGCCGGAACCAAATCCTCAGAATTGGATCTCCTTTTGCCCGAAGAAGTCTCGCCCTGGTCAGAGGGCACTCCTTCTGGTTCGGTTTGAACCAAACCGGGCTGGCCATCCAGTTCAGCGAACTTTATGGCCTCCCTTTCCCTGAGCCTACCAACTCTCTTTTCTAGGGTAGCTGTAGGAAAATTTGTACAAATCTGGCAGTCTGCATTGAGGTGGTCAAACCCCAGACAATAAACACAGGTGGTGTGGGGGTCAGCCTTAGCAAAGACTTCCCCACACACACTACAGTGTTGAAACCCAGTGGGCCCGGTTTTTCTTTTGGGTTTCTCAGACATTGTGCCAGTCCTAACTAAACGTACCCTTTTAATGGCAATCCGCCAGGCAAGACCCTCTTATTGGTTCCTGACCGTGTCACGGGTCGTGGAAAAAAATGTAATAAAATCAGTTTTTTTTATAACCGATAAGAACCGGTAACCACACTCTAAAAGTACAAATTAAGATTTTCTAACAGCTTGATCGGTTCAAACCGAACCGATGAACCGTTTACAAGTTCCACACAGAATAGAATAAAATATAACCTATCTAGTACTCACAAATACCACAGACAGAGACTGAACTAACAGGTTATGGTTTAAATTCAGTCGAAAACCGAGAAAAGCGGTACTTTAACTGACAAATTGAACCGAGCAGAAGGAGAAATCTCCGGAGCGACTGTTCAGTGAGGCGGAGTAAAGAATCTGACGGTTTGAGTTTAAACAGCAACAGACAGAGTCTGAACCGAGCTCGAGGTCAGCGTTCCATGCCTGGCATGGAAAGTTAACTCTTTCATCTCCGGGGCAGTTCGAAGGTTGGGACTCACTGCTACTGTCAGAATACAGCAAGACTTCATGTTGCTTGAAGCACTGATCAGATTTAAGGGCACATTCTGCAGTCTGCTCTTTGGAACGGTAAATCTCTCTCACTGGTCCAAATTCACTTTTATGATATCCAAGGGAACCCACTTTCTAATCAAATTGTTATTCTCCAACCTTTTTAATTGCTGGGTGTGACGCACCCCATGCTTCTCCTCTCCAGGAGGGGTGCAGCTTGGTATGCTCCTCAACAGACAGAGTGGTCTCTTGTAAAAAAAATAACTCACTCTTTAATTCATTTAATTACTTTTGGTTTGTTTGATTACGAATGTTAACATTTTTACATTGCAGGACACAATTTTAAGCTGACCCATATTTTCTAAAGGTTATAACTATTGTAGCCCCTTCCCCTGTCTAGGGGTATCTTGATGGAATAATAAGGAAGGGGAACATACAAACAGCAGTTTGCACTTACCTGGCCTTCCGGTATTAAGGTGACCTTCCAGGCACTCAGACACTCTTGGGTGGTACAGGGCTGCAAAACAAGGGATTAGCACCACAACAGACACCCAAACACAATAACTGAAGGTTCACATGAAATATAAAGCCTCAGTTGGCTCCATTTATTTTCAGCTCATGAGCATATCACTTCAAGTAAGCATGCTTTTCTTATATACTATACGATTTGCCCCAGTCTGAACCCTTTTATGGGTTTACAAGTCCCACTGGGGAGGCACACTTGGTTCTGACATTGCAGCCCGGAATTGATGTAGGGGCTGCAGATAAGCAGGGTACAACTGCACTATCTCTCTAAATAGAACAATGCAGAAATACAGTTCTGTCTTCCAAAAACAGCTCTCTCTTGATCTGCTGTGAAAGTTGTGAATGATGCTCATTACTGTGACACTCTAATAACTGCTGGGATAGTCTTCCTGACCGACAGGGGGTCTTTACAGGGGCATCTTATATAGTTTGTCTCCAAGAGCTCCACTCTGCCAGACTCCAGGACACAGCAAGGGGCATACAGCTCCACACAGCTCCCCAGAGAATTCCACCCTCCATCCATCCCCTAGACCTGGTACCAGTCGTCGACTGCCTGCCCCATGTGGGCTCATGACAGCAAGCTCCAGACCTTTAGACCTACTAATGCTCCACCAGTCGTACTGCACAAACATGAAGGACTGAAACCAGTGGGGAAGGCCCTACAATTTACATGACAAAAGGAGGCGGGCATCCTCTGGAGGTTTGAGGCTGTCCCAAGCGCTTCCTCCTGCCTCTGCCAAGAAGTGACCCCCCTCCCCATGGGTAGAGGATCAAGGTCCAAATTAATTTTATTTTCTGGCTCTGTCCCCATATCTGGGTATCCAGATGGGTTTCCACCAGTTTAAATGGGCAAAGAGAGGCAGACACCCCTTGGGGGTCCAAGGCTTCCTCAGGTGTTGCCTCTCACTCTCTCCCAAGTACTGACCCCATGGACAGAGGGTCCCTGGCTGAATGTATCTCACCAGGTAATTTTCACGCCTCCTGATCATCCTCTGCACAATCTCCCTCTGCACCCCTCAGTCTCACAATTCCTCTCCTTGTCTTTCTTTTTTCACTTACATACCTAAACAAGGTCTTGTCCTCCTTTGATACCTCCCAGCTATTCTTTTCTCAGTTCGTGCCTTAGCACCATTCACCACCTTCCCTGTTTTCCTCTGTTTTTGTCTGTCCTCTTCCCTCTGCATCTCCTTGTATCTCCTGAACACTGCCCTTTTTCCCTTACCATTGCCGCCACCTCCCTTGAAAATCATACTGGCCTCTTTTTTACTCCCCTGTTTTGCATACAGGTTTGTTGCCTTCACTATTCCATCCCTTAATCTGGCCCACTGTCCCTTCATTCCGTCAGGGTAACCCCCACTGCCAGAGTGTCTCTGAGGCATTCACCCTTTTTTAAGTAAGCTCCCTCCTGAAGTCCAAGGCCCTCATCCTTGCGTGGGTCACCTCTGCTGCTGTCCTAATGTTAAACCACACTGTCTGGTGATCACTGGTCACCAGGTGGCATCCCACCCTGATGTCCACAATACTGCCCCTGTTCGTAAGCACCAGGTTCACTATTGCCCCATCACAAGTGGGTTCCTTGACTAGTTGCCTCAGAAACACCCCCTGTAGGGAGTCTAGGATGGAACAAAAAGTTGCTTTACTTCAGCACAAAATAAGGGTTCAAAACAGCTTACTTTGGCGGAGCAATTACAGAAGAAAGTACTTTTTAGCTTGATTCAGCTCTCTAGTTCACAGCAGCCCTGCTTTCCCTCTCCAGCCCCCAAATTCTCCTCCATGCTTTTCCTGGTTTCCTTTTAATGTACCCCAGAGGAGGCTCATTTGTGCTCTTCCCCCCACAGGGAGTTCCTGGCTTGCATGCAGCCAGTACAGATAGTCTTTAAAGGGACAGACCAGAAATTGCAGGGCTGGGTTTCAAGTCCCCCTGTTTTCCTGCTAGTATCTTAGTGGAGAGGGGGTCCCGAGTGAAGGTTGCATAGACCCCTTCACAGGCCAGTCCCACTTTCTCAGAGTGTGCAGCTTGATGCACTTAAGCTATGTGATGCAGGCCTGTGCTCTGTACATACATTGGATTTTGGTGCATCACAGACATCTTTGTGGATCAGGCCCTAAGACAGTCAGTAGTAAATAAAATGTTATTTACACACGCATACATTACAATGCAAAGTATGAATTATAATCCAGTCTCCAGAAAGCAATCATACTCATAAAAAACACAGAATCACTTAATACCGGTGTAACCCCCCTGCAAATGGGGGTTCCCAAAAGACTTCCAGGAGCTTGCTTGAATGCTCCAAGCCTGAATGGTGTTTGGCGTTTAAGCCATTTATCAGTGAGTGTTTTTAGAACCTCTGGTACTGTCTCTTTAAGAGCTGTCTGCTTGCAGACATAATTAGTTGTATGGGGGACTGTGTGTTTCTTTGATTGAGTACCACTCAAGCTGCTGCCAATTCACCCCATTTTTGCAGTCACTAGGAGTGCAAAGGGAACCTGTCTGAAAGATGTAACTGATTGCCAGAAATCATTTACAGTAATAATAAAATTACAGTTTGTCTAACCTGCTTTCTTTGCAGTCAGAACTGTCTGCCTAGTTCCCATTCTGGTTTTGAACTGCTGAACTGGACCAATCAGTGTGGGTAAACTAGCTCTAAAATGATGCCTTGGACGAATCAGAACTTGGGACTCATAATCTGAGCCAGCCACAAGAGGATTGTATGGGCAGTGACTCTGGGAGATGTAGTTTAGACTTGGTGCCTTTTTGGACCAACAGCAGCAGTCTATTGTGAGTGACAGCCAATCCAGTCAAGAACTGGGAGGAACTCAAAGGAAGTGCCGGTTTTGTCTGTTGGGAGTTTCAGTTTGAGATCTGAAAGTGAAGGGAAAGAACCCTGTGCTCCTTCAGTGCACAGTTTCAGTCAAAAAGCGTGTCAAGGCCCAGAGTTCCGGTCTACAACTTGTGTAACTGCTTGTTAGGACTGAATCCGTCCTGAAAAGAATCAAAGGATCTCTGAAGAGTAGAAACCAGGCTCACCCTGTAGAAGACTGAAGAAATTGTTGAATTACACTCGGTCTGTCAGGAACTGAATCTGCTGTGTGTTCTCCTGGTTGTTGTGCAGTAATTGCGATTGGGATACAGATGCAGCCTGCCTGGTATAGTGCTTTCTTTTTTACCATATAAATGTGTGAGGAGTCTCTTGGAGATCAAAGTAGCCCTGCTGACATTGAAGGACCATATCTTCTTTGGAGGTCGTGAGTACTAATTAGAAATTGCTCCTGTTGAATTGCCACATTAAATCCAAATGGAATTACTGTACTGCTGACTGTTTAACAATTTTTTCTTTTCTCTGTGTGAAGGCCCCTACCAGCTGCCACGGTTTGGACTAGCCACTGGGGCCTGGGTACCCAGGGACAGTAACTGGTAGGGATAGGCCTTGCACAGAGCCATGAGTAGATAGTAAAGTGATAAGCTAATTAACCTGATTTCCCCTGTCCTTGTTATATCCCCTAAATAAATCAGAGCTGTTTGTTTCAACAAAGTTATACTGCCTGAGGTATTTGTCTATGTTAAAGTACTGTACTGTGATTGTTGCACTGTATCTTATTTTACAGGATGTCCGGTGCCTGAACCAGCCTTGGGGGTAAGTGTATACTGTGAAGGTAATTCTGCTATATTGTGTGGGCCACTAGTGGGAAGAAAGGGGGGTTGCAGTGTCCCAGAGGGCTGTGACCAAGTAAGTTTAACTATTGCAAACCCTGACCTCTGGGTGGAGGCACCCGCCATTGGATCCAGGCCCCTCAACCTGTTAGTGGCAAATCAGGCAGGGGTAGTAGCCCCTGGGATAGCGCCATCTAGGGGTTACACCAACCTAATCGTATCCACACATATCATTAAAACAGTGAAGGTAATACATGCAATAAGGTCAAAATATACTACAAGTTGTGCGAATAAGGTTAGGGCAAGCTAGAACAAACATATAGAAACACAATCTGACAATAGATAAGGGTTGCTTGACCCACTCAGTCTGCCCATGTTATTATTTTTTTTCTACCGCCATTTTCGCTGTAGACCCACTTGATCTATGGTGTTGTCTCTTCCCCCACCTTCCTATTACTCCTATGATTCACTTGTGCCTATCCAATGTGTTTATGAACTCCGCCACTGTTTTCGCCCCACTACCTCAGCTGGAAAACTGTTCCATGAATCCACCACTCTTTCTGTGAAGACGTATTTCCTCACATCTCTCCTGAACCTTCCCCTCTCTAGATTCATAGCATGTCTCCTTGCTCTAGAGTACCTTTTTTCTGAAAAATACTCCCCTCCTGTACTTTATTAACCCCAGTGAGGTATTTAAAGGTCTCTGTCAGCTGGCCCAGTGGTGCAGAGGGCTGAGGCATCTCGAGAGCCTTACCTCTCCTATGCCAGCGACCCGGGTTTGAGAATGAACTTGTGCTGCCAGGGGATGGCCGGGGACGGAGGGCTGGGAGAGGATTGAGCCACCTCTCAGCACCTCTCCTCTCCTGGGTAGGGGAGAGGAGTCTACCCGCCTCTTGGCTGCCACTGAGTGGAGGCTTGGCGGTAGTATGAGCAGATGGGGGGCTGGCACTAGGCCGGGTGCCTGGAGCAGGGTCGTTGGTTCCAGCACGCATGCATGCCTCCAGACGCATGCACAACCGTGTCACTGAGGCCCTGGGGTATAAGGGGAGAAACCCGGGGAAAAAGTACCATGTCCCCCCATCACCATATGTGATGGCCCTCAGGGACACTCGGGTCCCACACTGTGGGGCCCTGCCGGTGTGACAGCAATGGGAGTGGCAAATAGGGCCCGATGGCAGGTGAAGATGACAATGGAGGGCAAAAAGTTCAATGGCAAAAAAAAAAGTCTCTATCACATCCCCTCTCACCCTCCTTTCCCCCCAGGGTGAACATATTGAGTTCCTTTGTCTCTCCTCATAGGGCTTTTGATGTAGACCCTGCACCATTTAACCCGCCCTCCTCTGGACCACCTCCACTCTGTCTTTGTCCTTCCTGAGATGTGGTCTCCAGAATTGGACACATTACTCAAGGTGGGGTCTTATTAGTGATCTATATAGGGGCAATACCACCTCCTTTTACCTGCTGGTGATACCCCTTCCTATGCACCCCCAGCATACCACTAGTCCTCCTGACTGCCTTGTCACACTGCCTGGCCACTTTTAGGTCATCTGATATGATTATCCCCAGGTCTCTTTCCTGCTTGGTCATCGTTAGTACTGTATCACTCCACCCATTTTGTACTCCACTCCCGGATTCCAACAGCCTAAGTGCATTATTTTGCACCTTTTTGCATTAAAACCCAGCTACCATACCCTTAAGCATGCCTGCATTTTTTTAAATCCCTGCCCATCCTTTCCACCTCCACCTGGAGTGTCCACCCTGTTGTAGATCTTGGTGTCATCCACAAAGAGGCAGACCTTCCCTTCCAGACCCCCTGCTACATCACTAATAAAGACATTAAACAGGACCAGTCCCAGCACTGAACCCTGAAGTACCCCACTAGTCACCCTCCTTTCCTTGGAGCGAACTCCGTTTACCACCACCCTCTGTCTCCTACTCCCCCACCCAGTTTCTTACCCAGGTTACCACCTTATTACCCCCCCCCCCAAGTTACCCAACTTGCTTCCCAGTCTCCTATGTGGAACAGTGTCTAAAGCCTTGCTGAAATCTAGGTAGGCCACATCCACCGTTCCACCCTGATCTAAATCCTTGGTCACCTAGTCAAAGAAATCTGTCAGATTTGTTTGGTATGACCTCCCCCCGTGAATCCATGCTACCTCGGGTTCTGTAATTTGTTGGATTCCAGATATTCCACTATCTTTTCCTTAAGTAGTGTCTCCATTAGCTTACCCACCACCAGTGTCAGGCTGACAGGCCTATAATAGGTCGCCTCTTTCTTGCTACCACTTTTGTGAAATGGGACTACATCTGCCCTTCTCCAGTCCTCTGGGACCACTCCAGTCTCCAGAGATCTGTTAAATAGGTCTGCTAAAGATGCAACCAGTACCTCCTGAGTTCCCACAGCACTCCTGGTCCCATAATTTCATCCACCTTCAGGTTAGTGAGTGCTTTTCAAACCCTCTCAAGAAAGGACTAGTGTTCACTCCCTCCCATGAAAGCTCCTGATACTTTTTCGTGATCCCTCCCCTTCCTCCTCCATTGTAAAAACTGAGAAGAAGCATCTGTTCGAGATGCCTGCCTTTTCTTGGTCCTCCTCCTTACAATCCCCCTTCTCCTTCCTTAACATTATAATCCCTCTCTAGTCTTCCTTTTTCTCACTAACATACCTGAAAAAATGTCTCGTCCCCTTTTGATACTGACTGAGCTATTCTTTCTTCAGTTTGTGCCTTAGCCCTCTTTACTGCTTTCTCTGCCTCCCTCTATTTTTCCTGATACACTGCCTTGTCGCCTTCTCTCTGGGTCTCTTCATACCATCCGAATGCTACACTTGGAGGCAGTATAGTACAGTGGTTTAAGGCTCAGAGTTGCAAACCTGGAGAGCTGGGTTTGAATCCCTCGGCCCCCCACTTGCATACTGTGTGACCTTGAGCAAGTCATTTAACTTCCTTGTGCTCCAAGGTCACATCTGGAAACAAGCTTCAGCTTAGTGTGCCACTCCTGGTTAAACAACATTCCCTCCCTTTCAGTCTTTACCTTTCTTGCCGGCTCCTTCAAGAACAATAGCGGTCTCCTCTTTCTTTTGGTTTTGCTTACTTGCTTAACACAGAGGTTTATTGCCTTTAATATGCCTTGCTTAAGTTTGGCCCACTGTTCCTCCACCCCCCACCCCAGGTCATCAACCCCTTCCAGGTCATTCTTGAGACGCTCATCCATCTTTGTAAAATCAGCCCTTCTGAAGTCCAGGACACTCACCATTGTGTGGCTGGATTCCTTAGCTGTTCTTATGTCGAACCACACTGTACAATGATCACTGGTCCCCAGATGGCTTCCCACCTTGATGCCTGCAACACTGTCCCTTTTAGTAAGCACCAGGTCCAGTATTGCCCCATCTTGTGTTGGTTCACTGACTAGTTGTCTGAGGAATGCCCCCTGCAGGGAGTCCAGGATATTCCTACTTCTAGCTGAGGCCACAGCTGCGAGGCTACACTACATCCGGCAGACTGAAGTCCCCCATCAGTAACACCTCTCCCATGTCATCCATTTTGCTAATTGTTTCCAGCATTTACTAACATACTAAAATGCCAGCAGAATAGGCCTAATGGTCTCTCGAGTCTGCTCGATTTTCAGCACCCACACGGAGGGACGATTTTGGTGTGTCCCCCTTCCCCCTTAGGTTACACTGTCCCCAGTCCCAGATGTTCAACCTGTATTCCACCTGTATTGGGCCTGGTCAGATTTACCCTCCCCCTGTACCATCCCCTCTTAAACCCGTCCACAGTCTCCACCTCTACCAGCTCCATGGGCAGTGCACCACCTTTCAATGAAGTAACATCTCCTCCTCCTCTCGCCTCTGAGCCTGCCCCCTTCCAGCTTACACTCATGACCTCTTGTTGCCCCTCCCTCCTTCCTTTGGAGCACCCTGACTGGGCCTCCTTTATTGATCCCTTTCATGTCAGACCTCTATCATGTCCCCCCGTCCCTCCTCTCCTCCAGGGTGTACATGTCGAGCTCCTTGAGCCTCTCCTCATAGGTCCACTCCCCCAGGCCCCAGATAATTTTGGTTGCCCTCCTTTGGACCCTCTCTAGGAGTGTAATGTCCCTCTTTAAATGTGGTCTCCAAAACTGTACACAGTACTCGAGGTGTGACCTAACCAAGCAGTTGTACAGTGGAAGGATCACTTCCGCCTTTCTAGAGGTAATCCCCCTGGCGATGCATCCCAGCATCCTATTTGCCCTTGCCGCTGCCTTTCTACAGGTCTCTGAGTTGTTCATTTTGACATCTACCACTACCCCCAGATCCCTCTCACCCTCCGTGACTTGAATCATGTCTCCTCCCAGGGTATACCCCTGGCCTGGATTTCTGACTCCCAGATGTAGAACCTTGCACTTCCCCACATTTAATTTTCATTTTCATTTTCCCTGACCACCTTTCCAGAGCCTCCAGGTCCTCCTGCAAGGCCACCCTCCCCTCTCCCCATTTCTTTATCTAACTCCTCCCCCTCTGCCGGAGGCCTGTACATCACGCTTGTTCTAATGGGGGCTCATTTCCTGACAAGAGAGCGATCCACAGCACCTCCAGCCACCCGAAATCCCTGTATTTCTGTTTGTAAGCCTCCCCTCCGGCCTGTGTCTAGGGGCCTAATGTGAACTAGGGAACGGAGGGGGGGCACAAGCACAGATGACTGTCCTGAAAACAGATAAAAGATGGCACATACCTTGTAACACAGACCACATGGATTCTAAGCTGATGTCTTGATGGCAGCAGGCAGCTAACAACAACTCCAAGGGGCAGACTTGAACCTGGAAACTCATCTGTGGGCAAAGATTGTGAGTACAGGCAGCATAATTCATCATGAGAAAGGCACATTTAGTTAAAAAGAAACAAATCAGTTTATTATTTATTTATTTATTTGAAAGTTTGTAACCGGGAAAGGCACACTGAGCCGAGCCTCGTTTCCAGGTGCTACCAAGGTCTTTGCAAATAAAACAGCGAATATAGAGAGAAGTGAAATACATGGTATATACAATTTGGATGTAAGTTACAAAATAAGGGAACAACTATATGCAATTTTGTAAAAGAGAACAAAAACAACATGTAATAGAAATGGTAGCTGCAGATTAAATCATAGGGTATGCAACACTGTACAAGAAGGTAGTAACACACAACAAATTTTTTTTTTATTCTTTGGTAACCAGGTAAGACCCACTAGGCACAAATACCTGTTTTCAGAGGCGACCCGGGAGCACTGGGGAGGTTAAGTGACTTGCTCAGAGTCACACAGTATGCAAGTGGAGGGTGTGAGAATCAAACCCAGGTCTGTCTGTTGGATGTACCAAGTTCATTCACAGCTCATTACTCTAATCTCTAGGCTATACTGCCAGCTCCAAATGCTAAACATGATCAGACATAAGGGCTGTATGTAGTTCAGACAATTGTGTTGAGAGCTGTAATCAATCAGGGGTTTAAAGCCTATATTACTGGGGCAAGAAAGAGGGTAACTTAAAGGGTGGAGTGCGAATATGCTAAGGAAGGTGGGGGGGAGTGGACAAACAGGCACAAACAATGTTTGGAACAGTTTGGAGCAAGGATTTTAGGGCTGTATGAGATGGGGAATCTCAAGTGTCCCAGGGCAGCTGATTCCAGAAGTGAGGAAGGCAGTGGGAGAAAGCTGCCTGGCTTGTGCAAGTGCGAGGATGGGGAAGGGAGAAAGATCAAGTGTCCCTAGAGCGAAGGGAATAAGTGGTAGGACAGGCAGGAGTTCAGGTAGGAGGGGAGTGTACCAAACCAGTATTTGACGATGAAAGTGAGACTGTGAAGATGACACCTGGCAGGAAGAGACATTAGGGAGAGGGAGGAATAGAGAAGACAGTGGTGAGTTGGGGGTGGGGATGCGACGGCAAAGCGGCAAAACTAGTTTAGTGGGGTATCAAGTTTGGCAAGGGAGGTGGCCGGAGCAGAGCTATAGACTATATCTGCGTAATTAAATACAGGGAGAATAGTTTTGATAACTAAGTCTTGGTGGGTGGCTATGGGGAGGCAGTCCTTATGGCGGTAGAGGGCTCCAAGTTTTGGGCGGAGTTTGGCGCAGATGGAGTCAATGTGAGTAGAGAAGTCAAGGTTACTATCTAACTAGATCCTGAGACATTTAAAATAATTGACTGCATCAAGGGGAGTGGCGTCCAGGGTGGCAAATGGGGGGTTCTGGGATTCGGATAGTCTTTGCCTTGTCCCAAAGAACATAGATACTGTCTTTTTGGAGTTTAGTTTTAACTGGTTTTGCCAGAACCATGTTTGCACTTTGTCAAAGTCATGCTGCAGAGGGGTGATTACGTCAGCAGCAGTGGGGCCGGAAAAGTATAGCACAATGTCGTCTGCGTACATTTGGAAATTTGAGGGGGAACAGATGGAGGGAAGATCATTTATGAATAAGGAGAAGAGAATTGGGCCAAGTATGGATCCTTGGGGGTGCCTGCTTGGATGGGGAAAAGGACATTTCCAACTTGCACAGATTGAAGTCTGTTATGAAGGTAGGATTGGAACCAATTTGCGTCAGGAGCGGCAAGGCCGGAGGCGTGCAGTTTTTGGATCAGAAGTTGGTGAGAAACAGAGTCAAAAGTAAAACGGCACCAAGGATCTGGGAGCACAACCAGAGACGGGCACATCAACAGCGGCTGAAGCCACAGCACTTCACTTAGGAGCCTCACTGGCCCAATAGCTAAACTTCACAAGGGAGCTGAGGGGCTCACAAATTCAAGCAGCAGAAAACACAGCTAGGCTGAGAATACACTACTCCATCCTCTGCGGCCTATCCTCTCGGCGGATATTCTGGCACCACTCCAAACATCTCCACAATTCACCTCTGCTGACCCATGCACAGCTGCAGCTCCAACCTTCTATCTCATCAGCTCTCTCATCCTGCAACACAGGGCAACAAACCCAGATCCCCAGCATCCCGGAGCAGGCTCAACACGGGCCAATGCCAGGGGAAAATTCCAGGCCCTACTCTCTCCCCACAGGCTGTCTAACCCAGAGATGGCATGTCACGTGAGTAAAAGGGGTCAGAGGGCTGCCACCACCGCTGAACCTCATGCCACGGTGCTGCAGAGCACAAGGCAGGCCCCCTTTTTCTCCATCTCTCCAGGCCAAGGCTCCCAATAAATAGCAGACCCAGTTCCCCAAATGGCTGCTCGCTCTGTACACCACTTATAGTCCCGAGCTGAGCAACCCTCACCAAATCACCTAGGCCCAATATCCCAGACTGGGAGGCCAAACCCCAACCCACTGTAGCATGTCTCTCTCCTGTCGGCCTCATCGACCACCTAAACATCCCAACTCATATACCCACGGGGCCAGCCGAGAACTCTGCCCAAAGGCAGGCACAACACCTCCCTGGCCCAAATAAGGACGAAGAGGGTCACTATAGTAAGACCTCCCCAGAGGGTGGGCTTACACTCCCCCCCCCTTTAAACCATCTGCCTCCTGGGGAATGGGGCACCTGGCCACCCAACAGGGAAGGGCCAGCAGGATATGTGCACTCTTCTGCCAGCTCCCTTCCCCCAAAGGGGACACCAGGAATCACACGTAAGGGGGACCCTAAGCAAAAACCTGACCCCAACTTGCTGCTGCTCAGTGTGAAGCCCAATATAACTTCCATACCTATCCCAGCACAATTTCCCCAACTCAGTTAATAAAAGACAGTAAATCAAAAAATCAATCCAAATCTTTATTTATCCAGGCGAACATCGTTGAGCAAAGTTCATTTACAAGATGGACCTGGTTAGCTCCGGGTCAAATGGTACAATGCATACAGAGATATTTACAATAGAGCCAAATAACACAAATAAAACAACAATTTATGCAATAAATGCAAGTAAGTATTCAATGTTACATCAGTCATATCAGTTCAAAGTGCTTCTGTGAAATTTAAGGAGAACATAAGATGAGGCTTAGTCGGAACTTCAGTAGGGAGAAGTGATCAGCCGCTCGTGTAGGGAGCGGATGCAAGCACAGAATTTCAAAAGTGGTGTAATCACACAGTATCCCTAAATGTAACACTCTAAACAAAAAGATAAGGGTCTTAACAGTCCAGGAGTAAAGTAATTACAGTTATTTTGGCAAATTTCGGCATGGAAATGAGATTTATGCTTGGTTTAGAACAGACACAGAAGCAGACTGCAGGATCCAGCATGACATGCTAAGACAGTCTAATAGAACAATGGTGTGTTACTTTCCTCAATTCAGCAGTGTGTTCCCACAACAAACACATGTCCAGGAATAAACACACACGCACACACACACCCTCCATACACACACACACACACACACACACACACTCACAATCCAGTTAAGCAAACATTCCCAAACTACATGCCCTCAGACACACCCTCTCTCACTCTCTGCTGTGCACCCCCTTCTGCAAACATAGGGACCTTTAGATGTTATCTGAGTTCAGAAAAACAAATTCCCACTTATACATAGTCCCCTCCTTTTTTTTCTAAACAAACGAACAGTATTAAGAGCTATAACAACTCTAACAATTAACAGAACAATACAGCTCACCCTTTAACGTTAGTCCCAGAAGTATAAGAACAGCAGTCCTGGCATGGAAATCAACGTCCTGAGTGTTCAGCCTTTACAGGGCGGGTCCACCACCATGGAGGTAGTAATACTGAGGGTCTGGTTTGGTGGTTTCTCCCCCAAAGGAGTCTGTGGCTATCACATAATACTTCATCCTCTTGCCAGAGACATCTTGGATCAGGGCAAAATGACTGAATAGTGCAAGGCCTGCCCACACAGCAGAGTGGTAACTGCTTCAGTAGGGAGTCCAAACTGGTTGATTCGCATCTGGAGTTTATTAACAGCACCTCTGAAGAACCAATCCGAGCATTTTCCATTGATTACATCTCAAAGACATTCAGAAATATATGGGTATTGCTCCTGGGGGTACTCGATGTGGATGCAACGTCGTACCCACCTTTCCATTTGGGACCACTTGAGTATACTTTGGATGCTGGTTCTTCTGGCCTGGCCCTCCTCAAGCCAGACCCTGGAGTGGTACCTCATGTTCAGGGCATCATCAGGGAGTAATCAGTCCATCCTCTCCCTAAGGGCAGCAGACATCCTAGGGAGGCGTGGAACGCTGTCACGCAAAGTCAGTGTGGGCCACCTATAAGGTTGCGGTATGGCACTGTCAATCCCATGGTCCTGGAAGACCAAAGATTTTGCAGATTGACCAGGGGGCAATACAGGAAGTTTCACATATTCAGGCTTCCTAGGTGTGCTTCTCTCTTCCTGGATCACCGGGGATTCCTGACCCGAGGCATCACCCCTCTTTGCTGATACACTGCTGTCCCTGGTGGGCAAAGAAGCACACTCTGATCCCTGTGCCCTAAGGGGTCAGCAGATTTCACCAGCTTCCCATGCATTCTCCCTCTGCCATGGGGAGGCTCAGCAGGCAGCGGTGGGGAAGAGTTGTGCTGATGTCTGCACCTTTCCTCACAGAACAGATCCTCCTCTTCGATCTTCACAGGGGCCTCAGGAGCGGTGGACTCCAACAGAGTGATCACAGAACTCATTTCTTCCCAGGTGTCTAAACCTTCCACTGACAGTATAAAAGTTGTCCCTGAGAAGGGAACAGGTAAACAAGTCCATTCCAGGTATAAGGTGGCAAGGTGTAGATATTTGCAGCCGGAGACACCCCATGGGCACAAGCCAAGCAAAGGGGAAGGCACACCACCCCAATGCCTTGATAGCTAGAATGAACACACTGGTCTGATGGGACGCCATGACCAGCATTGGACCACAACCAGGACAATAAAGAGGACGGTACCAGGGCCTGTGGTTCACTCTCGGGGGGTTTCTCAGCCATGCTTGCTCTCCAAACACCAGGTAGCTGCTCATCTCCTTCCCTCAAATGGTGCGTTCTCCACCCAGCATGTCGTGCTTTCCCCAGCCAATCAGAGACCTTTCCAGGCTCATTAGTATAGGTTTTACTATGCAAAGGTCTTGCTCATGATGGCGTCAAGCAGGGAAGGTGAAAACCCTCCCAACATGGTGACACCAACCGTAGACAAAATTCCAACCAGAGCCCACTGATGCTGCCAGGCCCAACAGAGTCCAGGTACAGTCAAACCCTATTTTTTAGCATCCCAGATGAACCCCCACATTTGTAAGCCTATCCTCCAGCTTGTGTCTAGGGACCTAATAAGAATTAGGGAACGGAGGGGGATGCAAGCACAGATGACCATCCAGAAAGCATATAAAAGATGGCACATACCTTATAATGCAGATAACACAGGTTCTAAGCTGGTGTCTTGATGGCAGCAGGCAGCTAATAACAGCTCCAAAGGACAGACTTGAACCTCGAGACTCAGCTGGGGACAAAGCTTGTGAGTACAGGCAGCATAATTCATCAGGCAAGAGGCACACTCAGTTAAAATAAACAAATTAATTTATTTTAAAAACAAAGAAACAGCTCCAAGGAGCTGGGGGCACAATCAGAGACAAGCACCATCAACAGTGGCCGAAGCCACGGTACTTAGGGGCTGAACTGGCCCAATAACTAGACTTCAAAACGGAGCCGAGGGGCTCACAAATTCAAGCAGCAGCAAACACCACTAGGCCATGAATACACTACTCTATCTTCTCGGTAGATTATATTCCGGCACCACTCTGAACCATCTCCACAATTCACCTCTGTTGACCCATGCACGGCTACAGCTCCAGTCTTCTATCTCACTAGCCTTCTCATCCTACAATGCAGAGCAATGGACCTGGATCCCCAGCATCTCGGAGCAGGCTCAACACTGGCCAATGTCAGGGGAAACTACTGGGCCCTACTCTCTCCCTGCAGGCTGTCTAACCCGGAGACGGCATGCCACACAGGTAAAAGGAGTCAGAGGGCTGCCACCACCACTGAACCCCACGCCACAGTGCTACCACCATCCATGGCGTCTCCACCATCTCCATACAGGCCTCACCACCAAGGAAACCAGGCCCCACGCCTACCCCAGTGCTGTAGAGTATGAGGCAAGCCCCCTTTATTTCATATCCCCAGTCCACGACTCCCAACAAATAGTGAACCCAGTTCCCCAACTGGCCGCTCACCCTGCACACCATCCACAGTCCGGAGCGGAGCAACCCTCAACGAATTACCTAGACCCAATGTCTCAGACTGGGGGCAAACCCCCAGCCCACTGTAGTGTGCCTCTCTCCCGTCGGCCACCTTGACCACCCAAACACCCGACTCAGATACCCACAAACCAACTGAGAACTCCACCCAAGAGCAGGCGCAACACCTCCCTGGCCCAAATAAGGAAGAAGAGGGAGGAGCGGCTCATTATAGTAAGCTCTCCCCACAGGGGGGGCTTACATGTTGCCTTTATGCTTTCCTTCACATACAGCACCACTCCCCATCCTTTCCTTCACAGCCTGTCCTTTCTAAACAGCATGTATCCTGGTATGGGCATGTCCCAGTTATGGTTGTCAGTGCACCATGATTCGGTAATGGCTGCAATATCCAGGTCAGCCTCCATTTATGATGGCCTCTAGGTCTGGGATCTTATTTCCCAGACTTCTAGCATTAGAACACATGGCCTTCCAGATTTTGTTAGTTTTTGCTTGTCTCTTCCCCCTTTTTATGGCTGTGGGTGGAGCCTACAGCCATTTTGCTATCTGTAGCTTGAAAATGGAGTTTCATGGAACACATTTTTTTTTCGGACTTTTCAATGTACCCTTCTACATTACAAATCACTATGACAACTAAAAAAAAATAATCCCTTCTTTCTGTTTAGAATGTTGGAGACATAACTCCAAGCTGCTTATCTGATGGCCATTAAGAAACTAAAACAGCTTGCTAAATATTGGTTGCCTATTAAACTGGAGATTTGCTTACCCCCTTCGAAATGCAACAGCTTGCACATTTAAATGATTAGCATTTAAACATTTTTTGCTACTAACTTTAGTTGGGGATGAATATCTTTCAAGAAAGATTCATACCTCATAAATGTTGCCCTTTCCCAGCAAATTTTGTAAAGATTTACACTGTTTTTAACCTCTTAAGACTGATCTGATAAAATGCCAGGTCTTCAGTGAACTACACAGACTAAATACATAAATTTATTTTTGACAGAAAAGGGCTGCAGCCTGCTTCCCAAACATAACAAATAAGAGCTACCGAGAGCTCTTACAGTAAGAGTGTGTGTGTATGTATGTGTGTGTGTTTGGGGGAGAGGTGCAGAAACAGTCAAACTCTGACAAGGGAGACCTCATCTAATGAATTAACTGCTGACAAATCATGAGTGATACAGAAGCAAATGATTTGATACCTTTTATTGGACCAACACAGATGTAACAAAAATAACTTATACCATTTATAAAATTCCTGATCAAACAACTGCAAACAGAAGACTCTTTTTTGTCATTTTATAATATGATATACTGAGTGTGTATTTACTGAGTTCGTAGATCAGGGCCTTGATAAAATAATAACATTTACTTGACTCACTCAAGATTCTATCAGGTGGACAGAAAAAAGTCTATAAGAATTTGTCTGAAAACTAACTATATGATGCAGAAACAACATTCGTGTATGTGTGTATATCTGTCTCTATTTGCAATAAATTTGTTTACAGGCATTACTAGTATCTTTTGAAAGACTGTCTGACTTGTGATTACTAATTTTGAAAATAGTTAATAAAATATTATACAATGGGGTATGAGAATCCTGTAACCTGATTGGTCAAAACACATCACATGATCATGATATATCCTGCAGTAACCCATGGCTAAGAAATGACATTTATAAAAAACATACTTAAACACATTTAAAATTTATTTTACACATGGGTCCATTGTATAATCGCAATAAGGCACTCCAGGGTATGGGTTATTGGGGGATTTACCCACTTCTTGTGTGGTTAAGTCACTCGGCTGTGCCGCGTGACACACCGCACAAGGCGTGGGTAAATCCCCAATAACCCACATCCTGTCATGCCTTATTGCTTAAATGAGCTTGATAGTTGTTATTTCATATAGTCCCCCATTATGCCTTATGAATAGCATATAAATCCAAATCATTCTAAGGCCACCGTGACATATAATAGTAATACTGAGCAGCAAATCAGAGCTCTTTTCCTAATAAAAGGCTGCTGATATAATAAATAAAGAACAAAAGTCATAAATAAGGAACCAGTGGCTTATGGAAAAATCTACAGGGATTTATACAGGGATTTGATTCTGTCTTTGTGGGGAAAATACAGGGAAAATGAAGGTTTCTTACAGAGTAATGGTTATTTGGATCTGGGAGCACTGCATATTTATTTTCCTATATTTTGCATCCTGGACAGAACAGGAGAGATGCTGTATCTCATTGTCACAGGGATGTTCATTTACACATTTTTGCACTGTATTTACTCAAGATGTCCCAGATTAGATGCAATATCTCGTTTTCAGTGGGGTCATGATTTTACCATTTTTATAGTGTATTTATTCAGGTTACCTAGTCCAACGCCCCCATATTCAAAGGAGATACACAGTACATCCCAGTGGAAATGGGAGATGTGCCGCACAACTCCAACAATGCGCAGCAGTGCAACATTCAAACATGCGGGATGCACCGGCCACAAGGGAATGGGCCAGGGCACACACAAATGGTATGCCATTCAAGTGGAGGGGGCAATCCCATGCATATGCCACGCTGCAGCATATTCAGTGGGAATGTGCCCCTCACAGTCCAGAGCACCATGGTCCACAGTTAGGCCATGAATAACTGGCCTAACCCAGCCAGCCACCCACAGGCAGGCTGCAGATGTGCACCCAGGTGCACAGCAGCCTGGCAGCCCTGGTGGACTAGAGGTACCCCTTTTCCATCCCCAATCTAGCCAACTCCATCCCTGAAGAGCTCCACAGTGTAGGGCCCCCCCAAGACCCGATTGCACCAGAGGAAACCATGGTCCATATCCAGAGTCTAGATGACTCCCATCCACCACCCCTGTACACAGACACCTTCACTTCCCCCATACCCAACCTGTTGCAAAGACTGGCACTGCCCTCCACACCCTGCCATGGCCAGCCATTGGCTGCGTTGAACCCAGGCTGGGGACCTGCACTCTGGAATGACCCAACTGGCTGTACTGTGCATTGGGGCACCGTGCCAGCTGTGGATCCACCAGTGTATGCAGCCGTGTGTACGTCCCCGGCAAACTGAAGAGGGAATTTACATACCTCCAGTGCATGCCTTGCCGATACTGTATCTTCCTGCTGTCATACAGTGCTGCAAGTCCACACTCTCCCCTGTTTCCCTGTGTAACATGCCATCCTCCGGACTGCTGAAGTATCCTGGGTGCCATGGGGTGCGGTATCCTGTAATGCCATTTGCAGTGTACGCTGCTTCAGGCTATAGAGAGTTCATCTGCAGTTCCTCAATTTTACAAATGAATGGGAGATCAGCTGTAACATGCCTGTTTTGGGACCTGTGTGAGTGGGTACAGCATCAGCCGTCACCACACTGAGCAGTGCAATGGCACCGGGATGATGGATCCGCATCCGAGTGCCTCAGGAGAATGGTCACTGGGTATTATCACCCACACACAGCACATGCCTGTGTATAACACATTCCAGCATCCTACTGCGAGTGCTCTGCCACCCACTGATAGCATGGTATGATCCTATTACAGAGCCAGTCATCGCAATGGGATGAGCAGGGAGGGCAGGGAGGGGGGTGTCTGTGCACTATTGAGGGGGAGCAGGGGCCACTACACTATGGATATGGACTGTAGATGTATTCAGGTGCAATTAGAAATGGCACTGGGGTCCCTACAATATGGAACCGATAGAGCCTAGACTCCGGTACGATCGGGGCTGGTGGAAAGGGTGGGGGAGTGCCACTATACCACCAGAGACTTCAGGGCCTGTCCCACAAGGGAGCAATCGGGGTCAGGACTTGGAGGCAACAGCTGCTCCAGCACATTCATCCCCATGCCAACATGCAAATGAGCTGGTAATGAGCACGCATAAGTCCCCTTTGCACCCTGCATGCTCAGTTAGTTCATTTGCATTCCTGGGTTGAATATCTCCCATGGGGGCTGCGGTGCATGCCAGTATGAGCCACTCATTCCCCCTGGAAGGTATTCAGTAGGGGTCGCCCTGGACGCACCTGACTTGGCAGCCGCCTGCACTGCGACTCCTATCCAGGGTCACATTTTCAACAGGAACGATGAAGCCCACCAGGATGAAGCACAGTGTCATAGGTTTACTACATGACAAAAGGGATTAACTCCCTTTGAAATTGCATTGTTTGATGCAGTAACTCTATTGCAGAATTCTGCAGTGCTGCGCTTCATCCTGATGGGCTTCACTGTATGCACACACTGTACCGGTGACGCATTCTCTTTGAATATTGTATCAGTGCTGAACGGCGCACCTTCTTTGTGCAACGCATCTTTCTGCTCATGCATCGATCTGGCACTTAATATATCCCCCAGATGTAAAATATTGTTTTAGTGTGTTCTGATTTTTCACAGTGCAGCATATTATAATATTGTGTAGCTGTAGAGCCCCACTGAAAATAAGATGCCATTTCTTCTGTGAACTATCCAGGCTAAATATATAGCAATCAGCAGGCATATTCCAGGAAAATATTGTAAAAATGTTTAAAAGGAAGACCACATTGAAACTGCCTCTCCTCAGATCTGCATTGTGCAATTCATTAGAAATAATAGGTAAAAGCATCCCAAAAGCTCTTCACAGCCATATCGGCTCTGACCAGAGTTTGTTTGTTTTCTTTCCCCTTCCTCCCTCTTCTCTTCATGCTGCTTCTTTCCCCCTTCCTGTTTTGCAAACCCCCTACCTCCTTGATTAACTTGCACCGTGGTGGGACTCTTGCCCCTCGGGATCTCTCTACACTCTATCACAGCCTGTTGGGGGGCACTTAATACCTCTCAGTTTTTCTCCCACACACACACCCCTCGGCTAGTTTAAATGTTCATTGAAGTAATGTTTAGACTGTCCACTGAGAACTGTGGTTCCCCTCCTGGATGGATGCAACCAACCCTTTGTATAGGCTGTTATTCCCCCCCCCTCCCGGTGGTCCTCCAGTTCCCAATGTAACTATACCCCTCTACTCTGCACCATTCCTTCAGCCATGAGTTGAAGGCCTTGGCGTGGAGCTCCCTCTCCTTCCCACTATCGCAGACAGGCAGCACCTCCATAAAAGCTACAGAGCATGCTACCTGCCTAAGGCTTCTTCCCAGCTCCCTAAACTTCCCCGGCACTGTTCCTGCCCCATCCCTAGCCAGGTCATTTGTCCCCAGGTGGATAATGACATCCAGCACCCCTTACTTCCTACTGCTGTAATGATCTGCAGGATACGCTTCCCACCCCCTCCATGCCGTGGCACTGGGTAGGCACCTGACCTCCCTCTCTGCCCCTTTTCCTATTCCCAGTGCTATCCACCTGACAACTGAGTCCCCCACAAGAAGTTGTTTCCTCAGCCGGCCTGGGTGGCACTGAGGCAGGGGTGTAGCAAGGGATTTCAGATCTGCACACCAAGTGGACTCACTGCTACCCTCCTCCCCTTTGTTAGGGTGAGCTACTCTCCCGGGGTGCAGCCAGACAATATACTAATGTACACCAGGAGCGTGTTTGTTGCCTCATTTGGCACAGTAAATACAATTTTTGTATCTCATGACAATGGTTGTTGCCATGCATGGGTAAATACAAATGCCATGCATTGTTCCTTAAGACACCCACATACCGTACCAGCCCAGAGCCTGTAAAGTTGTATTGTCCTTGGGATGCAAAGACAGTATTAGTGACCAGTTCTTCTAGTTTCGACTCCTATGAATAAAATTACAGAAAGGTTCAATATTTTCTTTGTTAGTTTTCATGGGAAAAGGAAGCAGTTCAGAGCCTTTTTGCTACCCCCTTAAATAAAATTGCACACAATGGAGTGCTTGGAGTATACCTGCCTACACCCATGCACTGAGGGCTGAGGTGTTGGATGCCTTACCTGGCGCCACACCAGCGACCTGGGTTCGGGAACAAACTTAGGTCGTCAGAGAGCCAGCATGAGGGGGAGGGTCAGAGCAGGACTGGAACTACCAGAAGGTAGCTGTCCTCTCCGGGGGGTGGTCACCACCCCCCCATAGTCCTGGTGGTCAACGCAGGCAGCAGGGGCAACACATAGCAGGTGGGTACCTCGAGACAGATGTGTGCATGCCTCCACATGCATGCACACATCTGAGGTAGGGGGCTGGGTTACGTGGAGAAAAGGGGGAAAAAATACCATGAAAACTACATATTGAAAAAAAAAGAAGTTGCTTCCTCCTTCTCTAGGACCCTCTTCCACCCTCCTTGGGGCTTCCACTTAGTAGGGCCGCCCCATCCTCCAGGGCTATTACGATGGGTGCCTCCGATTGGCATTCCCACTCTGCAAGAGCGGTGTAGGAATTTTGTAGTGGTACCTGCTGCAGTTGAGGATTGTGCCCCGAAACCCCCCTTCCCAGTCTTCTGGATCCCATCACCCCCTCCCTCCTCGAGCCCACTGTAGCACAACTGCTCCTCCTGTCTGCATCCTTTGAGGTAACAGTGTTGGACTTGGTGGCTCCTGGATGGGAGAAGAGGTCCCCCGATTCCTAACCAGTGCAGCCCCAAGTCTAGTAACCGCCACCTGACTTGTAAACAACACAGCATCGAGTCTAGAGCCCCTCTCCACCAACCCAGAGAGGCGCACGCAGATAGGTCAGCACTGCAGTCTCCAGAAGGTCTCCCTGAAGACTGCCGCCCCACAACCGCTGCACTGCACTGCCCCACTCCCCACATTCCTTATTCCTGCTCTCCCTGCCCTTTCTGTCCTTTTTTTTCCCAGAATCCAGTACGGCTAATCAGTACGCAGTATGTGTTACTAAAGTACAATGCACAAACTTTGTAAATGCTTTAAGTTAGGAATGTCACAGATACCAGTATTGTATAACAACAGATACACAATCTCTGCTCAGACACAGATATGCTGTAACAACAAGCACTGCACAGCTATGCAATCCCTACATATATAACAACAACCACTACACAGCTATACAATCCCTACACAGAAACATGGATGCTATAACAACAGTTCCTACACAGATAACAAGCACTACACAGTCACACAGTCCCTACACAGAAAACAATAAGCATTACACAGCTATACAACAAGCGCTACACAGCTATGCAATCCCTAAATAGATACAGGGATGCTATAATAGCAATCCCTACACAGATAACAAGCACCGCACAGCTACACAATCCCTACACAGATACGTGGATGCTATAACAACAATCTCTACACAGATAACAACAAGCACTACACAGCTACACAGTCCTTACACAGATACAGCAGGGATGCTGTAACAACAATCCCTACACAGATAACAACAAGCACTACACAACTACACAATCCATACACAGATAACAACAAGCACTACACAGCTACACAATCCCTACACAGATACAGGAATGCTATAACAAGCACTACACAGCTACACAATCACTACACAGATAAAAGGATGCTATAACAACAATCACTACACAGATAACAAGCACTACACAGCTACACAATCCCTATACAGACACAGCGATGCTATAATAACAAGCACTACACAGATAACAACAAGCACTACACAGCTACAACATCTTTACACAGATACAGGAATGCTGTAACAACAATCACTATACAGCTACACAGTCACTATTCAACCCTCCATACGGACAGTCTGCTGCACACAGACACTCCACCCACTCCTACTGACAACCCCCCAAACAATTAGGTGTACCTGTGCTCCAGGGTTCCTGATTGTTGGCTGTCTCCATGAGTGACTTCTAGCAGACTCCAGTTGATGTCCATCGTGCTCGTCCTTAACGCGAGGACTGCTCTCAGAGGACCGCTTGTAGTACACTGGCTTTTGAAACAGTCCAACACACAGGTGATTGGTGGACCTCCTCTCAGTGAGCGTAGTTACCCCTTCTGCTCCCTAGTCCCAGAAGTGCCTGGTGTGGTGCTCAGCTGTCAGAGAAGGGAGAGTCACACTGTCTGTGCTAGGTGACCTTGTCTCTCTCTATCTCCCTGCTCTGCTTCCAAAACCGACGGTTTTATAACACGGGAGCTGCTTTTACAAGCCGCCGCTCCTCGGTACCCAAACAAGTCTTCCACCCGATTGGTGGACCTTCTTTCAGTGGGTGGAGTTACCTTCATTCTGCTCCCCAGTCCCGGAAGCACCTGGTGCGGTGATCTGCAGTCAAAGGAAGGGAAGGGGAAATTGTTTAACCAGGAAAGGCACACTAAGCCGAAGCTTGTTTCCAGGTGTGACCTGGGAGCACAAGGAAGTTAAGTGACTTGCTCATGGTTACACAGTATACAACTGGAGGCTGTAAGATTCAAACCCAGGTCTCCAGGTTTGGAGCTCAGAACCTTAAACCACTGCACTATAATGCCTCCCAAGGAGAGGGGAGAGACACACCGTCTGTGCTAGGTGACCTTCTGTCTCTCTCTGTCCCTGCTCCACTTCCAAGACTGCTGGTTTTGGGACCGGCCTGGTGGCACTGAGGGTTGAGGTGCTGGACGCCACACCTCGTGCCATGCCAGCGGCCCGGGTTCAGGAACGGACTCAGGTGCCGGGGGTCAACTGGGAAAGGGTTGAGGACTAAGTGCCCATGTGGTGCTCTCCTCCCTGGATCGAGGGGATGGGATGGCCCGGCGAGCCAGAGATCCCCAGTGGAGACCAGGGGTACTGTAGCAAGCTGGGCAGGCATGTATCAGCGTGGCCAACGCTGTCAGGGTAGCCGTGCACCAGATAGCATCGGGGCATGCCCACGCATGGGAAGGGGACAAAAAATGGAAAAACCCGGTCCCAGGGGTAGGCGACAGCACCAACTCCCATGCCCACTGCTGGGCTCGACCTCGCTGACCTCCACTGATCCTCCGCCCATGGGCCCACGTCTGCGGCTGGAGTCTACAAAGTTTGAAGTGCGCCCAAAGTAGGAGGGGTGGCCCCACCCTGGAAGGTTTAAGCTGGGGGTGCCAACTGTGAAGCGGGGGTGGAGATGTGGAAGGTACGGCCGAGGAGAGCTTCAGGCAGGGCAGGTTACAAGTTGGATGCCTGAGAGAGTCTCCTGGGACTGTGACAGGAGTGAAAAATACTTGACAAAAAAAAAAAAAAAAAGACTGCTGGTTTTGCACTGCAGGACAAGTGTATCATCCCACCACAGGCAGTAATACAGTGTACTAGAACTAGCTCGTCAGTGCAATGGTAGCAGTACTGCTCGCAATGCCAGCAACTCAAGTTCAGGAGTGAGCTCGAGTTGTCGAGGGCAGGCTGAAGGGAAGAGGATAAAGTGTCCTGCAGAATGCTCTCCTCCCCCACTCCAGGGCTCGAGTGTGCCGGCATCAGCTGCACTACCACCACCTAGGTGATCACAGGTTGTGCTACAGTCGAGTCGGAGCAGGGCAGGGAGGATGCTGACAGCTCTCAGAATGCCATACATGCCCTGCATGTGCATGCATGCCACTTAGTCATTCAAGCTAGCGTTCTGTGGGTAGGGTAGAACCCGAGTCACTCCTGAGGCATCACGGCATGAAGTCGGGCTCTATCAGGCCCTACAAAGACAACTTTCTGGCCCAACACCCAGAACTGTGTTGTCCAGCAAGGGTCTGCCCAGTCCCCAAATGGCCCCAACATGAGAGGGGTAAGTCCACGGTTAGAGGTGCTGGGGGTAAGTGACAGGGAAGGCAGGATGGGGCTGGGAGGTGGCCTTGGCCGTGGTGGGCCATCTTGGAGGTAAGGAACATAAAAAAAATTCAGTGTAATAGAGCCGGCCCGGTGGCGCTGAGGGTTGAGGCGCTGGACACCACACCTCGCTCCATGCTGGTAACCCGGGTTCGGGAGTGGACTCGGGTCACTGGTGGGTTGGCTGGGAGGAGTACGGCTTGAGCGTCCCACGACAGCTCGCCATCTCCAGGGGAGGGTCAGGTGGGAGGGCCGTTGCCCATCACACTTGCACGACTCCAGGTGGAGTCTCAGGGGACTGCAACCTCCCATTAGAAGGGAGACAGGCGGCCCAACAGGCAGTAGACGTCGGCGACTAGCGCCATGACATCAGGGGGTTGGAAACTGCGTGGGGGAGGAAGGAAAGCGGAAAAACACCTGTCGGCTCCAGGAAGATGGGCTTCCCGGGGTGTGCCTTCAATGTGCCCCCTGCACGCCGACTGCCTCCAGACCCGACGAAAGTTGATTTACGGGGGTCCACCCCACCTCGACCCCACTCGGGGGGGTAAGCCTAAGCTACATAGGGGATCCGGAGGTAAGTATCGGTGGGCAGGGTGGAAGAAGGATGACCCCTTGGATGCCCTGAAGGGTCGGGGTCAACAGGTAGTGAGAGAAGGTAAAGAACAATTTCAAAAAAAAAATTCAGTGTAATAGAAAAATGTGTAAATAATAAACACGTTCTACTGTACTTCACAATTCAGACTTATACATGTGCACATAGGAACACAGAATGTGTTGGCAAAAAAGGACTGATAGACCCATCTAGTCTGCCCCATTTTCCCCTGCCTAACACTACACTCTGGACCTATTTGGTCACAGGTGTGCCTCTGTCCTCCCTTACCTCTATTTATTCTAGTCATGTGCCAATCTCACGCACGTTTGAAGCTCCCAACTGTCTTTGCCCCTACCACCTCTTCTGGCAGGCTGTTCCAGGTGCCCACCACACATTCTGAGAAGAAGAGTTTCTCCATACCCCTCTTAACCCCCGCGCTCATTGTATGCCCCATGTTCTGGTGCTTCTTCTCCTGTGAAAGAGACTCTCCTTCTGCATGTTGTTCACCCCCGTGAGGTACTTAGCAGTCTCAGTCATGTCCTCTTAATCGCATCAGCTTCAGTGGCAAAAAGATTTCCTAGCCCACAGGATCAAACCATTCCTAAACTTCTCAGTTCTTCCTATTACTCTTTCTCACCTCTCCCTGTTTCACAAGGACTATTCCCACAGGCCCCTTCGGGCCAACAATCCATGTTGGCTCATTTAGTACCTCAGCCTGCCCCCCCGGGTCTTGTGCCCATCCCTCCCCTGTTTTAATCCTGCTAATCTGTCCCTTCACCCTTCGTTTTTCCCCAGTGTATCAGCCTGACATCGGTGGTGGGCAAGGTGATGGAGGGCATTGTCAAGGAGAGACTAGGGGGGACCAGGAAAAGTTGGGGTGCCCGGACGATAGACAGCATGGATTCATCCCAGGAAAATCATGTCAGACAAACCTTGTGGAGTTCTATGACTGAGTGATGAGTGCCTTGGAACTGCGTAGACCAGTGGACGTCCTCTTTCTTGACTTCAGCAAGGCATTTGACTCTGTTCCTCACGGAGGCCTGTTGGATAATCTGGGAGAAATGGGGGTGGGGAACCAGATGATCAGATGGATAGGAAATTGGTTCCAGACCCAGACCCAGAGGGTCGTGGTTGGAGGGATAGTCTCATCCCCAAGGAGGGTCATTAGTGGAGTCCCTCAGGGATCGGTCCTTGGGCCCCTCCTGTTCAACGCCTACGTCTCTGACATAAGGAAGGGTATCAGGAGTGAGATGAGTCTCTTTGCGGATGACTCAAAACTGGGGGTGGTGGTGGATGGGGAGGAGGGGAGGGTGGCCCTACAGTGGGACCTGGAGGCTCTGGAAAGGTGGTCTAGAAAGTGGAAGCTGAGGTTCAATGCAGGGAAATGCAAGGTACTGCACCTGGGAGCCAGAAACCCGGGCCAAGTGTACACCCTGGGGGGAAAATGCTACAAGTCTCGATGGTTGAGAAGGACCTGGGGGTTGTGGTGGATGTCAAGATGAACAACTCGGAGACTTGTAGGAGGGCAGCAGCAAAGGCCAACAGGATGCTTGGATGCATCACTAGGGGGCTCACCTCCAGAAGGAGGGAAGTGATACTCCCACTGTATAACTGCTTGGTGAGGCCGCACCTGGAGTACTGCGTGAAGTTTTGGAGGCCACATTTAAAGAGGGACATTGAACTCCTGGAGAGGGTCCAGAGGAGGGCAACCAAAATGATTTGGGGAATGGGGGATAGGACCTATGGGGAGAGGCTCGAAGAGCCAAATATGTACACATTGGAAGAGAGAAGAGATCGGTGGGACATGATAGAGGTCTTCAGGAACATGAAGTGGGTAAATAGGGGAGGAGCTGTCAGGGTGCTCCAAAGGAAGGGGGGGGCAACTAGAGGGCATGGGTGGAAGCTGAAGGGGGGAGATTCAGGGGAGAAAGGAGGAGGTGCTACTTCACTGAGAGGGTGGTGGAGCCATGGAATGTGCTGCCCAGAGGGCTGGTGGAAGCAGAAACGGTGGGAGGGGTTCAAGAGGGGGTGGGACAGGTACAGGGGAAGGGTTCTGGAAGCAAAATCCAATGCAGCGAGACTATCCAGGACTGGGAAGGCAGAAGCCAGAGAGGGAGAGCGGGGCAGCAAGGTCAGCTCCCAGGGTGGGGGCTGACCAAACGAGCAGACACAAAAGACCATTAAGCCTATTCTGCTGGCATTTTAGTATGTTAGTAAGTGGAATGGCTGCCACTATGAATTTACACTGGTACAGCACTAACATAGTAGCATAGTAATTTAAGGTTGGGGGGACTCTAGAACCATCACATTTATCCCTCATAAGTAGGGATGAAGCAGGTATGCTGTGCAGACACACACCAATTTATCAGGAGTCCTGACTCTGTATCCACTCTACTAGCAGTACCCAGCGTACCCTGTGATTCCCTTGGTAAGAAAAAATGTGGCCAGGCTTATTTTGAAGGGCTGTACTGTCTTCATGCCCACCTTCTCCGCTGGCAAGCTGTTCCATAGATTTACCACCCTTGGTGAGAAAAGTGCCTCCTAACTTAACCCCTGAATTTACCACCCCCTGAGCTTCAGCGCATGTCCCCTCACTGCATTCTGCTGCAGGACGCCAGATGAAATGTCTCCAACTGCTCAATCTTGTCGCTATCCCAGAGTAAATGAAAGAATGAGTTCTTATCCCTCTCAGCCCCCTTTTCTCGAGGGTGAACATATTAGGGACCTCTATCATCTACGCATAGTTTTTTTGCCCCTGATAACACTGTAGTGCAGCATGAGGGGGATGCTGCACTCCTGAGGTGCCATCTTTCAGATGAGACGTTAAACCAAGGTCCTGTCTGCCTGTTCTAGTGGTTGTTCAAGTGGACGTTAAAGATCCCATGGCACTTCTCGAAAAGAGTAGGGGACATTTCCCCGGTGTCCTGGCCAAAATGTCCTCCATTCACTAGAAATACCACCAGCAGCTTAATCTGGTTCAGTTTCAGTTGGTTACCATCTGTATCCCCACCCCCGGGTCGCCCCTGAAAAAGGAACTGCTAGTCTCAGTGAGCTTACCCAGTCAACAAAATTCAATAATAATAATAACATGGATCATTTTGGTGTCCATTTTGTAAAATCCTCTCAATTGCCTCAATATCCTTTTGTATTGAGGAGACCAAAACTGCACACAGTACTTTAGGTTGGGGCCTGACCTGGGCCTTGTAAAGTGGCAGGATTACTTCCCCTAAGGAAGAGACGCAAGTCTTGAAGTGCTAGGGAACATGTGTGTGTATGGTACCGCTTGTAGTCAGAATCCCCCCCCCCCCGTCCCAGCCCACCATCTTACCAGCTCCTTCAGCCCTGTCACCCAGCATCTTGTGGGCTTGCCTTCCAACTCCATCCTCCACATGTTGTCTCCCTACCAGGGGGCTAGGGGCAGTGGGGCCTCACCCTACGCCAGCCAGACCAGGTCCTAGATGGAGGAGTGCCACATCACCGTTGTGGGGCCTGTGGGGAGCAATTAGTCATCCTGCTGAGGCCCTGCTTTTTTCCTTGGTTTCTGAGCCCCTCCCACTTGGGTGCTGGCAACAGGGGTGCGAGGTGTACGGCACCCACCTGTGTCTGACCCTCCCACCAGCTGCTCCTAGCTGCACTACCATCTGTGGTCACCCAAGTGGCAGTTAAACAAAGGAGCCTGCAACTCTCCCTCCCTAGAGGAGGAGAGCGTCCTCCTGGACTCTCGATCCTCGTCCCCCTGGCACCCTGCGCTCATTCCTGAACATGAGTTACGAGCACCGTGAACAGTACCACTACCGCTGTGCTGACAGGCCGGCCCCGAATTTTTTTCCTTGAATAAAGAAGATTGTACAGTTTGCTAAAGAACTGATTTGCATTTTGCCCTGCCAGGAGTGCTCCATTCTTTGTTGGCATATGCCTCCTACTCTGCTGGTCACCCCCCTTTCGATGCATCCCAGAATTCTGCTGGCCCACTTGACAATGGCCGCACACTACTTGTCTTGAGTCAGCCCCTTGTCTGTTATATCCCTGGGTCCTTTTCCATCTTGATTGCAGCAAGAGGAGTCTTACAGTGTGTATAGATCCTACCGCTGTGCTTTCTCTGCAAGTGTAGCATCATGCCTTTGGCTACATTAAATCTCAAGGCTCCACGAGTAGAACCAATTGTCATCCGGTTTGTTCAGGTCATCCTGAAGTCTGTCCCAATTACTAAGGGAGGCAACCTCTATGGCTACCTTACTGACATTCTTAAAGGGGAAAGGAAATCTGTGCTAACTGGAAGCAGTTAGTAATGTTCCTGGGAACAGAAATGAATAGACTCTCCTCCAACTGAGCCATAATTAACGGATCCTGAATAAACACAGATGTGCAAAACTGTATTTTCAATTGTTTTCTTCTGATGTCCAACATTCTGCATGGTTCTCCTCACTGAAACTGATCATTTGGAGTTTCTACGATGTCACGGTTTGTGTACAAAATGCTAAGCATCAGCTGTTGTCCTATCAGAACCATGCTCAAAGTTCTGTGCACAAACCATGACGAAGTAAAAATTCCAGATCTCTGGTTCTATAAAGAGAACTGTAACAGAATGCTGCTCATAAAAATGAAACCGTGCAAAATATCGTTTCTCACATCACTTTCTGTTCAGGTACAGTTACATATGCATTATTTTGGCCTATGGATATCATTTATGTAAATAGGAACGTTATAACCAGTCCCTTGTTTGCCCCCAGAGATCCCCAGGCAGCAGAAGGGTCGCGAAGGTTGGAGCAGCTGAAGCCCTCCCCATGCTGCACAGTAGGACCGGTTTACAGCCTCTTCCCAGCTCTGTGTTCACCCCCCAAGATCCCCAGGCAGCAGAAAGGTTGTGAGGGTAGCAGCAGTTGGAGCCCTCCCCACACTGTACAGCAGGACCAGATTACAGCATCTCCCCAGGTATCCATTTGGACACTGGAAGCCTCTGCAGGCAAACTTGGCATTCAGCACCATCTTGGGATACTGCACTTTGGACCATGTGGTCTCTAGAGCTCTGATCAGCAGACAGCACTGACTGACTCGTACTATTAGTGTGTTGGACTACACCCCAGAATCTGTGTACTGTTCTGAGGGGTGCTTTAAGGGCTCAGCTGAGTCTCCTGCCTGTTTCAGTATTTCTTTAAGAGTGCTTTAAGGACTCTGATGCACTGTTCAGAGACAGTACATTAAAGGCTTGTTTATGACTCCTGCCAGCTGTGTCAGTATTTCATTGTACTAGTGCACTCTGAGCACCGATACACACGATGCATGATTCTGTGCTAGTATACATTTCCCACCTGTTTGTCTGTACTGCAGTCCGTATTGCATCTGTGAGAATTGCTTACTGAATTAAGCTTTCTAATCTTTCCCATCTGTTCGCCTGCCCAAAATACACCTCAGGGCATAGCTCTCTACCTGTGATATTGCGCTCGTCTCTGATAGCCTGTTTCCCTTTCCTTCCCTCCCGATGCATGCTAGCAGCCCCCCTCCCCATCTCACATTTCAGCCAGCCTCTTTCCTTTTTGCCAGCCCAGTCACCTTGTTTTAAATCCTCCCCAGCTCTGTGTTCACCCCCGGAGATCCCCAGGCATCAGAAAGGTTGTGAGGGTTGGAGCAGCTGGAGCCCTCCCCACGCTACGCAGCAGAACTGGATTACAGTGTCTCCCCAGGTATGCACTTGGACACTGGCAGCCTCTGCAGGTGAACCTGGCATTCAGCGCCATCTTGGGACACTGCACCTTGGACCACGTGGTCCCTAGAGCTCCAATCAGCACACAGTGCGCTACACTGCTGTGCTTGCCACCCACCTTCCCTTCCACCCTAAGCTTGGTTGACATTTATTCCTAAGTGAACCAATCAGCTCACTTTCTCCCCCCTCCAGTATTGGTTTGTCCCGGCCTGGTGTGTCCCCCAGACTTCTCCCCACTTGGTTCCTCCCGGTACACTCTGTGACATTCTGCCCATCTATTTGTCATTCTATGGTATTATATTTGTGATATAAACATATGTTTATGTGAATGTCTGTTTAAGGAACTGACAGCCATCAGTTTTAAAGAGGCCTGACCTTTTTACCCCAAAGGCCCTACTGAGTGCTGAAACAGCTGGCTGTTGTAAAACTGACCCAGTGGAAACTCTAATTAAAAATTTCCTTACAAAGGCCAGGTTATAACACCTTGTAAAACCCTTCTACTGTGAAGCGCAGGGACAAAGTATGCATTTTATAACCTCTGAGGAAAAAGCCATCTTAACAGATTCCTGTTAACTTGTAAAACTGAAATTACTTGGGAAGACAGGAAGCTTGTAGAGAGATCAAAGGAATAATTCTTCTGTCATAAAGCCTCACTAATTTAGAAGATATATGTTATTTTTATTGGAATGTGTGAGCAGTGGACTGAGACATGTGACTGATAAAATGAATTCAAGTTCTCAGGGTTTGAGTGACCTCACAGCAGAATCTGTGGGATGTGTCGTCAGGGAGGAGGAGTCTGAAAGAAATATATCACCAGCCAGCTGGGAGAAAAGGAAGGCATTTTGCATTTTGACTTTTGGCTTGTGTGCCTTTTGCCTCTGCTTTTGCGGTGGACTCTGGATAATCTCTCACAACACTTAGGTAAATTTCAACCATCTGTTTATTACTTGAAACTTAGGATAGTAGAAATTCAGTAATAAGGCATTGTTTTTGTATAATTATCCATTTATTTTAAAAGACTGTAACCCAATTTCATATGTTCTGTGTTTCATATTTTATCTAGTTTCAATTTCTAGTAAACACTATTTTCCTTGAAATTCTGCCTGTGCCTTCTCAGTTTCTTTTGCATGTTGATGCTGGAAAAGTGTTAATAATTCTGACAACTGTTAAGGGCTTAAAAAGTGTGTTACTGTCTTGCTACAGTAAGAATATACCTAGGTCTCAAACTGAGTTATAAGGGTAGACTTGTGAACCAAGCTAGTGCCCACTGGGTGAAGCATTGTACTGCATCCCCCGAAGAGAGTACATATCTGAGCCTGTTAACTGGGTGTGCTAGCAGAAAAAGATTCATATGTAACCCTAGGACTCGATGCTAGTAGGTGATTCGGACCCAAAAACAGACAGGAGGGTTACCCTGTTTGTCACCTGTTCACATATTGCACTTCAAGGTTTGGCGCTGTGGGAACAGAAGGCCTGACCTGCGGGGTGCATTCGTGGCACACTCCACTCCATAGAGTGACTGTCAAGACTCCAGGTGCAATGGTGGATTGGGATTTACTACTCAGACAGCTCAACACTTCCCACCCCAGGGCTTAGCCCCCGCTAACCAAAGAACCCCTCCAGTGACCCTACTATACCAACCCACCTTACTATCCCCCACTAAATCCTACTACCAGCTTTCTTACCTAGCCTTCCAATCACAGCTGACTGGACAATGGACAGTATGTCCACAGCAGATAATATGCTCACAACAGACTGGATAGCCTTGCACCCTACTAACTCCCTTTTCCCTATGACCCTCTTTATCTCCCTAATACCTGGGTCACCCCTATTATGAGGTCATACTGGACTGGCAAGAAACAATGATACTTTATTGTATCTAAAGCCACACTCATGGGAGACAGGAGTTCCCCTCCCATCCATAAAAAAAATAAGGCCCTATCCCTTTCCCTCACTACATCCTCCTACCCCTCTACTGCCCCTGAACTGGGAACTTTATTCAACATCTGGTCACCCTGTGTCAGAGGCCCCCAGTTGGTACCAAACCATGGCTGTGAACCAGTAAACACAGACAGCAACACTACATTCTGAAATCTGTAAAGACATTACTGCTTTTCTCCTCCTGCTCTCAGGGGATATCCATCCAAACCCGGGTCCTTCCCCTGAGGTGTTGACCTGCAAGGCCCCTTTGAACATCTTGAGGATCACACCCCTTAACATTGGCAGCATTCTACCCAAAATAGCGCAGTTCAAGGCCTGGGTGAAACAAGTCCAGCCTGATATAATCTCCCTTACAGAGACATGGCTCTCTTCAAAAACACTGGATGCCTCCATCTCCTGGCATGGATACAACCACCTTAGTTGAGCCCCAGTAGGTAAACGGGGGGTGGGGAAGTGTCTAATATATCTGCGTGATATGTTGCAAGGACATAAAATTGCATTACATGGCATTACAAGTGAATGTGAGTGCCTAGCAGTACATCTCCTACTAGGAAGCGGGAGGACAATTTTGATTGTTATGGCAGTCTATATCCCCCCTGGCGAGCAATGCTTGGAGCTTGAAATGTTGGCCAAGCACTTTAAACAGGCTAGCCAGAACTGGGAAACTGTGGTCACACCTGACTTCAACATCAACTGGGCTGCACAATCTAGTACAGAGCTCAGAGACCAGATAAATAGCCTCTACCTGACTCAAGTGGTTAAGGAATGCACTAGAATCAACAATAAAGGAGGCACTAATACCCTTATTGACTGGGTACTAACTACCTATACTGAAAGACTTACTGAGGTCACAGTGCTGCCTGATGTCCTGAGTGACCACTCCCCTGTGCTGTGCGCTTGGTCTGCTAAACTTGCCAAGACACCTCCCAAATCAATCTATAACAGGGTACGTCATAAAGGGCATATCAGGGAATTCAAAGCGCACCTGGCCCAAATATGTTTGTTTTTTAAATTTTGATGACCGGGTAGGCCCACTGAGCCCCAAAGGTCCCTTTTTCAGGGGCGACCCGGTGAGATATTACATGGAGAGATACAGGCAGTGGAAAGGTAACAGAGTGCATACAGGTTCAATAGGTACAGTTTTTGTCATAGATGCAGAGCAATAATGGCATTCCATCCATAATGGTATGGCACGACCCAAGAACATTGGTGAGTTACTCAGATAAGGAATACTTCTGTGCCAAGGTTGTGCAAGTAAGGTTATTAGCATAGGTTGGTGGAGGGGGAGCGGACTGTCAGGTGCACTTCCTGTACCACTGGTGGAAGCTTGTTACACAGATAGGGGGCTGTGATGGAGAATGACTTGCCGCCCGCGTAGGTCCTGACCCTGGGGGTTTCCAGCAGCATCCGCCCTGAGGTCCTCAGGGTCCGAGGATTGTGCTTGGAGGCAATGGTAGCTGTGAGGCTGGGTGGAGTCGCAGGGCTGAGTAACTTATATGCTAGGCAGAGGAGGGGGTATTGGAGGTGTGCTTCAAAAGAAGGCCACTGTAATTTGGCTGGTATATCGCAATGGTGGCTTCTGGAGTGGTCCTGAGTAGCGAACCACGCTACCTTGTTGTATAGGATCTGTAGTAGGTGGACCTCCAGCTTGGCCATACTCTGTATTACAGGGGGCAGCATAGGTCAGTGTGGGGAGCAGGGTGCTGGAGGCAATGGAGAGCCTGGCTTCAGATATAATCTGGTCCTTAATCCGATACAGGATGCCAAGTTTCCTGTGGATGGTCTTGATCACTTGTTCCACATGGTTCTTGAAGGTGAGACCTTGGTCAAGCGTAAGCCCTAGGTATTTTAAGGAGGGCACAACTTCCATGCTGGTCCCTGCAAGTGATTTAAGCTGTAGGGAGCTGGTCCTGTCTTGCCCCAGGGATCTGGGCCGGAACAGCATGGCTTTTGTTTTTCCTGCATTCAAGACCATTCTGTTTATTTTTAGCCAGTTCTCCAGTGACGTTAGGTCAGTTTGGAGTAAGGGGCCAAGAGCCGCCAGGTTATCCGAGGAGCAGTAAATGACTGTCATCCGCATATTGTACGACTGAGCTACCCCCGCAGTGGTGGTTTAGGTCATTCATAAACAATGAGAATAGTAGGGGATCAAGAATTGAGCCCTGTGCTACTCCCTCTTTTAGGGGTAGTAGATCAGATAGCACACCCTTCCAGATGACTCTCTGGGTGTGGCCAGATAAATAGCTCTCGAGCCACTTGAGAGCCAGAGAGTCTAGGCCTATCTTTTTCAGCTTTACTAGCAGGAGGTTGTGGTCGACAAGGTCGAAGGCCTTGGATAGGTCAATGAATACCGCACCAGAGGGGTTCCCCTTGTCCATGGCACTGAGCACGTCTGTCATGAGGTTTGTGAGGGCGGTGTCTGTGCCGTGGTTAGTTAGAAAATCGTGCTGAGAGGAGGCCAATAGTTGGTGAGTCTCCAGGTAGTCACGGAGTTGGTTATATATGAGCCTTTCCTGCAGCTGGGCAAGCAGACAGAGCAGGGAGATTAGCCTGTAGTTGCTCGTGTGCTCCCTGGAGCTGCCCTTGTGGATGGAACCACGTTTGCCTGTTTCCACTGGTGTGGAACGGTTCCTTCCAGCAGGGATCTATTTATGAGCCAGGTCAAGGGTCTGGAGAGGGACTGGGCTCCATCCTTGAGTAGCCTGGGATTAATTCCGTCAGGTCTTCCTGGGCCTTTGATTTTCAAGGCCATCAGGAGAGTCTGTGCCTCTTTAGTCCTGACCAGTCTTAGGTGAAATAATGGTCGCTGAAGGTTTGGGGGTTCGGCCTTGTTAGGTGTCGGGGTGTGAGGGGGTAGTCCAGCCTTATGGGTCAAGGTTGGTGAAGTGAAGGTTGAGGGCTGCGGCAATTTGTGGGCCATCACTCACTACCTTACTGTTGACTTCCAAAGGGCCAGGTTCAGTCTTGGTGTTTCCTCTGATCAGCTCGTTGATATGTGACCAGAATAGATAGGGCTACCTAAGCTGTTTTTTGAAGGTGGGTGACATACTCCCTTTTAGTCAGTTTTATGGCACTCTTACATTTGTTTCAAAGGGCTTTGTATGCCACAAGGTCAGCCAGGAGAGAGGAGTTCTTAAATCTCTTCCAGGCCTTGTCTCGGCTGAGCATCAGGGCTTTTAGAGCTGGAGAGACCCACTTGTAGCAGCTGCCTTTTGCTCTGAGCTTCTTCAGTGGGGCAAAGAGGTTGGCTGCCTTAGTCAATGAGTTGTGGAAGTATTCTAGTGCCTCATCCAAGGAGGGGAGGAGCCCAATAAGGAGGTATTTGGACCACATCACCAATATAGACCTAGCCCTTTACTACTTTGTCACTTAATTTAACGCTGCTGCAGATAGATTTGCCCCTTATAGTAAAATGTACAATAAAAGGGAATGCCGTGGTGTGGGTAACCCCACCCCTTCTTAACCAAATGAAGGACTGGGACAATTTATGACACAAGGCCAAGGCACCTGGCTCATCCGCAGACATGCAGGCTAATAGGGCCGCAAGAAACAGGTGCACCAGATATATCAGGCAGGCTAAGGCCTCCTTCTTCAAGGAGCAACAAGTGAGCGAGGACTTGGGGTAAAGGAAAGGCATTCTGGGAGTCCCTACAGAACCTCATAGGGAAGGGTGACAAATTGCCCCCAGCTGTGCTCAAGGCTTGGACCTACTGAGATTGCCAATGCACTTAATAGTGCCTTCACCAACCTCAGTGCGGTACTCCCACCAAACAACAACCCCACTCACTCTGGACAAACCACCCAAAAAGAATTGCCTGACTTATCTGATGATCTACGATACCTGAAGTTTTATTTTAAAACAGTCCCAGTAAGGGACACTGTCAGATATGTCAAGCGGGTCCTGGGTAAAACCAAGATGGGTAGTGATGCCATAGATATGAAATCAGCTGCCCTAGCCACGGATGAGCTAGCCCTCCCATTGACCAAACTGTTCAACCTTTTGCTCAGATACTGTCAATTCCCCCAGTCTATGGAAAACTGCCTTTGTTACCCCAGTACACAAAAGTGGGGACCGCACATTAGTCTCAAATTAGAGGCCTACATCTATTCTCTCCACTGTGTCAAAGGTACTGGAGAGAATAGCATCAGACCAGCTTGCATCCTACCTTAGGCACTACAATATACAATGTGAACAACAACACGGGTTTCACAAACAGTTTAGTCCCAACACTGCCCTAATTGAATATACAAATTTTCTATATGAATCCCTTGACAAGGGTCACCTGGTGGGCTCCATTTATATAGACTTAACCAAAGCCTTCGATTTAGTCAATCACTCTATTGGTATCCAAAGTCCACACATTAGGCCTCTCTGCTGACGCTGTAGTTTGGTTCAACAGCTATCTCTCCAGCAGATCCCAGCAAGTCAAAATTAATGGTGTCCTGTCTGACACCAGACTAGTCTCTATAGGAGTACCTCAAGGATCCATACTGGGACTCCTCCTTTTCAGCCTCTTCACTAACACCTCCCCCCCCCCCGAAAGCATGCCCACACTCAAGGGTACTCCTTTATGCAGATGACGCTGTCGTATGTTCTAGAAGCCCCAGCCAAAAGACGCTCACCTGAGAGTTCCAACTCAGCTTTTGCTCACTTGAAAATTGGTTTGTGCAGAATACACTTGTCTTGAACTATTTTTCAGCATGCAGAAGAGAAACCTACTTACCATCCGCAGTGTGACAGGGTTGCACTAGATCTGGTAGACTTGTTTAAGTACCTAGAACTTACCAATGACCAGTCTCTTGATTTTGCTCCACATGTTGACCAGATTGTAAGCAACATCAATAGAAAACTGGAGGCACTCTACCAAGAGAGACACAACCTCACCCCAGGCCAAACATTCTGCAGTTAGCAGCTACATTCTTCCCATAATCAACTACAGCAGCACAGTATATGGGGCTGCCTCTGACACACTACTTAACAAGGTCAAGCTGGTCTTAAACAAAGCCTGTCGCTTCATCCTTGGGGCAGACAGAACCACCCAGACCTGCACACTCTATGCCCAAACGAAATGGCTCCCCCCTGCAGGACAGGGCAAGTTCCAGACCTGTTTGCTGGGTATGAAAGCACTATTGGGTCTACCCCACCCCCCCCCAGAGTGCAAAACCTCCTAAGCCCTGCCCAAAGTCCTTACCCCACCAGGAGCATGGCATGCGGTACCCTCTCTGTACCCTTCTGCAGAACAAGTCTGGCTAAGCACACATTTGCGACTACAGCCCCACAATGGTTGAATGAGTTGCCAGCACAGTTGGTGGGACTATCCAAAACTGGCCAGTTCAAAAGGGAACTATGAAAGGTACTCCTCTCTGGCACCATCTGCGACTGCAACAAGCAGTAAGCGCTTCCTCCCCGTCACACTCTTCACATGCACTACTGATCACTTCTACTGACCAACGCAGTGGACGAAGTACCTACAGGTGCTGCACGTTTCTACCATTTCCGTACTTCTCACTTACTACATAGCTGCGGACTGGCATACCTCATAGCTTCTATCATTCTCTCTCTGTTCTGTTCTGCTTGACAATGCTTCCTAAGGCTGCCACTTCATTGTTTAATGTTAACTGTAAACTGCGCTGTGTGTGGGTTTTACATCATTGCTTGTTATTTTTCAATATTAATTGTAAACGTCATTGTGTCTGATTCTACATCATTGTTTTGTGACTGATGAGGAACCTTTGTAAATGAGCATTTTTTGCTCAAAGGTATACAGAGAAAGAAAAGAAAGGAAGAAAGAAGGAAAGAAAGAAAGAAAGAAGAAAAGAAGGAAGGAAAGAAAGAAAGAAGGAAGGAAGGAAAGAAGGAAAGAAAGAAAGAACATCAGCCAATTAGCAGTCATTTCCTGTCCTCCTTAAGCTGTCTTCTGGAGACCCCGCTTCTAGATCGATGATGAAGATAATGAAGAGTCATAGTCCCATCATCAATTAGGGCCGTGCACAGGGCTGATTTTTGGGGGTTATAATTATATTTGCATCTGTTTGCACGTTCATGCTTAAGAAAATTATATTCTTAAACTTCAAGCTTGCTTCTATTGTTACTGGTAGGACAAAGTCAAGGAGCTGAGAGTTATCAATAGTACATGACGATTTGTGAATTAAAAAGTCCGCGTGTAATGATCAGTAGTAGTCGCACGTGTGTCCCTGATCCTCGGTTCAGGTGTAGTACGGTGGTCTAACACAAATACAAGTATTTAAAAGAGATATTTGAATAAAGTGCTGAATTGGTGTGTATTTGTCCCCAGTAGTGTTTATTTTGCACAGCCCTGGCGCTGACCCCTGAGGAACACAGCAGAGTATTCCTCAGCTCACTGCTAGCCTCATCACTTGTAAAATGTTTGGGATACAGTGTGTATGCAAAATGCTATATAAATGCAAATTATTATTCTTCTACTAGAACAGATGGGATCACAAATTTAAACTGAGAGAGAGCAGAGACTGTTCGCTTCAGCAGCTGGAAATCATTTGAACTGGAGTGACTTTATTACCTGTCAGAGACATGGGAAAGCAGTAGGTACACAGTCACACTTTCACAGACCAAGAGCTCTTCAACATTAATATGTACAAAGTGCTCTGGGTCAACTCCAAGCGTGATATATATCAGGAAGCATGGACACATTACACCTATTCTCAAAACTTGGCACTGGCTCCATCTCTCTCCATACCTAATACTAAATTGCACTTACTGTTCTTAAAGCTCTTCATGGGTCTGGCTCCCTGTTTCCTACTTTCCTTTTTGTTCTCAATATCCTTCATCTGTCTCCCATTTTTCCACCACCACCTGTCTCCTTTCCCTATATTGTGGGTTGTTCATTCAGCTTCCCAGCTCGTGTTGTTTGGGATTAATTACCTCTTCATCTTTGCCAAACGGTCTCAGTGTCAAGTTTTTTTTCCTATATATTCTTTTTTGCCTCAACTTACTCTTCCCCCGTCCCCTTGGAAATGCCACCCTGATCCCATCATCTGCCTTCTCCAGCACTTACCCTTCTCCCTCTGAAAGGCCCCCATGGCTTGCCTCTGTCCAGTGGAGGGCAACTGAGAAACCCCTACCCCTCCAGAGGCAGAATCCAGCGTGGAGGTTGCATCATACTGCGAGCATCTGGGGGTATCTCCATTTTCTAGCAGCTTCCTTTCTGAAGGCAGTGGGGGCGAATGTGCCCCAAGCGGGCGTGCACTGAGCATTCACAATGCCTGCCACTTCCCTCCCTCTCTTCACAGAAACCTGCACTACTCGGAAGCCCAGTTGGTGCTACCAGAGCGGACTGCGGACTGCCTCCTCCCCCAGAGAAGGCAAGCATCCTCTGAGATGTCTTCAGGCTCCACCCCCACCTACCACTCGTCTGACAACCCAGGCTCATTTTCTAACCCATGTCACCAGCTTCACATGCACTACTGCTGCCACTATGCCATCAGCCCATGGAATTTACTTCACATTTTAAAAAAAAATATATATTTATTCATTTTAGAACAAGTATGCAAAACAGCATAATAATTAGTGGAACAAGACAATGCAGATTAATCACATTATATGCAATTAAATGTCTCTCACCTTCACATCTGTATGACGTCAGTCCATCAGTTTTGGGTACCACATATGGGGGTACCAAGGAAAGGCCTTTTGATTTTCATAGGAATGCCAGCCAAGCCATGACCTGAAAAACACAAGGGAGAAAATACACCAGAAATACAAACAGGACATCTTCAGTTACTGTTCCCACAAACCTTTCGGCATATCTAGGAAAATCTAGCCACATTAAGAAGCCCACCAGAGTACACAAACAATGTTGTGTTTCACTTCTGACATTACAATAACAGGTGAACTAAGAATTAATGGCAAGGGTAAGTGCAATGAAGAGAGTTGCTTTACCTTATTATTGTGGAAACAGACGGTCTCACAGTGCAGTGTTCCCATATAGAAACATAGAATTTGACGACAGATAAGAACCACTTGGCCCACCTAATCTGCTCATCTTCCCTACCTGTTTCATAAACCACAGATCCTAAATAATCTGCAGCTTACCCTCTCTTTCCTATCACTAGAGTTCCTACAACTTCTACATCATTTAAATGGAGAATAATGGATGGGTAAGTGGCTATAATGAAGATTTTACCCCCCATGAGTGGGATGCCACATAAACCTGAGAGCGAAGCTTCACAGGTTTATTAGGACATCCCACCCCAAGAAGGTGTATAAAATCCAGGTTTTTTACACACCTACCCATCCTTTATTTTGTATAATTGCTGGGGAATGTTTTTTCGCCACAGCAATTATACAAAATAAATGTGCATCTCTACGGAGCCGAGGACCGTTGGGGTCTCACCGCGGTCCATGGTGGTTGGGCTCCTGACCTAAACCACTGGTTATTTTTTTTTTTTTTATTTCCGACCGAAAAAACAGAAACATTTTTATGTGCCCAGTCATATATTATTTTTGAAAAAGAACTCACCGCCAACTCCTATTGTCAGCGAACTGCAGAGAGTTGAGGAGCGGGACGGCAGAGGACTTGCAGAGCTGCGGAAGAGTGCAGCTGGCACATGCGCTGAGATAGGGAAACCAGGCGTGTGTTTGTCGTTATTAACCAGCTGGTTATAACAATAAAATTACAACCCAGTTTCCGCATGGGAAAAAAACAAGAACCAGGTATTATAAGTTGTTAATGCACACCGCTGCTCTGATCCACTCTTATGTTGAAACCACCTCTTCCTCAGGCCAAGCTTCAGGGTCAGCGCCATTACTAAAAAGCACTGTCCCCACAAAAAATGTAAAACTAAAGCAGTACTCTCACCCCTGGATCAGCAATACAAGGTAATGAGAATTGCTGAACGTATTTTAATAATTGGGTGAAGAATGTTCCCTAATCATACCTCTCTTAACCTTTTCTAACCCAGTCCAGAGTCTGTGCTTACAAAGAAACTTAAATAATAAAGTCCACGCTGGTCTTTGTTCCTCTTTCTCAGATGATCCAACTTCCTCTGGTGCAAACTACCGAGGTGTGCCACAACTTAGTCCCCTTCCTTTTTCACATCCTTATAATTCAAGTATTGGAAGGTTTTGCCTCCGTATCTGATCCAGAGGCGTGCAGGTGCTAATAAGGGGTGAACTACCCTCAAACTCTAATGTTGCTGATGAGGGGTGAACAAAAAGTTTCCTGAGTGCTCTGCTCGTATAGGACCAGTCTGAGAGTATTTTAATGTCATGCCTTTCCAGGTGTAATGGGTAACTTGCTCTGGCCCACTGAAAGATAACATCTGTGGTCTCTGTACCCTTGGTAATGATTAGGATTGCTCAAGGAGTGTCTGTATTTCTTGAGCCATTCTACAATTAACCTTGTAGGTCTTTTTAGTATCTTCTGGGCCAATATGTGACTCTCGGGAGACAGAATTCATAAGCCATGTCCCAATGTAGGACATCAAGTCCTCCCCTTCAATGCCTTCGGGGAGGTTTGTTGCCCAAGCCCCGTTCTTTTGTGTCTTCAGCATGGCCCTAAAGTGTGTATTCTCAGTAGTGAGCTTTACTAATGTCCTCATGGAGTGCACATCTGCCTATTTATTCATTTAGGTTTTTATTTATTTATTTATGGTTACCGGTTAGGTACACTGGTCCCAGGGACCGTTTTCAGGTAAGACCCGGGCCGTGTAGATGGCACATATAGTACAAGGATAGAGAAAAATACATGAGCAATTGCAACATACGGTGAACGAGAGCATGATACTTGAGGTTCAGCAATACCATACCCAGGTAAAACACAGTTTAAAGTTCGGGGCAATGATAGTAAAACAGGTAGTAACAACATATAAGTCAGTGCAAAAAGAAATAAAACTGTATATGAGCGGAAGCGGGGAATGCGATGCAGCCAAACGGATGAGGACTAATGTCTGCGACTGGCAAGAAGAATGGCACCTGTCAGTCTCATGGTGCGAGAGGCCGACAAAAGAAATCCACCTAAGATCAGGCATTGCACGTGCAGGCCATGGCGGATAGAAGGGCATTTTTAAAGTGTACTTTGAATAACTGAATGGAGCCTAATGAATGCAGCAAGGCCGGTAGGCCCTTCCAGAGCTTGGGGGCAGTGGTAGAGAAGGCTCTCTGCCCCATATCTGTAGTAGTCCGGGGTAGTCAAGGAGGTATTAGGAGGAGGAGGACCTCAGTACCCATGTGCCATGTTTGATGCCTTGCCGCAGACACGGTAGATTTTGCATCTTGGGTCCCCAACCTATCTAGAATCGATGCAAGGATTTTTTGTCCGACTTTCATCTGTCTGCGGTACTGTGCCCCATGGCAGAAGATCATCCGCTCTACTCAGACTGCAGGCATCACAATCCCCTGGTGTGCTCATCTGCGCCTGCTGTTACAGCTGCTGCTGCTTGGGTCCCCATCCACCAGTTGCTCCTCTCAGATGTCCATGGATAAAATTGGTATCAACATGCAGGGCAGGATAACCGATCAGATCCCATCGAGTAAATAAGTGAAAAATCAACTCAAACTATATTTTAGAGATTTTGTGGCTCACTCTGGAGGAGCTGAAGTGAAGCACATCCTGTCTTGTGTTTACTCTCTAGAGGCCTCCCTTAATTCTGATTCTGCTTATTTTTTTAACTTGTTTTAAAACTGAATGCTTGTTAGTGTTGCAAACTTACATACGACACAGCACATAAGGATGCATAGCAGTACACGGAGGGCACCACTCCTCTTAATATGCCCATAATATACAAACGTGTCATGTCTAAAAGATACATCCTGAAGGGGAAACATCAGCTTCAGCTGCCTAAGCATCAGTGTTAAGTGTCCCAAATGCTGTGTAACTGAGTCCAAGAGCAGAGCGTATTTGAAATGAAGGACTGAAAACAGTTGATCATGCAGTGTTACTCAGATGCACACATTTGAGCAAAATGCTCATTTGCAAAGGTTCTTCGTCAAAACAAGAGCACAGGTTTACAACAATTCTTAACCCTTCGTAAGTAACAGTCAAAACAACAGCACAGTTTACAGTAGTTCTTGACACTTCACCAGAGACATGTGAGCTAAAGCATTGACAACAGAAATTTGGTAACATAAATTGAAAGTACATTACATATTGAAAGTGCTGAAACATAGGCAGCAGCCCTACGAGGCCTTGTCTGCCTATAGATCCGTGTGCTTTTACAGCACAAGCAGCTGGGAATCAGAGGAGCATCACATACATGAGAGGTCAGAGGTGGGTGTTGATAGTGGTGGGTTATGGTGCTGGTGTTTTGTGCAAGTGCATGGAGGGTTTTTGGTTGTTTTTTTTTGGTGGGTACCACGAGCAGCTGCTGTGTTGGTAGGGGTGGGTTGCGGTGCAGGCGGCAGGTGCCAGTCTCTGATTTACTGATTCTTGCAAGGGAAAGTGAGATAAACACGCAATTGCAAAATGGGTACCACAAGGGCCAAATACCATGCAGGATTTTAGCTCTGTAAAACCAGTATTAATGGTGTAAAAGGCACATAGAAAACAGAACACTCTTTGTTGTTTCAGTAGGCATAGAACAATAATAACGTGAAACACTATTTATTTCTTTATTTTATTCTTTGGTAACTGGGTAAGGTCCACTAGGCACAACTGCCTGTTTTCAGGGTTGATCTGGGAGCAGTGGGATGGTCTCCTATCACAGCGATCACATGATAAACAGCATCAACGCTAAGCTTGGAATCTTGTATAGGAAATATCTCAAGCCTGATGCAGTTCTGGAGACCCCATCTCCACAAGGGCATAGACAGGCTGGAGGCAGTCCAGAGGAGGGCAACTAAAATGGTGCAGGGTCTGCAGCAGAAGTCATATGAAGAGCGACTAAAGGAACTTAATATGTATAACCTTGAGAAAAAGGGGGGACATGATAGAAACTTTCAAATACCTCAAGGGAATCAACAAAGTCCAAGAGGACAGCACCTTTCAGAAAAAGAGATGTGCAAGAACAAGAGGGCACAATCTGAAGATAGAGGGGGATGACTCAGGGGCATTGTGAGGAAATATTTTTTCATAGAGAGGGTGGTGGATGCATGGAACAGCCTTCCTGAGAAGGTTGTGGGATCAAAAACAGTGGGGGAATTCAAGAATGCATGAGACAGCCATAAGGCAATTCTGGTGGGGGATAGGAAGAAGTAGGCTGTTTGTTAACTAGGATCTGCAGCTTATCCAATAGGTAGGGAAATGGGCATACTAGGTGAGCCAAGTAGTCCTTATCTGCCGTCAAAGTCTATGCTTCTATGTTCATGTTTTTATGCCCTGCGACTACAGGTCACAAGTTCTGCACTGTCAGTGGCTGATTATGGCCTAGTGGTACATAGTGCAGCCTCTGACACTGCCTTAAAAAGGATCCCCACTGTGCTAAATAAGGCCTGCAGGCTTGTCCTAAGTGCTGACAACCAACAGCACACATGCCTGCTATATAATCACACAAACTGGCTCAATCTTAGCGTAACCCCTAGGTGGTGCTATTCTATGGGCTACTACCCCTGCCTGTGGGAATAGGCATGGGTTGAAAGGCCTGAGTTCTGTGAATGGGTGCCTCCACCCAGAGGAATGGTATTGGGGTAGCTTTGGTATAGCCCTCCGGGATGCTGTAACCACCCACCAACCCTTCTAGTGGCCTAAACAGTAGTACCATAGAACACTTTGCATACACTGGATAACACTAAGAATATGCTCACTTCCCTTGCACTTACCACCAGGGCTGGATCTGCTGCAATTGCCTTGGAGACCCCCTGGAAAATAAGAGCAGTGATACGCACTGCAAAACCTTTCAATGTGACTCAACTAAGAATATGCAAACTAGCCAGGTCAAACATGAAACAAATGATCGGGTTTATTCAGGGGAAGTGAACAAGGGAGGGGCATGAATTTAGTCAAATGATAGACACTCTGATTTACTTTAGGCTGATTCAGCATGCACTGTAAGTCCCTAATGATTAGTCTTGTAACCCTGGATACCCAGATCTTATACAGGCTAGCCTGAAGCGTTAACCGGGGTGGCCAGCATTGCAGCTGTTCTGGGGACCCTTTAGAAAGAAAGACTGTTAGCAAGTGCACAACCCAAAAAATGTGTAATCCCAAGCCGGATGGCTTCATCTATTAGCAATAACCCAAACAAAGCAATCAGATGACACACAATGATTTGTAGCTGTTGTTGCAGGGAGCTACCCTGATTTGTACTCATGCAACCCAGACCAGGATGTAGGACAGGCAAAATGAAGACCTCATGGTATTGATACAGTGTGCTGGGGGAACCAGGGCCTACATGACTCACCTCCTGGTGGTCGCTATCTGTTCAATGGGGTTGAGCAGGGGGCTGAATCCCCAAGCTGGTCTTTCACCGAGGTGACCTCTAGATTTCAGGCAGGGACTTGGGCCGAGGTGGCAGGGCCCAAGCAGGTGGAATGGTCCTGGATAAAGTTTGTAATCTACTGGTGGGAAGCCTCCAGCAGGCACAACAGGATTCACCGTGGTGACCCAAGAACACATACAGCACCCTGAAATCAGTTATTTCTCCAAGTCACAATTCAGATAAAGTCCATTTGCTAATTACAGCTTCACTGCGCAAACCTTTCAACCCGAGACTATCTCCTCTCATTCAGGCAGGCCGATCGCTTCTGGAGCAAGTCTTCGGTCCCACTTGCAAGTAGTACTGACACACTTTCTTTCCTTTGCTGCAGGTCTAAGCCCGCAATCAGAACAGTCCAACTTCTGCAATAGACAATCTTTGTAGGCCAGAAAACGTGGCAGGCAGGCCAACAGAGCCTTCCCGACGATTCTCCTATGCTCCTCCTAGGAGTAGCTGCTCAAACTCTTGAGCTGTTTACTCTCCAACTTCCACTCTCAATTGACACACTGCTTCAGGCAGTTCTGGGCATTTTCCTTGCAATCCACAAGGTTCAATTGGTTGACAGAGCTATCCGTCAAAGTAGGGGCTCCCCCTCCAGGTCAATTTAGGCACCAAATATCTAAAACTACAAATACTACAGAATTTTCTTCCCATGCAACCCCTGGGGACAGTCTCCATTTTAGATCCCCAGAGATTCAATTGGTCCAATGCTGGCAGTCCAGAACCAAAACGGTGGCTCCTATTCGAAACCTCAAGCTGCAAATGAAGGCAGGTTAGACAAACTCCTTTTTCATGATTACCCTTACAGATAAACAATAAATAACTACATTTCCTAACAGGACTCCCTCCGCGCTATCAGCGACTGCAGAATGGAGCAATATGACAGACTGTCTGGCTGGTGGCAAGCTTTAATTACTTAGACTCAGCCTAGATGGATTTCCAAAACACAGGCCAGAAACTCTCTTAAAGAGACAGGCATGGAGGCTTTCTCGGGCGCTCTCAGGTAAACAAACAGAACTACTACAGACAGGACACCAGCCTGACTGTGGGCATTAAGGAGCCCAGGAAGACATTAGCAAACCAAAATTTGTAATGGCGTTATTAGGGACAGGATAAAATTCCAGACCTGCATCCTAGGCAAAAAAGCACTGCTAGCTCTTGTACCACCTTGCATCCAACAAATGTTTTAGACAACTAGTTCCCAGTACAATACCCATGGGACTTCATGTTGCGCTTTCAATGTACCTTTCAGATGAACATCCCTGTGGCAACACTCCTTCTCCTACAAGGCTCCGCAATGGTTCAGTGATCTCCCAGTCCGCACAACCTGCTTACAGAGCCTCAGGATCTTTAAAATACAACATAAGCAGCACCTCGCTAACTTATCCACTTGCAACTGCTTCAAGTAATACCTGCTTCCCTATGGGAGATCCATCCCTTCACTTAGTAGCAGCACTTAGCCTCTCACCCCAGCCACCCCTACCTACAGTAACAACCCTTACTCATAGCATTTCCCTCGTGAGTCTCTGATCCCCTCACCCCCCCCTTTGTGTATCTGAGGACCCCCACAGTCCAGCCTAGGGCCTCACCACCTATGCCCGTGAGGCTGCTCCTCCCACTACTCTCTCCCTCCAATTCACCCCACTTTTTCCTGGACACTTCCCCTCCCATCACACCGCTGACTCCCTTCCCCCATCCAGCTTAGCTATATCACAATTGAGCTCTGACAAAGCCTTTCTCTGGCAGCACAGGGGTTCTCTTTCCATCTCTATAATCCTTTCTATTCTTTCCCATTCTCCTTTAATTAAGATCATATAATAATCTAAACTCTAAACGTATTACGCCGCTCCTCTTTACACCAGAATGTAAAACAATTCTAAAGTCTGTAACTGAGTGAAATTATTGTTTAGAATGTTGCCAAGTGACCTTGTAGTTGATTCTTGTGACACTGCTATTTTTCTGTATTGTATGTCCTGTCTAGAAGTGGAACCTTTGTAAACGAGCTTCCAGCTCAAAGGTTGTTTCCGAATCAATAAACTTGATACTGAAGTGACTTGCTCAGAGTCACACACTATGCAAGTGAAGGTTGTGGGAATCAAACCCAGGTCTGCTGGATGTACCAAGCTCATTAATTCTAACTTCTAGGCTATACTGTTAGTCAGTTATGGAACTATGAAATATTCCTATCCCCAAGCAAAGTTAACTGCATTCCATAAAAGTTCCTGCCACCACAAATCTTTAGGGGTACTCTCTAAAGACTCATAGCTAGTTATAGATAGTAGCCGGCATATAATTCCCTTCATACTGGGGGACAGTAGGGGCATGGAACTGCATGCAAAGTAGGATGCTCCCTGGTAGTACCCCAACAGGATGGGTTTTGCTGGCACCTTAAAATATCCTAACTTGGGTCTGGTGAGTTGGCCTCTCAAGAGTAGGATTCCCTACCTGTAGAGGGCCCTAAATATGCTATCTCAATTTTATGCCTGGTTGAGTCTAGGGAACTTAATTTGCTACGTATATTTATTTAAAGGGACTGCTGTGAGCCAGATGGACCCAGTAGATGGCTTTGGAAGTTAACTGGTGAACATTCCACCTTGCTTCCTGGGGGAACTTCTTTAATTCTCTACTGTGGCCTGATCGAGCCTGTAATGATAGGGCTTAGCTTCAAGGTTTTGGACTCGAAAGTGGGGTGAAATGTGGGAGCTTTTGGGGTAGGCTCAGTCTCTAAAAGACCCATAGCTGGTTACAGATAGCAGCCAGCATATAATTCCCATTATACCTGGGTACAGTAGAGGCATAGAACTCCATGCGCAGTGGGATACTCCTTGGTAGTACCCCAGTTGGGTAGGTGTTGCTGGCAGCTCAAGATTTCCTAATTTGGATCTGGTGAGCAGGCATCCTTAAATAATGCTCTGACATGGTACCTTCAGGAGTAGGTTCCTACCTGTAGTTAGGCCTAAGCATACTGACTTAATTTCATGCCTGTCTGAGGACAGGAGATAGTTTCTTTCAAGGGATGTTAGTTGGATGGTATGGTCAGCTGCTCCGTGAGGGCTGAAATGGGCTCCGCTGGTTGGCAATTAGCTGGTAATCAGCTTCCTAACAAAAAGTGATCGTTGATGAATGTTTTGGGGATTTGTGCTACTTTCATGTACCCCAGAACAGTCTCGGTGTGTTTTTATATGACAAGTACACTAAATGAATTTCTAATCAGCACATTAACTCGTTTTGTTTATTAGTTTTGCTGAGACTGGAAGGACATTTTGTTTGTTCCTTATTTTCTCAGATGCATGGGATCAAGGCTGTAAATAAGTACCCTGTTTTAATAGGTAGCGTTTGGATCCAGTGTACTTCTAGTATTTGTATCCTTTGAATGTGAATGCATTTTATCTATTTCCTTCTAGAAGTTATAACCAAATTATTTATAAATATTTTGGCTTATTTTGAGGAATGTATAAATGATAACATATGCTTTCATATTCTGATCAGCTAGACTATTTCTCTAAACAGACCTATATGATTAATATTCAGTACTGGATTGCACTGGAAAGTGTTGGTGGAATTTTTATTTTCTTTGGAAAATGGATAGACAATCCCTTTTAATGGAAAATTGATTTAATGTATGAGTATGATATTTTAGTATGTATATCATATGTCGAGTTGTTTGCTCTTTAGTATAGTGTAATGGCATCCAGCTGAACGATAAACCATACTGATTGATTGACTGAGCCTGCCACCAGGAACAAGTGATGCAAAAGGCCTTAATAGAACAACTGAAGTGGTGCTGGGCCACTGACAGTCTGCTTGCAAAGAATGGCCAAAATTCCACAGCAGAGTTATCCTGTACTTAGGTCTCAGTCAAATAGTTGAAAAGGCAGTCTAAGGTCAGCAAACATTGTAATTAAGGCAAACCTAACTTTTACAGTTCAAAGTCTCTGTTCTTTATCTTCCTCCCCCAATTTTGAGTCAGAGGCCTCTTCTCGCTGAGTTTGTGGTGGTGTATGATGCTGAGCCCGTTTCAGTACTTCGGCAGAGTCAGCGAACACAAAATTCCTTCCTTGACGGGGTATGTGTAAAAGTGCAGGAAAGACCATGCTGTGTGAGATCCTCAGAGTATTCGCCCGACCCCCATCAAACTTTTTTTTCATGCAGGTGGCATAGCTGATGTCAGGGTAGAGGCAAACCTGCTGCCCATCACACAGCAGGGTTTTCTTCCACCAGGCCAGCCCTAGCACCAAGTTTCCAGAACTCGCTCCAGTGGGCATCAATACACTTGCCCTTGGGCTTCAAGACTGTTGGGCTACTATGAACCATCACTCCATAGGCCTTTTGGATGCTAAGCAGTCTGTTGATGATTGGGTCCCCAAGCGCCCCAGCCATTCTTTCAAAAACAGTGGCAAGTGGTCTCCCTTGCACCATTCTGGCATGCCCACCAGTTGAATATTGAGTGACCTTGCCTGGTTCTCCAGGGTTTCAAGCCACGATTTTAAATGCAGATTCTCTTTCTCCAAATTTGCCGTAGCACCCAAGACCACTTTAGAGTACTTTTTAGTGTCCACCGTCTCTGATTTAACATGTGCCATATCTGTTTTCAAAGTATTAATTCTAGTTGTCAAAGAGTCGAATTTGTCCTCAAGTCCAGAAACGGTGTGGATTAGGTGGGTAATTTTTACTCCAAGGCTCTAGAGTGTTTCATCGGTTTTCTCCTGTGAGTGCCAGCCTGGTGGCTCTGAGGGTGGAGGCTGCATGTCACACCTTGCACCACACTGAGGCCATGCTCAAAGGGCAGGCACGGGTGCATCAGGGGATTGGCAGGGCTGGAGAAGGATCAGTGTCCGGAAGGACTGCCTCCTTCTCTGGGAGGAGGGGGGACATCAGTAGTCAGCACGTGGCTGCCCCCTGGTGGAAGCTGGTGGGCAACACCACCAACGCTGCAGAAACAAGGGGCCGGAGGAGGCAGACGTCAGGAGGAGCGCATACGGAAGGGTGAACGCTCCATCGCTTGGTGTCATTGCATGCCTCCTCCAGCAGGGGAACTACTCTACAGAAAAATCCCCGGCAGAATGAAGGCTGCTTGCCGGCGGTGCCGCAGTCCTGCGCCAGGTAGCTACCTCCTGGGTACACCCTCCCGGTCTCTGTGGTGGTCTGAGAGACCGAGAGGGCCAACAGCAGGGAGGTCAAGAGCTCTGCCTGGGACCGGGGCGACAGCAACCTAGCAGGCTAGATGGGGGAAGGAACCAAAGGCACAACCCCGCCCCCCGCCATGGAATAAAAATAAATACTACAAAAACAAAAAAGGTTTCTCCTGTGAGTTGGTGACAGCTCTGCCACGAGCGGAGTTCATGGTCAGTGGGCCCAGCAAAGGTTTGCCTTTATTTTCCTCATTTGACTGCTTTTCTTTCCAAGGGTTGCCCATAACGTTCTCTGGAGGTCACTGCACCACTTGCTGCCAGTGAGATTTCTAGATGCACCCAAAAAATAATTTCAAAACAATTTTTTCAACTCAGTGTGTATATAGCTTCAGTCCTGAGCTGCCATATTGCTCAAGCTCCTCAGTGTCCCCCCAATTGAGATTTTAAATCTCCTCTCTCAACATTCCTTTCCTTGCTTGCTTTTTGTTCCATTGTCAGGAGTCTTTCTGTGGGAATTTGGCTTAGTGTTTAGAGCCCAGAGCTATGAACTGAGAGATTAAGGTTTAAATTCCATCACTTATTGATTGATTTCAAGTTTTACAAGGAAAGACATACTGTGCTGATAGCAGCTCGTTTCCAGATGCATCCTCAGCATAAGGGGGGATGGGGAGATACAGTACAAGAAGTGCATGTCAAAATAACACAATGTAAAGTGCAATAGTATGAGAATAAAATTGCAATACAATGTGAATAAATTACATAGAGAATAAAGGAGGCGGTATAGGGCAGTGGTTTAAGGCTCTGAGCTGCAAATCTGGAGACCTGGGTTTGAATCCCACAGCCGACACCTGCATACTGTGTGACCCTGAGCAAGTCACATAACTTTCTTGTGCTCCCAGGTCGCACCTGTAAACAAGTTTTCAGCTTAGTGTGTCTCTCCTGGTTAAACAAAAAAAGTAATGGATGGGTAGGTGGTTATAATGAGGATTTTACCCCCCTCCCCCGAGAGGTGGGATGCCACATAAACCCCGAGAGCGAAGCTCAAGGGGTTTATTAAGGCATCCCATTCCGAGGGGGTGTGTAAAATCTGAGTTTTACACACCTTCCCATTCTTTATTTTGTATAATTGCTGGGGATCATTTTTTCACCACAGTAATTATACAAAATAAATTTATTTGTCTCTCCAGTTGAGCCGTGGACCGTTGGGGTTTTTAGTGCAGACTCGCTTAAGTACCTCAGTGGAATCAACAAAGTCCAAGAGGGTAGCATCTTTCAGAAAAAGAGACATGCATAAACAAGGGTACACAATTTAAAGATGGGGGGGCGGTTCAGGGGCAATGTGAGGAAGTATTTTTTCACAGATAGAGTAGTGGCTGCATGGAACAGCCTTCCTGAGGAGGCTGTGGGGTCTAAAACAGTGGGAGAATTCAAGAATGCATGGGACAGACATAAGGCAATTCTTGTGGGGGGTAGGAAGAAATAGGCTGTTGGTTGACTAGGATCTGCAGCTTATCCTGTAGGTAGGGAAATGGGCAGACTAGGTGGACCAAGCGGTTCTTATCTGCCATCAAAGTCAAAGTCTATGGTCCATAGCTGCCTCTAAACAGAAGATATTTTTTTACACTCCCATAGGTTTGCTGTGCACAATAATAATTTTTGTTTTTAAAAAAAAGAGAGAGAGAGAGAACTTACTGCCGGCTTCTTCGGTCGGGGAAGTTTGCAGGTGGCGCTGAGGAGCGGAGATGGTGGGGAATGGGGCAGCGAAGTGGAAGATTGCATTTGGTACATGTGCCAACTAGGGAAACCGGGGTATGTTCATCATTATAACCAGCTAATTATAATGACGGTATTATAACCCAGTTTCCCCGTGGGAGAAAGCATTCTCCAGTTATTACAGTACACTAAAAGTGGAATATATTACTGTTGTCCAGACATCATGTACAGGCAGATAGTGAGGGTAACATGAAACAAAGATGTAAACAATGCATATGGGTAAGTACAAACAGAACTGGGAGCACACGTCGGCTAAGGAGCAGATTACTACCACCCAGACTATGAAGCTGCAAGTATTATAAATACCAGTGTAGTACAGTAGGTACCTGAGCAAAACTTTACCAGTTGTGGGTAACTGATAAAGGGCAGTTTAAGTCACAGAGAACAAGGGCCTAGGGTGAGTAGGATGGTGCTAACAGCAGGGGGATGGGGGCATAGGAATTACACTCACAGCGTGATTCTCAGCAAGTCGCTTAGCCTGACTCTGATTTCTCTATACTCTGTCTCTATGCTGTTTGAATCTCTCCGTGCACCTAAAATGACAGCCGCATTCTCCACTCTCTGCCTCCTGGACTTTAAAGTGCTTAGGGACACAGTTTGCCTTAAAAAAGCCTCAGACACAACAGGAATCAACAGTAAGTAGAGTCAACCTAGCTTATATTTCAACTACTATATCTGCCCTGCACCTATATTCAGGTGGTGGTTTGGGGGCAGATAATGATGTATGATGGTAGTTGAGGGGAAGATGCTGGGGTGAGGGTTCATTGTGGTGCCGATAATGGGGCATGGGGTACTGGTGGTGAAGATGTATAGGGTAGTTGTGGACAGATACTTTAGTGAAGGGTTACTGTGGGTCAGAAACTTGGGTACTGGGTGGTTATGGGACTAATACTGGGTGTGGGCGGTGGGGTTGTAAGGCAGATACTAAGATGTGGTGATGGTTGTTGGGCAGACACAGGTGCATCGAGTAGTTATTGGGCAGAAACTGGGGTGTGGGTGAGTTGGGAGGTGGATATCGGAGTTGCAGTTGCGTGTCAGATGCAGAGGTGGGAATAGTTGGAGGGCAGATACTAGGGTGTGTGGTAGTTTGGGGGCAGATACTATGGTGTGGGTGCTTGTGAGGGAAGATACTGAGTGTATGTGGCTGCAGAAGCAGATCCTTGGATATATTAAAGTCATGAGGCAGACACTGGATTGTGTGGTGGTTGTGGGGCAAATTCCGAGATATGTTATAGTTGTTCAGCCAATACCATGGTAGGGGGGTATTGGTGGTTATGGGGCAAAAAACAGTGTATAGGATAGTTGTGGGGTAGATACTGGTGTGTAGGGTAGTTGTGAGGCAAATACTGAGGTAAATTGTGGTTGCAGAGTACATACTAGGGTGTAGGCAGTTTGGGGGCAGATACAGTGGTGGGGTAGTTACAAAGAGAAGGCAGATAATGCAGGATGGGGCAGAATATTGGGTAGTTGTGGAACTGTTATTGAAGTTATGGTGCAGATACTAAGGTGTGGGTGGTTGTGGTAGCAGACTTTGGAGTGGGGTGTATTTATGGGGAAGATATTGGGGTGTGGGGTGGTTGTGGGGCAGATATTCTAGAAACATAGAAACAAAGACTTTGACGGCAGATAACGACCACCTGGCCAACCCAGTCTGCCCATTTTCCTACCTATTCGATAAGCTGCAGATCCTAGTTAACCAACAGCCTACTTCTTCCTGCTCCTTACCACTAAAATTGCCTTATGTCTGTCCCATACATTCTTGAATTCTCCCACTGTTTTTGACCCCACAACCTCCTCAGGAAGGCTGTTCCATGCGTCCACTACCCTCTCTGTGAAATAATACTTCCTACTGTTGCCTCTGAGCCTTCCCCTCCTCTATCTTCAAATTGTGCTCCCTTGTTCTTGCACATCTCTTTTTCTGAAATACACCACCTTCTTGAATGTTGTTAATTCCCTTGAGGTACTTGAAGGTCTCTATCATGTCCTCCTTCTCCCTCCTTTCCTCTAGGGCATACATATTAAACTCCTTTAGTCTCTCCTCATATGGTTTATGGTGCAGACCCTGCACCATTTTAGTTGCCCTCCTCTGGATTGCCTCCATCCTGTCTATGTCCTTGCGGAGATGGGGTCTCCAGAACTGCACACAGTACTCCAGATGGGGTCTCACCAACTGTCTGTACAGAGGGCCAACAACTTCCTGTTTTCTACTGGTGATGCCTCTCCCTGTACATCCCAGTATCCTGCCAGCCCTCCTTACTGCCTTCTCACATTGCTTGCCCACCTTTAGGTCATCTGATATGACTACCCCAGGTCCCTTTCCATATTAGTTGTTAGAACCAAATGCATTCTCTCAAAAGTCCATTTGGTGGACAAAATACACGTTGTTAAACTGCTTGCTTTGTTCTGTGGATAAAATGTATTTTGTCAGAATGCTAACTTCATTTTGTGGACACAATGCATTTTGCCAAACTGCTACGTGTTAAAAACGTTGCCAGCTTATGTCACTGAGGCAGGAACTGACACATTATTTAAAACAGCCCTTCTCCCAAGCCCAACTCCCCCCAAAAAGTCATGCTGATATCTTTGTAATAAAACATCTGCAGTGTAGTTGAGTGCGTGGCATCTTAATAGGCATGGGGTTCTGTGCACATCAGTGACATAGCTATTGTAGTACAGCAGCATTCTGACATCACTAGTGTGGTACAACATCATCAAGAAGTGTACACAGCTGTGAACGGTATACTATAAGGATTCTGAGCAGGATAATTTCCATACAGAATAAGGGTTATTCATATACTAAGTGTAACAATACAGTAGAGAGAAGTGCTGTTCATCAGAATTAGCCCGTGGAGACTGATACTCTAGCATCATTTCCAAGAGCATGGGGGGGGGGGGTTTACAGAGCAGAGCAGATAAAATAGAGTGCACATGTGGTGCCTGACATAGGGTGCCATTGGGACACCCAGGGAGACTTAAGATAATTAGGTGTGCCTTAGGGTGCCCATGTGGCACCCAAGAAGACTTGAGGGACTTGGGACTCCCTCACCAAGGGTATCAGCCCCAGATGAAATGGGCACTGACAGTGGGAAAGCTGACAGAGTTAGGAACTCTTTCAGAATCAAGGGTCCCATCAGGAAGGCCAGGAAAACATGTGGCACTGGCAGAAGACTCCAGCTGGAGCGCATTGGCAGGAGCTGGGTGCCCACTGCTCTCTGGGCTCTGAGGGTGGCCAAAGTCCAGGATGCCTTGAGGACTTGAGAGCACCAAGGGAGACAATAAGAGTGACCTGCTAGGGAAGAACTTCGGGCACTGGGGATAGATACCGAGAGACTGAGATTGGTGGGTCACGTCTGGAGTTGCCTATAGAAGGGGAGTGGGTAAGTGACCACCAGTAGGGTATGGGAACCAAAGGGGGTGTTTCCTCAAGGGAAATAACCCAATGGACTGATGGCCTGTGGTGAGTTCCTGCAAAGACATCAAAGGAGATCCTGGTGAGCGGCAACCCTGGAAACTGGGCCATACAGTGTCATCGCACCTGAAGGCCAAGCAAGAAGATAAGGTAGGGGGCTCCATCTCTAGGGATTAGGAGGGATAGAGGAAGCTACATCCCTCAGCATCAGCACCATCAGTCTGATCTGCCAAAGAAGGGGCCTGAGCAGACAGATCAATGGTTACTGGGCCGCACACATGGCTGTATGTGGATATAACTCTGTAGGCTCTTGCATAAATCTGGACAAGCGGAGAGGGTCAGAGGCTTGTGGACAGGGGAAGGCACTGACCCACGATGGTCTCCCCTGGGCAATAACTTAGCTCAGAAGTGGGACATAGGCCCTTTCAGCATGGCTGAACGTAACAAAATGAACTTTAGGCAGAGGATTATCCCTCGCTTTATTGCCAGTGCCCTTCCTGGGTAAACCTTGCCACAGTGCTTTTGTGCTGAGGTTCTTTTCAAGAAGTGTCATGGTATTTTTAATATCTACCTGAACAACCACCAGAACAGGCAGACAGGACCTCAGTTTAACTACAGTGTCAGTACTTGGATTTAGCAATAGTTCCTGGCATGGGACTAGAACATACAACCTTCTGATCTTACAGATTCAGAGGCAAGTGTGCAACCTGCTGAGCCGCTGACACTGCCCTATACAGATGCATGAATGTATGGAATTACAGATATATAGCTCTGATATGAACAAGGAACAGATACAGGAATATAGGTATTGTATTGTACACTAGAAACTAACTTTAAAAAAAAAATTGGGATCCTTGGATCTATGATGAGTGTACAAATGAATCTTCGGAACTAATCATCAGTAATGGTCAAGTGCTTAGAAGTATTAGGAAAACTAAAAACTTCGTACACACATACCAACAAAAATAGAACCCAGTAATATCTTGCTGAAAGCTTCTTTAGAGCAGCCACATAAATGCAGACAAGATGAAAATCCCAACATTTCACACTTGCACGCTTTGTCAAGAGATAATTAAACCCCCTGCTGTTTATACATTTATAAAGAAATACAATAGACCCTAGGAGTAATTAATACAACATTTTAAAATGTGGAATAAACATCGTTTTAAACAAACTATTTACTCAAAACCATTAACGGATACAAATTCTTAAGTTAATTTACAAGTGCACACTTTATAATGATAAATATACTGACAAATACGGCTCGGTCACACTGCCACAATGAACTGCACTTGCTTAATTTTAACAGCAACTTACCGGTACTGTTACTTCAGTCAAATTACACTAATCAGAGGTAAGGTGTCAGTTCAGTTTTATCATTGAGACCTTTACTTTGGGTAGCCTTAAGCTTAAAAATCCAAACGCCCTTCCTCCTACGAAGCAGATTTACAGCATCCCTTCCCCTCGATTCCCACAGGAATCCTCTCTGTTCCGACAAATGACCACTAGTGATCAGCGGCACTTTGTTTAACTTGCTGTGCTTGTTACAACCAACTGTATAACTTCAGCCCACCTGGTCTGTATTTTTTAATTTTGTGTTTATTTTACTGTTGTATAATCCATTTTACATTGTAATTGTTTTGCCAACTTTGTACCCATTGAAAACTGGTGTCCGGGGGGCGTTAATGAGCAGGTAACTGAGCGGTCGCGTCTCCCGCCTGCTCCGTCTAGACAGCCGTTAATAAAAGATAAAATTGATAGAATTTCTCACCCCAGGGCGGCGAAAATTGTATCAGTAGGTGTACGAGGACATGATGGATGAATTCTTAACCCCCATGCCTTCAAAGTGTCAGCGGGCGACCGGGTAAACTGGAAAGAAGAGTGCACCAGTCTCGGCAGGGGAGAATGCAGGCCTGGTTTCGCTTTCTGCTGCGGAGATTGCGGCGCTCGGAATGGAGCTAACGGGGCAAGTGATTACAGCCCTAGAGCCGCATTAATAAAGCTGGAGGATAAGTAGGATGGCAGGCTGCAGGAGATTCTGGAGCAGCAAGCGCGGCATGGAGCCAGGCTAGCGGAGGCGGAGGAAAGAATCTCGAGACTGGAGGATGAGGTGCTAATGGTCCCTGGGCAAGTACGCGCCCTGCAGAAGCAGCTGGAGGAATTCAAGGAGGCATTTGATTATCAGGAAAATTATCACAGATGACTGAATCTGCGCTTGAGAGGACTGCCAGAGGGGATGGAAGGGAAGGATGTCCTGGATTTTTGTAGCAGGGTGCTGCCAGAGTTGCTAGGCATTAATGCGAAGAATGGCCGAGTGAAAATGGAAAGAGCACACCGGGCGGTTATGCCACGGCCACCCGCGGATCAGCCTCCCCACCAGATTATAATGTGCTTTCATAATTTTCAGGATCGGGAGGTCTTTTTGAAAGAATATCGGATGAAGGGGTCCCTGAGTTTTGAAGGCCACAGGCTGTATCTATCGCAGGACTACTCAGCGCGTCTATTAAAGAAGAGAAAGGCGTTTAATGGGCTTATGGCCCAGTTGAGGAATCTAAAGGTGGAAAACTTCCTCGTGTACCCTGCCACCTTAAAAATCAAACATGAAGGGGCGACATACTCTTTTTGGGAGCTTGAAAAAGTGGAGAAATTTGTGAAGGCCCTAAGGAGAAGAATGAGTTGAAGGACTGACGGTGAGCTGGGAGGAATCTGGTGATCGAGCTGGTTGGAGTTTGCTTCTGGTTGGACCATACTAATGTATGTTTAAAGTTGGAACTGTTTTTTTTGTTCGAGAGGTTGGCGTCGTTGTGCCTTGTTCATCTGAGGGATCCACGAGGAAGGAGATAAGGTCATCAGCTTGACTGTGATCGGAATCGGGAGTGCCTCCCTCTGCCCTGCCTCCTTGATTTCTGAACTCTCTGACTATGGTGGACACGTGGGCTGTGAGAGTCAGAAGACCGGGACTGTAGAGAGAGAGAGGGGGGGGCCTTGAGTTTATCGCCTGGTACTGTAAGGCAGGAACAGGGGCGGGCCTAGCGCGTGTAATTAGAAGGCGCAGCCTGGCCCTCGTGTCCTGGCGATACCCAATATTTTATTCTTCTAGTTGCCTGTGTTAAGCTGAAATCTGGAGCAAGGCACCGCATGCCTGGGGAAGGGAGTCTGAGGTGGCTTTGGGGATGGAGGGGGCGGGGGAAGTAGGGTGAGTTGGGTGTTGGGGGTGGGGTGCTTGTGCTGTAGGGGCAAACAATATGGCTCTGGTGGGTTTTTTTTTTTTTTTTTTTTGCAGGGTCCCTATTCAGAATGAGAGGTGAGGGCTAGGCTAAGGACTGAGAGTGTGGGCACAGACTGACCACTATGCATGAATTGAAGTACAGCGCCTATATTAGAAGGTGACGACGGGGGAGGAAGAGCAGATAGGGTATCTCGATCTGGGTAGAGTGGGGAAGGCAGCAAGATAGGAGATAAAATAGTCTGCAGAGTGGGGATTACCCGTGCCCATGCCTCTTGGAGAGGGACGTTGCCCTTGACTCTCTAGAGGAGAGAGAGAACTATCCGGGGATGAACAGGCCATAACACAGGGAGTGACCCAAGGAGGGTAGGACGGGGGGAGTCGGGGGGGGCACGTAAAACCGGGCCTGGAAGCAAGGAAGGGATGCACAATTACTTATTGGATTGGGGGGGTATATCGGAGGGATAGTGAGTATATTGGAGGGAAAGGGTGTCGGGACAATTGTGGCGGGGGTAGGCAGGTGGCTTGGGTCTGAGAGTCGCTTTGCTGGGGCCACATGGGGAGGATTCTAGTGCAAAGGGAACATGGCTGGTGGGAGGAACGGGCGGACGCAAGGCCTCAGTTGTGGAGGAGCATATTTGTGTATCTGGTTCTTATGAATAAACACTTGTGCTATGCTAGCAATTAGTGCAACTAGTGGGGGAATGCTGAGGGAAGGAGGAGGGGGTTGGGAAGAGGAAAGACTAAAGAGAGAGGGGAGGGTGGTGGAAGGGGGGAGACACGCCAGAGATGTAAAGTTAAAAATGTTTTTTTTTGATAGGGTTACTACTGTTGTTGTTGCTGTTGTTATCGTAGATGTGTGTTCATTTTTTTTTTGGATGCGGTCGACTGTGTGGAAACTAAAGATAATATGTAAGCCTGTGCTCAAGTACCATGAGAAGAAGGAAGTGTGCAGGGGCACATTAAATGGGAAATGGGAGGAGCCTGGAAAGACATCTGCGAAGGGATGGGGGCTGCAGTGAACCTTAACGTTATTTCTTGCAATGTAAAAGGTATAGCGAACCCAGTAAAGAGGACAGCGCTTCTGACTGCACTGAGGCAGAGAGGGGCGCAGGTGGCGATGTTACAAGAGACCCACCTAACGGATGTCGAGCATGCCAAGCTGGTACGAAATTGGGTGGGAAAATGTTTTTCGGCCTCCTACTCCTCCCATAAGCGGGGAGTAGTGATACTTCTGCACAAGGGCCTGATGTTTGAAGTGAGGAGGGTGGTGAGGGACCCAAAGGAGGGCAGATATATCTTTGTCACGGGAACGTGGCAGGGGGAGACAATCACACTTGGCTGTGTGTATGCACCGGCAGTGCATGACCCGCAGTTTTATACCTCTTTGCTGGGCCTGCTAGTCAGGGAACAATTCCGTGGGCTTATCTTAGGAGGAGATTTCAATTGGACCATGGATGTTTGCATGGATCACTCCGCAGGCAAGGGGCGGGTGTCAGAGGCTATGAGTCAATGGCTGGTAGGGATGGCAGACCTAGACATGGTGGACAGCTAGAGAGCGGTAAATCCCAGTGCGAGAGAATACACATTTTATTCCAATCCCCATAAGACCTGGTCCCGTTTGGACTATGTTTTTCTGCCCAGGGATGGGTGGGTGGGATTGAGGAGATAACCCATAGCCCCATTTTCATCTCAGACCACGCTATGGTTGTCCTGAAGATAACCAGGAGGGAGGCGGAGAGCAGACCAGTTACTTGGAAGTTTCCTAAATACTTGATCAAGGACCAGACATTTAAGGAATATCTAGCAGAACAGTGGAAGCTATACACGGAGACGAACTCCACGAGTGAGATCTCTAGTATTACCTTTTGGGAGGCAGGGAAAGCTTTCATGAGGGGGGGCTATAATAGCCTATGTGGCCAAAATTAAGAAGCAGAATAGGAGTAAGAGGGAGGAGCTGGAGAGGCAAGTGAAAGAACTAGAGAAGCGAGTGTGGGGGGGGGAGAAGGGGGGGGAGCTGCTAGATCTTTGGTAACAGCGAAGGAGGCTCTTAATGCCTAGCTAAGGGAGGAGACATGGTTTTATTGCCAAAGAAGGGTGTTCGAATGGGGGAACAAACCAGGGCCCATGTTAGTATGGCTAATGAAAAGGGGAAGGTGCCCTACAAGGATATTGAGGGTTAAGGGAGCGGCGGGACAGGTCTTCACTAGCTTGAGGGACATAGCAGATTGTTTTAGGAGCTTCTATGAAGGACTATATAGGGCGGAATATAGTGGGAAGAGAGAATGCATACAGGAGTTTCTAGATGAAGTACCTTTGCAAAGGGTCACAGATGAACAGAGGGAGCTGTTAGCCCAACCCATCTCAAGAGCGGAAATTTTAAGAGCTATACAGAAATTGCAGGAGGGTAAGGCCAGTGGGCCGGATGGTTTCCCTGTCGAGTACTACAGGATTTTGGGGGGTCAGCTGGCAGACACTTTGTGTGAGGTATTTAGGGAGACAGAGGAGGGTGGAGTCCCGGAGCTACCTGACTCCTGTTATGAGGCAAATATCTGCTTGATACATAAGGGGGTGGTAGAATGAGCTGGACTGTACGGCGTACCGGCCTATTTCCCTCCTCAATGTGGATATGAAAATCCTGGCCAAGGTTTTGGCCATTAGATTAGAAAATATCCTACCGGAGGTGGTTCACCCAGACCAGACCGGGTTCATTAAGGGGCGTCAGTCTTATCATAACGTGAGGAGGCTGCTGAATGTCATATGGCGAGCCGGTCGGGACGGAGGAGGGATGGGTGTGGTCTCCCTAGACGCTGAAAAAGCGTTTGATAGGGTGGAATGGGAGTACTTCTTTGAAGTAATGGCCTGGTTTGGTCTGGGGGAATTGTTCATAGGATAGGTTAAGGCTATGTACCTCAGGCCGAGTGCACGAGTTACAGTTAATGAATGCCTGTCCAAGAGATTTGCCTTGGGGAGGGGTACGAGACAGGGGTTCCCGCTGTCTCCCCTATTGTTCACTTTAGTAATCGAGCCCTTAGCGGCGGCCATATGCCAGCATACAGGGGTAGTAGGGGTAAGGGATGTGGAGGGGAGAGAACATAAGGTTGCGCTATACGTGGATGATATGCTGCTATTTCTGGGAGATCTGCATAGTTCCTTGGTGCACTTGATGAACATTATCGAGAGATTTGCTGTTTTTTCCGGGTATAAGATCAATATCAGGAAATCTGAAATAATGGGATTCCCAGATGTGAGCCAAGAAGTGCAGCGAATGGGATTCAAGGTAACTCAGACAGACTTTAAATATTTGGGGGTCCGAATAGGGCAAAGATGGGGGGAACTGTATAAGCCGAACTACTATCCCCTGATAAAAATGGTCCTGGCAGATCTCAAGCGCTGGACGCCGCTTCCCGTGTCCTGGATAGGGAGGATCAATCTCATAAAAATGAATATTATGCCCCGCATTATGTATCCCATGCAAATGCTCCAGTTGAGACTGACAGTGGGGGATGTGAAACGGTTAGAAAGGGGGTTCTCGAATTTTATTTGGCAAGGCAAGAAGCCTAGAATTAGCTTGAAAAGGCTAAAGGCAGATAGGACTAAGGGAGGTTTGAATTTCCAAGATCTAGGTACATACTACAGGGCGGTGCAGCTTAGAGGGATAGCTGACTGGGTTCATAGACCAGGCGTAGCTAGCTGGGTAGGTCTGGAACAGGAAGGGGCTCCAGGGAGGCTTACAGCTTACCTCCACAGTAGGGGGCTGCGGGCGTACAGGACCCTGGGGGATGGGAACCCGTTAGTTAGGAAATGCTAGAGGCCTGGAACCGCCTGTGGAAGCAGAGAGGATTGGTGTGGAGGGAGACTGTGTTGCTTCCGATAGCGCGGAACCCTTTTTTTGTGCCAGGGATGGAAGACAAGGGGTTCTTAGAATGGGAAAAGGGAGGAGGGACATATATAGGGGCTCTGCTGGAGAATGGAGAGTTAAGCGAGTTTGATAGGATTAAGCGGATTCTGAGGCTGGAGACATCCCAATTGTTTCGGTACTTGCAGGTGAAGGCATCTGTAGGCAGGATGGGAAGGGGAGATAGGGGAGGACTGCACCCAAATAGGATAGAGCAGATGGTTTGCCAAGCCAAGAAAGATGCTAAAGGATTTATTGGAAAAGTGGCTAAACAGAATGAACAGAATTTGCCAGATATGACAGCGGCCACAAGGATTCTGTGGGAGAGGGACTTGGGGCAACAAATTTCAGAACAGAACTGGAAGATAGTCCTAGGGATGCCGGAGGGGATCATGGTGTGTAATAAGTTTAAGGAGGCTTTCTATAAATTTTTGCAAAGAATATATTGGCCCCCGGCAGCGGTTCATAGAGTGCATCCCGCGGTATCACCGCTGTGCCGGAGATGTAACAGGGGATTGGGCACCTTCTTCCACGGCTTCTGGACATGCCCGGTCTTGATTAAATTTTGGGGGGGAATAGTACAGGAGGTGAATAAGGTGGTGGGGGGACGGCTGATTCGGGACCCAATGGTCTGTCTGTTTGGTATAGAGATAGTGGAAGGGGAGGAGGAGTGGGTACCATTGCCGAGATGGATAAGAGTTTTACTAGTATTGGCCAGGCACTGTATATAGAAACATAGAAACATAGACTTTGACAGCAGATAAGGACCGCTAGACCCATCTAGTCTGCCCATTTCCCTACCTACAGGATAGGCCGCAGATCCTAGTTAACCAACAGCCTATATCTTCCTGCCCCCCACAAGAATTGCCTTATGTCTGTCCCATGCATTCTTGAATTCTCCCACAGTTTTAGGTACCCCACAGCTTCCTCAGGAAGGCTGTTCCATGCATCCACTACCCTCTCTGTGAAATAATACTTCCTCACATTGCCCCTGAACCGCCCTCCTTCTATCTTTAAATTGTGTCCCCTTGTTCTTGTAAGTCTCTTTTCTGAAAGATGCTACCTCTTGGACTTTGTTGATTCCCTTGAGGTACTTGAAAGTTTCTATCATGTCCCTCTCTCCTTCTTTCGAAGGGTATACATATTAAGCTCCTTTAGTCTCTCCTCCTCATACGGCTTCTCTTGCAGACCCTGCACCATTTTAGTTGCCCTCCTCTGGACTGCCTCTATCCTGTCTATGTCCTTGGAGATGGAGTCTCCAGAACTGGACACAGTATTCCAGATGGGGTCTCACCAACTGTCTGTACAGAGGGATAACAACTTCCTGTTTTCTGCTGCTGATGCCTCTCCCTATACATCCCAGTATACCCCTGCCTCCCTACTGCCTTCTCACATTGCTTGCTAACCTTAAGGTCATCTGATATGATTACCCCCAGGTCCCTTTCCTGTTTTGTTGTTGTTGCTACCTCCCCACCCATTGTGTATTCTTCCCCTGGGTTCTTGTTTCCCAGGTGCATTATTTTGCACTTTTTTGCATTGAATCCTAGCTGCCATCTGTCTGACCATTCCTCCAACCTTGCCAAGTCCCTTTTCATCCTTTCCACGCCTCCTTGTGTATCAACCCTGTTGCAGATCTTTGTGTCATCTGCAAAAAGGCATACTTTTCCAGTCCCTCTGCAATGTCACTGATGAAGACATTAAAAAGGACTGGACCCAATACTGAACCCTGCGGTACCCCACTAGTAACCGCCCTTTCTTCAGAGTGGACTCCATTTACAATTACCTTCTGTGTCCTGTTGTCCAGCCAATGTTTCACTCCAGGCTACCACCCTGGAACCCACTCCCAGGCTGGTTAATTTGACTAATAATCTTTTGTGTGGGACTGTGTCAAATGCCTTGCTAAAGTCTAGGTAGGCCATGTCCACAGCCCCTCCCTGGTCTACTACTTTGGTCACCCAGTCAAAGAAATCTATTAGATTTGTCTGACATGACCTTCCCGCTGTGAACCCATGCTGCCTTGAATCCTGTGCTCCACTGACCTCTAGGTACTCAACTATTCTTTCCTTCAGAAGTGACTCCATCACTTTCCCTACCACAGAGGTCAGACTGACAGGTCTGTAGTTTCCTGCCTCTGTCTTGGTCCCACTTTTGTGAAGGGGAATCACATCCGCCTTCCTCCAGTCCTCTCGGTACCACACCATCCTCCCATGATTTATTAAAAGAGTAGCCAGTGGTTTCACTAGTTCCTTCCTTAATTTTTTAGAATTTGGGGTGAATTCCATCAGGACCCATTGCTTTGTCCACCTTCAGTTTTAGGAGTTTTTGCAGAACCCTTTCTTCTGTGAAAGGACTGGGATAAACCCCCTATCAAGAGTGCTTCTGTTAATTGGATTAGGCACTTCCTCCTCTTTGGAATACTGAGCAGAAATATTCGCTCAGTATTCTGCTTTTTCACTGTCCCCTCTGCCCACCCAATCGCTCATTCTATTCAGCCTCACTATCCTCCCTTGTCTTTCACGCCGCTGATGTACCTATAAGAGGTTTTATCCCCTTCTTAACTGAGTTGGCTATCTTTCCTCAGTTTGGGCCTTTGCTATTCTGACTTCCCTCCTGCTTCTTTCTGCCTTAACTGGTACAGCTCTCTGTCCTGCTCCTTCTGTGTTTCCTTATACTCTCGGAATGCTATCTTTTCTTCCTGACTTTCACAGCCACCTCTCTTGAGAACCATAGTGGCTTTTTTCTTCGCTCTGATTTGTTTATTTGCTTCACACAAAGGCTTGTTGCCTCTGTGATGGCAGTTTTGATAATTCCCATTGTTGCTCCACACCTCCTTCTAGCCTGTTTGCTAGTGCTTTTCTGAGGCACTCTCCATCTTGCCAAAGTCAGCCCTCCTAAAGTCCAGTACTCTCACTTTTGTATGGCTTGACTCTGTAGCTGAGTTTAACGTGAACCACACTGTTTGATGGTCACTTGTCCCCAGATGGCAACCCACTTCTAGATCTGAGATCCTCTCACTGCCCCTGCTTGAGAGTACGAGGTCTAAGATTGCTCCCTCACGGTGGGTTCGAAACTAGCTGTCTAATGCCTGCCACCTGTAGGGCATCAAGAATGGACCTGCTCTTGGATGTGGCTGCAGCAAATGTGCTCCAGTTAACATCTGGCATATTCAGGTCTCCCATCAACAGTATCTCCCCTTTCTCTGCCATTCTAAGAATGCCTTCCATCATATCCTTGTCCATTCCTTCCCCCTGACATGGGGATCTGTACACAACCCCAATGCGGATTGTGGTGCCCTTTCCAGTCTCCAAGGTGACCCACAGTGCCTCCTCTCCTCCCTGTTTACTCTTTTGTTCAGTTGCTTTATCCTTCCTTTACAAGAGAGCTACTCCTCCCTCTTCTCCCTGCCTGTCTCCTGTAGGTTATGTACCCTGGTATGTTAACATCCCAGTCATGGTTCTCTGTGTACCATGTTTCTGTGACTGCTACGATATCCAGGCATCCCTCTTCCATTAAGGCCACCAGCTTAGGGAGCTTGTTGCCCAGACTATGGGCATTGGTACTCATTACCCTCCATTTCCTGATGGCCTTACCCCCTTTTGCCCCATCCCTGTCCTTCTTGCCTTTGTCACTTTCTCCATTTACCCCTGCCCTTCTCCCTATCGACACCTCCATGTTGGTGTTTGCCACACTTACTACCGTGATTGTTTGGGGGGCTAGGATTTTCCTGCTCCTTTCCAGTGCCTCCCCTTGGCTAGTTTAAAAGCTTTCCACATGAAGCATTTAAACCTATCACCTAGGATCCTGGTTCCCTCCCGGACAGATGCAGCCCATCATGCCAGTATAGGCTTGCATCACTCCAGGTGGACCCCAGTCCCCAGTGAAGCCAAATCCCTGAGCTCCACACCAGTTTTTCAACCACTGATTGAATCCCATGGCACGGAACACCCTAGCCTCTCCTATGCCATAGATGGGTAGCACCTCCGAGAAGGTTACCGCGTGCTACTTGACTAAGGCCCTCCCAATTCCACAAACTCTTCCTGCACTTCTCTAATCCTTTTAGCCAGGTCATTTGTCCCTAGGTGGACAATGACATCCAGCTCCCTCCCTTGTGCAGCTTCCGGCAATCCTGAGGATTCGCTCCTGTCCCTCCAAGTCATGGCACCAGGCAGGCACCTTACCTCCCTCCCTTCCTTGCCCAGTTCTACCTTCCTAATGGAGTCCCCCACCAGGAGTTGTTTCTTCCCCTGCAGGGTCCCTGCCACCCTCCTGTGGGTCTCCTTTGTGGAGGTTCCCAGCATCCTCCTTGGTCTCCACTGTGGTGCCTCCATAGAGGAACCACACTTTGCCAGAATGGCATAGGAATTGTGGAGAGGTACAACTGGAGGATGCACCTCTTCCACCACCCTCACCCTCCCTGAGCCCACTGTGGTCCAACCGCCTCTTTCTTGGCAACCTCTGAGGCAACGGCAGTGGCACTGGTGGTCCCTGGATGGAAGAGGAGGTCCCACAAATCCTGGCCAACTCAGCCTGGAGATGAGCAACCTCCTCCCTCAGCCCAGAGAGGGTGCAGATGGGACAACACCGCATCCTCCAGAACATCTCCCGGAAGACTGCTGCTCCACAGCCACTGCACTGCACCACTCCAATCATGTCTTATTTCTGGCCCCTTAACTGTTTGCAATCCTTACTCTTTCCTCTTTTTTTTTTTTTCTCTCTCCTCACTTTCTGGCTGTGTGCCCTTTAAGCTCCTGATTGTCCTGTTCTGAGACAAGAATATCCTATATTTCTCAGTAGACCACTTACTTGTTCAGAGGCAGACCTCCAGCAGCTAGAGGGGGCTGGAGAGCTACTCTTGCCCTTCTAGGATGGTGGGTCCTTGGTGGTTCTGTGATCACTCACTTCCTGCCCCTAAACAGGAAGTTCCTGTTGTCAGTCAAATCCTGTGCCTATAAAAATAGAACTAGCTTTGGGTGGAGGGAAGGGCAATATAGTCCCAGCAGAGAAGTTCAGTCACACAGCAGTGCTTTCTCCTGGTGTCTTCTGCCAAGCTAAATAGAATACTTGGGTCACGGGGTACGGACCTACGGTTTTGGAATGGAGGAGAATGGTTATCCGCTCTCTGGCACTGGAGAGGCTCACATTGGCCATGAGAAATAAAGAGGAGCTGCTCCTGAGAGAATAGACCCCCTTCCTGGTATCCCTGAGTATGACCGAAAATTTGATGCTCCGTTCAAGGCTCAATATTTAGGCTATTACAGGGTACTGGCTGGCTGTTCCTTGGGATGTGTTCTTTGACACTTGTATTATGAATAAAATAAAAGGGTTCTCCTGGATATTTTACATTTTATTGTGTAGGTGTAAGTGAATATTTGACTGTATAAGGCAGTATAGACTGTAACACACACTCGATTGCATCCAAATGAGTTAATCTAAATGAGTTAATCCAAATGAGTTAAATGGTAATATATGAAAGTAAATACAAAATCACACATGCCCACACAATGCAAAGCATCATGGGTTGCATATGCAAATCACCACAGAACGTTACGCTGGTCCAACTTTAAGCAGAATTGCATAGTGCCGAAAGGCCTCTCACACAGTTTGCAAAGGGTGCTAACAGAAGTATGAAAGTATATGTCATGTGTTAATATAGGATATGTATTCTTAGTGTATTTAGGATGTATGTCTGATTGTTTACTTTATTGTCTTTAGCTATATGTTGTGTATGTGCTGTTTGTAAGAGAAAATTTACAATAAACAGAGTATACAAAAAAAAGAAAACTGGCGTCCTCCCTGTAACTGTGATGAGAAGTCTTTGCAAAAGAGTCGTTGACTCAAAGGTTGTATCCGATCATTTCAATAAATAAATAAATATGGGCTTCAGTGGCATAGTGCATATTACCCTGCACAATAGCCCTGACATGATCACCAACCCTCTCTTTAAGTTTTCACTTTGTGCACCCAACATAAAAACTAAAGCACTTTAGCCAGCCTGGTGGCACAGAGGGTTGAGGTGCTGGACACCACACCTTGCGCCATGCCAGCGACCTAGGTTCAGGAACGACTCGGGCCATCAGGGTGCCGGGTAGGAGGTGGAGCAGGATCAAGCATGCCGATTGGCAGATCTCCTCTCCCGGGGTAGTGAGGGTGGGTTGACACCCCCGTAGTTCCACTCCCACTGGGTGGAGGTCCGGTGGTTAGTGTAGGTGGAGAGGGGGCGGCAAAAAGTTATGGGAGGGTGGAAGGAGTTGAGCTGGCACCACGGGGTGCATGCGTGCCCCCACACGATGGCACAGCCATGTGTCGGGGTCTCGGGAGGCAAGGGGAGAAACCTGTAAAATACCTATGTGTCCCCATCACCAAGTTGGTGGGAGGAGGCGACGAGGACCAAAGAGCTCAATAAAAAAATTAAAAACTAGAGTACTTGTAACTGGCAAGGTATACCAGAAGTATCACAGTTATTAAAACAATCTATGTTTTACTTTTGCACAAGAATAGAATTCTCACATTCCTTGGTGACTGCAATACTGGAGCAAAAGTTACATCTGCCACACCTCCAGCAACCTGAAGGTAATGGAGATAGCCAGGTTTCTTCCTGAGGTGTGGCTTGAAGACTGTGGGTTAACTTATCTCCAAGTTTTGTGGATGCTTAAAACCCATATGTGGTGGATTTTTAACCCACTCACGCAGTCTGGTTTCAATCTGCAAAATCTTCCAACTATTACACAGAATTTGTTCCACTGCACAAGCCTGTGTGCTATATTGTAGGTAGTAACACAATTACACCTTTTTTCTTTTGACGCATTCATATTTTCGGGGAATACAAGAGTTTGTCTGTCAGTGCACACTGCTCTCTGATATTCCCTTTCTTTACACCCCCTTCCCATGTCCCCTATCCAGAAACCACTGTCTTAAAACTGATGTGTTTTGCCTCAGACTTCTCATCAGTACTAGTTTCTACGAATCCTTAAAAACTGACTCAGTGGAATATTGTTTATGGTGTGGCGGAGATGACACGAACTTGACATCAAAAGGTTGTTATGATCTGTAGGTTTCCTAAACAGATTTGTATCCACACCCTGTTGCTGATTCTTAGTTATCACAGTGTCTACAAGAGAAACGTTCTGCTGGCTGCTGTTAACACTGGATCTTAAATTGCCATTGCTGTTTTCTAACTATTTAACAAATTATAATTACTGGTGACCCAGGGATTTATTTAACTCTAAAAACTGATTAGCGTTTTGCTCATAAAAGTTCTAAAACATTGTGAAAATGCATAGCACTTGCCTCACTGTTTAACAAACATAACACTTCTAGAAAACCTATATAAATACTTTCTGTACGGTTAGTATTGTCCCAAGAAAAAAACTGCTAATCAATTACTTAAAACCCTGTGACCATAAATATCAACCGGATTATTGTTTTGTTAAAAATACATAACAACTGGATTTCAGGTACTTGTGCTCCAAAGGCAATAATAACCTGAAATACAGTTGGTATGACACTTCATAATAACTTGAAATCCGGTTGCTATGACATTCCTGAAAGAAACTGTTGCATTCCATTGTTTCATAAAAAGCATTTCAACTGCAGTATTTTCAACTGTGTTTTATTCATGTACAGTTCAATTTCTTCAAAAATAAAGCTGCACTCTAGCTAAAAAGTGTCTTTTTGTTTCAAGCTGCTAGAAATATAGTCTAAACGTCCACACCAGCAATTATAAAAAGTAAAGGATATGTAAGTATAGGTTAAGGATTTTTTTCACACACCTTAGTGTGTGATGACCACATAAACCTCTTGAGCTTTGCTCTCGAGGTTTATGGGTCATCACATACCTCGGATGTGTGAAAAAAATCCATAACACACACTTACCTATCCATTATTCTCTATCTATCAAGTCTTCCTGGCCCTCCACTGCACTATAAACACATCGTCAATATACCACTGCCACAAAGATAGTGTGGAGAAGTAGGGATTCAGTACATCCAGGAACAGCGGTGTCGACGACTGATTCACAAACCAAGTTTACAAATTCCTCACAAAATTCTGTTGAGTCAACAGTTTCAAATCTAAACCCACATTTGTACCTATTATTAATAATGTGGTTTCTGTGTTTGTTAAAGCCTTTGAGCAGGGTTTGGATAGACATATGTCACAGCGGTATTCACCTCGGTAAGTTAATATGGAGTAAACAGGAATTTGAAGCTTTAAACTCCCTCGGTACAAATGAGCAGATTGCTATCAAACAAGCTGAAGGGGGGGGGAGTGCAGTGGTAATGAATACTAATTATGTTCAGGAAGTTAAAAGGCAGTTGAGCAATGAAAAATTTGATAAGATTTTACCATCTGATCCTACTCATAACTTTAAATCAAAAATTTACTCATATGTTTTTGTTGTCTGTAGCCAAGGTCTGATTGATGAATCTACTTGTGATTTCTTAATTACACCCCACCCGATGTGCCCTACTATTTATGTTTTGCCCAAGGTACACAAAAATCTGCAATTACCCCCAGGGTGCCCCATTATATCAGGCATTAATTCCCTTACAGAACCCTTGTCTAAATTTGTCAATCACCACATTAAGTCATTTGTGGGGGATCTAAGATCTCATCTAAAGGATACTAGGGAAATGTTAGGTTTATTACAGGATATATTAGTCGAGGAAAGAGATTGGCTGGTGACTCTCGACGCCGAGTCCTTTTATACCAACATTCCGCATGCCAAAGGGCTGTTTGTTATTCGTAACTTTCTTAATAGAAGGGTTCAGTGTAGTATGCCTCCGACTGAAGTTTTGATAAAATTGACCTGTTTTGTTCTGGAATGCAGTTCTTTTACATTTCTGGGAGAATGTTTTTTTTTTTACAAATTAATGGAACTGCCATGGGGGTAAAGTCTGTTCCAAATTTTGCAAATTTATTGGGGACTTTGGGAGGAGTCTGTGGTGTACAATAAGGAAAACAATCCCTACATCTCCAAAATATCTTTGTGGAGGAGATATAGTGATGACGTGTTTATGGTGTGGGGGCAGGGGACAGGCAGGAAGACTTGATGTCATTTGTTAAATATTTGTAAAGCAGCAATGACACATTAAGATTCAGTGTTAACAGCAGCCAGCAGAATGTTTCTTTTTAAGACACTGTGATCACTAAGAATCAGCAACAGGGTGCGGATGCAGATCTATTTAGGAAACCTATGGAGTGTAACAACCTTTTGCTGGCAAGTTCGTGTTATCCCCACCACACCATAAACAATATTCCGCCAAGTCAAGGATTCATAGAAACTGTGGTACCAATGAGAAGTTTGAGGCAAATGCATCAGATTTAAGACAGAGGATTCTGGATAGGGGATATGGGAGGAGGTGTATAGAAAGGGCATATCAGAGAGCAGTGAGCACCGACAGGCAAACTCTTGTTTTCCCCGAAAATATGAATATGCTCAAAAGAAAAAAGGTGTAATTTTGTTACTACCTATAGCACACAAACTACTACAGTGGAACAAATTTGGAGTAATAATTGGAAGATTTTGTAGACTCAAACCTGACTTCATGAGTGGATCACAAATCCACATGTGGGTTTTAAGCATCCACAAAACTTGGGGATAAGTTAACTTACAGTCTTCAGTCACACCCGGTAGAAACCTGGCTACCTCCGTTACCAGCAGGTTACCACAGGTGCGGCAGAAGTAAGTTTAGCTTCAATATTACAGTCACCAAGGAATTTGAGAATCCTACTACTGGGGAAAAGCATAAAATACATTGTTTTATTAATTGTCAATCAATCAATCAATCAAGTCTTTATTTAACCAGGCATTCATCATTGAGCAGAAGCTCATTTGCCAGATGGACCTGGGTGGAGCATGATAATTGTATATACAGGTCAACACTGGTATTTACAAGGCAATACAGATAATACTGTTTACAGAAAGGAAGAAAAAGAAGTTCATATGTACATAGAATTATACAGATATTGTACAGATTATAGGGTATTTACATACATAGAAGTGTCTATAGGAAAATAAAGCAGGTTATCTAAGGTTGCAGGAGGAAGTAACGGAAGAAAAAAATAAAAATATAAAATTGTGATACTACCAATGTGGTATACCTTGCCAGTTGCAAGTGCTCTAGTTTTTATGTTGGGTGCACAAAGCTAAAACTTAAAGAGAGGGCTGTCGATCATGTCAGGGCTACTGCGCTGGATAATGTGCTATATGCCACTGCAGCCTATATGAAAAATTCACTAAGCCCCACTGATCAGCAGTGGTCATTTATGGGAATAGAGAGGATGGCTCTGGGATCGAGAGAAGGGGATGCTGTGAATCTGCTTTGTAGGAGGAAGGGCTTTGGGATTTTTAAGTTTAAAGCTACCCAAAGTAAAGGTCTCAATGATGAAATTGAACTGACACCTTACCTCTGATTAGCGTGATTTGATTGACGTGACAGCACAAGTAAATTGCTGTTAAAATTAAGTAAGTGCAATTCATTGTGGCAGTATGATGGAGGTGTATTTGTCAGTATCTTTATTCTGCTGAAGTGTGCACTTGTAAATTAACTTGAGAATTTGTATCCGTTAGTGGTTTTGTGTAGATAGTTTGTTTTAACACAGTGTTTATTCCGCATTTTAAATGTTGTATTAATTACACTTGCGGGCTTTTGTAGTTCTGTATAAATGTGTGAATGCCAGGGGGTGTAATCATCTCTTGACAAAGCGTGCGAGCGTGAAATATTGGGATTGTTGTCTTGTCCATCTGCTTTTATGTGGCTGCCGTAAAGAAGCTTTCAGCAAGATATTATTGGATTCTATATTTTGCTGGTGTGTGTGTGTGTGTGTATTTTAGTTTTCCTGCTTGCAGTATTACGGATGCACCACTGGACTCTTGAGCTGACTTCATCGTTGTTCCTCTGCTTAGAAGTATCCTAGTGTGCACGGTTTGTTATGAGCATTAGGTGGACTCTCGAGACACCCAGAGGACTTCATAGGTAACAAGTGCAAGGGAACTCCCAGGAAGCAACAAGATACCCCTAGACATGGGAGGATCTCTGGACGATGTTCGCCACAGTTCCTGGGCAACAAAGCATGAGTACACACACACACCTACGCCTCCTGGGGGGTTATATACATATGTATATAGAATAATGTATGGACAACCATGCACAGCGAGGCTGTGTTTCCATAGAAGGTCTGTGAGGGCATTATAGGCTCATAGGCAGAGCAAAGCTCAAGAGGTCACTGATGTATTCTCAAACTTGAGACAGAAACACATGCCGAGTTTTGTGTGGTTGTCCCCAGTCTTATTAGTTACTACAGCTGCCAGACAGAGTTAAAGTGCTACGCAAACTGACGCTGTCATCCATGTTGGTTTGGTTGCGTTTGGAACGTGAACACCTTAGAATTCACACAACAACACTTTAGAAGGTGCACAACCATCTGGGACCTGCACAACAGGGGTTTTGAACTGACTGATTTCCATACAACACGAGGTATGTAACAATATACTATATAGGGGACAGGTAATGGCCTAAGGTGGAATATGCCCTTTCCCTTCATAAGTGAGGGCCAGGGGCAGGACCATAACTCAAGAGCTGCGAAGGCAGGAGTGAATCAGTGTGCCCTACTGCTCTTAATTATGGAAGTGACTGAATATTGTATTGAGTGATTTAACAGTCATTCTCAAATCTCAGTGTCATAGGTGTTGGGGGGGGGGCTGGTTGCCCATAAACCCCCTCCCATCTTGCTTCAATTATGTTTTCATTAAAAAAATGTTTCCACAACTGGACTACAAAATGGGATTTCGTTAGTGGCCCCCCCCCCCATGTCCAAATCCTGGTTACACCCCTGAATATTGCTGTACAAATTTGTTTGTTACACCTCACCTCCGCTCTGCCAGGCTTAAATGATGGCCCCGTCCCTCTCCTCATGAAGTACATTGCATAGTTTTTTTTTTGAGTCAGCCTTATACATATGTATCCCCAACAGGGGTGCCAATAGAAATTCCTGGGCCCCCGGACACACCTTTAGGACTGGGCCCCCCTTAGCCTCACATCCCCTGTTTATAGGTCCCCCTGTGGGCCCCCCTAAGCCACTGGGCCCCGGACAGTTTTCCCCCTTCTGCTGCCCTGATCCCTAGCAAATAAAAAGAACATGTTTTTTTTTTTAACAAACTGCTGATGTACGCTCTAAAGGGTTAAGCTGATGCTGAGCGAGGTTTTCCTGTAGAGGTCAGTGTGTAGATTGCAGATCAGCAGGGAAGAAGCAGTGCGAAACGCTGAAGTAGTGGTAGTGGCAGTGAGCGGGCGGTGTGTGTACAGTATGTGCGAGGGGCTCGGGGTGAGACAGGGTGCATCAGCTGCAGGCTCCGGGGCTGGCAACCTTTGACTAAGTTCCTCTGCAGCTCACAAACTGCATTCCCGTCCTGCCATACAGAGCGAGAGAGGGGCGTCCTCGGCTCGAACCGGGATCATCGGTAGCCTGTTTCTAGGAGTGCACGGGAAAAAAAAAAACACGAAACTCAGTTATAAAGGGGAAAACATATATGCAGTCAAAAGAGGTGAACAAATATCTAACGGCTGCAGCAGCTATGGAAACGCCTGCGACTCCGATGTGAGAAGACGGAATCAGGAAATCAAGAGAGAGAGAAAGAGAAATAGTTTGAATGAGAATTGTATTTCCGGCTGAGACACGTTCAAGAACCAGAATAATCCCCCCCGCAGGAGCCGCCTAACTGGGAATTCACCGGGAGCGACGAGGGAGCTGGGCACACGTTTTGGAGAAGGGAGAAGTTTGGGAAGGAGGACGGTGCGGACTCGGTCGCGGACGGGGAGGGAGGTGACCGGAATGGACCAGCGAAAGGATCGGCGTGTGCATTTTTGGTAAGTTCTACCACACCTTGTGACTCGGTAAAATGAACAGAAGAGGGCTGCTTTTACGTTTTTTAGACCTCCTTTGATTAACAAGAAAGTATCAATGGTGTCTAGAAAAAAGTCCAACTTTGGTGGCCAGCTGGCCATGTGGCCACCAGACTCAAATGTTAGTGGTGGACCTGGTCACAGCTGCTGTATTGGTGACTAGTTCGTGCAGTTGTGTGGCATCCTCAAAACCTAGCCATGTCCATTTAGGCATCATTTTTGGTGGCCACTGACAATTTTAAAGTAGCCATTGGCTACCTAGGTCACTAGATTTTTATTTATTCCTAAACAGCCTTTAAAATTGCTGAGTGAATCATAGTTAAACTTACTAGACTAATTGTTTTCCTTAGTCTTTGTTTCCATTTATTGTATCTTTTAACATGGGGGGGATCTTGGCAATTTTCACCATTTTTTTCTGAGAAGTGGTCACTGGAAGCTAGTCCCTCTAGATAGTAAATGAATACATACAAAATCTTGTAGCACTTGTAAGGCAATGAAATGTAGAAGAAATAAATATGGGCACCAGCGAGTTGTAGCAGCCCAATAAAAATAAACAAATCCATTCCAGTGTTCTGATGATGACATCATAAACCACGAGAGTGAAGTGCAAGTGGTTTATAAATGTTTTTGCATGGGTGACATGTGATGGCACCATAACCCCACGATGATGTGATGATATCCTTACTTTAATAATTTTTATGACCAGTCTAAAAATAAAGTCCTTTCCAGTTACTCATTTCAGTTGTTCACCAAGGATTTAGAGGGGCCAGGGATTGCAGGCGTGACCACAGGGATTTCTTCACCCCCGATGTCTAGTATGACTCCTAGGAACCTCTAAACCAAAGCTTCACTAAGATTTGATAATATAAAGTTTAGCAGGTGAGGTGGGGTAGCTTTGTGACTCCTATAATTCTGCTGAAATGGGATCTTGCAACCCCTGTGATTCTGCTGAAATCGGCTGTGCAGCCACTATGATTCTACTGAAATGGGATTTGCAACTACTGTATTTCTGTTGAAATAGGGCTTTGCAACCCCTGTGATTCTGCTGAAATGAGCTTTGTATGAGTGCTGAAATTGGGGTTTACAGTTCCCCTAATCTGAGTGATGACATGAGTTTTGTTACCCCTATGAGTGCTGAAATTGGGCTTTGCAACCCCCATGTTCTGCTAAAATGGGACTTTGCAACCCCTATGCATCAGTTGAAATGAGGCTTTGTAGCCCTACGTTTCTAATGAAATGGAGCTTCGTAATACTATGCTTCAGTTAAAATGGGGCTTTATAACCCCTGTGCTTCTGTTAGAATGGGGCTTTACAGCCCTTTGTGTATGTTGAAATGGGGCTTTTATATGCTATAATGTGGCTTTGCAACCTTAACAGTTTTTATGAAATGATGCCATGGGATCCCAAATCCTCCCTTTTCTGCTCTCCCCGTGTCTCTGGCGCCCTGGTGCCCTTTGTACCAAAGCACACCTGTTTCTCAGGTGCAGCAGTTGCCCCAAGCTATCGAGCTTCCCCCGTGGTTTATGCCTGCTGCTGGGGAATTGGGGTGGTTCTTCTAGCATTGCCTTTTTTTTTTTTTATTTAATATAAATATACAGATTTTTATCCTCATCTCAGCCACACATTACCCCTCCCGGCCCCAAGTGATCACCCAGTATCATCATTAATTAACCTTGCCTGGTTTTGATGGTAATTAAATTGAAAAATGTTACTTGTGGTTTGATGGGGAGCTGCCAGACGCCACCTCCTGCCCTACAACCATACACTCGCACACCTCCCTTTCCTAGAGTTTTCATGACTGCCTTCCACCCTTCCCCCTTGTCCGGTGCTCTGCCTCTGGTGTGGCTGTTTTAGCTACCAATTTCCTTTAGCCTTGAGAAACCTCTAGCACCTCTACTGAGAAACTTCTGGCACCTCTACGCGGCGAGGTTAGAAATCCAGACGAAAGATTCAAGCCATAGTAACTCAACAAAGTAATGTTGCACAAGCATTTAGACACTGGTAGCCACACATTGAAGTAAAACTAATATAAACCAGCTGTAATTCACGTGTGTGATGTCCTGTTGGAGAACTGTCTCTTTTTTCAATCAAGCTATTATCTGTCTGTCATGGGAGCTGCCCTCCAGGAATCCTAACAGTTCCAACATTGGGTGACATTCAAGTGATGTGGAGCCACGAGAGTATCAGGGGTATCGGGGTGAGTGGGGTTGGGGGAGATTGTCATAGCTTCAGGTGTTTTTTTTTTTTCCGTATTCTTCCCCTGCCCTCCTATTTCACCCCCCCCGCTCCATATTCTTCCCCTGCCTTCCTACCCCCCGCTGTGGGTAATGTTCGAATCCCTCAGTGTCCCGTGGAACAGACGGCTCCTTGGCCCACCACAGGGGCGCTAGGGATGTGAGAAGTGGCACCTCCCTTCCTTGGGTATGAAATGCTGTCGTCAACAGCACCCCTACCATGGGCTGCCAGACAACAGGGATCCTGGGTTTCTTCCTGAACCCAAATCGCTAGTGTAGTGTGCTACCACACCTGGGCTACCGGTGTGGTTCTGAACTATCATTGTTTGTTATGTCATTGAATCACAGCTTTTCTAACTGATCATGCCAGCAATAACACGCAACAGGGTGTATGGTTATGCTAAATTACTGTACATCCCAGGTGGGTTGTGAGGCACGAGGTGGAGCAGAGTGCCTCCAAAAACATGGGAAATGCAGTCCTTTGTTACGTTACCACATACTCTGGACTGTGTCATTGCACTTATAAAATGGTTTTAAAAGATATAAAATAAGAAAAAGGAAAGTAAAATCTGAACTGTATGATAATGTGAAGTCACATGCCCAGTTTTGACCAATTAGATTACTTGTTTGATACAAGCCATTGTTTTTTTTTTTTTTTTACTTTTTGGTGTATTATTATTTATGTTTCCTTGCTCTCTGACTGTCCTCTTTTGTGGCTGGTCTCTCCACCCCATCACTTGCCTTTTCCCTGGACTTACTCCTTCTCCTTCTGTGTGTTACCTTCCATGGTGGAGCCACGGGGGGGGGTCATTTTTATGTGGTGGCCAGTTCATTTAAATGGAAAGGGGGAGCCGAAGTCAACAGCAAGGGGCCTGCAGGAGACCATCACCATGCTGCAGCATTCAGTGTCTTTTTCTGTTTTTCTGGCCCTTTTCCCCAAAGACACTGGTGGCAAGGGTGTGCAAGTATGAACATGCAAGTATGCAGTGTGTAGCACCAGCCAGTATCCCTCCCTCCCAGCAGTACTGTCGTGTAGTTCCACCGGTGGTGTCCCAGGTGCCATTCACACAGCTGGATCTAGCACCCACCCTCCTCAGAGGAGAACATGCACTGGGATACCTGATCTTTACTCCCCCTGTGCTCGCTCCCGATGACTCCGGCTCGTTCCCGAACTCTGGTCGCTGCTGTTGACGGGCCTTTTTAGTTTTTTTTTTTTTTTTTAACTTTTTGTTTATTTTTGTGGTCGCTGTCCAGATGCTCTTCTTTCCTGAGCGACCACCCAGCCCTGTCTCCCAGACCTGTGACCTCCACAAACCCCACTGCTACCGCCAGGGGAGGGGAGGGGATAAAAAGGGACAAGTTGCCTCCCCAAAATTTTGGTTCTGTGGTGGGAGACACCAGTGGGCTGTGCAGGGTGCCTGAGGGTGCTGGGTTGACATCCAGTCAGAGTGGGTTTTGCTGGTGCTTGTTCCCTCAAAAACCTTGCTGGACGTCTGTCTGCTTGGAGCCCAGTGGGGCATGGCATACACGATGACTGCCTGTCCAACATACACACCCCTCCTGTGTGCCTCTACTCCACTGCAGTCTGTGGTCACTCAAGTGGCAGTATGGCGGTGGAGACAGCAACCCTCTCTCCCAAGAGGAGGAGAGTGTCCTTTGGGATACTCAGTCCTCCTCCATCTGCTGACCGTCTCATTCCAGACCCTTGTCTCAGGCAGTGTTGGGTAAGTTACTTTTTCTATTACTTTTGGAAGCTTGTTCCAGAAAGCTCTGTGCAGTCACTAGCAAGGATGGAGAAGTACTGAAAAAAGTAATACACCTTACAGTTACAATTACTTATGTCTTTTTATACAAAAGTAATACATAACTGTAACTGATTACATTTATTTGAAAGTAACTAACCTGTTACTTTCAAATAAATGTCATCTGTTATAGTTTTTTATTATGTTTGTATTGTTTTAGTATAAAAAGAAATAAGTAACTGTACCTGTCAGGTGTATAACTTTTTCTAGTACTTCTCCATCCTTGCTAGTGACTGAACAGTGCTTCCTAGATCAAGTTTCTAAAAGAAATAGAAAGTAATAGAAAAAGTAACTTACCCAACACTGGTCTCAGATGGCAGTGCCCCTACTGGCTGCACTGTCAGGTTGACTGACTGACTGGCTTTCTTTCTTTCAAAAGTATCGTCAGGAAAGATATACTGGGTTGATAACAGCACGTTTCTAGAAGTGCCCAGGGAAGGGGGAAGGGAGGACGATGAGGAACACTAAGACCAATAATAATAATGATACAATAATTCAGTAACAACAGTAGTACAGTATTAGGTGAAGAAGTATAAATTACAATCGTGCAAAGACAAGGAAGAGAAAAGTAGAAAAAAAAATGCAATAAGGAGATGGAGGATAACATTTGCAATGTGCAGAGGCAGTACTGAGTTACATAGAAACATAGAAGTTGATGGCAGATAAGGACCGCAAGGCCCATCCAGTCTACCCATTTCTTTTTCTACCTTATAAATGTGCCATCGGCCTCTGCTCTGTCAGTGGCCTATCTATTCATACTCATCTGTGTTGCTCCCTTATGTCTATCTCATGCCTATTTGAAGCCCTACACTGTATTCATGGCCACCACTTCCTGAGGTAGTCTGTTCCATGCATCCACCACCCTTTCTGTGAAAAAGAATTTCCTCACATTCCCCCTTAATCGGCCTCCCTCTAGTCTCATGCTGTGTCCTCTTGTCCTGCTATTTTTCTTATATTTAAACATGTTAGACTCTTTCACCTTGTTAATGCCCTTAAGGTGTTTGAATGTTTCGATCATATCCCCTCTCTCCCTCCTTTGCTTTGTTAAAGAGCAGTTGACATGTTTTCATGCTTCAGGCAGGCAACTCGTACCATGTAGTTGCCTGCCGTATGAGCTTTGTTTAGCCATAAATGGAATTTTTTGGTGCACAGGATAAAAAAAATAATTTGGCTTATAAAGCCTGCCTCATAACTCCCTGATATGAGCCGAGCGCTGCAGCCTCACCCCTGAAAATGGCCGAATCATGACATGAGGTAGGGAACGGGACTGCAGGCAGTCCGTGAGTTGGTAATGGAATGGGTGCTAGTACTGAGATGTCGAGCAGGCATGCAGCACTGCAGGAGCTATAGCTACAGCCCCATACATGTATACATGCCTGCAAAGATAATCTCAATACATTTAGGTAGCCCTCCCCATTCCATTATTAGCCCTTAGACTGCCTGCAGCCCCATTCCCTACCCTCGTGTCATGATTCGCTATTTTAGTTGGGGCTGCACTTGGCTGCTGCCTGGCTTGTATCAGGGGTTACGAGCCTGGCTTTACGAGCTGAATTTCTTTTATCCTGTGCACCAAAAATCCCATTTATGGTTGGGGACCGCCTTAATGCAAGCAAATTACATGGTATGAGTTGCCTGCCTGGAGTGTGTCGGTAGCTCTTTAACGGTGGGAGCAAAGGTTGTCAGTTGGGGGTAGTGAAGAGGGGACTACACCAGTGTAAGTGCATTGTGAAGGGGGGAGCAGAGGTAGCTGGGTGGTGGGCAGCAGCCCAGGGACCAGTATCGGGGCAGCTGCAGGAATGAGTAATGAAGCCACGGAGGAGGGAGGGGAGTGACTGGTGGGAAGAGGCAGAACAGATGGTAAGGCCAGGGGAGAGAACCCATAGTTTGGAGAAACGGAAGGAGACAGCAGCTTGACCAGCAGTAGATTTCCTTGAGGGGAGTGCGAGAGAACGATAGCCAGAGTTGTGAAGGGTTAAAAAGTGGTTGGGAGGGGGCAGAAGGAGGTAGCAGGGATGGGAGCCAAGCCAGTGTTTAGAGATGAAGGAAGCACAAGTGGCGAGGTGGCTGGACTCAAGGGAGGGGCAGGAGAGTGAAGAGTACAGGGAGCAGTGGTGGGTGTGAGTGTATGGGGTACAGTCCAGAGCAAAGTGGCAAAAAGGAGTCAACGAGGGTTTCCGGTCTGGCCAGGGTGGACTTGGGAGCAGTACTGCATCCTATGTTACCTCAGTCGAAGATGGGGAGTGTCATGTTCGAGATGATCTCTCGATGTGCATGAAGTGGGATACACTCTTTATTCCTGTAAATCGCACCAAGTTTCTGGGGTCAAAATTGGCATCGGCCTACTAAATAAATGGCAGTAGATTCTGTATTGGGCTAGTAAAAAAATAATTTTTCTTAAGTAACCTTGTACAGGAGCAGGTAATATTTCAATAAGTACACCAGCTGGGCCAGTAGAAAATTCTCAGGGGCTGGCCTGCCAGCACAGCAGTGGGATTTCCACTTGCGATGCCGACGACCCGGGTTCGGGAACGGACCCGGGAGTCGGAGGACCGGCCAAGGGAGAAGGATCGAGCGTCTTAGGGACTGCTTTCCTCCGGGGGGAGGGAGGGGAAGAGTGTCCGGTGCATCCTTGACCCCTAGTGGAGGCTAGGGGGTACCGCTGTGACCAGCGGGGGGGGGCAGGGCGAACGCTGGACATCATTGTATGTCCCCATCCCCACGGATCAAGCAGTTGGGGGGGAAAAAAGCCGCCCCCCCCAGCATGACAACCGTCCTCTGTCTCTGACATCTTCCAGGGAGGGGCGTTCCCATGGCCCTGACCTAGGGGGTAAGCTGGGGCTTTGCCCACAGCGTCCGTTGGGGGGAGCCCCAGGGGAGCAAGCTTGGGCATGGGAGCAGCAGGCAGTGAGGGTCCGAGCTAAAGGGGGAGCCGGATAAAAAAAAAAAAAAAAAGAAAATTCTCTGGGGCTAGTGGATTTTCTCAGTCATTAGCTCTGCTAGCTAGTGGCTGCAAAACTTAATTTTGACCCTGAGTTTGGGGTGCAGCTTCTTGTGGATGCCATTCATATGTGCTGAGATATCGAGGTGCCGCTCCAGCCAGAACCTGTGCTTGAACAATTGCTGCACCATCAACGGCATGGCAGGAGGAGAGATGGGTGAGTCTGGTGAGCTTTTGCCTAGTGCCAGAAGTCATAGAGACCATTTTCATAGTGATGAGGGACAGCTGATCTGACAGTCACCAGTGCTGGATGTTCATAAAGTCCAGTTGGAGCCTGGCCATGAGGTCAGAGGCAGAGGAGCTTGAGTGAAAGAGTACTATGTTATTTGCACATATATTGTAGCACGGTAGTGCTACCATAGTTAGGGTTGAGTGCCCCATTTAAGGTTAAATGGTGAAACCTTTATTTATATGTGTGTGTGTGTGTGTGTGTGTGTGTGTGTATATATATACAGTGACTTGCAAAAGTATTCAACCCCTTGAAAGTTATCAGATTTGTCTGGATTACAAATGAGACTTACATATATCATTCCAGTCAGTATTTTTATTGCAAACTCATATGCTCTAACAGTATATTGTCAAAGCCAAAATTAATTATCCGTCAGCAGATCTTTTAAAGAAAATTAAAAACTGGAAAATGCTGCTTGCAGAGGTATTCAATCCTCACAGTAGTATTTGGTAGAGCCACCTTTTGCTGCAATAACAGCTTTAAGTCTTTTGGGGTAAGTATCTACCAGCCTTGCACACTGTTTGGGAGTGATTCTTGCCCATTCTTCTTGGCAGATTTGTTCCAGGTTGTTCAGGTTGGTTGGGTGACGCCAGGGACCGCAATTTTCAAACATTGCCACAGATTCTCGATGGGATTGAGATCTGACTTTGACTTGGCCACTGTAGGACATTCACCTTTTGTTGTTTAACCACTCCTGTGTTGTTTTGGCCTTGTGCTTGGGATCATTGTCCTGCTGAAAGGTGAAGTTTCTCCCAAGCTTCAGTTTTTCAGCAGACTGAAGCAGGTTCTCTTGCAGTATCTCCCTGTATTTTGCTCCATCCATTCTTCCTTCAATTTTAACAAGATGCCCCGTCTCTGCTGATGAAAAGCATCCCCACAGCATGATGCTGCCACCACCATACTTCACTGTAGGGATGGTGTTTCTCGAGGCATGGGCAGAGTTAGGTTTGCGCCACACATAGTGCTTTGAATTTTGGCCAAAAATCTCTATCTTGGTCTCATCAGACCACAAAACCTTGTGCCACATCTTAGCTGGGTCACTCTCATGCTTTCTGGCAAACTCCAGACGTGCTTTTTTTTTTTTTTTTTTTTCCTTTCCTCTTTATGTCCCCTTCTCGCTGTGCTGGATTCCTTTCTTCGGGGATCCCTAGGCTGTGTATTCCCATAGTTCCGCCCCAGGTACCTCCCCTCGGGTGCTGGTTAGCCTTACCCCATCCTGCCTGTTTACCCTGGCGGGAGGAGAGGGACCCCCAGTCCCCTCTCCCCCACACTTTCAAGTACGCATCGGAAGGCCTCACCAGCCCATCTATGGAGCCTGGTTAAGGGTTTTCCTCGACAACCGGGTCCCGCCTACAGGATCTCAGCACGGGTATTTTCCGCTTTTCTGGTCCCAGCCCACGGGTGTCTGCACGCGAGGGAGCTAAGGAGTGACTCACGCCGTGACGCTACAATGCTCCGCCCCGGCAGACGCCCTCCCTCCCCTTATAGGCCGTCTCACTGCGCCTTCACCCGTGGTCACCCAGGTGGCAGTATCACAGCGGGACCTGCATCCCACCCCATCTGGAGGAGGAGAGCAGCCTCTGGGCGCTCAATCCTCCTCCCCCCAGCCGGCCCTCCAGCTACCTGAGTCCATTCCCGAACCCGGGTCGCTGGCGCCGCATGCGGTAGCCCTACCGCTGCGCCGGCGGGCCGGCTCTCAGACGTGCTTTGATATGGTTCTTTTTGAGTAATGGTGTCTTTCTAGACACCCTCCCATACAGGCCAGTATTATGCAGAGCTCTTGATATGGTTGACTGGTGCACCTTCACTCCACTCTCAGCCACTGAACTCTGTAGCTCCTTCAAAGTGATTGTTGGCGCCTCTGTGGCTTCCCTCACTAGTCTCCTTCTTGTTCGGACGCTGAGTTTTGAGGGACGGCCTTGTCTAGGTAGTGCCTGGGTGTGATGCAGCTTCCTTCCTCGCTATTGATCCAACAGTACACACTGGGATATCCAAACACTTGGATATTATTTTGTACCCTTTTCCTAATTTATGCATGTCTATTACTTTATCTCTAACTTCCTTAGAATGCTCTTTAGTCTTCATTTTCACACCCTTCCTTCAGATTCACAGTCTGACCAATGGTCATTAAACTGAGGGGGGGTTTTATCCAGAAAATGTGAGCTACTTTAATGTTTCAGAGGTGAGGCCAATTGTAAGCCAATTGTGTCCTCGTTAGGGCAATATTTTTCATCTGTGTAAACTTGGAGCTTCCAGAGCACAGGGGTTGAATACTTATGCAAACAGCATATTTGTTGTTTTTCTAAAAAATATTTTCTAACATAAAACCGATGTCACTTTAAAATAATTATTTTGAGGGTCAGTCTTTTTAAATAAAATATTACACAGAACAAAATCTCAATGTATCATTTGTCATTCAGACATCTGACAACTTTCAAGGAGGTTGAATACTTTTGCAAGTCACCGTGTCTATGTGTATGTGTATGTGTGTGTGTGTGTGTGTGTATGTATGTATGTATGTATATATATATATATATATATATATATATATATATGCAGATTACACAGATAGATGTATTGATGGACGCAGAGGAGCGGGCAGTGGGGAGGTTATTCAGGAGGCAGGAGAAAAGTATTGAGCAAAGGACAGACCATTGGGGGACGCCTGAGCTGATGGGGAGTGGGGGAGAGATGGATTCTCCAATATGGTCAGCTTGAGACCTGCCCTCAAGGTAGGAGCAGAGCCAATCGACTGACGAGTCAGTCCCGTAGCCCTCAACTTGTCTAGAAAGAGTGGGTGGGCAGTGGTGTTGAAGGCTTTATCCAAATCGACAAGAATGGCAGAGGTACTAAGCCCTGATGCATGCTAGATGGAATGGAGCCAGTAAGCCAGAGAAGGGAGGTTGAGGTGGAGTGGGACTTATGGAAGCAGACTGGAAAGGGGTGAAGGAGGAGGATAAATCAAGGAAGGGGAGAGCTGAGATAGCACACACTGTCTTCTTGGATCTTATTTATTTCATTTTGTTAACCAGGTAAGCCCGCTGGCTGAAAAGGTCCCTTTTTCAGGAGCGACCTGGAATTAGTTGCATAGAATCCTATTGGGTACAGAACATTTAGATGGTACAAGACAGGTTTTGGGTATAATCACGGTGACATTAGAGGTCTAAACACTTGAGACGACATGCAGTAATATTAGCCAGAGTGGGGAGCAGGGAGATAGGACGATAGTTGCCAGAAGAGGTGGAGTCACCCCCTTTAGGAAGAGGGATGACTGTGGCCTGTTTCCAGTTGTCAGGGAAGGAGAGGCTGAGAAAGGAGGTAATAGGTAGAGGAATGGCAGGGGCTAAGAGAATGGAGATTGGTGTCAAGATCATCGGGACTCGTATGCTTGTCGGGGGGGTAAGAGTCTGGAGGGCCTTAAGAGAATCAGTGAGAGTGGTAGGAGAGAACAGGTGGTGTGATGTGGAAGTAGGGGAGGAGGGAGCGGGCACAAAAGGTGAAGAATGAGTTGAAAGCCGAGGCGACAGAAGAGTGGTCAAAAATAGGACTGTCACCCACCTTGAGGACCAGAGGAGGGACTGGGTTGGAAGTGGGAGAGAAGGCATGGATAACCATTCAGAAGTTCGACGGATGATTAAGCAGTTGTCACCTTGTACTTTGTCAGTTGAAGTAGTGGGAGAGTAAACTTTGGAAGGGAGGTCACTTTAATAATTTGATCAGGGTTGTGTGGGCTTCACCCAGATAGGGAGGAAGCCTAGGTGAGACAGTGGGAATACAGACTTCACTCAAATGGAGAGGGAACCTAAATGTAAAAATCATGCAGATAGAAAGCTTTATGATTAATTTATAACCGGGTTTATTGTTACGGGTGGGCACTTGGGCCAGCAGCCTCGAATATTCATTAATAGCCCTGAATCATCTCGAGTCTGCTGGCAGTGCACCAGGAGTGATGGGCCACATGCTGCCCCAACTCACATGGCTCCGCCCTCGCTGTTTCCTTTCAAGTCCCAGGATTGGAACAGTTAGCCAGTGAGTAGGGGGCTGTAGTGTTTGTTGAAGAAGTCTAATTACATTTATTAAACCAGGGAGTCTTGTTTTTTTTGTACCAGTGTTGTCTGCATTATGATAAACCAGGTTGGTGTCCGCGAGTCTGGTGATAATCAGTTAGTTTGTTTTCCCTGTAATTCAGTCTTTTTTGTTTTGTCAGTAAACACTGGTAAGACAGTGTCCTTGGTTGTGATGCCGTTATAACCCAAGGCATTGTTGAGAATGGTCACAGTCACTCGGGGCCCACTCAGTAGCTGTCTTCCCCCCACCTACGATGAGCTAGTTGATGTTGCTGTGCTAGAATGTAGGTATCAAGCAGATTCTGCCTGCAGTATGCCCTCTTGTCATCCCATTGGGGGAAGAAAAATGGAAGGTCGACCTGTCCAGGTTGCTCTGCACGATGGCTAGCATTTACACTCCCGCATGCCACCCGACCCAGTGATGCTATGCATGCTTCCCCAGAGGCAGCCCCCTACTGAGAGGATGCTTTCTGAGCAGAGAGAGGGAGGGAGGGGTCAACCCAGAACTCTGGACTAAGGACCCCACGGGCAGCTGGGCAGCACACTGTGCATCCCTTCATCCCTCACTGTGTTGTAATGTGCCCTCTGACTTGTGCTATTGGTCGGCAGGGCACATTAGCATAGACTAAATGACAAGGCACGTGGCTGCCCGTGAAAAAGGTGGCATGCAACATTTGAATGAAGAGTTACGGCACTCTATTACAGAGCTAAAAAAAGTGTATTTTCATGGTCTGAAAAAAAAAATGATTTAATGCCTTAAAACACCAGAGATGGGGGCTCTGTTATTTGCACAGTTTCCCTGTTCATACTTATCCCACGTTGCTGTTTTGACCCGATCCTCTAAGTAAGCTGTTCAGTAAGTAAACAGTGAAATGGTCAGATGCTGGCAGAACCAGTTCAGTTTGGTGAAATGTAAGGTAATGCTCCTTGGGCCTGAAACAAGAAATGGGCTCACAAACTAAATGAAAGAGCAATAGGACCTGACAAAGTAGGAGATAGAGTTAGGAGTTATGATTGACTCATCTTTGAAAGTGTCTAAACTGTGCAGTGGTCAGCAAGGCCACTAGAATGCTAGATTTCGTTGAGTTCTAATACATGGTCAGACCTTGTAATTCACAGGTAGCCCATACACATTTTTGTCGTAATTCACAGCTGTGACATTACATCAAAAATTCTGGAATTCACAGTTGTGATGTCAGTACTCTGAATTCCGGATATTTATTTATTTATTTAAGATTGTCTGTGCCAGTCTGCAGTGCCAGCGGATCAGAAGGTAGCACACTCGCCTCTGAGGCCAGAAGATCAGAAGGTGGTGGTTTCTAGCTCCACACTGGGAACTTGGGTTAAATCCCAATACTGACACTCTAGTGCATCATGAGGTGCCGTCTTTCAGATGAGATGTTAAACCGAGGTCCCGTCTACCTGTTCTGGTGGTGGTGGTTCAGATAGCCGTTACAGATCCCATGCCACTTCTTAAAAAGAGGGGAATTTTATTAAGAAGACACATGGGGCCAGATATTCAGACTGCGCCGGGCAGTGGCGCAAGCCTGGGTGCAGCGCAACTGGGCTGCGCCGGGGCCAGGACCAGACGATATTCAACGGTGATGCACCATGGCTCAGCACCGTTGAACATGGCATGGAGGGCGCACACACTGCGCCAGTACAAGACACAGAAAGGGAGCATGGGGATGCACCAACGCAAGTGCATTTGCGCTAGGTGCATCACCCGCGATATTCAGCTGGGGGCATCCAAATGAGGCCATAATATATGAAGGGCGCAAATGGGGCCATTTGCATGTCATTATGGCCCCATTTGCATGCGCTGCACTGGCTCCTCTTGAATTTTGCCTGGTGCCCTGCCAGGCTGCCCCCATTGGGGGTCGGAACCCTGGTGACCACCAGGGAATCTACTATATTTACAACAGCCCGAGATCAGGTTAACGGGGTGGGGGGTTACTGCTAGACCACCAGGGAATTCACTATATTTACAACGGCCCGTGATCAGGCAAATTGGGGGGGGGGGGTTACCACTAGACCACCAAGGAATTCACTGTATTTACAACAGCCCATGATTGGACATACGGGGTGGGTGATGGGTCCACTGGACCATGGAGGGGTATATGTGCCCGGCGGCGGTGTTGCAGACAGGTGGCCACCCACGGCTGGTGGCTGCTGTGTTGCACCGTGCAATACAGCAGCCCGCCTGTGGGTGGCTGGGAGTTGCTCCTGCTTTTCCGGGGCTCAACTTTGAGCCCCCCCCCGCGGGCGCAGTGCATCGGTTGCGCCAGCATATGCGCCTGCACATCCTGGGCTGGATATCTGATGCTGCATATGCATGGCACGCCTCTTCCTGCATCTGGCGCTTCGCTTAGGATCACATTGCGCCCGCACATTGGATCTTATCGCCATCTGGCAGCCGCTTGAATATCTCCCAAGGCACCAAGTTGCACTAACGCAACTCAGTTACGCCAGGCGCAACCTCTTTGAATATCCCAGCCAGGAAGTACAAATCAGAAAAATACAATACCTTATAAATTCTACGGAAAAATAAAAAGCTGTGTCTCAGAAAAACCCAAATCATAATTTCCCATGTTAAATCACATTCATAACATAAACACCGAAAGGCCCCTCCACGAAATCAAAAATGCAGTACATTACATTCTGTACAGAAACATATTCATCAGTGTCCCAGGAGGACCCTAATCAGGATTTCTCATGATGAACCTCATTTATGTTTTAAGAAAAATGACAGGCCTCTCCACCCCATCTTGACCCTTGATAAAGGATGCAGAGAAATATAATCCTATATTGTTAGGAAGGCAGTTTCACACATTCTGCTAAATGTTTCATGTGACATGCTCTGCCACTGTAAAACCCACTGGCACCTAGCTTGCAATAAGTAAAATTTAAGGCAAGTCAAAAAGACATCTAGGCTACCAGCATATCATCTTTTCAAAGCCAGGGGGTAATCACGTAACACAAGAATGTCGTAGGGGATGCCTTTCAGTCAGCACAAGTTCCATGTTGCGGCTAGAAAGGTCCATAATGATTGGGCATGGTAGGGTACAACCTAGTAAAACGTGTTCCATGCTTTCCTCTTGGGCTGCACAATCAGTATAAGGGCAGGAGCGTTCTTCCAAAGCCTTGTGCTTGCTATTTCCTCGAACATTTAGTGTCCCATAGGATCATAGCCAAAGTACTTCCCACATATGTTTAGGGATTATAAGAAGGGTCTCAGAAATGTTGCAGTCTGATTGGCTGTTAGGATTCCAACAGCCTTACATTAATCCATGTTATACTGTCATGTACAGCCTGATCACCATGGCACATGGATTCTTCCTGTCAGCATTCTGTACTCTAGCACTGCTGAATGTGTGGAATAATACATTCTGATTGTGAATCAGCATTCTTAAACTGTTGGTGTAAGAACTGTTTTATTAAAAATATATCTTTAAATGAGGATAACAGTGAAAAAGTATACTTTTAACACTTTTTTTCTTTTGGAATAATTTTTTGTAATATCAATAAGGCACTCCCAGGAGTTAGATTAACAGTCAGTCACCCACTAGGGGCAGTATGGCACTCTGCTACACCTCGTGCCACATTACACCCCTAGGGCGTGATTAACAGACTGGTATTCAAACCCCTGGTCATGCCTTATTGCTTAATTCTTTTGTTATTTAATTGGGCTGGTATTGTACATCCTTTTGCAGGAGGGCAGATCTTCAAATTGGGTTCCAATGGACTAATATTTTGCATGGTGATTTTATGTAACTGAGGTCCTGTATTTTGGGTAATTTGGGTTTTCAAAATGCCCCATTTATTTAATTTCAGGACTGTCGGTTTCATATACTCAGGAATCTGGAGATATTTTTGACATTTTTTGTGGCGAAAGATCCTATTTATGAAAAATAATTCAGTAAATTATTCACTATCCATTTGTGAGGTAAGGTTTCAGAGGGAACTAAACCCAGTTTGAGCGTTTGTGAGGAAAAAAAGGGTGTGGGGGAAAAAAATTAAAGAATCTACCATGCCTAAACCCCATGGTTTCCTTGGGTAGATATGTGAAGGCCCTCTTGATGGGGGTTTAATCTGCTGCCCCACAGCATTAAAAAAAACAAACAAAACAAAAAAAAAAAACTGTATAACCGTGTCTCAAGGATTGCTGGCAGTGGAAAAACTATACCAGTGTATAAGAGACAAGGAATTAAGAATTTTTTAATGATCTGCACTCGTTTAAGCTTTGACATTTTCCAACCTTTCCACCGCTTAACCTTCTTCTCACATGTAGTTAAAGCTGATTCCCAATTGAGAAATGCCATGTTTTGAGGACCAAAAGTGAGGCGTAAAGTTTTGATTGGTTCATTTGATATATGCACTTCTCCTATGTCAGGCTGGAGGGGTGTCATATTGCCAATTTATATACCATTACTTTTGTCGACATTTAGTCTACCATTTGATACTTTTACACATGCCTACATCTGCTGGATCATTATATGTGTATCCTCGGAATTTTTTTAACATAGACATATGTCATCGGCATATGCCAGAATTTTTACTTCATCAGCTATGTGTGTGCTGCCCAGACAATCCCTATATGTGCTGATTCTGAATCAATTTTCTGATCAGGGGATCTATAGAAACAATGTACAAGAGAGGGCTTAAGGGATGCCCTTGTCTTACTCCTTCGGACAGTTCAATTTCAATTCCTATGTGACCGGGAATAATGTAGCATGATGTAGCAGAGGAGGAGAGCAGTTGCAGCCAACGTATAAAGTCATCCGGAATCCCATAAAATCTTAAAGGAAATTTCCGATATACGGCAGCCACTCACACATAGTGGTGGCTGCCCTCATCGACCGTCATTCTATCCTGGCTTTACTGATTACAGTGAACCATACCTTATGATATCCTGACTCAGTTATTCTCAGAGCAGGAAACCGAGCGATACACGCTTCACATTCAAGTTGCGTAATGACGGTGTCCAGGAAAGTGCAGCATGCGGTTCATTGAATGAACGGACTTGATTATTCATTTTGTTAGAGATGAATACTTGGCACCATGAAGGCACGCCGACCAGCAAGCGACCATGTCAGTTCAGCCGCGGTCCTTCATTAATCGCCAAGTGACCATTTTGTAGCTTAAAAATGAATGAGAAATCAAGCCCCGTTCATTTCAGTGGGGCGCACCCCCGTGCTCTCCTTGGCCACACATCATTACATGCTTGAGTGTAGGGCCGTGGCGGCCAAACCCGGACACTCACAATGCAGAGGGCTTCCACTGCAGAACTGAAAATTACGAGGAATATCATTAAGGTATGGGATACTTGTAATCAGTAATACTAGGATAGAATGATGGCCGATGAGGGCAGCTATCACTCTGTGAGTGGTAGCTACTCTCAGATAGGTCGGAAATTTACTTTAAAGTATGAAAAAGTAATGAATGATTCACCCGATCATATGCCTTGCTTTGGTCTAGTGAAATAATGAGCCCTAACTTTTGGTGTGTATTATAAAATTCTACAATTTCTCTGATAATCATCAGTGTATACTGGATTTTTCTATTAGGGAGTCCACATGACTGAGCAGGGTGAATCAAAATTTTAGCAATAGTCCTTAAGCGAATATTTAACACCTGAGATAATATTTTGAAGTCTGCATTTAGTAAGCTTATCTGTCTCCAGTTTTGAATAATATGCTTATCTCCTGACTTATACAGGAAGATGATGAACCCTTGAGTATTTAGGAATATGATGCGTTTGAAAACCAAAAATGTTTGAAACCCCATTCCAAACAGACGGCTAACTCATGAGTGAAAGCTTTGTAAAATTCATGTGGTAAGCCCTCTATTTCCAGAGACGCTCCCAGTTTCAGTGACCCGATTACTTGAGCTGTATCCTGGGCCAAAACAGGCTTTATCAGGTCTTGCATCCCATGAAGGTCTGTTACTCTTGGGCCTGTTATTAAATATTGTATTTCTGAATTAGAAGGTGGAGTTACATCTTTAAAGGATTTTAAATACATTCCAACAATCCTATTTAATTCACAAGAGGTGGGCACTAGGTTTCCATGTTCATCTTTTAAAATGGAGAAGGAGGAAGCTTCCTTCTGGACTTTACATGCCTCAAAGAGGTCCTCATGAAGAGTTTTTTTGGGTACCATAAAGTAGTTCTACTTTGCTGGAGCTGACTCTGTTATCTTGCCGTGATTTCATGTCTGACTTAAGGGAATTCATGTGGGATGACCGATCTAGCCTAGAGGTGGGCACTAGGGACAGAAAGAAGATGTAGCTGAGATCTTAATTTTAAATAGGTGAAAAACGTCTCTCTTGCCATAATTCTCCCATGGCCCTGGAACTGTTCTTTCAGATCCTTTTTAAGTATCTTCCCACCAGGCACCCACATCCTCATAGAGGTCAAAGACTGAGGCTCTAGCACTTAAAATGCCCTGTATACTAGTCTGTACAGTGGGACTGCTCAGTATAGAGCTGTTTAATTTCCACCTCTTTTGTTTGTGTGGTCTGTCAGAGTTTAGCAAGATGGATACCTTGAGGAGTATGTGGTCGGAGAATTCTGTTGGGATTATTTCCAAAATCCTAGTCTGAACATTCTTTGAAATAAAGAAATAGTCAATAGCGGTGAATGTACACCTCCTATAAGTAAAATCTGAGCCTGATACCTGGTGGTCAACACAGTTTACCAGATCTGCTATCTGAATGCATTTCTTTAGAGCAAAAGAATCACACTATACCTTTTTTCCTGCTACTTGCTTATCCCTAACATTAATACTACAACTAACATCACCACTGAAATAAATGGTTCTGGCAGTGACCCCCCAAAAAAGTGTGGAAACTCTTTCTACTTTCGTCTGAGGTCCATAAACATTAATAAACCTGCAAGGTTTGGAAAACCAGAGGCCATCCAAAATTAATACTCTCCCCAGGATGAGATGTATTATTTTGGAAAGTTGAAATGACTTCCCTTTAAACAGTATACCCACCCCATCTGCCCTATCCTGTCCAAAGGACCAATAGGGTGGCTCCAATACCATTCTGCCTTGTATAGTCTAAGTTCTAAATGTATGCAGATGATACCGTCCTTTTCCTTTCCGTCCCTCTGCCCAAGCCGTCCAAACCCCACTACAACAGGATTTTAACTCGGTATCTAATTGGCTCATGGCCAGCTGCCTAAAAATGAACACCAAAAAGACCATGGCCATGACCTTTGGGTCCAAAGAAAAGCTTGGCAGGCTCCCAATCCTTCCAGCTTTCTACACCCTTGCAAACTCTCCCCTTGAAAATGTCCTAGCCTGCAAATATCTAGGTGTGTGGCTTGATCCCTCGCTTGACTTTTCCTCCCATTTCTAGGCCGTGCATTCCAAATTACGTCCTAAACTTGGTCTACTCTACGCCATAAGGGCAGCCTCCCCATCCCTGTCGGGCGCAACCTGCTGGTGAAATGGATACTCCCTGTCTTTGACTACGCTGATGTGGTCTTCAGCACTGCTCCTGCCACTTCTCTCTCCAAACTAGATGTCCTTTTCAACACCTTCTGTCATTTCGCCTCCAATTTCCCCTACATGACGCACCACTGTGACTTGTACTCCTCTCTATCCCTCGCATTTCTAATGCACAGTGGCATATCTCAGTGCTCCTCCTTCATCACCAAATTCTGGGTGGGTACTCTTCCTTCCTTTTTTTTTTTTTTAATCACGACTGTTTTTGCGTCTTGCTGCCGGCCTCCATCTGATCGACTCCCCTAGCCCCAACCTGTGGAATCACCGGGGCTTACCTTATGCCCGGTCCAAGAGCGGCGCCTGTGTGGAGTCGATGTTCATCCTGCCACCGGTGTGATTTTTTTTCCCTCCATTTTCTCCCAGGGGCCCCAGGAGTAGGCATGTATGCACGTGGAGGCACGCATGTGCCTTACGGCCCTGGTAACGACCCCTGTCCCCCACCCCATTGGCCTAATGCCTAGCACCTTCTAGGCCTGAGCTGCCCCTGGCCTCCACGAGGAGGTGGCCATTAGCCAAGGGTAGCCACTACACCTCCCCAGAGAGGAGAGGTACCTGCCGGCAGCTTCATCCAGCTCCGCCCTCCCCCAACTGTCGACCTCCAATGGTCTGGGCTCGTTCCCGAACCCAGGTACTCTTCCTTCCTATCATTACTCTGTGCTAAATCCTGTTACTCCCTCCCCGTACGATTCATGTTCAAACTGCCATCGTTCCTTCGCCCTTCCATGAGTTCGCTCCTCGACAGGGAAACTAGCTTTCTCCTACAGACTCTCGTCCATCTGGAATAATCTCCCCTCCTAAACCCGTCTCACCCCCTCCCTTCTTGCTAAAACGCCTCCTCAGGTCCCCCCTACTACAACCTGCAACTGTTCAAGGCCCTAACGTTTCACCTCATACCTGTCCTCCTCTCTCACCTCATACCTGTCCTCCTCCCTCCCCTCCACTTCCTAAGTCAGCTGCTACCACTCTGCTTTGTTTTACTGCCTGTCTTCAAAGGCTCTCTCGTCCCATTGTAGCTCCTGCTCATAACTGTGTTGTATTCCCTTAATGGGTATTTACCGGCTACCTTTTGTATTTTACTGTTTTTTACAACTCATTCCTGTATTATAATGTAAATATATACTGTAAATGTTTAAGTTGTAAATATGTTTTTGTTCTACACTGTATCTGTTTGTTGCTCTCCTTTTTGTTGTATTTGTACCCCCTGTCCCCGGGTCGCACCTGGAAATGAGCTTCTGCTCTGTGTGCCTTTCCCAGTTATCAAATTTTTAAATAAATAAAAAATTGTGCAATAGAAGACATCCATGTTTCCTGTATAAAGAAAAAGTCAAAACGTTGGTCATGAACAAATTGAAAAACTGCCTGTCTATTTTTGTAAGTCAGTAGGCTGCAAATATTTAGAGGCAAAGCAATGCATTCTGATTTTGTTACAGGCAAAGTTCAGTTCAACTTTTTTCTTTCTTTTCTTCTTCTTCCCTGCATATTTTATATCACCTGCTTTGGAATGTTCAGAGGTAAGGGAGGCATTATCAGACCTTCCCTCCTCCATTTCAGAGTCTCCGCAATTGGTGCCAGACAGGACAGAAAAGGCATTTTTGGTGTCCAGTTCGGGTGGTTCAGGGTTAGTTTTGTTCTGTGTAGTAAATCTTCTCCTGGTTTGCGATAAGACCCAAGGTTACGGCGGTGGCATGCCAGACAGCCCTTCCAAAGGATCCTCTGCCTGAGTGTGAGCGCAACTACCTGGTTGTAATAGTATTGCTGTGTTTGGGTCTGGTGTGTTGCCCTCAGGGGTGGACATATTGCCTTGATTTTGAACAATCACTGGTTCAGGTTTGTTAGTTTACACCTCAGGGCCCTTAGGATATTTGTGTGGCATGGGTGGGTTTGGGCTATCTTCAGGGATTATAGCCTCTGCTTGTGCTCTTTCTGAAACAACGGATCAGGGTTGATCGTGTCAGATTTATTACGGGCTGCTCAAGGTCATTCCTGAAAAAGGTGACCAGTCTTGTCACACAGATTACACTGTGTGGTTGGCACATTGCATGCTAATGTGCCCCACCTCCCCACATATGCCACATCTGGGTTTATCGCATATACTGGCTAAGTGGGTTCTAGCCCCACACTTAAATCACGCCCTGAGTTGTCCGGCATAGAAGCATACGACTGTCTCGCCTCAAAAGAAGAGAGTTCGGTATGTGGCAAATCCCATCTTCAGTTTGTCTCGCTAACTGTACATTCCAACCCCCCCACCTCGCCTGGTCCAGAATTGCTCAGCATCCAAGATGGTCTGGGCACTAAGGACCTCACATCTCTGTTGCAGCCAATATACAGTGTCCCCAAAATGAACCCCCTCATTCCTGAACATTACAGTTACAAATTTAATGAGAGGCTTTGTTAAAGTAAAGTTGGAAGATTATACTGTGGGATTCATAGCTCACTACCCTGGGGCAGTGATAGCACCTCTGTGCAAAAAGTATACATTTTAATTCACTCATTAAAGTTTGGGAAGGGATTGTAATTCTGGCCGAACTGCCGGCCAACTGATCCCTTCCCACTTCCTTGTCTGCCCGAACCAGGGAGAGCGATGGGACACACCCCATACAAGTATATGTGGCTGATTTTTCAGAATGATTTTACAAACTTTAGGAACCTTATCATTTGAGCGGTGGCTTTCATTTTTCTTAAAAGGTAGTCTAAAGTTTGTAAAATCATTCTGAAAATCAGCCTCATATTTTTATGGGGGGTGTCCCCTCGTTCTCCCTGGTTAAATGTTACAATACAGGGGAGCACAGGCAGACAAAGTGGGAAGGGATCGGGGAGGGGGGAATTATCAAAATTTAAGGAGACATTAATTTCTGTTTTGCTGAAACTGCATTTGCCATGTCACTTCTTTTCCTCTTTAACTGCACTGCCCAAATTCTGTTTTCAGTCTTTTATTACGAGGTTTTTTTCCACCTTTCCTCCTGTTCCTCTCCAGTGCCCCCCTTCTGCCCACAGCCCCAGCCCCTTCACCCACCATTGAGTGGGTGCCCAGTAGGTGGTGCGGAGCCTGTGGGGTCGCCCAGCATTATCCTGCCTGAGATTTTTCAGTCCCATTTCTTCCTATCTGGGGTTGGCACTCAGTGGTGTACACATACAGCCTGAAAACACTGAACGCCACCACACCCGCACCCGGCTGTCAAGCGAGGCAACCCCGCTGCGCCACCTAGCCTCTGCTGTGTGGCAGCCCAGCAGCGGTATGCACTGTTGCCACTCCCCGAAGGAGAAGAGCTGTCTGACGCTTAGTCTTCCTTCCTCTGGCCAGACTCTGAGCGATCGTGCTCCATTCCTAAACCCTGGTCACCAGTGCGGAGTGGGATGCTTTACCGTGACTGCTGTCCAATTCCCCAAGTTTTTTTATGTTCCTCTCTTTTTTTTGTCTAATTTTGCTAGACTTCTGGTTTCTCAGTCGTACATTAGTTCCTCTTCTCTGTTGTTTTTTCTTCCCCTCCTGTTTTTTTTTTTTGACTCATTTTGTATTCTCTTTTCCAGTGCTGTACTATTGATAGTGCTGCCTTTTCTTGAATCTTAGTGACATTTACAGTTTATTTTGTTTGAAGTGTCAAATTCGCGATTCAGACAACAGAAACTAGGCAGCTGCATAGCACCGCCAGTGTTTCAGGGAATGGTAGTGGTGTGAATAATTCGGTAGTGGGGAGAAGAGCAACAAGCATTTGTCAGTGCTAAATGTTGGCTTGCTGGCATTGGCAGTGGTAATCAATCAATCAATCTTTATTTAGCCAGGTGAAATATCGTTGAGAAGAACTTATTTACAAGATGGACCTGGTAAACATTACATATGAGACAGAATAACATTGGAGTATTCAATAATACATCCTCACAGAGTAGATATATCAAACATTTACAACATACAATTGGGTGTTTATACAAAATGGTAAGGAAATATACAGATGTGTTACGGCAAAGTACAAAAATAAAATGAATATGATAGACATTCTGTTGGCTAGATTGGTAGAGCTAACACAAATTGGTTTAGAGAAAAATACAATTCACAAAGAACTCAAGAATTCTAATAGCTATCTGTACCAGCCCATTCTGATAGCATTAAAACTGACTGACTGATGCCAGGTCAGTGCCAGTAGGTCAAGGGTCTGCACGGAGGAGAGGTCAACTCTGAAGGGTGAAAAAACAGATCTAGAGAAAGGAGTAAGAGTCCAGGTAATGCAGGACTTTGAGAGATGCATAATAGGAATGGCAGTGAGGTAGTGAAATAATGCCAACCCAACCCCGCAGAGACTGAAAGGGGTGCCTTTGGGTCATCGGCCATAACGCTTAAGCCATTCCACTTCACCCTACCCTGCAGACTGCAACAGGTGTCGGGGTGTGCCTTGGGATCTTCGTCCCTGACTCTCACCCAGTTCCATAAGGAAATAATCTGAGATGGGTGCAGTATAGGAGAATGGGATGAACAAGAGGGCCAAAGACCCCAAGGCACACCTTGATGCCTGTCAGTGGCTGTAGGGTGGAGGTAGAATGCTGTGAGCATTATGGCCAACAAACCCAAGTCACACCCCGATGCCTGTGGGCGTACTAACATACTAAAATGCCAGCAGAATAGGCCTAACGGTCTTTCGTGTCTGCTCGTTTGGTCAGCCCCCACCCTGGATGCTGACCTTGCTGTCCCTCTCGCCTTCTCTGGCTTCTCCCTTCCCAGTTCCGTATATTCTTGCTGCATTGGATTTTGCTTCCAGAACCCTTCCCCTGTACCTGTCCCACACCCTCTTGAACCCCTCCACTGTCTCTGCCTCCACCAGCCCCCTAGGCAGTGCATTCCATGGCTCCACCACCCTCTCAGTGAAGTAGCACCTCCTCCTTTCTCCCCTGAATCTTCCCCCCTCCAGCTTCCACCCATGCCCTCTAGTGGCCCCCTCCTCCTTCCTCCGAAGCACCCCAACTGTTCCTCCCCTATTTACCCTCTTCATGTACCTGAAGACCTCTATCATGTCCCCGGTCCCTTCTCTCTTCCAATGTGTACATATTTAGCTCTTTGAGCCTCTCCTCATAGGTCCTGTCCCCAAGCCCCAAATCATTTTGGTTGCCTCCTCTGGACCCTCTCCAGGAGGTTAATGTCCCTCTTATGTGTGGCCTCCAAACTGCACGCAGTACTCAAGGTGCGGCCTCACCAAGCAGTTAATACAGAGGAGTATCACTCCTCCTTCTGGAGGTGATCCCCTAGCGATGCATCCCAGCATCCTGTTGGCCTTGGCTGCTGCCCTCCACAAGTCTCAGAGTTGTTCATCTTGACATCCACCACCACTCCTAGGTCCGCCCAGCCATCGGGTCCTGCAGCATCCCCCGGTGTACACTTGGCCTGGGTTTCTGGCCCCAGGTGGAGTACCTTGCATTTCTGCATTGAACCTCAGCTTCCACTTTCTAGACCATCTTCCAGAGCCTCCAGATCCCTATAGGGCCACCTCCCCTCCTCCCCATCCACCACCGCCCCCAGTTTCGAGTCATCCACAAAGAGACTCATCTCACTCCTGATTCCTGTCCTAATGTCAGATCCGTAGGCGTTGAACAGAAGGGGCCCAAGGACTGATCCCTGTGGGACTCCACTAATGACCCTCCTTGGGGATGAGACTATCCCACCAACTACGACCCTCTGGGTCTGGTCCTGGAGCCAATTGCCTATCCATCTGATCATCTGGTTCCCCACTCCCATTTCTCCCAGCTTGTCCAACAGGCCCACGTGAGGAACAGAGTCAAATGCCTTGCTGAAGTCTAGAAAGAGGACATCCACTGGTCTACCCAGGTCCAAGGCACTTGTCACCCAGTCATAGAACTCCACCAGGTTTGTCTGACATGATTTCCACGGGATGAATCCATGCTGTCTATCGTCCAGGCACCCTGACTTATCCAGGTCCCCCCCCTCTCCTTGACAATGCCCTCCATCACCTTGCCCACCACCGATGTCAGGCTGACAGGCCTGTAGTTCCTGCCACCTCCCTTGATCCCCTTGTGGATAGGCACTATATGCACCACCTTCCAGTCTTGGGGCACCCACCCTGTCCTCAGAGAGATGGTGAAAAGCTCTGCCAGGGTTTCGCCAGGACATCCGCAAGTTCCTTCAGCACTCTGGGATGTAATTTATCCGGCCCCGGTGCTTTCTCTGTCTTAAAGGCTGAGGCTTCCTCACCTCTCTGCTGTGATTTCCACTTCCGGTACCTCTTCTCCCTGCTTAGCCCTCCCCCCACCTGCCAGTGATGCCTCCCCCTCTCCCCAGACCTGCCGATCGGTATGGGTCCCCCCCCTTCTCAGTATCTCGGTCTCCTCCCATGTATGATGCAGCACCCCATTTTCCCTGGTGAAAACTGGAGTGAAGTACTCATTAGTACCTCAGCCTGCTCCCCGGTCTTGTGCCCATCTCTCCTGATTTAATCCTGCTAATCTGCCCTTCACCCTTCGTTTTTCCCAATGTATCTAAAGAACCCTTGTTCCCTCTCTAATTTCCTTGGCCCAGGTTCTGCTCCTTCCTTGCCTTAGCCGCCCCTCACCACTCTAGTGGCCCTTCTAGCCATCAGCTCATACCCCTCAATCCCTTTCACTCCTTGAGCACTTGAATTGCTTATAGGTTGCTTTCTTCCCGCACCACCTCCTGGACCTCCCTGGTCCACCAGCAAGGGTTTTTGGCCCTACCACATTTTCGTCTTACTCTTGCACAGGTGCTGGTAGCATCCTGCACCCTCTCCTGATGATTTCCCACCTACTGTCAGCGTCCATGTCTGACCCAATCCCATCCAAATGCTCTTAGGATCCTTCCCATTTCCTTAAAATCCACCCCTCGAAGTTGGTTACTTCGCCTTTGTGTACTTTTCTGCCCCGCTTAGGTCCAGGCAGAACCAGACCGGCATAGTCACTCCCCGCCACGGGTCCCTACCTCCAGGCTCCCCAATCTGGTCACTGTCTGCCAGGACCACATCCAGTACCAAGCGCCCCTGGTCGGTTCCCTCACCTGCTGAGTTAGGAAGCGCCTTGAAAGACATCCAACAACCTCTGTTCCTGGTCACAGAGGATGTCATGGTCTCCCAGTCTGTTCCTGGCACGCTTTAAGTCCCCAACACCACCACTGTTCCTCTGCCCAGTCTGCAGTGTCTCCCAACATCTGCCACCAGACTGTCCTCCAGCTCCTCCACCAGGGCAGGGGGTCTATACACCACTCCTATTTTTACTCTCTTACCCACCCTTTTTATCAAGGTGACCCGAATCGCCTCCACAGTTCCCTCCGCCTCCTCTACTCCCCCTATGCCAATGCAGTTTTTGACTATCATTGCTACCCCTCCTCCCCTTCCCTCCCCCCTGTCCTTCCTGAACATAGTGTAACCCTCCAGGTTCAGGTCCCAGTCATGTCCTGCAGTGGTCCAAGTCTCAATGACCGCTGCCACATCCACTGCTCCCTCAGTTAGCATCGCCTGGAGCTCAGGCATTTTATTGCCCAAGCTCCTGGCATTTAGCCGACTACCTCCACCCTTTCCCTATAGTTCCATTTCCTGCTCGTGTTCCCATGGGGATTCTGTTTTCCCTGGTCTGCACTCCTCTGTCGGCCTTTTCCTGCAATCCTCCTGGTCCCCAGGGGTGGAGACAGATTCTCCTTATCGGCACCCCTTGACAGCCTTTTCTCCCATCCCGCCTCTTCACAAGTTTAAACCCCACTTTTCACCAATGAACCCTCTATTTTCAACTTAAGGATTCATCTCCTCCAAATTGAGATGTAGTCTATCTCAGCATACAGCTCCTTATCCTCCCAGGTCTCCCCACTCCCCATCAACCCATACCTTCTGGCCTCACACCACTCCCTGAGCCACTGGTTTATCTCCCTAATTTTTCTTTTGTGTTCCCCACTAGCCCTTGGCACTGGCAGGATTTCTGGGAAGGAAACTGTGCATCCTATGTCATGACAGACCCTGGCAAGCTCCCTGAATCTTGCCTGTATCTCTAGCTCGCTATTTCCCTCAATGTCATTTGTACCCAGGTGGACCAGTATGTCTGGGGAACCCCCACAGTCCTTTGCCAGCTGATATACCTCGTGCTTAGCCCTGTGCACCATTAGTCCAGGGAAGCATCTTGTTCTAACTGGCCAGGCTTCTCCCTCCCTATCCCATTTGATACTCCTGATCATAGAATCCCCAGCAGGAGCACTCTGACCACTCCTTTCCTCCATTCCCCCTTCCACGTCTCTCATCCTTTCTACCGCCCCTCCACCCAGCTGGCTCCTTGTTCCTCCCCTATCTGTGTGCCGACACCCCTCTCCTTATTACCATGGCCACTCCCTCCTCCAATCCTATGCCTCTCCTCCTCCTGAGTATCCTTCTGTACCTTGCTATTCCCCCTCACTGCTCATACTGGTCCTTCTCCCCATCTGCTAAACTAGCCTGGCTCGTCCTCCTTCCTTCCTGTCTCCATTTAGTTCCTCCTTGCTTGTTGTGCTCCCTGGCCTAAACCCTCAGCTCCCTTTACTGAATCCTCCTTGTACTTCTGGTCCTTCTCCTTACCTTTCCTCCCAACTGGTCCTTCTCCTTGCGCTTTCCTCCCTCTTCCCCTGCCCCTCCTGCTCTGATTCACTGCTCCCCCATTCTCCTGCATTCCAGGTCCCCCCTGTTCTTCCTGCTATCTGGCCCCTGCCTCCTGCCTCCCACTCCCTTTCTTCCATCTCTAACTACCCCTGTCATGGCTACATCACCCCCTCATCCTCGAGCAGAAGAAGAGAATTGAAGCGTTACTGAGTGTAAGGTCTGATCCACCTCCCGCCTTGCTTCCTTCTGTCCAGCCCTGGCCATCTGCCTACTTCCTGAGAATGTTGTCCCTCCGTCCCTCCTTTGTGAGGGTCCCCAGTTACCTGCCTGCTACCTTGGTAGTGTCCTTTGGACCCCTCTGCCAGGGTCCCTATGTGACCCTGAGTATTCTCCTGCACTCCTTTCCTATGCCCCACCCCAGTGCTTGGGTGCAACCCGTGGAGATTCCCAGCCCCTTCCCCAACCATACCACCCCGCTTCCCCAGCTTTCTCCTAATCCCGCAACCTCCTCCCTAAGCTGCTAGCTGGTAGCACACTGGGCAACCACCAAATCAAGCCCAGTCCAGTATCATGGCTGCTCCACACCCTGTGCACCCTACCACCCTCCCAAAGATGCCGGCCCTAATGACGTGTGGTTCCATCCCTCCAAATCTGTTTCCTTGGTGAGCCACCAGGTTCCCCTAGTCCAAGATGCACCCTACTGCCTAATCAGGTCACCCACTAATCTTAGAGACAGTCCACTGTAAAACCAGTAACCCTGTTACTAGGTGCAGTACAACACATTCAACTTATAAGGAAATGAACAACCCCTAAGCTCTCTCTCCCAGCCTTTAAATCCAACCCCAGTGGCTAGAACTACATGAGCTGCACCTGCAGCCTTTTCCTCCAATTGCAGGGCAGGTGTTCCCTATAAATTCAAGAGACTCTCTAGGGAGGGCGGGTATTGGGCAGACACCTGACCTCGAGAGAGAAAGTATCAGCCCTGTGTCTCTCTCCTCCAAGCCCAGCAGCCAAAGAACCAGGCCCAAGCAAATCCCACCAAAAGTTTTAAATCAGAAGAAATAGGCCTCTACCAGCGCAGCCTATTACACAGTGAAACATCCACAAAATGAGCCCCACTTACAGCCACCAAATCAGTTTTCAAACATCCAGCATCCCCCAAAACAATACCCTGCTAGCCCCTTAGAAGTAAGAAAGAAAAGAACTAACCTACCAAGTAAAATCCACAAGAACCCTGTAAAAACAATAGCAGCAGCTACTGTCCTGGAACACAACTGATCCTGTCCCCTTCCAGTTCTTTCTGAGTAACGGTTGGAAATCTTTGTTGGTATTTTCGTTCCAGATTTTGAAAATGGGCTTTTTGGGTCCCCACGTCATGAACAGTGTCACTATCATTTTGGTACTCAGTCCTGAAAGGTGATTTCGCAAAGCAACTATGCCATCCGACACCACAGGTGCGGAAGTACATTTCGGGCAGGATGGGAAAAATGACAGCTGTACTGTTCATGAGGAGGTGTGAAAAATGGCAATGTTGAAAATCTGGAATGAAAATATGAACAATTTGCGACATATGAACATGCGTAGAAACTGTGCAATGCACACCCATAACGTGGTCATTTTTTGGAATGTTTTCACCAAATTTTCAACATGGGCTTTTTGGGACCTCCCCTCATGACGAGTGGCACTGTGACTTTGTTAATCCATCCCGAAAGTTGATTTTGCACAGCAGCCGTGCCATTCTGTGCCGCAGGTGCATAAACATTCGGGCAAGATGTGAAAAATGACAGCTGTGCTGTTCATAGAAGGTGTTACAAAATGGTAATGTTGTAAATGTGGGTGAAAATATGAAAAGTTGGCGAGAAGTTATGGTGTGTAAAAAAAAAAAAAAAAAAAAAAAAAAATACAGCATACGCTAAATGTCTGGTCATTTTGAGTGTTTTTCACAAATTTTCAACATGAGCTTTGGACCCCACCTCATGAACAGTGGTATGGTCGTTTTGTTAATTGGTCCTGAAAGGTCATTCTGCGCAGTGACCTCAAAATCACCTTTCTGGACTGAGTAACGAAATGACAGTAACATGTTCATGAGGTGGGGTCCCAAGAACCCCATGTTGAAAATTTGGGGCCAGAATTCCTAAAAATGGCTGCGATATCAACCTAGTTGAACACCCCCCATTGATTGTCATTATACAACACTTACCCTGATTCCTCAGTTTGTAGTTTGGCTTTCAAGAGTGAGACATGACCGGTCCACAGAATCATGGCGCCAGACCTCGGAGGGTAAGTGGGGGGAACGATAGCGCGGATGTTGCTTTTTACAGTTTAGCAAACAACTCGAAATTACCGTTTTCACTTTGTAGGTTAAAAAATAAACAACTTTTGGGCACACTGGGGTGGACTCCCAGTGTGCCACAAGATTTCGGTGGGGGGGACATGATGCTGACAGGGATTGGGCACCCTGTCGGCAGGCTTGGGAGGGAGGAAACATGATGCTGATGGAGATTTAGCACCCCCCGTCGGCAAAGAAATTGAGCTTGGGGGTGGGGCATCAGACACTGGGAATGGGCATACTGGTGTCGGTGAGGGAAGGGGGGAAATAATAAAAAAAAAATGTCTGGGCACACTGGGGAACAACTTACACTGAATACATCACATAGACTTAGCAGTCTAATACTAGACTGAATAACAGTGTCCTAGGAATAAGCAAAGTCCATTGAAGCATTCTAGTCCACATAATAATACTCCCGACCTCTCAGAGCGGCTGAATAACTTTAAGTACACCAAAGCACAGTTACATGGAAACACAGAAGTTGTCAGCAGCAAAGGACTGCTTGGCCCACCTAGTCTGCCCAGAGTTTTCCTGCCTATTCTGTCTCTGCAGACCCTATATGGTCTTCATCGATCCTCCCACTCCCTGCCTATTTACCAGTATACCTTTACGTCCATCCCATGCATGTTTGAAGCCCCCCCTCCCAAACGCTTTTTTTACTCCAAACACCTTTGCAGGCAGACCGTTCCAGGCATCTACCAGTTTTCCAGTGAAGTCGTACTTGTTCTCACATCTCTCTTAAACTACTGTGTCTCTTTTGAGCCATGTCATCTTAGCTGCCTGCCTAAAGCCTTTTCTGGCCATTCACATCCATCTGTTTGCCTTCTAATCTGCTGGACTATTCAAAGACTAGCTCAATCGTACATTTACACACACATTGACATTGCCAGAAGCTGATTCAGTTGCGCCTCATATAATGATTCTAAATTTAATAAACCTAGCTAGCTCTTCACTATGATTTTATTCTTATGCTGCCAGAGTGGAACGCCATTTATTGCCTAATTTAGTGGACGTATATGGTATGGTAAGATTATATAATGATTATTATGATGTCTCAGAGTTATATTTAGCAGTGTCAGTGGCTCAGTAGGTGGCACACTCGCCTCTGAGGCCGGGAGATCAGAGGGCTGTGGGTCCAGTTCCCATATCTGGCACCTGGATTAATATCCCAGTACTGACACTGTAGTGCAGCATGAGAAGAGGTGCTGTCTTTCGGATGAGACGTTAAACCGAGGTCCCATCTGCCTGGATTGGTGGTAGTTCAGATGGATGTTAAAGATCCCATGGCACTTATCGAAAAGAGTAGGGGAGATTTTTATTTAGGAGAAACAGTACATTACATTCCAAAGAAACACGATACATAAAAAACCAGAAACAAGAAATCCCCCCAAAAAGGTCCAAGAAAACTAACCTATTTTATCCTTAAGGAATGGTACATCTGTCCAGTGGAGGGCCCAACAATCTGAAGGCATATGTTGTTTTTCAAACATACATTGTTTCAAGAGTTCATTCTCCATAATAATAACAGTCTGTTTAGGGTCTTGATATAGTTGCTGTAAAACAAACTTACATCTTGTTTGCCATAAAACAAACTTTATAAAGGCAAAAATAATACGTAATGTACCCTTATAAATACCCAAGTCCTGGAAAGTAAAGCCACCAACAATTTCTTCATACGAAATAATATTCCAGTATCCATTGTGCCACCTAGTGGCTATTGTACCCCATATAGTTTTAACATATGGATATTCAATAAAAAAAATGTACCATTGATTCTTCTTGTGTAATACAAGATACCCTTGGGGGGCACATCCGTTCCTCTATTTTTTTTTATGTTTAGCGTTACCTTTCACAAAAAGACGGCCATGTGCAGGTAACCAACAAACATGCCATATTCTTGGTGGAATATAAGGGTCTTTCAAAGATTCCAATACAAGTTTAGTATAACCTGGCTCTATTTGACTAAAGGAAAGAAATGGTGGATTAATAGATGTATGAATTGTAGAATAAAGTGATTTAGTGGTGAATTTAGACAATATATTAAACTGTAACTTCCAGGTTTTTAATTTACTAAGAGCAGGCCTGAAAAAAACACAGCTCATCTTAACCTGTGCTTTCAAAACCCCTTGTTCCTCCCAAACGTTATAAAGAGGCTTTAGCCATTTACTGTACTAGCAAATAAGGGCCAGATAGCAAGACGTGATTTAGTCAACTCAATGAAATTAACGTGGAAAAAATTACAAAAGAAAAAAGTACTGGATTAATCAAATTTAACCCACCTTCTGCTACCGATAAATATATTATTTCACGTTTAATAGGATTCAGGCGGCTTCCCCATATTATCTGGAATACGAGTCCTAATAGTGTAGTTTCCAAAGATTTAGGTGAAGGATAAACAGAACTAAGGAAAATAAATACTGGGAGAAAAAGTTTTAATTACTGCCAACTTTTTCTTTTTAGTCTGATTCCATTTTTTCCAGACTTCCATCTTTGTTTTTTCAAATTCTAATTTCTTTGTCCAATTGTATACCCTATTATCCCACCCCGGCCAAACCAAATTCCCAAACACTGAAAGGGGTCAGTAGACACCTGAATACCTTTCCAGGACATAGGAGAAGTGCTGGAATTATTTAATGGATTAAATAATACTTTTTCCAATATTCAAACACGCTCCAGATAATCTAGAAAATTCTTCAATACAATTAAGAGCCTGAATACCTGAAGCGTGATCAGCTACTGGAACACATAAATCATCTGCATAAACAGTCACCTTAATGCTCATATCACCCCCTGGTGTAGGGATCCCAACAATACGTGAATCCTGATGGATAAGATGAAGCAGTGGATTCAGACACAAGACATAGAGTAAAGGACTGAATGGACATCCTTGTCTTCCTCCCATTGATATATCAATATAAAAACCCAGATGACCATTAACAAAGGACATTGCCCTGGCATTATTATACAACAACGAGATCCAGTTTACAAAACTAGCTGGAATCCCATAATGTGTTTTAACATTAAAGAAATGTAATGGTGTGGTACACCATCAAAGGCTTTTTCCTGATCTAGGGACATGACAAATCCCTGAGTTTGGCCATCCTAACCCCTTTCTATAATCTCCCGAAGTAATAATAAATTATGCGTAATTGAGTGCCCCAAAACAGAACATGTTTGAGTTGATGTAATTAGCAATGAGGCTATATTAAGCAGGCGATTATGTAAAATTTTCAATAATATTTTATAATCGGTATTTAACAAACTCAACGACCTCCAATTATCCAAAATTCTCCTGTCACCTTTGTTATAAATCAAAATCTGTACTGCTGTACAAAAATGCATATCCACCTACAGGGTACCCAACACTGTATTAAATACCATCATTAATATAGTCTGTAATATCTCAGTGAATTCTACATAAAATTCAGAAGCAAGGCCATCAATGCCTGGGGCTGTGGACTTTTTCAAATGATTAATAACCTCTCCAATCTCAATTTTAGAAATGGGTAAAGTAAGATTCCTTAAAAGATCCTTGAGTATATATGAAATCTGAACCGATGACAAAAATGAAGTTAATTGTGAAATATCAATTGGAGTCGTTCTGTACATAACTGATAACTATTGTGAAACAGCCTGCAATATTGCTGACCCATTGGACACACAAGTCCCATCTCGTAACCTAACAGAATCCAGAAGTCTATCAGAGGCCCTGTGTGAGCAGGCTTTAAAGGCCTCACCAAACCCAGTTTTCCCTGGGGAGCAAATCCTATGCTCATTTAGCGTAGCTGCAGCTCTTGAATATTGTAAGGACAACGTCTCTTTTTTTTAAATTAAGGATCTGCGGTGTCAACCCAAAATGTTGAATATTAGTAACAGAAATAGTTTATTAAGTTGGAACCGGATTTTAAGATAATATTTATACTGACTCAACCTACTTTTAGAAAAATGTGTCTGAAACACTATTTTTAAACCTCTTTTTGTTTTCTCCCACCATGTACTAAGGTTACCCACTAAACATGCAACAGACATTCGTGCCTTAAGATATTCAATAATCTTGTGTTTTATTCTCTGTTCCTTTAAAAGTGTAATGTTTAGTTTCCAGTATCCTTTACCGTATCTTGGCCCAATGTCACCTCCCAGTACAACCAGAAGGACTGCATGGTCTGAAGTCTCTAAAGGAATGATATCTGCTCTTGAGATACTAATATTCTTTTTTGTAAATATAAAGCCAATTCTAGTAGAAAGTGCATCTCTATAATAAGTATGACCCCCTGCTGTATGAACACATGGAAGGGAATCTTGTAGGCTACTCTGGTTAATAATCGAAGTAAGATGGTTGGAATCACTGTACATTTTAGTTGCATTCACTCCCCTATCCAGTGCACAGCTAAAATCTCCCCCATATCACTGTTTTTGTTGTGTATAAATAAGGACTGACTTTTTGATATAAATAATACGTTCCCTTTTTGTGAGAGGGGCATAGACGTTAATCACTCTCCACCCAAATCCCTTAAAGGTAAAATCTAAGAGAAGAGCTCTACCCTCTGATATATCAAGACGTGACACCCTAAACCCATCCACTTTAAACAATATCCCCACTCCCTCACAAACCCCTGTGCCAAATGAAAAAAAAGAGGGGCCCCAACACCACAATTGTTGTGCTGAATGAACTAAAGAAAGAGTATTTAACCTAGTGTCCTGTAATAAGCAAATGTCACTATGTAGGTCTTTTAACACAGATAGTGTTATCAACCTACGTTTGGGATTCCGAATACTATTCACATTACTGGATGCTACCCCTAAACAGGGAAAGGCCATAGGTGCAATATGCAGGATATTTTAAGGAGGTTTCCTTAATCTAGAACTCCTACGAATTCTAGTATGACTTCTAGGAGTCTGGTCCTCATCAGCTCCCTCTTCAATTCGTTCCCCATCAGATTCAGAGGAGAAAGGAGCAAGGGAAGAAGCCTCCGAGTCTCCTTCTTGTTCAGAAAATACCGTAGAAGGCCTAAGAACAGCAAATTTATTTGATAAAGTAATACCTTCATCCCCTGGGATGCTAGCTTTAGCAACTTTAGACTTAGGCCGCTTTGCTTCACCCCTCTTTTCGCATTACTCTTGACCATGGCGGGGGGTATTGATTTCCATGTCTGGTCACTAAAGGCAAATCCAGAAACTGCAGGAGAAAGTACAGTATCAGTATCAGTACTCTGAGGAGGTACTCGGGGTAGAAATTGCTTCTATAATCACATTGTGGGCTTCAGCATTAGAAGGGCCCGAAGGGGGTGGAGGTGGAGAGTTTGTATGCTCCGGAGGGGCCTGACTAGTTTTGTTTTCGTTTCTGTATTTCTTTTTTCTGTGCTTCTTGTAAAATAAAATCCTGACTAACACGATCATTTCTATTGTGAGTAGCCCAAGGGCAGGCTCTAAAAGCATGCCCAACATCCTCACATAAATTACAATGTACAGTAAATCCTCAGTGCAATCCGAGCTATGGTGGCCAAAAGCTAAACACAGATTACATTTAATTCTGTCGCATGCTGAACCCAAATGAGTATATGCCCAGCACCTAAAGCAAGTTCTTGGCTGACCAGGGTAAAAACAATGGCCTCTCTCATTACCTAAAAATAAACTATTAGGAAGGTGTACTGGACCTCATGTACTGTGCCTTAAATGAACCTGTATAACCCACCCCCCATTCCAAAGACATTCCTCATCAAAAATAGGTCTAGGATTCCCCAACACATCACAGCGTTTCTGCAACCAGTAAACAATGTCATGAATAGAGACAGCTTCATTACGAAATAAAACAGTGACATTTTTTATAGATGGTTTTGTCAGTGGTATTGTATTGCCTTGAAAGGCAATCATAGTTCAGTATACTTGAAAGCATCATATTTGGTCCAGAATCTGTCAAGACCCTGTGGGGAAGTAAAACTTGTATCATAAAGGACAGAGCCAGAAACATGTATCAAAGCATGTATTTCTGTTGAAAAAACAAAAACAAAAGATCCCTTCAATAAATCATGACCAATATACCAGCGATCAGGAGCTACAGTACTTCCAGGCCCCCAAGGTATTCCAGGCGAACTGCATTGCATCTTTCTAAGGGCCGGGGGGTCCTGTAAAGGGGTCCTTCCTCCAAAAAGACTCCCAAGCAGTTTTTGCACACTCTTGAAAATTAGGAGCAGTTCTAGGAGCTTCCTGTCCCTCACCCCCTGACTCAGCCCAGTGAATCGATGTTACACCGTCATCTTCTGAAATTGAGGACTCTATAACTTTTTGGGGTCTTAAATCAGGCTGGGAAACGCTTTCCTGAGTAGAAGTACACTGCTGTGCTAAGCCCTGGGCAACAGCTGTAACATTATCAGGTACAGACCCAACTGTACTAGGAGGAGAAGAGTCCTCTGGAATCGGGCTGTGGGCCGGATCCGGGATCCAAATCCCTGCAGTGCCCCGCTTCCAACCTGCAGCTAGCAGGGACCACTCCAGTGACAACGGGGAGGATCCCCGAACAGGCTGTGCTGTCAAATCAGCCTCTCTACCTTTCCGTAACCCCAATGAGGAAACAATTGCAACAGATGATTTTTCAGGAAGACTGTTAGGTGTACTTACAGAAGGTGTAGTTTGAGAAAACAAGTCAGAATGTCAGTGTCAGTGGCTCAGTAGGTAGCACACTTTCCTCTGAGGCCGGGAGATCAGAGGGCTGTGGGTTCAGTTTCCCACATCTGGCACTTGGGTTAATATCCCAGTACTGACACTGTAGTGCAGCATGAGAGGGGTGCTGCACTTCTGAGGAGCCGTCTTTCGGATGAGACGTTAAACCGAGGTCCCATCTGCCTGGATTGGTGGTAGTTCAGGTGGATGTTAAAAGATCCCACGGCACTTATCGAAAAGAGTAGGGGAATTTCCCCGGCGTCCTGGCCAGATTTCCCTCGTTCACTAGAAAAAATACCAACAGCTTAATCTGGTTCAAGGTCAATTGGCATTCATCTGTATCCCCCCTCCCCCGGGTCGTGCCTGAAAATAGGCAGGATTTGTCTAGTGCACTTACCCGGTCAACAAAAACTAAATAAATAAATAAGAATTCATTGCTCCTGTCAAGGGATTTTGCTGCTGCAACTGAGAAGCATTCACCAGAGGTGACTCAGGTGTCTGGAATGAAGGTAGAGTGCTTACCTCATTTGGGCGAGGCATCCCATCCCGAACAGTTTTTTTCACAGCAGTCTCTTGCTGTAGGATTAGCTTTGCTGCTTCTTGCATAAACTAACAGAAACATCCAGGTCCTGCTCAGTAGCGGTGTCAGGTATCGCGGTTTTTATTATTGCACTTTTAGTCATATCTCTCAACCTTTTGTCCCCCAAATGTGCAACATTGCTTGATAACATGTGAAACAAATGGGCAAAATGTGGAACACTTAGTCAAATCTTTACGTAAGAAACTCAAAACACTGTTAAAATGTTGCATTTATGTTCAGAAAGTCTGTTATTAATTAAAAAATATATTTTCTGCATCATTTACTATGGATTTTTGCTTTAAAATGTTGACTTTGAATGTGGAACAGGTCCTCACAATGTGGAACAGGGAGCTTTTGTGAAGCAAAATGAGGAGCGTTCCTCGTAATGTGGTACAGTTGAGAGGTATGTTTTTAGTTGTAGCACAATACAATTCCTTGTTTTGCTGCAGAATATTATTTAACCAACTGTCATCAGAATCAAAAAGTCCATGACATCCTTGTTCTTGGTTCTGAGAGGTAGCAAATTGTTTCATGCTCACTGCATTTGATACATCCAAGTTCTCTAGTGTGGTCTCCTGAGCTGGACCTGTGAGCTGGGAGACCTTCTCACCCCCCGGTACACCAGCAGAATGATTCTCCAGTACATCTTCCTCCATAGAAGCGGCTCCCCCTACTGACAAAGAGTAGGGGAATTTCCCCGGTGTCCTGGCCAAATTTCCCTCATTCACTAAAAAATACCACCGACAGCTTAATCTGGTTCAAGGTCAGTTGGCATTCATCTGTATCCCCTTCCCCTGGGTCATGCCTGAAAATAGGCAGGATTTGTCTAGTGCACTTACCCGGTCAATAAAAACTAAATAAATAAAAAATAAAAATATGATACTGGTAGAAAGCTAGAAAGTGTCCAGTTTACCTAAAAATGAAGGGAAAAAGAAACTGTGCACTTACCACTCTGGTAAGAAACTCGGGAGCAAAGATCGCTCTTTCTGTTTATACAGTACTGACCTAGAATAGATGCAGATCTAGATCTAGATCTAGATCTTCGCTCAAGTCCCAGGGTCTTCTTTATCCAGCATCGTTGGCTGTCTCGTGGCTTTTCTGGGGGCAGCCATATGTGCTGCCCATTTCCCTACATATACAGGATCTGTAGGCAACCCCCCGACATGGACTTGCCTGCCACCCTCTTGAGTGCTGCCCAAGCTTTGCTGCGACTCTCTTGCTCACCTGCGTGTGTGGTGCAGTGAGAGGGAGCTGCAATTCGGAAGATCCTCTGGTGCCTCCTGCAACTTTTCTTCTGCGGCCATGTTGCCTCTGCTCTGGTCCCCCAATTTGGGCAGAGGAGACCAGAGACTTCAGGAGAGCTCCATTTTCAGTGCACCCTGTGCCACTCCACCAGCTGCTAGTGGCGGCACGGAAGAGGGAGTGCATGATGCAAGAGCCCCACCCCAGTGCTCTGTCTCCCAGACCCACTGCACTGCCACAGAACTACACAGACTGAATAACAGCCCTGACTGGGCTGCATGAATCCCTGGGGCTGACGTAAAAATATAAATAAAAAGGACTTTGAAGCAAAAGCTCTATCTAGGATGTGGGGGCAGCCATTTCTATGATCCTTAAACCCTGCAGACCATCAAGTTAGAAGGCTAGAAAGCCCAGTCAGCAGCCACAAAGGGTTGTGGGAGGATGCTGCAGTCGGTGACCCTTCCACTGCAGTGGCAGGCTAAGAGGGCCAGTCAGAGGACAGGACAGGACTGGACTGATGGACGGCCTTTCCTGTCCAGTGGGACATGACTGAATTGAAGGAATGATGTTTCTGAGCTCTCAAGGAGCTCATGGCAGTCTGAGAGACAGGTGTTCAGACCTGCTGCTGGTGAGATCAAGCGACAGGCCTTGCCAGGCCAACCATCCCGTGAGCCCTCACCAGGGTTCATCCAACTGAATCCCTGTGAGTCTTATCCTGGGCTCATACTGTTTGGAGACTGTGCCAGGAAAAGGCACTGGTTTTAGTGAGAGCTATGAAATTGTACCAGACGAGCATCTGTTGAAAGAAACCGCTGAGATTTTGCGCCGAGGAGCATTGCTGCAAACTGAACTGGCTGAGCTACATGAAGTGCAGACAGAGATCTGCATCCTACCCAGGTTGTGTCAGAGCCAAGGTAAGGGGCTTCCTAGCCCTTATCTAGTGGGGTGGATCGGGGAACAGGGAGCCACAGGGCTCTTGCCCTGAGTACGTGGGTACTCTCAATCTGGATTCCAGAGGGGAGTTGGACTGTGGGAGTCACTCCTGGGGTCCGGACTCCATGGGACCGGGGTAGCTGCTGCATAGTGTTCCAGTGACTGAGAGCTGAGCCAGAAGAGCTATGTCCTGAGAGATATGAGCCAGAAGGGCTGTACAGCTGCAAAACGTCAGAGAGAGTCCAAAATGCTTCATTCCAAGGCCACTGGGGCCTGTTCCTGACTGCTGTCCAACCTGCTGTTGTGTGCTGTTCCCCGCCTTGACTGAGCTGCTGCATCCGTGGGTCACATGAGTGCTGGCATTGCTGGCTGGGGTCTTTTATACTCTTCGAGACGGGATTACAATGACTTCAAGCATTTTCCTTTTGGATTTCAAGTTCTTTAACTTGTGCGAGTACACTGTTGCCTGTTTTGGGGGTAATGTGCAAGCTTGCTAACTTTCATTAAGTGCACCACTGAAAGAACCCAGGCAATGTAGCTACCAGTCCTGCACGGGGACTCTAGTGTAATTCCTGGTTACCCAGAGTCACTGCTTTTTGTGCCATACTTGAAATCGTAGTTTTAGTAGTGGTACTAGCTGAAGAGTTTACTGCACCCTGTGTGGTATAATTTAACCTTTGTGCTCCTTGGCTGAGGAACTGCTTCCTAATCTGTGTGGGATCCGGGAGAGTACAGCGGCTCCTAGGGGCATTGCTACAGGGTGGGAGTGCTCAAGGTGACTCAACTGTTTAACCCCCTCCTTTCCTCCAGCATCCAGGCCTGTGTTCTTAAATAAAAGCGATGCTGATTTGGTGTATTTCACTGCCATGTGTGCGCCCACTTTGTGTAACCTGATTGAAGTGTTTATTGGTGACGGTAACCACTGTCTTATCGCTCCCCAGGGAGCAGTCTACTCCAGTGTAGGGAAGTGGGTAGGTACTGCATCCCAGGTGGTGGTACTGCACATGACATCTGGCCCACCTATTTGTTCTGGGATGAACCCTCCCCTACTGCAGTAGAAAGAATGTACCCAACTCCCTCAACTAGGTAGGCCCTATATAGTCACCAGGCAAGGGTGCGAACCTGGACATGGCAGCTGGGAAGGGGGTCACATGTAAAGAGATGACCCACGTTGTCCCCAACATAAACATAATTTGGCGGGGAACTGGGTGGAATGGGGGATATTTAGGTCTCTCAATACACTACATCCCATCAAATCTTTTTTTTTCTTGGCAGGTGGTGCGGCAGACATCAGGGAATAACAACACTGTTGATCCCTCTGCACTGAGGAGTTCAGATAATTTTGCCAGGTATAAGTTTGTCTCTCTTGCCCACAGTAAGATCGATCACTTATGATGTAACCACAAGTGAAGTCGCACTGCTGCTGAGGTGTGAAGAGGTCGAGGAACAGAACTTGGCTGTGTCAGTCTCCACTCTCTAGGTAAAACACTGGTCTTTACATCCCAGCTGATACAGCTAAGAAAACCTTCTAATGAGCAAATGGAAAAGGAAAAAATACTTCAGCACTACATACTATCAGCAGACTACTATCAAAAATCAGTAATGGAGCCGACTTGGTGGGGCTGAGGGTTGAGGTGCTGGACTCCACACCAGCTATCTGGGTTCAGTGGTGGATTCGGGTTGCCCGGGGTCGGCTAGGGGGAGAAGGACTGAGCACCCAATGGCTTGCTCTCCTTCTCCTGGGAGGGATGGGGACTAACCCTGCCGCGATACTGCCGTCTCCTGGGTGACCACTGGCAGTGCGGTCAGGGAAGCAGAGAATGAAGGGAGGGGCTGACATCAGCCGAGGACCCTGAGCGGAGGTGCATCTCAGCATGCCTTTGCCTCACTGGCCCTCCCTGAGCGTGGACATCAGCAGAGGGGTGGGTACAGAACAAATAGAAAAAACACCCCAGCCTATCCTGGTGACAATCCCCGGCCCGTGTATCCACGGAGGTATCGAGGCAGACTCCGCTGTCACGCCCCGTAAGTTCGAGGGAGGTAAGAGACCTTCCTGCCCCACCTGGGGTAACCGGGGCTCTAGAAACAATGGAGTGGTGCACTCTAGGGAGCAGACTTCTCTGTCCTCGCGGCAGAATGTGAGGCTGCTTGGAGGATCTGAGAGAGAGAGGACAGACTGGGGCAGTGGAGGCACAAAAATAAAAATCAATAATGGAAGGGGCGCTTTTGAGCCTGAGCAAAGAAATGGCAGCTATACCGAGCTCCTCATTTTGTGAACCTACTGCACAAACTACAATAAATGTTTTTTTTTTCTAAATCAGTAGAGTTAATACTGGCACTGGTGGAAACTGTGTAACGGGTGCTGGAAGATGGGAAGTTCACAGAAAGATTGGGCCCATACCTCTTCAATGTCCCTGATTTATCAGGGACGTCCCCAGTTTTGCTGCAAAATTTTTCTCTGCCTCTCCTGGAATTTGTGTTTCTGTGACTGAACAGTGGGTATTGTAACCACAGGATGATGTCAGAAATTAAAGTTACAGACTTGTTTTTTATAAAGTGTATTTTACACTAATCCATTTCTACCAGTTTGCTGAGGATCTCACCAGTTTGTATGATGCGTGCCTGATTTCGGTCCTTTTCCATTATTTTTTTTTTTTTTTAATTGCCCCTTATTTACGAGGCAGGGGTTGACCAACCACAAGGTCAGCTGTGGATGTGCACAGGCATCGGCTGAACCGGGCCAGGAGGGAACTCCTGCAGTCACCTGGGGAATACAGTGGCTTATTTTATCGGTTACAGGACTGACTCCAAAAAAAGGATGGCAGTAATGAAAAGCTTGTCGTGATGGAGACAGCGGTATATCATGTTAAGCAGGAGATGACTAATTCGAAAAGTAAAGCGAATATATCGAAAAGTGCTACAGCTTTGATGGCATTGGAGAATCAACACCTACGTGCCAGACAGGAGACCATGGAAAACCAAGCTTGTGCAACCAACATTAGCATTATAGACATTCCAGAAACTGTGTGGGGTGATCATACTTCTATGTTCACTAAAGACTGGTTTGTGGAGAATCTGCTTTAGAAGGAAAATGAGCAGACTTACAGAAAGCATACTGCTACCATGCCAGTGGCCTGGGTTTGGAAGTGAGCCTGGAGAGGTGTGTCAGGAGGCTGGCCAGGGCCGAGACAGCTGCTGTTAGGCAGTGCGTCTCAGCGCCAGGGAGGGTCTGCAGTGGGCTGTGCCAGCCCCTGCGACCGGGCCAGTGAGCTTGCTCCTGCCACAGGGAAATCTGTGTGTGTGTGCGTGCGGCCATCAAAGGTGCCTCTTATACCAGTAGAGGAGAGTGGGAAGGAAAATCCAGGGTAAAAATAGCATTAACCATCTAAATAGACATCCCAGTATGGCCTGATCAGGGTAGATCCTAGTGCACTGGGTATATCCCTGCAAGACATGCTGCCGACTGGGGAGAAAAACGTCTCTAGGAAGAAACAAGCATATAGGATTACATTGGGAGGATGGATGCAGTTGCAGTCCGAACCTGGAATGTTGCTCGTTGTCACAGTTGGTATCGGTACTCAAGCTGTTGAAACTGGCCAGAGGACTGAGTCCAGTCTTGCAGAAGGGTCTGCCCATGTACCATATCTGTTCCCAGATGTCAGTTACGCAGCACAGCAATGAAAGAAATAATTTGATTGTGTTCGGAAAATGTTGTGGAAAGCAGGCACCAGCCATGGAATGGTTTTCCCAGCTAAGCTGTGCGTGGTAAAGTACAGAAACAGAATTTGTCGGCAGAAAAGGAATGCTTGGCCCACGCTGTTTGCTCAGTTGTTCCCTGCCTATGCTGTCTCAGCAGACCTTAATTTATCTCCGCTTCCTTTTTTTGTTTAGCAGTATTTTCTATAGTGCTGTTTACGTATATATATATATTTTTTTGTACTTTCTATTTATTCTCCTCCCCTGCCCCCTGTGCTCCGCCTCAGCGGGAGTGCCTGGCTTCTGCCTCTGTTCCTTCCTGCCTGGAGTCCTGCGGTAGTACCCCCATATAGCCTGGGTTCCCGGGCTTGTTCCTGAACTCGGGTTGCTGGCGTCACGAGTGGTAGCGCTATCGCTGTGCCGGCGGTCTGGCACTTTTCACCTGTTTACTGATCCAGTGGACACTGGTAACTGGGCCGACTGAATACTGCAGGCATCCAAGCGGAGAAGGGGAGTAGGATGATCGGTATCAAAGTTAGAGGGCACTTAAGTATTGCTGGGACTTTTTTTTTTTTAAATAATTTGTTTTAGCTCTCTTACATGTTATGCAGGCTTTTGCAGTGCCCTCCTGAACTCCCTTAAATTGCAGCTGCTGTAAGTAAACCTTTTTATTTCTTTTGATGGTCTTACAAAATGTGCTGTGAGGATTAGCTGGACTGCCGAGGTGGAATGACTTTCTTTTGAAGCTGTCTATTACTGTCTGCTTCAAAATTGGACAGTACTATTGCGGTATTATTAATATCTCTGGTTTTGAAGCTTGTTATCAGTCATTTTACACTGTCATCATATGTACTGGTGGGTAGTCTTTCTGCCATTTAAGTAACTGTTTTGCTGTTTGCAGGTTTTACATTTTGGGGATTTAAAAGTAATACTTTTGTGTAGGTATATAATATTTTACTGCTGGTATATAATATTTGCTGCCAGTATTCTGTATAGGGTTTTCCACTTCATCTAAACAGGGCCCCATATATTCCGTATGTGAAATCTGGACTTTTCGGACTTCCTATTCGACTAGAGCCATGCAGCTCATAGAATCACTATGGAGGGGAGATGGTGGGTTTTATATTTACGCACAGTATATACGTATGTATTAGAGGGTTGTAATAGTAAATTTTCCTGTGTAATAATGTACCACAATATGGTAGATGCATGTTATATCCTTTCTATTAAGGAGCATTTTGCCCCATTGGATGTATCCACAAATAGTTTGTTCCCCTTATGGATTTAATTGTCGTGTATCAATTGAAATGCAATAAATATAAAGTTTGTTTTTTTAATTAGTGACGTTGCGGTAGGTGGGAGAGACCTACCAAACCAGGGGACAGAAAAACCCAAGTCTGTCTATATGACTGTCTAGACTCTCTCGTGGGTCCTAGTGCCTTCCTGCACTGGATCATAGTCCACATAGTGGACTGCCTCAAGGGGGAACAGTCCCCCAAGCCCTTGCCATGGAGGGTAAGCCTCAGGATAACGGGGTGGTTACTGGGGTCTGGGTGAGTTGGGGAATGCAGGCTTTAACAGGCTATATACCTGGTGTCAGGGTATATCCTTGGGGAAGATATGAGTGCCCAGAGAGAAAAACCTCCATGGGGGGGCAATATGTGCCTGACTGTGTGGCACAAAGCGGTGAGGTGGCTGCTGGGCACACTGATCAGAAGAGGAAGCTAGCAGTGAGGGCAAGTCCAGATGGATGCTCTTTTGCAAGGTAGAGGGTGACTCCTGGTGGAAGGCATGTGGTCGTGCACGTGGTGTAGGTGACCACATGTCAAGTGCACTGCTGCCCAAGGATGCTGTCGTAGACACTCCTTGAGGGAGGTGGGTGGGGCCAGGAAAACTCAAAAATCCTGTCGATCCGGTTGCTTAGGATGATGGCCTCCATGTGCCCAAGCTCCCATGCCAGCAGACCCTCCACGGTGGCATGCACGCTCCTTAACTCGGGTCTCAAGGACTCCCAAGGCACCTCTCCCGCCACTCTGTCAGAAGCAGAGGGATTGTGAGACTCTCCGAGGAAAGGATAAACCCAGAACACAGAGACAGGGGCAACTTTAGAAGTCGTGATGCGTATGTTTGGGCCAGCAGTGAGTTTGTCAGGCAGAGGTACAGACTGTTCCAAGGACCGGAAAGAGAGAAGCACTGGGGGCTATGGGAAGGAGGTTTAAAATAATAATAATAACAAAAAGTTAACTCGCAGGTGCATATCTTTGTTTGGAGCAGATATGATTGAGGTATTGCAAATTATGAATGGTTATGCAGAACAGACCAGGGGAAACCACTGGTTAGCAGAATCCAGTATAATAGAAATGGTGGACAGAAATACAGGCTATGGGGAGAAATGATCAGAAAGTACTTCTGGAAACATTTTTTCACCCAGAGAGTGATAATCTTGTGGAACAGATTACCAGAGGAGGTGACAAGTGCAGTGTTTGGTGTTTTTAAGATCAGGCTCTGCAGATCCCCAGAGATGAAGACATTTAAGCAATAATGCCCAAACAGCTGGGCATTTAACACAGAAACATAGAAACATAGAATTTGTCGGCAGATAAGGACCGCTTGGCCCACCCAGTCTGTCCATTTCCCTACCTACTGGATAAGCTGCAGATCCTAGTTAACCAGCAGCCTACTTCTTCCTACCTCCACCCCCTAGAATTGCCTTATGACTGTCCCATGCATGCTTGAATTCCACCACTGATTTTGACTCCACAACCTCCTCCGGAAGGCCGCTCCATGCATCCACAACCCTCTCTGTGAAAAATACTCTTAAATTACCTCTGAGCCGCCCCCCATCTTCAAATTGTGCCCTCTTGTTCTTGCACACCTCTTTTTGAAAGATGCTACCTCTTGGACTTTGTTGATTCCTTTGAGGTACTTGAACATTTCTATCATGTCCCCCTCTCCCTCCTTTCCTCGGAGGCTATACATATTAAGCTCCTTCGTCTCTCTTCATATGTCTTCCGGTGCAGACCCTGCACCATTTTAGTTGCCCTCCTCTGGACAGCTTCCATCCTGTCTATGTCTTTGCGGAGATTGGGTCTCCAGAACTGCACACAGTACTCCAGATGGGGTCTCACCAGCTGTCTGTACAGAGGGATAATAACTTCCTGTTTTCTACTGGTGATGCCTCTCCCTATGCATCCCAGTATCCCCCAGCCCTTCTTGCTGCCCTCTCACATTGCTTGCCCACCTTTAGGTCATCTGATATGACTACCCCCAGGTCCCTTTCCATTTTTGTTGTTGTTAGTATCTCACCCCCCATTGTGTACTCTTCCCCTGGGTTTTTGTTTCCCAGGTGCATTACCTTGCACTTCTTAGCACTGAATCTAAGCTGCCATACATTTGACCATTCCTCTAACCTTGCCAAGTCCCTTCTCATCCTTTCCACCCCACCCTGTGCATCAACTCTGTTGCAGATCTTTGTGTCATCTGCAAAGAGACATACTTTTCCTTCCAGTCCTTCTGCAATGTCACTTATAAAGACATTGAAGAGGACCAGTCCTAATACTGAACCCTGCGGTACCCCACTAGTACCCCTCCTTTCTTCTGAGTGGACTCCATTTACTATTACTCTCTGTGTCCTATTCTCCAGCCAATTCTTTACCCAGGCTGTCATCTTGGGACCCACTCCCAGGCTGGCTAACTTGTATATTAATCTTTTGTGTGGATTAATGCCCTGCATGGGCAGTTAGTCCTTTGAAACGCTTGGTTGTAAGGGCATTGCGGTGATTATAAGTCTAATCACTATAATAAAAGGGAGAAAACAACATTTAAAAAAAGTTTACAAATTGCACACCACTCTGAGTGGTACTGGACATTCCCTTGGGATCAACACCTGACATAGCAGCCAATCAGACAGACTGTGTGTTTGTCTCAAGAATAATTAGTTAGATTTATAATTCAGGTTACTGCTGTTAGGCTAACAGGAGGTGAACCTGGTGGGCTGCACAGTCTTAATTTGTCTTTCTAATCCTATGTACTGAAAATACCCCCAGAGCTGCAAACCAGAACTGGGTGTGGGTGTAGTGTCTTCCTAAATCTGAACCTACATCACAGCCAATTGTTCTGTCTAGTCCTTCCTGCAAGATCTTTCTTTTTTCCCCAAGAATATATTATTCAGTTTTGTATGCATTAAGATAATACAGAATGTAACACAGATACAGTCACTGCATCTGGTGAACCGTCCCTATTCCATTAATAAACATATACTCTACTTACTCAAAGCAGAAGGTATGTTGTATATTCTGTAGACCCTCCTGTGGTTTAAGGTCGGGGGGGGGGGGCTTTCTTTTATATAAATGTACTGCACAGTGCCTCAGATTTTGTGCAGAAAGATGGAGAAAGGAGCGAGTTCAAAGCTGCATTCATGAAGCCACACATTTGGCAAACTCTCTCTCTGAATTCATTAAGACATCAGTTTAGCTAACAAAGCCAGTCAGTAAGTGTATAGGCTTCTTCTTGCAGTGGTTGGGTAATTGTGTTGTTGATTTTAGAACTAAGGCGCTACAAAAATTCAGGCAGTTCAACTTGAGATCTGCATTTGCAAAAGACGGAGAGGTGGAGGGATGAATGAGTGTACCTGAATAGACTGGAACACTGCTGATTAGTTTCCAGACGATGCCCTCTGAATTTGTACAGATTCATTACAGCAAACACTGTCAGCTGAAAGACTTGAGTTTTGTGTATGGAAACCAGTCCGCCCTCTTCCACCGCACCTAAACTAAAGACTGGAACCATTGTAATTTACTGAGGGTACGCACTGCCTGTGGTCCCAAGCGACTGCCTAACAACACAGGGATTAGGGTTAGAAAATGCAGTCAAATGCTGGGACGATATTACTACAGACTCTGTAGTGTGCAGACTGCAAGTGTGGGCATATTGGCTCACCCTGTCTACTTTGCTGCCATTTGCGTACATCTAGAGAGAGGTAGTACACCTGGAGATAGTAGGATGAGATACCGCAAGTAAGGGGGATAACATGCTGGTATCAAGGGCACAAGTTGTTTAGAAAAGGGCTTCCTTAAAGTTTTCTCTTGGCCATGATGCCCTCCCAGAAGTTCCTGGGGGGGAAGCAACACAGAAACCAGGAGCACTGCTTAATTTTCCTTCCTGGGCTCTTCGGTTTAACAGGAGAGTTACCACTCAGGATGCTGTTCTGTTAGGTCATTTGCATTCCCTACTGTGTCTTCTGTATGGATGCTACATAATACTCATCTTTGCAAATGGCCTCTCTAACACGCAGTACCTGGGAGTGAACTACATAACTGTCAGTTATTGATTGTGGTTCTATAGAATAATTAACCCCCGAGTGTTAAGAACAAGATTGTTGACTGTTTACACTGAGTGAGGTCTGTGACACCATACAAGCTCAAGAGCTCCTAATGTCAGAGAACCCACGAGGTGTTATGAATGGCCTGTTCTTAAAAGTTTTTTTTGGGGGGGTTTACTTTATAGAAGGGGCACCTCATTTTATAACCCACAGATTTTGGTTCTGTGGCTGCTCCATGAAATTTAGTCTTTGCTCATTGGTGCATAGAGTGAACTGAGGGTGACTGCAGCTGCTGTTGTTTGAAGAGGCAGGTAAGTCAGTGAGGTAGTCCTGCGAGCAGTTTCATTTGCGGTTTGAATGGCTGCAACTGTGCTCACTCATGCACTACTTACGTTGATTGGTCGATGGATTCACCTGCGAAAACTCGCACAAAATATTTTTAAAAACAGTTTGCTGTTAAGTTCGGGTTTTTGAGACCACCAAAAAAAAAAACAAGATAACAAAATAATCGTATATTATAACATAATTCACAAGCAGCCCTTGATCCTGGAGCAGTGCTGGCTCATTGGCCAGAAGATGAAGCAGTCCTTGTGTGGTCTAACAGATTTTGCAGTGGTTGAAACTGGTACTGGCCCACTAGCCACATGCTGGTAGATTTTGTATCGGGCTAGTAAAATTTTCCTTTAACTAGCCCTGCATGATTTCAATAAGTACACTAGCTGGGTCAGTGGAAAAGTCTGTGGGGTTAATGAATTTTCCCAGTGTCTGGCCCTGCTGACTAGTGGCTGCAAAACTTAATTTCAACTGCTGTTTTGTCCTGCATTGTGTGTCCAGCTGCACCAGATAAAGTAGATGAAAAGGATATTTGTAATTTTATGTTATTTTTGCTTTGCAGAATGTCTGTCTCCCTCACCCAGGACTGGCTGCTTCCTGCGGGTTATTTTGCTGAAAAGAGCCCTTCTGGATTGGACCTCGCATTTTGGACAGATACATGCATCCCACTAACAGTTGGCCAGTTTTGCCTTAAGCTACGGAGTACATACTGAACGCTGCACCTTCAGACAAGCAGTTACTTATACACACATTCCACCATGTTGGTAAAGGAGTATCGAATCTGTATGCCACTTACAGTGGAAGAGGTAGGGGGCCCAAACTTATTTGACTACTCTGCTTCTTTTTTCTTTCTTACACATTAACATGATTGGTCTGACTGGAGCGGGGGTGATTGCAAAGCGGAACAAGCACTGGGAGCCAGTGTTGTAGTGGATTTCACATGGTGCACAGATTTTTACTGTTGGGACAAATCAAGATAAAGGCCACCTGTTGGCCTCATGGTAAATGCAGTAGTGACAGAAGCAGTGTTAGGTGTCCATCTGAGACCGACAGCAACAGTAATAGCAGCTTCACTCGGTTGTGCGCGGCTCATAAACGGACACAGCGAAAACAGCAAAAATGGCGCAGACCATGAGATATCGTAATAATTTCCTGAGTGACCAAAGAGATAGACCAGGGTAATGCGATGATGGCCTGTCTGAATTTCAGCAAGGCCTTTGACACAGTGCCACACATGAGGTTGCTCAGGAAGCTGACCAGTTTGGGGATGGGACAAAATGGTAAATTGGTTGCGCAAGTGGCTAAAGGGTAGGCAGCAGAGGGTAGTGGTAAATGGCATACACTCCAGCAACGGGAGGAGGGGGGGCAGTGGGGCATCACAGGGTTCTTTGCTGGGATCATGGCCCTTTTTTTTTTTAATTCTCTGTTTATGCCCCCTTACTCATCGCTCTGGACCCTATCCTCTGGGATCCCTAGGCTGTGCGCACTCCCGTAGGTCCTCCCAGGTATTTCCATTCTGGGTCCTGTCAGCACTGCCCCCATCTGGCCTCTCTTTGCCCCCAGGCGGAGAGGAGAAGGACCCCCCCATAGTCCCCTCCAGTCCATTAGTGTGCGTCAGGTATGCTGCCTAGGCCCTACCTGAAGCCTGGTTGTGGATTTCTCTCAGGTAGCCGGGTCCAGTCTCTGGGTGTCCATTGCGTTTTTTTTTGTTGTTTTTTTTCATTTTTCTGGTGCCCCAGGATGCCAACACGCTTGGAGAGCCAAGGGGCAGGGCGGGTAGCAACGTGCTGTCATCCCAGCTCCCGTCCGACATCCTCCCTCCCCTCTTCATGCTGTCCCACTGCACCTCCACCTGTTCTCAGGTGGCAGTAGAGCAGCAGGACAGGTACCCCGCCCTTCCTGGAGAAGGAGAGCAGCCTGTGGGCGCTCGATCCTTCTCCTTCTGGTCGGCCTTCCAGCTGCCCGAGCTCATTCCCGAACCCGGGTCACTGGCGGTAGCCCTACTGCTGTGCCGGCGGGCCAGTGGATTACTGCTCTTTGATGTCTTTATATAGACACATTGTAGAGGAGTGGGAGGGGAAGGTCTGCCTATTTGTAGATGTCACTAAAGTCTGCAGTAGGGTAGATACCCAGGAGGGAGTAGAGACAACATGGAGGGATCTGGGGAAACTCGAGGAATGATAAAGGACATGGCACTTTGGGCATAGGAACCTTGGAGCTGAGTATAGGTTGGTGGGAGGGGGGAGTGTTGGCAGTCACTAGACAAAAAAGGGACTTGGGGACAGTTGTATCAGACTACTAGGATACACTTCCTTGTCAGGCAGGCAGGAAGTCAAAAGTCAAAACAGCAGGATGTCCTCTCTTTCCCCTCGTGGAATTCCTCTGTTTACTTTCTGCCTCCTGACTAGCAGGAATGGTCAAGACAGCACTCTGCCACATCATGACAGCGCTAAGGAATGGGGAAATATTGAATTTTTTTTGTTTTGGCTTTGCTTTCTGTCCTCACTTGTGATGTCCTCGTTGGGTGAGCGGGAAGAACGACTACCATTCAGCCTTCCCACGCCGTGAGTGGTTATTTGAACCACTGGGGCTTCCAGGCTCCGCTGCGCTGCTGTACAGCCTGGCGCCCTCCCACTTCACCAGTCCGCGGTAGCAGCAGAGATCGCAAGAGGAACAGGTTACCAGGATTTTCTCCCTCTGGTTTTCCTCCCTTCTACCCTGATGGGAGCAATGCCTTTACTGGCCTTGCACTGTCACATTCTGCCCTGCAGCAGGAGCAAGGTCCCTGGCCCAGCTGCAGGGGTCACTGTGATGGCAGAACCCACTGCCAACCCTTCCCAGCCGAGATACACTACCAAGCGACAACTGTTATTAACCTTGGCCTGCCACTAATGCAACTTTCCAGGCTTGCTTCCAAACCCAGGTTGTCGGTACAGCACTGTGATATGCTGACGCTTGGTCATCTAGGTGGTCTAATTTACAGCTGTTTTGTCTGAAAGATCTTTATCCCCAAACACATCAATAAGCAGTGTGTGCATTCCAGCTGTGCTATATTTCTTTAAACGTAGACACTTATTTTTTATCTCTGTTTTTCCTCCTACTCCTCTACCAGCCCCGCATCTTTGGGAGGATTACTCGGTATTACTCGGTATTTACAAAGTGGAAGCAGGCACTAGGCCCATCGAGACCACTTTCCCACACAAGTGGGGAATATTTAATTTAACTACCCAGAAGATGCATATCCAATTTAGATTTAAACTGGTTACAGGAAGTTTGAGTCACTATATGCTGAGGCAAAGAATTCCAAAGAACCGCAGCTCTCATGGTAAAATAATATTTCCTCTTATTGGTGAATGCCTTAGTTATTTTTATTTGCCTATTGTTATTTGCCTAGGATCATGGAGTCTACCCCTGCAGGCCACCTTACCTGATCCATCACTGGATCCCAGTGGAGCCACGGTTTGCACCCCCCTGGCGGGGATGGGATGGGGTCCCTACACCCCAAACTCTTACATTTCGTCAGACCCTGGGCAGCCGGGCAGGTGGCTGCATATGAGGGCTAGCTTCTTGAACCTCCGTCTTCCTGGGGCTGGCAGGCTTTTTCCCTGGTGTTCTATGAGCATCGCGAGTCCCCTGATGTCATGACGCTGCCGCTGACATCCGCGACGTCCTACCCCTGGCTGCCAAAGCCCTCAGTGCTGGCATAGCTTCAGACCTTGGTCTGAGACCAGCCTAATGCTTCGGGCACTTGGCGTCCCTGCTGAATCCTTGGCCTCCGCCAGGGAAGTCAGCAGACACTGGCTTCGCATCCCTCCCCAGAGGAAGGCGAGCTGTTGTGGGGCGCTGCAGCCTTCTCCCCTCAACCGACCTGGGCTCACTCCTGAACCTGGGTCGCCGGCATCACAGACAGAAATCCAACCGCTGCGCCGGCTGGCCGACCTGTAGACCTTTTTTTATTTATGTTCGACCCTGATTTTCTCCTACCTGGTTTCCCTGTCCCCCTTGTCCCCTACCGCAGTGATGTGGTCACCATGGCTACATTCCTCCCAGGTGACCCACAACCTTCATACCAGTGAGTGCACCTCCTAGGTCTAGTGCTGGGACAGGGGTCAGCCCGTGATCTCGTCTTTGTAATGTACCGGGTTCTAGTGTGATATTCTGGGGCTCACATGGGTATCCCAGTCTCGCTGCTGAGCCATCTTCAAATGCAGCAACCAATATGATCTCTTTCCTCCTGCCAGGAGACGGTAATCGTTTTTCTTCAGTGGAAACCAAAGGTTATCCACCAAGCAGCTTCCTTGTACATAACAGACAGGATGTGTTTGGATGAGACTTGCCTGGACATGCAGGTGCAGTTATTTAAAGATGCAAGTTTAGGACCTTGGGTGCTCCAAGAGGACTGCAGGGGTTACCAGATGTTCTGTGTTTTGTTTTTTGGTAATTTATTGTTTACTGTCTCCAGCGTTGCCACATCAGCACCGTGGGCAACATATCTGCTTCAAACACACCAGTTCTTTGCCTCTTTAGTTTCTCTACAACTTGCCCCTACTCCACCTCCGTGGCAGGACCCTCTGATCCGTGTCTATCTCAGGAACAACTTATAGTAGAAAAAAAGCCTTGCAACCCTTCTAAATGTGGATTCACAAGCAGAATTCAAAACAGAGCAGTGTTCAAAAAAGCATATCAAATTTATTATAACTTCACAGATAAACACGCTGACTTAAAAGATATAAATAAATAAGTGCCACCCCCCCAAAAAACAGTCCAACGACGTTTCGCTCCCTGTACTGGAGCTTTGTCAAGGGCTGCAGTACAGGGAGCGAAATGCCATTGGGCTGTTTTTGGGGGTTGGCACTTATTTATTTATTTATATCTGCAACCCTTACCCCAGTCAAGAGCAGCATCTTATTCATTTAGTTTTTGTTTATTGGGTAAGTGCAGTAGACAAGAATGATTGCCTGTTTTCAGGTATGACCCAGGAGAGTTACAAACAATGGCATATTGTACAGACAGGAAATACAATGGACATGTCGCAACAGCATAATTTGAACAAAGCAGTGTCTGCAGTTAGAACCAAGACATTTAAAATGGCAGGAAGAACAGAGAAATACAATAATTAGGTACGCTAGACAAGAATGCTAACTATTTTCAGGCAGACAACAAGGAAGCATGGCAGGACCCCCAACTTGTTATACAGACAAGGCAACAAACCACAAGTTGGCAGAAAATAAGTATCACCCCTGGCATTAGGGTAAATACTTGGCTTGGGCATCTAAGAGGTCGGGGAGTTAGGGCACAAAATAACATCTATATTTACTCGGAGTCCAGGAGAGAGGTGCCAGGACTATGCTGTCTCCCCTATCTGAGGGGGCCCCATACAGTTCACTCGGACTCACAGAAGGATTGTCCACAACCAAAAATTGGGATTGTATTGTATGGCTTTATCTTCTGACAAGATGTTAAGCAGAACTAGGGTGGTTCCCCAAGGTTGTACTGTCCAAACAGATGACACAACTTGCAGTAGAAGAAACATTTGTTTTCACACAGAAGCAGTACTGTACATTGCAACATGAACCTTTTCCAAAAACACGAACTATCCACCCCTTTGCTTAGGGATCTCCTGGATTTGTGACCAAGTGTCTCTATAGTGGGGTCTGCCACACACTTTAATTCAAACTCCTGACAAGATGGACTATGTTAACACCTGCAGGCAACGGTGCCTGTCTGGCAACCAGTTAGCCCTGATCTGTGACTAAAAGTGAGGTTCTGCCCACTCTGACCCCAGTCAGTCTCTGCCATTCCATCTAGGACACACAACTGGATCATTTAACCCCTTCTGGATTGCTAAAGTCATCCTGTACTCTGTATTCCCCAACCCCTCTTGGATTGCTAGACATCCTTTGCTTTAATACATTACTTCAGCACATATCTGTGGTGAACTGGGTCCTGAGTGAAGTGTTATCTAGCCAGCATAGGGCGCATACACCACCAGACAACCCAAAAGTCTACCAAATGCTACTGTACTCATGGTTTGGAATTCCCTTTTGTTACAGGTATCTGACAATATTTGAAGAAACATTCCTTTCTTGAAATCCATAGCTTTACCGGAAACTATTTTAGTCTCTTTCTGTGGGCAGCTGTGACAATATTCAGTCCATCAGGGAGCTGCCCCTTAGAACCACTGATTTCTTGGTTCCTGTTCACACTTCAAAAGAAATTAACCCACTGGGGTCCCACTGGCACAGGTCTCCGCCACTTCTTTTAGGCGCACTGTTCCACTCACTAGGGTGAGAAAATGATAACCAGAGGTCCTTCACCCAGCCCAAGGGAGGCTGGCAGGCACCTCTTGCCCTCTGTTGGACATATAGTTTTTTCCTCTTCACTCTCCAAACTGGAACTCACACTGAACTCCCAAGATTCTAAACTGTTTCCCCTGCAGCTGAGCTAAAAGGCTTATCCTGCTGCAACAGTTTTAAATCGCATCACTCATTTTCCACCTAGCCTAGCTAAGTAAACAGTGAGGTGTGTGTGTGTGTGTGTGTGTGTGTGTGTGTGTGTGTGTGTGTGTGTGTTAGAGAGCTTCTAAAGAACTCCCTACCTGCTGCCCAGAGACCTACCTGGTCTAATGCTGATGGGATTCTAGTAACCACAGTGGACTGGATGGTTAAATGTCTTTTAAGTCAGTGTGTTTATCTATGAAATTATAATCAATTTGATATGCTTTTAGCACACTGCTCTGTTTGGAATTCTGTTTGCAAATCCACATTTGGGAGGGTTGCAAGGCTTTCTTCTGCTATAAGATGTTCCCTGTTCTTTAGCCTTATGAAACCACAGCCGGTGAGTGCCCTCCCTTTTTTTTTTTTTTTTTTTTAGATCTTTCTCACAAACCTTTTTCTCTTTCTCTCTCTCTCTCTCTTTATTTGGTTCTATTTCATCCCCAGCTTAGTTTGGCTGCCATTCGGCCTTGTCACGTTTCCTGGTCCTCGGAGAGCCCCACTAACCTGCCCCATGGGTTGTCGGGGGGAGGGGGGAACTCTTGTTCGTAGTTCACAAATCTGGTTACATTGTGACCCTTACCTTGCTGAGTGGGTGGTGCAGAGGCAGAATGTGCTGGCATTCTGCCACACAGGGAGGGATTTTCTCCACTAAGGTAGTCCACCTCAAGATGCTTGACTGCAAAGACACACTGCACGTCGCAAGGCCCCACTGCCGTCCCAGCTGAACTTGCACCATCTGGGTACCCGCTGGTGGCCCTTAAGTGGCAGGTAGTGGACTGCACCTCACCCAGAGAACAGCATCCTCTGGGACACTCTCTATCCTCTTCCCAGCTGGCCCTCAGTGATTGGGTTCCTTCCCAAACTCGTGTCACAATCTGTAACTCTACTGCTGCACCGATGGGTTGGATCAGTCTCAGGAAACCTAATAATGGGTTGTGCAGTCAGTGCAGCAGGGCACAAGAATGCCTTGACTTTATCTTGCCTTGAGCTGGGCAGTTTCCCAGTTTCAGTTTCCCCCGAGCCCATTATGATGAGAAAGAGAGTCCTCACTGGAGGGTGTGTGTGCACCCAACACCATGCAGCATGTCTGTATTCCTCCTCCCAGGCCTGTAATGACCACTGCAGTACCAGTTGTGGCCACCCTACCATCCAGGAGAAGGAAAACAGCACCTGTGGTGCCTGATTCCACCTCCTCTGCCAGCCCTAACGGCTTTGGGTTTATTTTGAACCCGTGCCACCAGTATCTCGTTTGGCAACACTGCTGTTGCACAGTTCTGACAGACTGTCTGCACATGGCCTGTTATTTTTTAATTACTGTTTTATTTCTGCCCTAGGTCACCATCCCCAACTGCAGTTAATGCCTGCCCTGAGCAACCTCCCAGTCTCATTGTCTGCTCTGCTCTTCAGATACTCCTACCTGCTGTGTGGCTTCCCCAGTAGTGCTGCCTTCAGGACAGCACTCCCTCTGATGTCTGAGTTTTGTGGTAGGCATCTTCATGCTGGGTGAGCAGGCAATGCAGGGCCTGGGAATACCAGGAGATGCGTCAGCAAGCTGGACTGGGGTTTGCCACTGTTTCACTCTCCCCAAAGACGTCAATGTAAACGTGTTTCCACAAAGCCTGCAGGAGGCATATGCGGAGCTGAAAATCTCTGCCTCCCACAGCTGTCCTGTAATGCCGGCACCACCTGTGACACCTCATGTGATGCTGGTACACTGGGATTGTACGTCCTTAAACTACAGGGGAAGGCGAGTATCATCCGAGGTGGTTAGGCCTTTCCCCCTCGCTGGGATCACTGTGCATGGTGCGGCCTGTATCTCATTTTCAGTCCCACCCCTAGGGTGCTGGGATGCACATGTGGTCCAGTCGGAGGCATGCAAGCATGCCTCATGCTAACTGTAGCCAGCATCCTCCCTTCCACCCGGGCCAGCTACTCTCAGCATGTTTTGAAAGCAAAACCATTGGCAAGAACCTTCTGACCTGCCCTCCGATCTTGACTTCTCTTTAGTGCTGAGAATTTACATTAATTTTCTTCTCCCTTTGGGGGTGGGGCTGCATGGATCTCAGTGGATTGGAAGTGGATTACAGTGCCCTGGTTATAACTCTTGGCTGAGTTTGTAGCGACCAAAAGCTGTATGTCGTTGTCTCATGTCTGTGTTTCACGGCCTACTAAATGTGCATACCTTGCCGCCGTCCCGCGTTTCGAGGAACTCACAACCTTGCACAAATAAAGGCAATGATTTCCATTGTCTTCTGAACGTATAGCTTCATGATTGATGATATTTTCCATGTTACGAGGGCCAGTGTCCCACATGGCCCCACATTTTATTTTTATTTGTCCCTCCTACCGAAGCCCCCTTCTTCCCTTCTGGCAGGCTACTACCCAGCCCACCGCCTCCCAACCCCACTTCGTTCACGTCACCTATGTCTTGCCACTCTTGGTGGGGTCAGAGAAGAGGCAGCCATCCCCAACTCTCCTGCAGGTGCTTAAACATTGCATGGGAGCAGGGCAGTCAGTGTGGGGACACGAGTGTGCTGCTGCTGTCATCCAGACAGCTGCCCCTTTCCGACTGCCTTTTCCCCTCGGAACCCGCCAACACCACTGAGCAGTGCCCATAGACTGCCATATATACATACACACACACACACACACACACACACACACACACACACACTTAGCAACTCTGTACACAAGCTCCATGGCACACTATAGGTGTCTCTATGGCAGAACACCGCACCAGTCCCGCTCTGGCTGGAATCACTGCCACGTGACAATGATACCCCAGCCCCCTAAACCAGCTGAGCCAGCCCTGAAGTCACTTCTGAAGTGGGGTCACCAACGTGGGCCATTGGGCAGCCCCATTGTCCCACATTTTTGAACATTAGTGTCCCACATTTCACCGACAAGGTTGAGAGGTACGTGTATGTGAAGTGAGTTGTGCGGGTTTTTATTTATTTATTTATTTTTTTGTAAAGCTCCCCAGAATGTCATCTCCTCCTGATCTTCAGGCTTGTGGGTAACCTAGTCCCGTCAGACACTCCCCTCACCATCAGACTGGTGGGGATCTCCACAGAGTGGAAAGTACTGGCAGCCATCCTACAGGCATCTGGGAGACTTCAGGCTTTTCTGAGGTTTCGCCCCGTCCCCGAATATTGCTCACATTCCATTGGCACTGTGCAGTTCTCTCTCCAGCCTCGCACGCACAAAGTAATGCCCCTGTGGAGAAGCTCCCCGGCCCACCACAGGGGCCGCTTCAGCTGTGGAACTCGGCTGTGTCCCTCCCCGGCTAGGAATGCTACCCAAGCCCCCTCAGCTGTCAGACTCCCCTCCTGAATTGGCTCCCAAACCTGGGTCCCTGGCACAAGAGCGCAGTGCACTTCCTGCTGAGCCATTGGGCAGCTCAGTTGTGAGGGTTCCTAGTCCAGTTCCTAGCGGACAGGCTTCCACATTTCTAAACCACCAGTACAGACGGCAGCAATCCACACCCCCTTGTTGACAGTCTTAGTATAGGGTTGCCACTTTTGGATGAGGCTTAAACTGCATACTAAGCAATGCCCCCAGACTCTGCCCCCTAACTCCACTACTTTGCACGACTGACAAGTACATTGCCCCTTCTCTTCCACCGCCTTCTCTTATGTCACCAAAGACGTTGATGGAACAGTAAAAGCGCTTACAGTGCAGAGACGAAAAGAATCTCAACATTTGTTTTCACTGTCTTGGTTGGCTGGTTTTGCAGGCAGATGTCAGTGACATCTGTGCAACCCAGGAGTGCAGGACTAGGTTGGCAGCATCTGTTTTACAAGCATGTGGCCACTCCAAAACTGAGTTCAGAAACAGGAGTACTGTACCTGTTTGGCACAATTGGAGGACTGGGCAAGGACCATAAAAAAAAACCAAAAAAAAACAGATCAGCTGGTAAAAAAACAGACACCCTGCTTACACAAGAGACCAAGGAGTGAATGGGCATGGAATCTGAACTACCCATCACTCTCACTGGAGGTGGTTTCACCAGGGTCAGGTGGAAACGTATTGGTGGATCAACATGGGGAAACTTGCACTGCTGTTGCCTGTGCTATGCCTGTAATGTGGATAAGCAGGGGACTTGGGTCTCCAGTTTGCCAGCACCTTTCACAAGCAAAAATAATTTACATGCAAAAAAAAAAAAATCAAATAAAGGAAAGGAATTTCCTTTTATAAAGTCCTGTCACGTGCACTGTATCCCAGAGTGCTTTACAAGTAAAGAACAATTGCTGAAGTTGTGAAGCCTTCGCAGGCAGGTTGTAGATGAGACAAAATACGGGTGCATGCACTCGAAAAAGGAACTTGGTGATCTGGTGGGTGGGGATGCACAGAGCACAGTGCTCACAAAGTCACAATAACAGGCTACATTGCAAGGAGCTGATTTTATTGATTGTGACAAATCCATTCATTTGAAATCCCTTCAAGGCATGCTAATGGAACACTTTTTCAAAACCGAAGTTCTTGTGCAACCCACTAGACTGCTTAGGTTGCCAGCAGCCCTGGTGCATCACCTCAGACAGGAACTTTGTCAGGGAATGGGGTAAGTAAGTGATAACTCCACTTTTTTTTATTATTATTAATTAATTTATTTTTTATTTTCTGCGGTTTTTGCCTTGTTTTTCTCCCCTGTTCCCCGGGCTCCCAGCACACAGGTGTTGTGCATCTGTGGAGGCGCACACATGCCCCGTGACATCAACTCGGCCCCTCCTGTGGCTATTGCCGGAGCTTAACCAGGTGGCAGCCAGTGGCCAGGGTTTCTCCAGTCCCTCCCAGGAGGAGAGAGCTGCCTTGCGGTGGCTCGATTTTGCTCCTCTGCCCCCCCCCAGCCAACCCCCAACAACCCGGGCTTGTTCCTGAACCCGGTTCGTCGGCACAGCGCAAGGTTTGTCCATGGACTTGCTGGATGACTTTTCTGAAGACCATTTCTCCCAGTGAAGCCCTATAGCACAGGGACCAACCTGTACTAGCTGTGGGTCCTGGCACTGGGGCAGTGACTGAAAATGGCCCCTAGTGAAAACCCCTTGGTCAGAAAAAATAGGGTCCCCTGCTCCAGATAAGATTTTTTTGGGATGAGTATTGTATGCCTCATTTTGAAACTGAGGTGAGTAAAACCAAATTCAGATGTGTACAAATGACTGGACAGCATTGAGTGAATAGTACTTTATTTATTTTTTTTTTAAACAATGCATTTACTACATTTCAATATATTTACAATTCATACTGGCATTTTGGCACACTTTGACAGGCTGGCACAATCTGCAGGCAGTACGCTAAATTTAATTTACATAATTCTTTGAGTCTTTACAGTCACGAAAAGATAGCCACAGAGCCTATTAACCTCATGGAGATATTTAAAATTGAATGGTGTGTGGGAGTGCGAGACTGTGTGAGTGGTTCGTCAGACTCGAAAGACTCAGTTTAAAATACCTCGTCTTAAACATGTTTTGCAGACTTGGGCATCATCGCACACAGTCCCCATTCACAGACTAAATGGGAAGGTACTGTCCTTCACTCTATAAGAAAAACAGTCAGTTTGTTCTAGCTGCTTCCTACAGCCTACAAATCAGCAGTTCCCTTCCCTTACAAATTCCAGACAGTTCAATACACAGCATAAAAAAAGTGACTGCTCTCCAATGATGACCCATGCCCTGCCACTCTTGTTTGATGTTTCTCCGGCAGATAGAGTATCTGATGTTCGATCCTTCCTCAGAAGAAAGTTAACATAAGGTTTACTGGACCATTCAGCCTGGGAGTGCAACAGCACTGAAAGTTGGCAGGAAAGTATGAGTTGGGGTCAGATGCCCCTCTTTTTATGTTGGCTTGCGCGTGTGCGCAAGCAACATCTTGTGCTAGTAGCCCATTTCAGAGGTGTGTCAGTGTCGGCGAATGCAGGGTACGCTTTAGTAGGTGTGTCCCTCATTCCCAATGAGCTAGCCTGCTAGCACTGACAGAAGTTGTATGTAAAGTGGATACAACTTGTAAGAAAAGTGCCACTGCAATCGGAGACAAGCTGGTCATGCAGCGGCATAGATAACACGCCTTCCTTACATGACTTTCCTGGTGAAACATTTTAACAAACATGGCGGCAGCGGCTGCCGCCGTCTGCCACACAATCCCCGGAAAGCCGACTTCAGGGGTGCCCAATCCCCCTGTCGGCATGTCGAACACCCTCCCCCGATTGTGTAGCACACTGTGAGCCCACCCCCGGTGTGCCTCCGTTTAACGGAAAGCTGACCGCATCGGCATGTTCCTGCCCCCCGCCCCAACCCCATTGTGTGACACACTGGGAGCCCACTCCAGTGTGGCCATCACCACCCCCAACTGAAAGTCAGGGGCACACTGGGAGCCACCCAGTGTGCCCAACATTGTTTTCTTTCACCTATAAAGAAAGAAACAGGCCACAGTGTTGTTTTTTTTTTTTTTTTTTTTTTTGTACCTGAAACAAAAAAACGGGTCCTCGCTTGCTGGCAGCACCTCCCCAACCCACACCGACTCCTGTGTGCACCTCACCTCCCCACACCCCACCCCATCCCATAATTACCTCCGGAGGTCTAGTGGTGCGATCTTCGTTGGAGCGGGAACATGTCTGCACTCTTCAAAGCCGACTGCGAACTGAAGAAATGCCGGTAAGCTGTATAATGGTATAAATAAGGGGGGTTTCAACTTAGGTGGATATCTCGACCATTTTTTTTTTTTTTTAATTTTGCCTCCAGATTTTCAACATAGGGTTCTTGGGACCCCACCTCATGAACACATGCACTGTCATGTCATCTCATTATTCGGTCCCGAAAGGTCATTTCACGGTCACTGCGCGGAATCACCTTTCGGGACCGATTATCGAAATGACAGTGCCACTGTTCATAAGGCGGGGTCCCAAAAAGCATATCTTGCACATTTATTTATTTATTTATTTATTAAATTTTGTTAACGGGTAGGCCCATTGGGCCCCAAAGGTCCCTTTTTCAGGGGCGACCCGGATTTAGTTACATAGAGTGAGGCATTTATACAGTACAGTACATTTCTGAACAGACAATACAAGGTCAATGATGCAGTGTTCCATGCAGGTCAGTATTACATACAGCGGGGTATTTAACTAACTAACTAACTAACAGACATTCGTAGCAATCACAATACTATAAGACAGGGTTTGGTTGGTTAGTGTCTTGGAAATGCTTGGGTGGGTCGAGGGTAGAAGATGAACTGGAGAGGTGACGGAGGAAGAGAGGGGACTGGTCTGAGAATTAAGGTAATTCACCAGGACATGAACAGTGACTATGGTCCAGTGAATGCTTGTGTAGACCCTTCCAAAAATTCCCTATGGAAGTAGCTAGCTGAAGGTGTCCAGAGAGTTTATTCCAAAGCCGAGGGGCAGCATAGGCATAGCATTTGCTGCCAGCTGTGGTTTTGATCCTGGGTTCTTCAAGGAGCATTAGTCCAGTAGTACGGAGCAGTCTGCTGTAGCGTTTTGGGGCTATTGGTGGAAAAATACCAAAAAATGACTGTGTTACAAGCATGCATTACGCAGTTTCCACGTATGCTCGTAACTAGAACAATTTTTAATATTTTCACTCCACATTTTTAACATTGCCATTTTTTTCTACACCTCCTTATGAACAATACAGCTGTCTTTTTTCACATCCTGCCTGAAATGTGTTTTCTTGCATGTGGCACACAATGGCGCGGTCGCTGTGCGAAATCAATGTTCAGGACACATTAACAAAATCACAGTGACGCTGTTCACGAGCAGAGGTCCCAAAATGCCTATTTTTGAAAGTTTGGTTAAAAGAAATCCCCAAAATAATTGTGTTACGCAGTTTCTACGTAAGCTTGTGACTTCACCAATTTTTCATTTTTTCACTCCAGATTTTCAACATTGCCATTTTTTTACACTTCCTCATGAACAGTACAGCTGTCATTTTTCACATCCTGCCCGAAATGTGTTTTCGCACCTGTGGCGCCAAATGGCACATTTGCTGTGCAAAATCACCTTTCAGATAACGGACTCATAGTGCCACTGTTCATGAGGTAGGGCCACAAAAAGCCCATGTTGAAAATTTGGGGTGAAAATACTAACAAACACCTGGGGCTTTAGGGTTTCCAACCATAGCTCCCCACCCTGTAGAGACTGACAGGCATCAGGGGTGTGACTTGGGATTGTCGGCTGTATCGCTCACACCATTCCACCCCACCCTGCAGCCAGTGACAGGCATTGAGGTGTGCCTTGGACCTTTGGCCCAAAAGTTCACCCCATTCTCCTATACTGCACCCATCTCAGCGAATTTCCTTATGGAATGGGGTGAGCATAAGGCCCAAAGACCCTACAACACCGCAACGCTTGTTAGTGTCTGCAGGGTGAGGAAATGGTGAACGTTATGGCCGATTTACCCAATGGCACACCCCAATGCCTGTCAGTCTCTGCAGGGTGGGGGTGGGGTTGGTGTCAGTTCACTACTTCAGTGCCATTCTTATTATGCATCTCTCTAACTCCTGCACTACCAATGCCAGCAAGCCAACATTCGGCAGTGACAACTGCTTGTTTTTCTTATTTACAGGCTGAGAAAGCACCAAGAGTTTCAGCAGGACAGTAAGCGTAGAGGTCAGAGTTAGACACCAGCTTTTTCCTTTTTTAACACAGGCTGGGCAGCACTGAGAGTTTTGGCAGAACAGTAAGAGCGGAGGTCAGATTTTTTTTTTTTTGTTACAGATTTACCAGGCATCACGGGAGGGAGCAGTACTTTCAGCCATCAGTCTTTACTCAGTACAGAAGATTGCAGGCCGGACACCAGTAAAGGGTAAAAGGCAGTAAGTGATTGTAAGTGAATTGGGCTAATGGTCAAATTCAGCAGTTAAGCAGACTTGGCAGGCACTTACTGAAATTACTGTTTTTTTGCCCTGAGCGCACCGCTGCCAGAACACAGTCTTCTGCCGTCTAGAACACTGCAGCAGTCCTGCACTTTACCCAGTACATGACACTACGACATTACTGCACCACCAATCACTAGGTGAGTTACCTCACGGGTGGGGGGTTAGGGGGTGGGAGGACAAGTGAGGGAGCCGAGGGTAAACCAGAATAAAAGGTGAAACTCCCAGCACCAGACCGAGATCTGCTGGGGGATCAGTAAGGACACACACTACAGTCCTGCACTGAAAGAGACATACTTACTATGCAAAACGAACAAAAATGGACTCATGAATGCCCTTTCCCAAAATGTAATATGGGGTTGTATGCACCTTAGCTGGAGCACAGGTCCCCTTGCTAAGGAATAGGGTGCTGTCGAGGATCAGGGAAACAGCTGCAGACCTTGAGCACTTCAGCAGGAAGAGCTGCAGTGTTTGAGTCCCACTGAGAGGCAGAGTTGCAGTGCATTAGAGCAGTGCTACCCTAAGATATAGCCCACAGTGTTCTTGCAGATTGTTGGGACCCCTGAGTTCTGTAAAAGTAGACAATTCTGCTAATGTGCCGAGATGATGCCAAGAGACCCAACTATAGCCTTGCAACTCCCAAAAAGGACCGTCACTTTGCTGTGGTGCTCGGCTGTTGGTGATAAAAAAAAAAAACGTGGCAAGAGCTCACAGGCGTGCAGCACAAAATGGCCATCGGTGGGATTTTCCCGTGCTCTATACTGCTCAAGCTATGCGGTCTTCAGTCAAGGGCTGTCCACCCCCACAAGATGCAACACACTGACCTGACTTACTGATGACATCCCTGATGCCCTCTGAGAGCTACCAGCCCACTTGATGTCCATCAACAGTACCGCCACTCTAATGATGTACCGTGCAGAAAAGTGAAAATAATGCAAACCACATCGCGGCTCTGTGGGGTCGCCTTGAGAGTCTGACGAGATCTTTGGGAGCTGGTGCAGTTATGATCCAGAATGAATAGGCTGCATGCCTTCTTTGGAGCTGTCCCATGGAGCTGGTTGCTGTTCAGAGCTAGCTTCAGGCAGGCTACAGTCGGCGGATAGGGATCATTCTTCTCATCCAATGTTGGAGCTGCCTCGGAGCTCTCCTGGTGGGTGGAGGGAATCTCAAGATATTGCAGCAAGCAAGGCTGTTTCTTTGAGGCCCCAGCTGGCTGGGGTCCCGCCGAAATGTAGAGTACAGCTGATCAAGGTGAAATCTCCTTAGCACAACAGGTAATAGCATCTGAAGTCCAAGAACAGATGTCCAGAAATAAGGAAGACGTAGAGTCCAAAAATCTTTGGTTGTGTCACCTAGTGACAGAGCAATGCTGCAAAGCTGTCTGCTTACTCGGAGGCAGGAAGAAGACTGGCACAATCCTTGGTGGGAGGAGCTGATGTCCCTGATGCTGCAACTTCATTTCCTGCCTCTGGGGGGGCAAGAGAGAGAGAGAGGTCCCAGTACTTTAGTCCTATCACCATGCAACCAGCATGAATGAGAATTTAGAGTTAGTTATTTTTGTGTCTGCTAAGTATTATTTAACACCAATATTTACAGTTTCTCTCTCTTAGCCCTACCGAATGTAATCAGTTGATGACCATGGACAACAGTAGGGAACCTGAAACTAGTTGCTCTGGCAACAGGGCTGTGTCCGGTCAACACCCCCACCCCGGGCAGGTGTGCTGATGGCAAGAAGTCCAGTGCCCAGGAAGGAGGACAGCCCTTCCAGAAGCACAGAAAGAAGTGGTTCATATCCTGTATATGCTCTGCGTCAGGGGCCTGGCACTGCTCAACCTCGGCCTCTTCCTCTTCTCGCAAGAAGGGGAAGAAATGGCACCAGTCAAGGTCATCCTCTGTCAGGGCTGCTGTGAGATGTCTGACTTCTGCGAGCCCGGGATCCCCACTGTTGTCATACGACCCCAGGGATGCCTAGGACTGCAAGGTCACTGTCACCATCCCAGAGCCTCCCTCTGTTTTCTAGAGAAGACCCCTGTGGGCAGTTCAGTCATTGTACAGCTCTTAAGGAGCAGTGGGTGTAGTGGCACCCCTTCTGGCACTGGCTCCTGATCCCTTGGGGTTGGCTGGGCTGGCGCCGCTGGGCCTAGATGTGCATTCGCCTGTGGCAGAAGTCTCCGGTCCAGTGTCATGAGTGATGCAGATGACATCTCCCCCACTTGTGTTGTCGCTTCCTCCTTTTCGGGGACAGGGCAGATATGGTGCTGTCACCAGCCACTTTGGTGCAGGCTAGGTCATCAGTGGCTATGCGGCATTGTATGCAGTGCCAGATTTGTGGCGTTGAGTGTGACATCACATGAGCTTGTGGCACCGGGAGCCCATCCAGTACTGCCAGTGGCGTTGGCCACGGCGCCACCTGCGGAGCCATTCCCTAAGCCACTGGGACCAGGGCTGATGTCTCCAAGATTGCTTCAGCTGCGCACTGCATTTTCAGCTCTGTGACCAGTCTTCCCTCTACTATCCTTTTAGTGATGAGGGTGTGGAGGGAGACAAGTCAGACCCTGACTTCATTATCTCTGATGGTGGGGATTATGACTCTATTTATGGTCCAGAGGTCACAGACCCAGTTCCTGTGACTGGTCCTCAGAAGGACCTTTCCTTTCAGGCTCTGCTAAGAAATATGCACTCTGCATTTGATTTTAAGCCAGTAACCAGGCTAGATGCCTCCAAATGGAGTTCCCGAATGTACCTAATTTCCCAATTGGCTCCCATCCAACCCGCTTTAGAGACCTTGTCAAACAGAGTTTGGAAGAGGCCCGCTACTGTGGCATCTGTCTCCAAGCAGGTGGGCAGGAAATATGCTGACCCTAATACTAAGCCAGTGTATTTCACTCCGCCTGTAGCTGATGCTATTGTTATTCTTGCCGAGAATGACAAAGCCATTGTGCCCAAGGAGGTCACTGCACACCCCAGAAACAAGGAGTCGTGCAAGATTGACACCATGAGCAAGTAGACTTATGTCTCGACTGCCCTTGGCACGAAGATACCTAGCTACCAGGATCATTTTTCCAAGTATGAATATAGTTTCTGGAGTAAACTACAGTCCCTCTCAGAGGCCCTGCCAGAGTCAGAAGCTAAACAAAAGATGCTGCTCACTATTAAGCAAGGTATTGAATCTAACAGTCATCAGTGCAAGCCTCTATGGATGCCTTTGATGCAGCAGCTTCTTCTGCAGTTGCAGGTACCTGCATCAGATGGCGTTCTTAGATGCAAAATGCTGGCTTCACCCTGGATGTTCAGCAACAGATCATGAATGTACCCTTCGATGGCACTGATCTGTTCTGACAGCAAGTGGAGCCTTCTTTTAAGGAGTTAAATGAAACTAGAATGACTCTTAAGACTTCCAGACCAGCTCCCTTTAACCCTCAGAGGGAGAGGGGATGCGACTCTTTCCACAAGAAGCAGTCCTTTCGTGGCAGAGACATGGGTGCTCAAAACAATTAATAACCAAGCTCCCCTGCCTCAAAAGAAAGCGCGGGCACTGAGAGCACTTGGCACCACTATTTGAAACTCTTGCCCCGATCCTGCCTCAGCTGCCTGAGGCAGACCTGTCCCCGTGGTGTGTGTGTGTGTGTGTGGGGGGTGCCTGACCCTGTTTTACCATCTTTGGGAATCCATCATGACAGACAAGTGGGTCCTCAGGATTATCTAAGAGGGGGTACTCTAGGTTTTATAGAAACCCCTTTGGACTATCCAACCAGAAGGCAGCCTCCTTTGTCTGCTCACATGATAGAGCTTCTGGCACAGGAGATTGAGGACCTTCTGAGCACTCGGGCAGTGGAAATAGTGCCAGGGTCAGAACAAAACAGAGGGTTCCAGTCCCAGTACTCCAGTCCCACTACTTCTTGATACCAAACAAATCAGGGGTCATGCACCTCATTCCCGACCTCAGAAATCTGTATAAATTCACGGATTAAAAAAAAATTAAAAATGATTTCTCTGGGCTCTCTGCTACCCTGCCTGAAACCTCAGGACTGACTAGCATCCCTGGATATGCAAGATTCATACTGGCACATACTGGTGCACCCCCAGCCACCACAAGTACCTTTGCATCTGAGTACAGGGGTAACACTACCAGTTCAGAGTCCTACCCTTTGGACTTTCTTCAGTGCTGTGAGTTTATACAAGATGCAGTGCACTGCTTCCAGTGCACCTCAGAAAGTTGGGACTCCAGGTCCTCCCGTATTTGGACAACTGGCTAATCACAAGCCTGTCCAAACAGGAGACTGGAGGGGACAGTAGCCACTGCCTCTCAATTCCTGATGTCCATGGGACTCTTGCTGAGCTCCTCAAAGTCTCAGCTGGAACCATCCCGGGAGTTAATGTTCATGGGAGGTGTTCTGGATACTACCCGGGCCCAGGCATTTCTCCCAGAAAGCAGACTGCAATCAATCCTGCAAATGTTACCCTACATCATGGAGCACAGAACTGTGCAAGCCCATTCTATGCAGTGCATGCTGGGTCTAATAAACTTTTCAGTGTTCACAGTGCCCTTGGCACGTCTGCATGTAATAGCAACTCTGTGGATGCTCAGTGCACAATGGTCACAGGCATCACACCCTCAAAGTTACCCCAGTCAGATGACAAAACCTCTGAGGTCCCTGATGTGGTGGTCAGTGGAAGAAAACCTCTTACAGAGCTTCCCCTTCTCCCCACTGGAGCTGGAGGTGGTTCTTACCATGAGTGCCACCCTGGTGAAATGGGGAGCCCACTGCCAGGGCCTTCAGACACAAGGTGTCCTGGACCCATCAGAGATCAACATGTTGGAGATGCGAGCAGTTTTGTACGGTCTGAAAGTCTTAGTGGACTTAGTCACAGAACAGTTCTTCTCCAAACAGACAGCAAGTCACAGAACAGTTCATCTTCAGACAGACAGCATGTCTGTCATGTATTATAGCAACAAGCAAGGAACAGCACATTCATACCCTCTCTTCAGGGGAGGTGATGAGAGTGTAGGAATGGTGCCTGGAGCAGCAGATCCTCCTCCAAGCAATCTATGCGAGGAGCTCATTGCCATACTTTTGCTTTCTGGTGCTAATAAACACTGGTTTGATGCATACTCCTGCATTTTCAGTGAGTACTTTTTGAATTTTACCTATTACGAGTGCTACCATTGTTGGTTTTCTGCTCCTTGCTTCCCTTAGGTTTAGCACTCATTCTTACCTTTGTGTATATGTTTGTAGTGTCTTTTTTCCAGAACACTTCAGTAGACAAGCTTAGCTGAACAGAAGCCGATCGTCACGAGTGGTCGCTAGCTCCAGACATCATGAGATCGCTATTCGACGAGTGGGGCTTCCCAGATGTGGACCTTTTTTGCATCTCCGTTCAACACCAAACTGCCTTGATTCTGCTCCAGAAATCCAGAACATGGTGTTTTCTGTCAGTATGCAATCAGACTGCCATGGCAGAATTTGTTTCTGTATGCAGTCCCTCTCATTAAGATAGTGCCACTCAAACTGGAGGCACACGGGGCAAGATGATTCTTGTGGTCTTCTAGTGATCTTGGCAGATATGGTTTCCTCTGCTGAACAGACTTTCAGTTGGCGAACCTAGACTTATGCCACTCAGGATGGACCTGCTGATGCAGGGTCATCTGGTCCATCCAAACCTGAGCTCCCTTCACCTTCAGGCCTGGCTCCTGAAGAGGTACAGGTGAACATGTATAAGGTATCTCAGAGGGTCTCTGTAATACTTTGGGTTGCTTGTAAACCTTTTACCAGGAAGACATACTCAGCCAGGTGGAAATTATTTTCTAGCTAGGGTTCCAAAACCTGTATGGACTCCTTTTGGTAACCACTTGACAAGGTTCTGGAGTATCTACTGGACGTCTCTGATGCTGGCTTGTAGAATTCCATAGTTAAGGTCCACTGGTGTGCTATTTCAGCATACCTTGAGCCTGTTGGCACCCTATGCCAAGCACAGTTGCTGCTGTTCAGGAGGTTCCTCAAGTGTATTTTGCACACAAGGCCTCCCATCAGGAAGCCAGTGGCTCCCTGGGATATCAGTCTTGTGCTCACTTGCAAGCCCTTTGAGCCTCTTGCAAAGTGTGTCTCGAAGTTTCTGATTTGGAAAGCATCATTTCTGGTGGCTATCACCTCTGCATGTAGAATATCTGAAATCCATACATTGGTCACAGATCCTCCCTATATTATTTTTCATGAAGATAAGGTAGTGCGTCACACATTCCCTAAGTTTCTATCTAAGGTTCTGTTAGAGTTCCATCATAATCAGGCCATAATCCTGCCCACATAGTTTCCCAGCTTCCAGGATGAGGGATAAAGGACTCTCCCTTCACTGGATGTTAAGCGAGTCCTTAGGTTCTATCTAGACAGAACCAAGGACTTCAGACAATCCAAAGAGCTCTTTGTCTTCTTCTATCCTAAGGGACAGCATGTTACAGTCAAGTGCATTTCAGCCTGCATTGTAAATTGCCTTCACCACTGCTGTGCCATGGCTCAGGTTAAACTGGAGTGCAGCTTACGTGCCCATGTCACCAGAGTGAGCTCCACTTCCCTTGCAGACATATGTTCTTTATCTATTGCAGAGCTGCAAATTGCAGCGCAGTGCACACCTTTACCAAGCACTGTGCCCTTGATGTCCATGCTAGGCAGCATGCCACCTTCGACAGGATGGCTCTGAATGAATTACCATCCTGAGTGAGCCCTGAGCTCCAGTCTCCCTAGTCTGTGGGACTTGTTTGAGACTGGTATTCTGACCCACAAGTGGGAATCAATGGTGAAGATTGATTCTTGGAAGATATTAAAATTACTTAGGTACTTTAACTCTTGATCTTCCAGAATATCTTCACCATTGATTCGCTTGCCTGTCGGCCATCCCCCGGACTCGGTTTAGTAATGTTGTGTTGTGGTCTTCATCCTGTTATACTTGGTTTGAGCTGTGAAGACGCTGTGTTACTGGATTTGGTGGTCCTTCCTACATGGGCCACCAGGACTGTCTTATGCCTTTTGGTTAAGTGCATACATTCTTGATAGGTTATGTTGCTCACCTCCTTGGTAAATAAAGGAAATAAGGTGGATGGGGGCTGCTGCCACTGTATACCAGCGGGCACGTACATTGCCTCGTGAAGACGCGCATGCGGGGGCCCGCTGCATCATTAGCCCTCTGAAAAGTTCTGTGCTCATGTGGGGTCCTAACGCCTCCATCTCAGACCTATAAGTGTGAATCAATGGTGCACATAGCCTGGAAGATCAAGAATTATGGTAAGTACGTAATTACATTTTTGGAGCCTCCTCTGTCTGCAGCATGACAGTCCCGCTAAGCAGTGACGTGAGAATGCTGGAAAGTGAATGTGAAAGTAAGCGGACGTGAGAGTCCAAGTGGTGGTGGGTATGGGGCAGGTAACCAGTCGGGTGGGTAGATGGGAGTGGTAACAAAACTGGAGTAGCGTCGTCGTTTGAAAAATGCTACTACTTCAGTTTCATTACCACTGATGTCTACCCAACCAACTAGCTTGTCCGCTTGCCGCTGCTGCTTGCAGTTTCACTCCCACTCTCATTTCTAGTCACCCTCCAAAACAGTGATATGTTATTGGTGTAGGGCATGTGGGTGGTGGTACTTATTATATGGAGGGATTTATGGCGGGATTGGAGCATGGATTATCAAGTAGCTTGACCAATCAGTAGTTTGAATTCTTTGCACCCACTTTGTAAGTGAGATTATGAAATGGTACGAGGGATTGGGGTAAGCTGAGGAACATTTAGAGAGGTTAAGCACCGAGATAATAGATGGAGAGAAAAATAAACCCAGGGAGGCACTTGCTCAAGGTCACACAGACTTGAGTATGTGGCAGTGGCGTAGTTCAAACCTAGATCCCCAGATTCACAGCTCTATACTCTTCCCCTTTAGGTTACACTGCTTTTTCCCTTATCCCTAGATATTTCTATAATATTGAGATTTTGTACACGATTGCCAGAAGGGTGCAAGTTTCTACATTACAGGCTAACCGAAAGGGAACTCCAAATACCAGGATACTTCCCTTCTACCAGAGTCTCAATGGGTCTCTAGTCTTTAGATCTTTTTACGTTCACTTGCGCAAGGAATGTCTTGCTACTAACGGCATTTTAGAGGTGTGTCACTGCCGAGCCAATTACAGCTGAAACTGTAGTGGGCTTGGCAGTGTAGACTCGTGACCCGAGTTCTGCTTGCTGATGTGGCACTTTGTGTAGTTGAAAGAATTGAACTGCTTCAATGAGAGAGCGTGTCATTTCTTTCTGTAGTCATAACTCCGGGCAGGCGCATTAGTGAAAATCCAGTGTCAACGGTAGCCGCTAAGTGAGCGACAGCCCTACTATTAGGATATGCCTTCCCCTTCCAGCTCCTCTGTTCTCTGGCTGCGGTCCATACTTATACTGTGACCGGACTGTCATTCTTTTATCCTGTGTTGTACAGCATTAGCAAAAGCATAATCATTCTCTCCTCGGCACTGTGTAACTTCCCACCCACCCGCCCGTGGACCTCCGTGTAGCAAGCAATCACTGCTGCCCCAGCCTCACTCTGTGAACTGCCCATTCATTTATCTATGCAGCAGCACAACGGGGACAGTGGAAAGTGACGTTGCTGTATGTGTGCAGCTACTGAACAGGGACAGTGCTTGCCCGCCCGATCTCCGTGAGCAGTCGTTCCTCACAACAGGGAGACTCTTCCTTTATGCCTCTGGAGTGGCGTGCTTGTTTTCCCACCTACCCACCCACCCCCCATGACCGCCAGTTCCTCTGTCTGCCCAGCAGCACAACAAGGAGACTCGTGTGTGACCCAGTAAGGGATGTCGCCTGCCTTCCTACCCACCCTCCCAGGGACCTGCAGCAACAGCCATGCCTGTGTGTGTGCAGCAACACAAGAGGGGCACTGCTCGTGTCTCCCTCTGTTCCCCTATGTGTCATTTAATGTGCTGCCCCCCCCCCACACCTGTGGACATCAGAGCACTGCAGAGAACAAGCAAATCCTAGCCATACTAGTTCTCCAGTTGCGTCCTCTGACGTCTATCCCTGCCTTATGTCATGAACGATGTTGTCCGCTAGTGTCACATGATGCGTGTCACACTCATCTGATTACCACCCTCCACATGACAGCGAGTGGCGCTGAACTCACCAACTGAGCCATTGTCTGCCCAGTGAATAATGTCAGTAGTAGTGAGTTACAGTAGCGTTGGAGAATTTCTGGCAGTAATCACCGTCAGTTGCTCACCACAGCATCCGAGTGACTCAGTGGCGAGCGCACAACATGGTTGGCAACACACAGCATGGTGATCTGTGTCACAGTGATGTTTGTGAAGCTGACATCACTTCCGATATGTGTACACATCGTCAGTGTGTAGGTGTGTCATGGTGCATCTGTAGAGATCCTCACTGTTTCTGGAGTGCGCTGCACAGCTCAAGGTAATGTAGTGTTTGGTACCCATTTTTTGTATGAGCTAGAACCAGTATCCCTCATTGTTCTGCAGAAAATAGCACACATTCTACTGCATGCAAGCTTTTAAACTAGCCAAGGTATAGCAATAGGATGGGTGCTGATAGGAAGCAGGAAATGTCAAGTCCCCCCCCCCCCAAAACATGGCAGGTAGTAAGGTAAACACCGAGGTACAGAGTTTGACAGAGGGCAGGACAGGGGTAAATGGAAAAATAGACAAAGGCAGTAAGGACAGGGATGGGGGAAAAAAGGGTAATGCCAACAGTAAATGGAGGGCAATGAGTACCAATGCCCGTAGTCTGGGAAACAGGTTTCCTGAGCTAGTAGTGGCCCTGATGGAAGAGGGACACCTGGATATTGTGGCAGTCACAGAAACATGGCACACGGAGAACCATGACTGGGATGTCAACATACCAGGGTACACAATCTACAGAAGGGATAGGGAGGTTAAAAGAGGAGGTGGAGTAGCTCTCTACATAAGGGAAGGGATCAAAGCTACAGAACTAAAAGGTAAAGGGGGAGGACAAGAGGCACTGAGAGTCACCTTGGAGACAGGGAGTGGCACCACAATCCCTACAGGGATTGTATACAGACCCCTCAGGGGGAGGGAATGGACAAGGAAATGATAGAAGGCATTCTCAGAATTGCAGAAAAAGAGGAGATATTGTTGATGGTGGACCTGAATATGCCACATGTTAAAACTCATTTGCTCCCGTTGGCCATTTTGGGTCAGTTCTAACAATGGACGGTTCTGACACCATATGGCATCTGTGGGAACAAATGAGTTTTAACTGGAAGACATTTACTGCAGCCACATCCAAGAGCAGGGTCACTCTTGATGCCCTTCAGGGGGCATGCCTTAGACAGCTAGTGTTGGAACCCACTCGGGAAGGAGCAATATTAGACCTGGTACTCTCAAATGGAGAGAGGATCACAGATTTAGAAGTGGGTAGCCATCTGGAAACAAGCGACCACCACACAGTGTGGTTCACAGTAAGCACAACCATGGAGACAAGTCATACAGAAAGGAGAATATTGGACTTTAGAAGGGCTGACTTTGTAAAATGGGTGAATACCTAAGGAATGCACTAGCAAATGGCCAGAAAGGAGGGTTGGAAGAATAATGGAGAAAAAGCAAAACTGCCATCATGGAGGCAACAAGCCTTTGTGTGAAACAAATAAAGAAAACAAAATGGAGTAAAAAAACACTATGGTTCTCAAAAGAGGTGGCAGGGAAGGTTAGGGAGAAAAATCTAGCATTCAAGAAGGATCACAGGAGGAGCACGACAGGGGACTGTATCAATTAAAGCAGAAAGAAGTGGGGGAAGGCAGTCAGAATAGCAAAGGCCCAAACCGAGGAAAAAATAGCCAACTCAGTTAGGAAGGGGGATAAAACCTTTTATAGGTACATTAGGGAGCAAAGAAAGGTTAAGGGAGGGATAGTAAAGATTAATAAAGGGGAGGGGAGGGGAGGTGGACAGAGGGAGACAGTGAAAAGACAGATGCTGAGTGAATACTTTTGCTCAGTATTCACAAAAGAAGAAGAGGAGTTACTTAAACCAAACAATAGAAGCACTCTGGGCAGGGGGGTTGACACTAGTCCATTTACAGAAGACAGGGTCCTGAAAGAACTCCTAAAACTCAAGGTGGACAAAGCAATGGGGCCTGACGGGATTCACCCCAGAATCCTAAAAGAACTAAGGGGGGACCTAGTGACACCACTGACCACCCTTTTTTAACAAATCATGGGAGGATGAGGTGGTAGCTGAGGACTGGAGGAGGGTAGATGGGATTCCCCTTCACAAAAGTGGGAGCAAGGCAGAAGCAAGAAACTACAGACCTGTTAGTTTGACCTCAGTGGTAGGGAAAATGATGGAATCACTTCTGAAAGAAAGAATTGTTGAGTACCTGGAGGCCAGTGGTGCACAGGACCCAAGGCAGCATGGAGTCACAGTAGGAAGGTCATGTCAGATGAATCTAATAGACTTCTTTGACTGGGTGACCACAGTAATAGACCAGGGAGGGGCTGTGGATATGGCCTACCTAAACTTTAGCAAGGCATTTGACACAGTCCCGCACAAAAGATTAATAATCATGTTAGCCAGCCTGGGAGTGGGTCCCAGGGTGGTAGACTGGGTAACAAATTGGCTGCACAACAGGACACAGAGGGTAATAGTAAATGAAACTCACTCCAAAGAAAGGGGGGTTACTAGTGGGGTACCTGGGTTCAGTACTGGGTCCAGTCCTCTTTAATGTCTTTATAGGTGACATTGCAGAGGGTCTGGAAGGAAAAGTATGCCTCTTTGCAGATGACACAAAGATCTGTAACAGAGTTGATACACAAGGGGTGGTGGAAAGGATGAGAAGAGACTTAGCAAGGTTGGGAGGAATGGTCAGACGTATGGCAAGTTAGAGTCAATGCAAAGAAGTGCAGAGTAATGCACCTGGGAAACAAAAACCCAGGCGAAGAGTACACAATGGGGGGGGAAGTACTACCAATAACAAAATGGAAAAGGACCTGGGGTAATCATGTCAGATGACCTAAAGGTGGGCAAGCAATGTGAGAAGGCAGTAAGAAGAGCAAGGGGGATACTGGGATGCATAAGGAGAGGCATCACAAGTAGAAAACGGGAAGTGGTTATCCCTCTGTACAGACAGTTGGTGAGACCCCATCTGGAGTACTACGTGCAGTTTTGGAGACCGCCATCTGTGCAAGGACTTAGACAGGATGGAGGCAGTCCAGAGGAGGACAACTAAAATGGTGCAAGGTCTGCATCAGAAACCGTATGAAGAGAGACTGAGCGAGCTTAATATGTATACCCTTGAGGAAAGGAGAGACAGGGGGGACATGGTAGAAACTTTCAAGTACCTCAAGGGAATCAACAAAGTCCATGAGGGTAGCATCTTTCAGAAAAAGAGGTGTGCAAGAACAAGAGGGTATAATTCAAAGATAGAGGGGGGGATGGCTCAGGGGCAATGTGAGAAAATATTGTTTCACAGAGAGGGTGGTGGACGCATGGAACTGCCTTCCTGAGGAGGTTGTGGGGTCTAAAACAGTGGTGGAATTCAAGAATGCATGGGACAGATATAAGGCAATTGTAGTGGGGGGTAGGAGGAAGTAGGCTGTTGGTTAACTAGGATCTGCAGCTTATCTAATAGGTAGGGAAATGGGCAGACTAGGTGGGCCAAGCGGTCCTTATCTGCCATCAAAGTGTGTGTTTCAGGCAGTAGTCATTCAGACTGTAGCAGTGATAGTGTGGGACTATTTTTTGTCATGGAAGGATATGCAATAAAATGTTACTGCTTTTCTCAATTTCTCTCTGTTTCCTTTATTTCAGTGACCCTAGCTATACCCCTTGTTATGTAAGCAGTAACCCATGACAGGGTGTGCTGCACTTGTTATTTCTCTGTGGGAGCAGCGTTGAGCGACAGCCATTTAAATGTGTCGCTAAGCGAGGCACAGTATTCCGTCCATCTGTACTGCTTGGCAAGCATATTGCCCTGCAACTGTCAGTTACTGTATGTGGCATGTATGATAGCAGCGACAGTTGCAGTAGGCAGCCGGTAGCAGTATGTGGACATTAACAGTCACTGCGCATGACGGACTCAGCGGCTGTGTTCTTTTTGTTGTCACGTCAACCCCCATGCACCTTCTGGAGTCATCTAGGTAGTGCTTCCCAAGGGGGCTGTGGTGCTGCACCCACCTGTCCAAGTCATCTCCGCAGACAGAGATCCAAGACTTTCAGCAAGTTGCTGTAATCAGCCTGTCGTCTGCTCGCTCACCCTCCGAAGATCAAGCTGATGTCTCCCCACACAGTTACCCAGCCAGCGATCCAGTGCAGCAATCCGAAATGGTGTCCCTTACTCTGTTGTGGTCTGTCTGGCAAGGTAGTTCCCCATCCACCCATCTTGCAGACCTCAGCAGACCCTGTGCACAGTGATTGCCGAGCTGTGTCTGTTGTTCCATTTAACAGCCCACACTGTGCTGTGCATGTCAACTGACTTTCCCACCCACCCCCCCATGGACCTCGGCAGACCTACTGTACATGTTCTTCTCCTCCCAGTCTCCCAGACATTCCGTCACCTCTGGATACCGAGCCTGCAGCGATACCGCTAGTAGGTGTCTTAAGACTGCGGGACACTCTGCTCCCTTCCCCCCCAAGCTTATGTGCGGAACCCGACTTGTGCTGGATTGTAACTTGTGGCAGATTTGCAAGTGAGAGAGGGACAAATGTCTGGTAAGTGTACATCCACCCATCATTTCCAAGTGACAGAGGGACACATGTTTGGGAACTGTGCACCCACCCCAGTGATGTGCCAAATGCCGTCCACATTCCTCCCCACCACTACTTACTTACCACTGTGCGCTGATATGTACGGTTCACCATTCACCCACTCCTGTGACCGTGGAAGCACTTCAGTGTTCAGTAACACTGAGTTAACAGTGTACAGAGGGTAAAGATCGTGTTTGTGCAACACCGCACTTGTGTGTTCAGTGGGATAGAGTTCCCTCACGGTGCTGGGAGGCCAAAAACTGTAGTTTCTGCAACAGCGCATGGTGTGTGAGACACTCTACAGTATCAGTGAGAAAACCGTTGCAGCATTGTGCAGTCTGCAAGTAGAGAGTAATAGCAGCGTGCACATACCACAGCCGTTATGTATTCAGTGTCAGTACATCATGCAGCATTGCTTACATTGTGTTCTGTGCCATGTTGTACGTGTAACAGTGCATGCTGTGGTGATGATGCAATTAACAACTGTACGTGCTACGTCAAGAGCAAGTTTTACCCACTCTCTGTGTGTCCCCAGTACACAGCTGTACTTGTGGCTTCACTGTAGAGTTAGTAAGGATAGTAAAACACATGCTGTGCTAGTCCTACAGTTGAGAAGATGTTAATGTTGGGACTATTTTTTGTTGAGGTGGAAGGATCAACAATAAAAGTTTAAGTTGGCATTCAATTAAACCCTCCTGCTCCCTCCCTCTGTGTGCTGTTCACCCCACACCCACCGTTCCCCAACCCGGACCTGGCATCCAGTTAAACCCTCCCAATCCCTCCCTCTGTTGTGCTGTCCGCCCCACACCCTCTATTCCCCCACTGGACCCGGCATCCAGTTAAACCCTCCCTCTGTTGTGCTATCCGCCCAGCACCCTCCATTCCCCCACCAGACCTGGCATCCAGTTAAACCCTCCCTCTGTTGTGCTATCCGCCCCGCACCCTCTATTCCCCCACTGGACCTGGCATCCAGTTAAACCCTCCCACTCCCTCCCTCTGTTGTGCTATCTGCCCCACCCTCCATTCCCCACTGGACCCGGCATCCAGTTAAACCCTCCCACTCCCTCCCTCTGTTGTGCTGTCCGCCTCGCACCCTCCGTTACCCATTCCGGCACAAACCTGCAAGTGAAAGTTCGGCATTGACAAACGCTTGTTTGTTTAGATGTTAAACATAATTTGTATCTGTAAAATGTGGCTGTCCGGACATTTCCATCATCCAGCTTTAATTATCATTTGCTCACACGCCTCCTCGTTGCTGGCTTTATCAAAGAGGCCCACCCAGGAACCAAAAGCCTGGCACTGTTCCTTTACCTTCATACTGCTTTAATCTCTGCAGCCAAGCCCTTTATGGGGAGGGAAGGGGGAGACCTGGTACTGATTTTGTAATTGATTTTCTGTTTATGGGTTGCTTTTTATCTAAAACAAACACATAATCTTTTCTCTCGCTGTTTGCTTTAGATAGTGACTTGTTTGTATACTGAATGTGCAATGAAAGTTGAATATATGGAAACCCAGTGTTCTTGGCTCACTAATTCTTCACCAGGACAGACATTTCATTGTCAAAGCACCATGGGTTGTTTCTTGCACAAACACAATCATTTACATAATTTTATTTTATTTTTTTTAACTTTTAAAATTTGTATTTACTCAGGATAGCCCAGATGACACGCATCCTCTCATTTTCAGTGGGGTCCTGCTGCTAGCCATTTCTGCAGCTGGGTGGACTGGAGCACTTGGAGGTTAGGGCCTTGCTCAAGGTCGCACAGTGAGCACTGGGCTCTAGTGGTGTTTGAACCTGTGATCTCCTGGTTCCCAAGCTGCTGCTGCTCCAAGCACTAGACCTTACTGCCTCCTTTTTCCTTGGGGTGGGGGTACTGTTGCTATACACTGAGCACTGTTTGGGGGTGTAGGCCAGTATCAGCAGTGCTGCTCTGTAATCAGCTGACATTGGAAGTGTGCCCTAATGCTGGGCTCCACCTCACCTCCCTGGATGCTAAACTCATGAGTCCCTTTGCCAGTGCTGGGGAGAGGACACCCGAATCTGCACAGGAACACTAAGAGTCATTGCCACACCTGTAGGCCAGCTGCAAATATTAATTACAGCAGAATGTAAGGGACATGAAATTAAAGGGACATTGCCCTCCCCGTGACGATTTTTTACTATAAGGGGAGACAGAATTTTAATTAAGTGCTAGAGGCTTTTTGACGAGGAAACATATTTTTAAAGAAATTTAAAAATAATCCCCATCCCCTGGACCTGTCTGACAGCAGCTGTCCTCCTTTAGGGGGACACAGCGTTCAGCTGTTCGTCTGACACCTGGCAGTGGCCAGGAGACAACACAATGGGACTGCAGAAGGGCAGATGCATGCATGCCATTGCATGCTTGCACCCTTGTGGAGAAAACCAGGAGGTGGAGGCAGAAGCGCTGACCTGCGGATGCACTTGCACTTCCCAACAGGCCACGCACAGCTGACGTGGCAGGCCACCTGCTGCTATCGTGATCCTGGGTAAGTGTTGGATAACCAGTAAGTCAGTGAGAAGGTTGGTGACAGGGCTGGGGACATGCCATCTGGCGAGTCGGGGATCATGAAAAGCTTGATTTTAAAAAAACGAAATGGGGCCGGTCCAGTGGCGCAGTGGTAGCACTGCTACTTGTGACGCCAGCTGCCGGGGTTCAGGAACAAGCCTGGGTCACTGGAGGGCAAGCCCAGGAAGAATGATTGAGCGTCCCACAGATGCTTGCCTCCCAAAGGGATGGGAGGGCTTCTGGTCTCCGCCATGATTCTGCCACTTGGGTGACCCCAGTTAGCAGTGCAGGCTGGAGTCAGTATCAAGGAGGAGGGCCGTGTCACTCTGACGCCATTGCGTCAGTAGCATTTCCTCTATTACACTCAAGGACAGGGAGAAAAAGTGGAAAATCTCCCAACCACGCAGGATGCCATCTGCTGCCCTGCTGCACACCCTGCACCGCCAACCATGGCTCGGTTAGGGGTCAGCTATGGGCAGTCGTCCCTATGGGGGAGGGTCATCCACGGGGAAACAAAGAGCGAGGTAAGTCCTGGGGAAGGCAGTTGACAGGGCTGGACAGGGCTTAGGACCAAAGGGGCCAATCAGGTGTTCAAGAAAGACAGAATACAAATATAACAACAATAACAAAGCAAAAAATATGGGGCAGCATACTGCTGTGATCACCACTTATAGGCAGACGTTGAACATTTTTGGATGGTGTTTTCAGTTGCATTCTGCCATGCCCAATATATAGTTTTCTTTGAGGAAAAGGCTGCACACACACACCAGTTGTTATTTTCAGGGCTGAAAATGTATTTTGGTGCAAAGCTTTCAAAAGTGCTGGTCAGAAACCCAGTTTACATATTTGTTGGCAGAATTCACAGATGAAAATTTGTAATTTACATTATTACCCAGAATTCTGCATTTCACTGGAAGGTATCCCATTGTTAGGGCACCTCGATTAGGGTGCCGTCATTAGGGCGCGAGGATCTGGGTGCCAGGGACTTTGGGTACAGTCAATGCCACCTCCACCTCAGTATGCCTGGGGTGGAGGTGATTATATATTTTAAGGGGGTCCTGGGGAAAGGCCCCCCCAAAACATGCCACATATCAGTGGTATGCACTGTATGTGCTCGTCATTACATAGCGCCCTCGTTCCATGCAGCATAATGCCGGCACCCTAAAGGATGTTGCAGAATTTGACTGCACACCATCATGGGTGAACCTCACTGGAATAGGTATACTGTATTTTGTGGAATTCCGTAGAAGAAAAATGTTTATATTTTGCCCATCGCTGGTGATCACGCCAAAACACGGCAGCACTTGTGCAGTTATAGTGAGCATGCGTCCAACATGTAAATGATGGGCAGCAGGCAGCTGTAGCAATATCGTGCTAAAATGTTCACAAAACAAACCCTGAAAGTGGGTTTCGTGGTTGCAGAGACCAATTCTGCATTCACGACCTCTCAAGCCACACGTTGGGTTCAGAGTCAAAAATGGGCTGGCCAGAAAGAGCAGTGGCTAAAGACCTGCTTGCCAAAATGGAAACCAGGGCTTAGGCCCAGAACTCGGGATGCTGCTAGCTTGTGGGGTGTCCACCAGGGGGTACTTCCAATCTCTAGTGAGAGGGAGACTAGCTGCCAACTCTTTCATTGCCCCCTGGTGCCCCAGGGGAAGCAGTGAACGTGCAGTGCGACGTGGTGGGGGCGCTGACCTAACCTTGCATTGGCACATCATTGTGTGCACATGTTTAGGGCCTCGGTTTCGGTATCCCTGGGGAGGTGGGGAAGTGCAAGGAATAAAAAGCACCAGTGCTGTTGATTTCCCCCCCTTCCTGTCAAGAGCTGATCTCCCTCAGGAGCTCCCATGGCACACACGACCCCCTGACCTGCGACTGCCTTCCTCTGTGTAATCATGGATTTCCCTCAAGTGGGAACAGGGTGAGGGGTATTTACCCCTGAGCTTCTGTCTGTCATGAAGCACTGTGGTGGGGATGCAGGGCTGGGACATAATGTGGTCTGTCATTGTGGTCTCTGGGGCCATTTTCTTGTGTTCTTCCTCTCCCCTGGGATAATATGTGTGCAGTGCCATCAGGGACACATACTGTATATGCACAGCAGGCCTGTACACTGATGAATGCAAGATCCCAATCCTTTTTTGGGCCCTTCGACTGCACTACCAGCTGTGGTCCCCCGTAGGTGGCAGTATTGCAGCACAGAATGGGACCCTCCCTCTCTGGAGGAGGAAAGCGTTCTCTGGGGTGCTTGATCCTTCTCCATGGCCCCCAACAATTCATGGTCATTGTGGCCGGCCTGCCAGTGCAGCCGCAAGTACATCCGCTTGCAGCGCTGATGACCTATGTTCGGGAGTGAGCACGGGCATCAGAGGGTTGGCTGGACTGAGGTAGAATGAATGTCCATCGGACTGCTCTCCTCTTCCGGGAAGGGGAGTCCTTGGCTACCAGTGACATCCAGTAGAGGCTTTGGAAAGGGGAAGAAGCGACAGTGGATGTCCGTGGGTCAGGTGTGGAAGCGTGCCTGTCCTGCACTGGATGTAATTGCACATCCGTGCCTTTGTGGTACCCCGCCAAGAAAGCGGAAACACCCTGTTGGCTGGGAGATGTCACTCCTCAGCCCCCACATCCATCGCTATATCCTGCGCTTCTGGGTCCTGCCCCCATCCTTCACCTCTTCCTTCAGGTTAAATGTATTGAACGGGAGCACGGTGGAGCTTAAGGCGGTCCGGCCCCAGGGGTTACCTGCAGGTGAATCTCAGGTGGCTGGGAGGACCGGGACCGCAGGCAGGGAGGGTCTCGGTCAGAACGAGACAAGGCTAGGAGTCAACCGATGGGCCTCCAGCTGATGGTGACCAGAGGCAAAACATTTAAAAAAAAAAAAGAAATAGATTAACAGTCATTCCTGAACCCGGGTTGCAGGTGTTGTGAAAATCCTACCGCAGCGCTGACAGGCTGGCACTAGGTCCTCCTCTAAAGGAGGAATGCCCTGCAGGTCCTGCAATGGTGGGCACTCCGTGGTGTATACACACATTATGATGTTTGTCAGTGCTGCGAGGTCATTAAAGGAGGGCCCGAATGTGGCAGCCCAGGGCAGGAGAATAACACTGGGGGAAGTATATGGTGTTTATGGCCTGTAGGGTTTTCTAAGGGGGCGGCAGTGAGAGCCTGAAAGTCTGTCTTCAGAAGGTTAGGCTGACCAGATGGAAGCAAGCAGGGATCGCTACCTAAATAAGATAAAGGAAACCAGTAAGACAGTGAGGAGAGCAAAAGTGGCAGCAGAGCTTATATTTGCAGAAGGGGTGAGATAACGATAAGGCCTTTGCATGTATCGGAGAAAAGAGAAGAAACCGGGTTGGGGGGTTGTTGAGAGTTTGAGAAAAAGGAGGAGGATAGATGCTGAGCAAGACTGGCAACAAGCTGATACTCTCAATGAATACCACCCGCTCCACAATCGAGGTGGGTGGGTGGGTCACTGCTGGAGTGTAATATCAAGGTCAGGAAGGAAACAAAAATGACATTGGGGATTATCCTCAAGGAAGGGTTCTCTGGGGTCTGAGGGTGTAAAAGATGGGTAAATCCTGGGGACTAAATGGTTTTCATGCACATGTGCTGTAGGCGGTGGGGAAGGCTCTGGCTGCACCCCTGAAGGACTTGTTTAACTGCTTTATTGAGACAGGTGTAGTCCCCAAGGGTTGTAGGGTGGCAGATGTAGTCCTCCCTTGTACATGAGGAGGGAAAGGGGTGATTTGGAGAACTAAAGACAGGTTAGCCTGATTTCCATTGTGGGTAAGAGTCTTGGGTCTGTAGTCTAGGAACAGCTGGTCAACTTTCTGGAGTCACAAGGGCTCCAGGACAGCAGGTGGCACAACTCTGTAAAGGGAAGGTCCAGTCAAATGAACCAAGGACAGTTCTTCTGTGCTTTTTCCTAAGCAAAGGACAAGGGCCAAGTACTGGACGTCCTGTACATGGACTTTAGAAAGACATTTGACTTGGTGTCCCACAAAAGGCTAATGAAGAAATTTGGAGACATGCGAGTGGGGGAGAAAGTCACAAGGTGGATACAGAACTGGTTGTGGGGAGAACCCAAAGGGTCATACTAAATGGTTCACACTCAGAGGCTAGGGGGTTAATCAGCAGGGTGCCACATGAGTCGGTTCTGGGTGTGATACTCTTTGTGTTCCTTTGTGTAACCCCCATGGTATCTGTATATGCACCCTTCTCTGGTGCTGTCCTGGAATGGGGGCGGGCATGGCCCAGGGAACCTCCAGTGTCTAGGGATATTTCTGGCTCACTCGGAGTTCCCTCACGTACCTCAGCTTGCTGCTGTTTTGCGTTCCCCTGGATGGGATTCTACATAGTACCCTAGGACCCTCACCCTCAATAGACCACAAATGCAAGATGTTTTCAAGCAAGTCTTCCATTACCGAACAATAACCTGTACAAGTTCATGAGTGAAATCCAAGTATCCCATTTCATTCTGCATTTGACTATATTTCTACAGGTATTCACACCTGTTTCTGAGTTAACAGTATTCTAGCCCCTTTTTCAGAGCTAACAGTATTCCAACCTCTCTCTGAGCTAATAGTATTTCCAGCCTTTCTTTCAGAGATAACATTATTTCCCTTCCTGAGGTCCCAGGCTATCTCCCAGCTCTCTCCACAGGTTAGTCTCAGCCGAGCCAGCATCCGAGCATAGCCTCTTACTGGGATGCATGTTTACCGTGTCTCATCCCAGTGACTACCATTGTCTGCGCATTGGAGAAGCTGCACTTTGTGCTTGACATCTCGACTCTCTCAGCTCTTGGGTTGGTTACATGAGTAATGGTTCTGATATCCTTTTTCTCTGATCCTGTGCCACATAGCTGTACTTTATCGTGTCTTCCATTTCTCGCTGTCCTGATGGTAGTCTCGTACTGGATGTCATTCTTATCATCATATATCATATCAAGTCTTTATTTAACCAGGTGTTCATCGTTGAGCAGAAGCTCATTTGCAAGATGGACCTGGGTGGAGCATGAACAATTGTATATACAGGTCAACACAGGTATTTACAAGGCAATACAGATAATACTCTTTACAGAGAGGAAGAAAAAGAAGTTCATACATACATAGAATTATACAGATATTGTACAGATTACACGGTATTTACATACAGAGAAGTGTCTATAGGAAGATAAAGCAGGTTATCTAAGGTTACAGGAGGAAGTAACGGAAGAAAAAAAATAAAAATAAAAATATACACCAGGTAGAGGTGAGGTAGGGAAGAGAGAGGGGAAGTAGGGGAGAAAGGCTAGGAGGGCACGGTGCACAGAAAGGAGTTGGTAAAGCTGGATGTAGAGAAGGTGGATGGAGAAAAGGAGTATGTGTGAGCCCCGGGATTGAATGCTATAAAGTACGGGGCATGGTAGGATGTCACAACCCAGGGTAGTGAGCTCCTATCCGAGGTTGGGAAAGGAAGAATAAGGGGATGGATGGGCCTAGTGTTGATAAGACAGGGGGATAAGAGAGAGAACAATTAGGCTGGTGAGGAGCAAGCTGGGGGTCAGTACTTAAAATTGGGTCTAGGCGTGGCTATATACCAGTGCAGACACCGGTACTGGGTCTGAGTGGGTGAAGCAGTTACATACTTCTCTGATTGTATGGAAATAAAGCATCTTGAAAGCATTTATACCGATTAGAGTGCTTAATTTGAGGGTTTTGTAGATCGTTCCATAAGGTAGGTATACGAAGCTTATGGCTGCCCTGCGAAGCAGGATTTTGCTTGGGTACTTTAAGTGTAATAGCTGAGTAACTTTAACGTCGTATTTCCCAATTATACTCAGGGGAAGACAGCAGGAGATATAGTAAGGCAGCTTATTAGAGATGGCTCTATAGGTCCAGAGGCGGCGTTTCTGTGGCGCCTGAACTTTAGTGATGTCCATCCCACTGCCGCATATAGGGTGCAGTGATGTGTGTCGAAGGGGAGTCCCATTATAAACCTCAGTGCTCGATGGTAGAGTGTGTCCAGTTTAGCCATGTAAGAGTTGGGGCATTGGCTGTAGAGAAGTCGCGTAATCAACCAATGATAGGAAAATGGATTGGACCAGTTGTTTCTTGGCATCTCTGGTGAGAAATTGGCTGATTCTAAAAAACAGTCCAAGCCTTTGCCGAAGTCGTTTTTGCAAGTCCTCGATATGTTCAATGAAGGAGAGTCTTTGGTCTATCAAACTCCCAGATACTTGAATTTTGTAACAAATTCTAGTTTTTCACCTAGAACTGTGGTAATTTGGGGAACTGTCCCACTGAACACAGGGTTAGCTGTACAGGATAAAAGGAGAGGACCATAGCTTTAGTTTTTGGCATTAAGGAGTAGCTTTTTGGAGGATTTGGCTTTGCAAAGGTTGAATTCTGACTGTAGGTCATTGCAGGCAGCTTCAGGTGTTGGGCGACTCACGATGAGAACTGTATCATCTGCAAACAGATGGATGTTGGCTTCTTTTATACAGTAGTCGATGTTATTAATGTAGATTGCAAAAGTAAGGGCCCTAATATAGAACCTTGAGGTACCCTCTTTGCAGAGTTTTTAAGGGGGACAGGCCTCCTTCGGCTTTAACTTGTTGAAGGCGCCCTGTAAGATAGTCAGTGAACCAACGCAGAGAGAAGGGGTCCACACCTATGGTTTGAAGGGTGGAGAGGAGCAGACTATGGTCAACGGTGTCGAAAGCCTTGCTTAGATCAAGGAAAACAGCACAAATAAAGTTTTTGCTCTCAAGATTACGCTGCCAGTCATTAGTAACTTTGGCGAGGGCTGAGATAGTGCAATGTTTAGCTCTGAATCCGGACTGCATAGGATTTAGCAGTTCCCTAGACTCAAGGTGAGTCCTCAGCTGTGCATTTACAATTTTCTCTAGGAGCTTGGACAGGACCGGAAGGAGAGAAATTGGCCTGTAGTTATTGAGATCGCCACGGTCACCTGATTTGAACAGTGGTATGACATGTGCTGTCTTCCATATAGGTGGTAAGGTGCCCTGAGACAGGGATAAGTTAAAAGGTGGGTGACGGGTATTGCTAGTACGTGGTAGGCAATTTTAGGAAGTAAGGGTCAAGGAGTCGGCCCCAGCACTTTTCTAGTATCCAACTGAAGCAGAGGTCCTCTACCTCTTTCAGTGTGGCAGGTTGAAGTGAGAAAGGCGTGAGCTATCGGAGTTTCAGGCAGTTGGCTGGCAGTCTGGGAGCGAGTATGTTTGCAGGGAGTTATCAAATGCCATGCCTGCAGTAGCAAAGTGGTTATTGAATGCGTCAAGTATATCCATCTTTTCGGTTATAGTCAAGTTGCCAGATGTAATCTTGGTCGGGAGTGAATTTCCTGAGGAATGGCCTAGCAGATCACTGATTGTGTTCCAGAGCTTGATTGGGCTCTTTGTGGCAGAGTCGAGTTCGGATTTGAAGAAGGTGGCCTTCGATTTTCTGATTGTTTTGGTACATAAATTTCGTAGTCTCCTGAACTGGTTCCAATCCTCTGCAGTGTTCAGTCTGCGTGCTTTTTTCCAGAGCTTATCTCTTTCTAGAAGCAAGGACTTGATCTGAGGGTGAACCATTTACAGGTTTTGGTCCTAGTTCGAACTTTAATAAGGGGAGCATACTTATTAAGGGCCCTTGATAGAATGTTGTGGAAGATATTGTAAGCTGACGTAATCGTTTTGGCCAGGTAGAAATCTTGCCACTCAGGGGAGTACTTAAGCTCGTTTAGGTAGGCATGTTCATTGAAGTTGCGCCTGGATGTCTTCATAGAGAACTTGCTGATGGGTGCTGGGTTGTTGGTGGATCTTACTCCGCAATAAAACAATGGTCGCTGGTGTCTGAGAAGAAGACATCAGCGTGGGAGAAGAGATGAGGTTTGCTCACCATTAGCACATCCAAAAGTGTACTTTTACTGGGGTTCTTCACTTTTGGGCGTGTTGGTTCAGTAATAAGTTCGTCAGCCCATGTTCATCACAGAAGGATGCAAGGGGGCAGCTGTGTTAGAGAAACCAGTCAAAGTTGAGGTCTCCTAAAATAATAGTTTCTGGCAGCCCCTGTCCCAACTTGTCACTTAGATATGACACAAGCTGTAGGGCCAGCAGACGGTGGTCTGTAGCATCCTATTACGCAGAGTGCAGTAGTCTGTGTAATTTACACTTTGAGAATTAGGGCATTTGAATTGCTGGCAGCAGATGCCGAGGATAAGCAGGGCAGAAAATTTGTCTTTAACGTGAGATAGCTACCCCTCCTCCTCTGGCATACCTATCAGCTCTGAACAAGGCATAGTTGGGTATGTTTACTTCTCTGTCAGTGGTGCTGGGTCTAAGCCAAGTTTCGGAAATCACAAGTATGTCAGGAGAGGTATGATTTACCCAGGTTTGTATTAAGGTTATCTTTTAAGGAGGCTACATCGTTAATATGCAAGAAGCTTATTCCTTTTAAATTTGCTAGTTCTGCTGGCAAAGCAATAGCTTCTGGGGCCAGGGTTGAGTTCTACGTTGCCTGAACATAGAGGAGGATAAGTAGGATTTTTCTAAGGCGCTAATTATAAACATAGTAATTCCTGCCTTTCTCCCGTCTAGTAGATCTGATGTTTTTAGGGACTGGAAAGTAGCCACCATAGAAGAGCTGATCTGTTGTAGCAAGAGCTAGTACCCCTACCACAATAGGCGGGGAGGAGATAGAAGTCTGCGTGGTGGGAGGTGGGCCTTGTGGTGGGGGAGTGTTATAAGTACTACTGGTATGTGTGGTCCAAGAGCAAGGTTCGAGGTACTGGTACTTGGAATCACGGAGGCAATTAAAGGATAAGTTGCCATGTGGTATACAGCACAAGGTGCCGTTGTAGACCAAACATGATGGTAGTTCAGGTGTCCAATGCTGGGCAGCTGGTATCAGCAGAAGAAGGGGCAGTAAAAGGAGCCATATAGGGCCCGACATGATGTAACCTCAAAAAGGAGCCACTCAGTTAGCCCAGGGGCCAGTGGGGTTGCTGGATTAATGCAGCTTATCAGTAGCTTCCCAATCCAGGTCGACCCAAATTTGATAGCATTAACGATATTTAGTGGTGAAGGCACAGCCAAGGAGAGCCTATGCGTTTTAGTAAGGCGAGGCCCTGAGAGTTGGATCCCGTAGGCTGGATAGAGAAGAGGGGGATCACGAGCTAAGTCTCTGTTGGTGGGGCACTGCGCCAGGGGACGTGGACTAATATTTTGGCAGGAGCTACTGTATTTAATAATCAGCGGAGGTGGGGAGGGCGTTGAAAAAGTTGCTGACGGTTGCCGTACCTTGTAGGAGCCTTGGGTCTGTGTCTGCGGTCTCGGAAGCATCGGCTAGAGGGCCAACCGCCCGGTAGCCGGAATCCAGCGGCTTAGGAGCTGGAGCCTGGGTGACAGTTTCTCGGCTGAGGGAGAAGGAGAGTGAGGGTTAATAAAGTGGATTCACATAAAGGGTTAGACAGAACAGCGGGGAGTCCAAAATTTGCAGAACAAAAGGACGTGTATGGTACCAGCAATGCCAAAAGAGGTAGTGACGAGTAGTAGTAGGTGGTTGCACCCCAAGGTAGTTTGTTTGGTGTTGCTGGCCTGCTTAACTGCAAGCTGGTTTATAGTTGAAAGGGTATATAGTCGAATTAGGGTGAGGTCCTAACAATAGGGCAGGTAGAGCAGTAATTGAGAGGAGTTAGATGGAGTGGCTCCAGAAAAGGTTGAGGGAAATGTGGGATCCTGTGGGTGGGACTGCTTTAAAAAGGGGCGGTAAGAAAGTGGGTCAAGTCAGGTATTAAAGACAGGGAGGCCAATAGCATGAAAATGTGCAGCAGTGGAGTGACCAGTCTGCTGCTAGGCTGAGGAAGGGGTGGAGTAAGGGTCTATTTAATACTGTGAGGAGGAGGGCTGGGCGAAAAAATTCAGTCCAGAACAAAGCACAGAAAGAGATTTCCCTGAGACCAGTAAGCACCAGGCGTTGGAAAATCAGCCAAGGAGTACAGCTGCCAGTCAGTGCCTGGTTCCTCCACTGGGCATCCAGTCAAAACAGTGGCATTCAAAACCACGAGTTTCGGAGGTCCGGTGCGTACCTGAATCTGTCTGGGGGTCAGTCGGGTGGTCTGTTAGCTGTGGCCTGCTCGGAGAGAGCCAAGGCCACAGGAGCAGCTTGGGAAGCCCACAGATGGGCTGTCTGTGGAACAAGGAGGGAAACACAGAGGATTAAATACAGCTAGAGTACAATAGCAAGCTCAGTGGGGGGCAGGCAATGGGGAAAGACAAAGCATGAGGTAAAGAGGTGGTAAATGCAGGGCAATTATTTGGAGCTAGAAGCGGAGTTAATGGAGGGGGTTGTTCAACACTTCAGTCCGTCTCCCACTAGCAGTCTGGCTGTGTTACAGTTGGAGGCTGTTAGCCACGTTTCACTGATTTCTCACTTCACTGCAATCAAATTGAGAGTTCCAGAGTAGGTGATCAGGGGCCCGGTACATAGTCATATGGCCACCCACCAATATCTCCCTGTCCCGGCTCAAGAGCGGAGCCACCCAGCTAGTAACCACACTCAGCCATGTGTATTCGAAGGCTCAGCCATCCACCACACTTACGTGATCCCTCGTGCCTGCAGAGCTGGAAGGCCACTGTTGCACCAAGGGACCCTCTGCCTTGGGCCAGCCACCTTGTCTGTGCTGGAGATTAACTTCCTACCTTGTCTGGCAGCATTCCGTTCTGTAGGAGGCTCACCTGCCTCTTTGGGTGCTGTATCATCTGCATGAGCATGCTTTTGTCCCCCCCCCCCCCCGGATTCCCTAAATGTCTTCAGTGAAACCCTCTACAGGTCTGGAGGTCAGCAAGTAGTTGCCCTTGAGGGGAATTCCCGCACCCTCCTGATGGCCCCACTACATACTTCCAGATGGGTGAGTTACCATGAAATATCCCCCAATCCCCAATAAAGAATTAGATCAAGGCCTCTCCTGGATCCCTGCAGGTCTGAAAGGCTAGCTCCTTGGACAGTTCCTAACTAACTCATCTAGACTAATGATGCACTTTATTCCTAAACTCCTCCCACCAAGCTGCAGCCTGAGACCTGGCTCCAAACTATCATTCTCTGGCTGGACACACAAGTTCAGTAACCTCCTCCCCCTACAAGAGGGGACTGTTAAATTTGTGACACTGGAGAAGGGATTCGGAACAAGGTGTATCTGTTTGGAGATCAGGTAGGCAGGCAGAATAGTGATAGGGGAGTAAGAGACCTGAAAAGGGATCTGGGTAAATTTGAAAGATGGTCCAAGATTTGGCAACTGGAATGTAACACCTACAAGTAAATGATTATGCAGTTAGGGAAGCGGAATCTGAGACCTGAATTTTGGATGGGAGTGGGGCTAGAACAGACCATGGAGAAGAGGGTCCTGGGGGTTATAATAGACGATAACCTCAAGACCTCGGCCCAGTGTAACAGAGTGTGGGGAAAGCTAGCAAGATGTGAGGGTGCATTTGAAGAGCTTTTTCAAGTAGAAGAAAGGAAGTGATTTTACCCCAGTACTGGTCATTGGTGAGGTCACACTTGGAGTTCTGCACACAGTTCTGGAACCTGCACCAAGAGGTGATCCACAGGAGTGCAACCAAAATCATTTGTGGCCAGCAGGGGAAGACCTTTGAGGAAGGATTGTCTGACTTCAACATGTACTCCCTGAGGGCCAAAAGAGGGGAAGGGACATGAATGAAGCCTTCAGATACCCGAGGGGTTACAAACAGGGTGGGTGACCAGCAACTATTAAGGCTTTGTGAGTTGTCCATTAGGAGGGGCGTGAGAAGAAACTTCTTCATGGAGAGATTGGTGGAAGAGTGTAATAATCGATGTTAAGATTATTGCTCGTTTCAAGAGGGGATGGGATATTTATTTATTTCGGATTACTCCCAACAGGATAACAATATGAGATGCAGCATCTTGTTTTCGTGGGGGGTCTCAGGGAGAATAGTACCAATCAGTCCAGCAGGACCAGTTATATACAAGGCAGAAACAAACTGTAAAGGTAAGTACATCCAAACAGTAGTATATAGGCACATGGGATTGGTGAAAATCCAATTTCTCATACCGTTTCCCCAAACTGTGGAACCTGCTGCTGCCTCAAATCAGACATTCTTCCTCCTGCCTCCCTCCTCTCTACATCCCTCCACAATTACCTCTCCCCGAACTGTTCCTGCTTCTAGCGTTCCTCTCCTCTCACCCCCACACTTACTATCCCCTATCCTGTATATCCCTCCACACATTTTTCCTCTCCCGTTCTGCTTCTGCTCCTAGCTTTTACCCCTCCTGCTTCTAACTTCCCCCTCCTGTAGAAACATAGAAGTTGTCGGCAGATAAGGCCCGCTAGGCCCATCCTGTCTGCTCATATGCCCTATACATGTATGCATCCACTCACCCCAAGTGGTCAATGGCTTTTCATCACTCCCTTCCCACCCAAGGTTTCCCTGCGTTTGTCCCAGACGATTTGGCTTCACATAAGAACCTGCCAGTGTCAGACTAGTGGGGACTTGTGTAGAAACCAAAAATGCTTCTTATACTGTGAGTCTTTTTTCAGTTTTTAAAAACTTTTATATTGCTTGGTTTCTTCTAAAAGTGCCACAAATTGTCTTACAGGGGATGGGAGCTGACAGTGTCCTATGAAGCATTTTTCTTTAGACATTTACATCCAGTCATAATAAATGATATATGTTATAAAGCTCGAGTTTCCATAGTGTAGTGGTTATCACATTCGCCTCACACACGAAAGGTCCCCAGTTCGGTACTGGGTGGAAACATGGGGCACTTTCTCTCCATCTTTCGGATGAGACGTTAAACCGAGGTCCCATCTGCTAGATTGGTGGTAGTTCAGGCGGATGTTTGGGTGAGATGAAAACCGAATACTAAACCCCACCCCTAACTCCACCCCTTTTATGACTTCTGAGGGCATCGCTTGGACTCTGATTCACTTGATTTATTCAGAATTGTTGCTGATACTGCATTGTGTACAACTTCTTTAAAGTACATCATGATTATTATTTTTGGTCTGTTAGATAAATGGGGTAACAAATATTAAAATATAGGACAGACCCTAAAAGAAAAAATGGTGAGATTTAAAGATATAAAAGTATTCCTTATCACAGCAGTCAAAGACCATACTCACAATGCAGCCTAGAAAGAATTAGGTTGAGTTGCTGCTAATGGTCTTAATAGCCCTACTTTACACCTCTCAGATTTACTGGTATACAAACAAAGATTTACATGACATCAGAATTTGTTTGTAATATGAACATGCAAGTAAAATGGTGACGGATTTAACAGGATCTGTTTTACAAGTATGTGAGCATTCAAAATGACAGAAAAAGTACTACCTCTGAATAAAACTGGATTAGCAGGTAAAGTTTCTGAAACACATTGTACGGTCCACACTGGACAAGAGGCTACTCTAATGTGGTGCCTGTCTGAATGTCTAAGCCAAGGGTTTCAGAAAAATAAAGGTGTTAATTAAGGTGGTATTGTTTACCCTTCCCATGAATAATCTGCCAATTTGCTGGTGCGAAGTTAGAGGTGACAACTGAGCAGACAAGGACACATTGGGCTTTTTAAGTGCCCTGCACTTGAAGGCACTTCCTGATTAGCATGCACTGCAAGCAAGCAAGCACACTGAAATGTCAGACACTTGCTTACAGTCAGAGGAGAAGAAACTGAAACAGTTAGTGGGGAATCTCACAGGTGCTGCTTGACCCACCATAAAAAACGAATTTGCAATAGTGAAAACAGGAGGACCAAATCTGGACCTAGAAAACCGAATCATTCAGTCAAAAACCGAGTAGGTGGTAACCTTACATGGCACTTATTGAAAAGAGCAGGGGAATTTCTCCCGGTGTCCTGGCCAAATTTCCCTCATTCACTAAAAATACCACCAACAGCTTAATCTGGTTCAAGGTCAGTTGGCAATCATCTGTATCCCCTTCCCCTGGGTCGTGCCTGAAAATAGGCAGGATTTGTCTAGTGCACTTACCCGATCAACAAAAACTAAATAAAATAAATAAATAAAATGAATGAAACATCTGCATTGGTGTTTAACGGTTTAAGAGGTATCATACAAATGTGTACAAACCTAGTAGACAGTATATAGCTCCAATGGTGTTTAGTCATTAAAGTTCTCTAGGAAAATGCACAGAGTGGCTGAAATGTCTCGTATTCAAGCATATCTTGGGTGCATTTTCACAAACCATGACAGTAGGGCATTACATTGTGATCTTGCAGAAGGGTGCAATTTACAACAGGTTTAAACCGGCAGTAGCCACATTACAATAAGCAGCTTAGTAAGAAAAAGCAGACTTGCACTACCTGTTCTGCACTGTTGAGAGCGGTTTAGAGCGACTGAACTGATGCCAGTGTTTCCAGCTGGACAGGGTAGGGAGCATTGCAGGGGTGCTCTGAAGTGGCTTCGCTGCACTGCTGGTGACTTGGAGAATTATAATGATGCAGGCATTGTAGCTGCCTGGGTGAACCCTCCGCACCACCTAAAACACCTCAGCCCTGCGATATTACATGATACCCTCTGCAGATGGCTACTCATCACAAGCCCACTGCTCCACTGGCAAAAAACGCTGCTTGATTCAGCACTGCTGCGAGAGAGAGGAATGTGAATGCACACATTCATTGCAGCACTCGGAATGGTAGACTTCAGAATGCAGCACAAACCCAAACCACCGGGTTGTGTAAACACGCCTAAAGTGACGCTCAGCTGGTGGCATCTGTGGCCAGAAAGATTGCGTTTTCAGATTCTGTTCTGTGGACTTGGGCTCATACCCAGCACTGACACCATGGTGCAGTACTCGGGGTGGGAACTGGGAGTGCATTCCTTCTGGAGGGGCCGTCCTTCATATGAGACACTACAAATAGAGGTTCCCTTCTGTCCGTCTCTCTTGTCCTGGTGGAAGTAAAAGACCCCAGGGCACATTTCAAAAAGTAAGGGATCCCAACCCCAAGTGTCCTGGCTACCACTCTCCCAACCTTAAATCACGTTTTTATGCAGTGGCTACCAGTCTATGTATATATTAGCCAAGCGCTACATGACTGCAGATGGCTGTACGCTGTCCCTGCACCACCAGTGTCTAGCTCATTGCATTGTAACGCAGTTCGGGATGGGGGGGGGACAACCGGGGGAAAAGTGAAAAAATGATAATTAAAGAAATATATATAAACACTGTTGGTATTGGAAGATTTGTACAATAGAGTGAAATGACAAGTTATTTTGAAATCTTACAGTAAAACAAAAGGTTAATTCAGATTTTTTTTCTCCATACAGAGTTATGCAACTGGTGTATTTTCTAGAAATTCTTGTAGGTCGTTTATCGCGCAGTGCCTTCCCATGTAATTTGCACTGTCTGTGTATGCACTGAAAATAAATACTATTTGTCAAATTGAAATCGTAATCGTGAAAAGGCAGTGAACAGCTGTAACCAAGAGCCCTCACAGAAACGAGATACCCCATCTCATGAGGCTGTCCGGCAGTCCTGTTGGTCACAAACTTTAAATAACGTAAGATGCGTCTTTCATCATTTGGTCAGTTTATGAGAGCAAGCGGGTTTGTGTAAAAGCTTTGTGTTCTGACCTTTGGGCTTCTAGTACGGACATTGAGAGCAATCCTACAGTATGCTGAGTTGGGAGAGGGGGCTGTGCAGCAGGGAAAACGTTCACCTTTTGGTTTGACAGCTCAGGATTTCGGCTACATTTTTAAGGCCCTCTGTGACTTAGAGGAGAGTTGCCAGTAACCTACAAGCCTGGGTACTGTGATGGCCCATCGTCAGCCCATCACACTCCCATGCAGACACCTGGGTTTGGGTGAGGCAGACCAGACTGAGGTAGCTGCCTCAAGGCAGTGTGTCTCAGCCGGGGAGGGTTGAAGACAAGTTCCGGACCCTTGGTGTCCCCTTCAGCTGGGCCAGTGAGCTCGCTTCTGTCGTAGGGGATGTGCTGCCTGCATACAAGGCCACTACGCCGGCTGCGCTCATGTCAGTTAGGTGGGAGGGACCAAGAAACACGGAAAAATTCCATGTCCATCTAAATGGCAGTTTGGGCTTCTGGATTTCCCTGGGTCCTAGAGCCATCGGCACTTGATCTTAGTCCAAATAGTGTACCACCCCGGGACGGAGAGGGGAAGGATGGCCCTCTCTCTGGATCCCCATTCAGAGGGCAAGTAGTGGGGGTTAACTGGCAGATTGCCAGGGACTGGGGGATATCAGGGAATGCAAGCCTGGATAAGGTACATCCCTGAGATCAGGGTATAACCCTGACAGGACGTACGTGGCCAGGGAAAAATGTATCTGTGGGGGAAAAACTTGCAAGCCTGTATTTTCTGTAACAGCTATGTGTTTCAAATAGATGTTCCCATTCCAGGCATTTAGTACTCGGAGGTGGCAAGCTAGGAAGGCAGTGCGTAGATTTTTTTTTTTACAGTTGTAATTTTTTGACTAGAAAACGGCCCCAGTAGAAGGCCCCATTCACCGTTACAGAAGACTTTTGCTAATTGGTGACAGTGACCATTTAGCGGTGCTCCCTCACAGTTTGCCATAGATGTCAAACTCTTGAAGAAACCATCTCTCGACCCTGACATCTTGACAAATTCTAGACCCATCTCTAACCTTCCCTTTCTGGGTAAGGTTATCGAGAAAATAACGGCTCTGCAGTTTGAGGTGCACCTCATGGCCCTGACATCTCTGAGCCGTTCCAGTCGGGTTTGAGGTCCAGGCATGGTACTGAAACTGCATTGGTCAGAGTGCATGATGCTCTCCTCAGAGCTAGAGATAGGAGGAAGTGGTCAGTTCTTGTTCTTCTCTGTTTCTTGTCAGCGTTTGACACTGTGGACCATACGGTATTGCTGGATCACCTAAGGGAGCTCTGTGGACTCACCGGCACTGTCATCAGCTAGTGTGAATCCTTCCTCATAGACAGGACACAGAGGGTGGCGATGGGGAGTTTCTCCTCCCACCTGAAGCCCCTGCTCTGTGGAGTTTGCCAAGGCTCCATCCTCTTGAGTTTGCTGTTCGGAGCGTACATGCTGCCCCTGGGTGAGATCGTCGGACTTTACAGTGCGGAGTTCTACTGTTAACAGATGTCATCCAACTTGTGTCATTTGCACCCAGGATGTGTGATGCAGTGGCAGTGCTAAATAAATATCTGGCTGAGATCCTGGACTGGATGTCCTCTTAACTAGTTAAGGCTTAGTCCAGACAAGATGGAGGTGCTGATGATCGAGCCTGGTCGCTGACTGGATGCAATTGATGCAGGAACAGTCTTGATGCTTGGTTCCACCCCTCTTACAGCCTTGGCAAAGGTGAAGAATCTGGCCATGATCCTGGACAACAGACTAACATTTGAGGCCCATGTGTCATCTGTTGTCTGGTGTGGTTTGTACCGCCTTAGGAACATTGCCCAGATTAAAGCGTTAATCCCACCAGACGATCTACCCTCATTAGTGCATGCTTTTGTGACGTTCAGACTTGACTATTGAAATGCTCTTTACCTTAGGGTCAGTGGAGGGGTCCTGTGTCACCTGCAGCTGGTGCAGAACTCAGCAGCCAGGTTACTGATGGGCCTTCTGAGGTCCTGTCGTGTGACCCCAGTCCTGCGTAATCTGCACTGGCTGCCAGTGAAGTGGAGACCCACCTTCAAGGTGGGTCTTCTCACCTACAAGGCCCTGTATGGACCAGACCCTGGCTACCTGAGTGACTCCTGCCTGCCCCTTGAGGTCTCTCCACTCCTCCAAGCACCTCCTAGTGGTTCCCAGGGAGCCCGGCTCAAAACCTCGGAAGATTGGTCTTTCGAGGTGGCAGCACTGGCTCCGTGGAACTCACTTCCAAGGTCCTTGAGGGAGGCCCTCTCGGTGGAGACTTCCAAACGGGGTCTGAGGGTGCATCTCTTTAGAGGGGCATTTGGGACTTTTTAATGTTCACTTCTAGCTTGCCTAGCTGCTGTAATTCTTTTATTCTGGATTTTTATATATGTCCCTTAATCTTCTGTTTATAGTACTATTTTAATTCTTGCCTGTATCCTGTGCAGCACCCTGGCCCCAGGGAAAGGGCACGTAAGAAATAAAACCTGATTTACTTACTTCTCGACCTTTGTTTCTGGGTCTTTCCACTGCCACCGCCTTCTTTTTAGATAAATATCATCTGGGGGAGTATATTAACGGGACACTGTCAGCTTTCCCATTCAGTTTTTTAACCCATCACAGTAGTTTGCCTCTTGGCACAGACCTGTCAAGCAATTGCTACATAATGGCACTGTATGTCTGAAAATGCATTATTCTTACCCATTTTTCTATTCTTCCCATTAGTTTTTTCCCCAAGCGGTCCGCGTTTAAATCACCCGCCCACCGGAAACAATAGCCATACCAGAGAATGTGCGTCGGACCCAAGAACGCATGTCAGCCAGGTAGCACTGTCCCGATTTGCAACTTTTCATCTGCATATAGTAAAAAGCAGTTCCTCCTCTTTATTTAGATATTCATAGTGCTTTGTTGTGATTTTTAGCAAAAAATGAGCACAGAGTGCGGTACTAAACATTTTAAAAACGTAGCCGAAATCTTGTGCATGCGCATGAAAGTTCTGTGCAGGATCCGCGCATGCGCAAGCGGCACGCCACTGCGCATGCTTGGATTTGGCCACATTTTAAAATGTATAGTACAGGACTCTCGTGCTGTTCGGTTTCTGCTAAAAGTCACAACAAAACATTCTGAATATCTAAATAAAAGAGAGGAACTGCTTTTGACTATATGTAGTTGAAAAGTTGCATCAGGACTGGGCGCCTCACGACGCAAGGCTCTCTGGTATGGATATTGTTCCCGTGGTGGTGGGTTTAAACACGGACCGCTTGGGCAAAAACTAATGGTAAGAAGAATACATTTTCAGATATACAGTGCCATTATGTAGTATCTGCTTGGCAAGTCTGTGCCAAGAGGCAAACTACTGTGACGGGTTAAAAAACTGAATGGGAAAGCTGACAGTGTCCCTTTAAGCTTCAAAATCAATGTTTTAAAATTGATCACAATCCTATCAGAACCTGAAAAAAGTTCTGATAGTTATTTTACAGAAAATGGCCTGGGTTCTAGAAGGTTCTAAACTAATCTGAACCAGTTCTCCCGTCCCTACCCCAGACATGTGTTTTGCCTTGTTACAACTGCTTGCTGTACTGCAGCCATTATCTCAGGCAAGTATGATCGATGTTCATGTTCCATTTGTCCCATCTTTACAGGACTGCTAATAAATTTAATGGATGTTCCTTATTTACATACTGCTAGTAAGGACCGTTTTAGAACTGTGTGCTGTAGTATATGTCCATTATAATTTCTGTTGTTGCCACAATGCATCCGTATTTTACTGTAGAACTCTGAGACAGAAAGGATATAAACTACATCCTGCAGTTCTAAAATGGAACTGACCGCCAGTGTGTAAACCAGAAACCCCCCACTGAGTTAAATAAAGGGCCAGTAAAGACAGGCCAGAAACAGAACTGCAACCAGAGCCAGAAAAAACTTTCAGCAGGAAAAAAATTATCTGCAGGTTCAACACATTTCCTTTTAAACAGTGATTTGCTCAGGCCTCCCTGCTCTACAGGAAGTAAGAGTTTCACAGTGGAAATTTGCTGGGTTTTGTTTAAAGTGATGTGAGATTCTCAGTGTGGAGTAATTAATTAACTACGTTGTCTGGAAGCCTATGGGTGAAAGTTCTTTTCAGGTGCATTTTAAATTTTAATTCCACTCCTGTGTGAAAAGAGAAGGGATCGTAATTTGGCCTCAGAAAGGTAGCCAGCCGATCCCTTCATTTCTTGGTTGCTGAGATCCGCCCCTGCGCTTAGGCACGTGATGACATGTGACCAGGGAAGAGTGCGGGGGCTAGCCCCATTAAAGTCAGTGGGGGTCATTTTTATGTCCGTTTTTTCATATAACAGTGGCCAGTTTGAAATGAACAAAGGGCACCGCATGACTAGCAAGGGCTGTGTTTCTCAAGCGGTGCCTTCATTCATTTCAAACTGGACCATTGTTATTTGAAAACACGGACATAAAAGTTGCCCCCCATTGACTTTAATGGGGCACACCACCATGCTGTGCCTGGTGACACGTCATTACTTGCCTGAGCATAGGGGCGAATCGCAGCACGCATCCGCCAGAAGGCCTGTCCCAGTTCTAGATAACTTTGCTGCCCCCGTCCTCTGCCAGGTGTCAGGCAGACAGCGAACAACTTGTCCCCCTTCCGGAGAGGAGAGGCTGTCCATGGGATACTCATGTTCTCTCTCTAGTTGAAACCCTACTCATTAAGCTCGTTCACAATCTGGGGTGGCAGGCGTGGCATATTAGTGGCGCTGCCGCGGTGCGGCTCAGTTAGAGGTTTTTTAAAGTGCGATATTTTGATCTGGTCCTGTGATGTATACAGCAGGAGCATGTCTTGCTGCTAGCTTGGAGACCTGGGTTCACATTCAGAGCCCAGACATGTCCCACTGGGGCTGGACAGGTGGGTGGAGGGGTGGACGTCGTGGAGATGAGGGCGCTGGCTTTCAGGGAAAGGAATGCACGTGCAGTTTGTGAAAAGTGGAGCGTTTCACTTACTGTGTGCAAAAAAGAAGTTCATCTGCTATCCCCAAACGTGATAAAAAACCACTGTATTGTAAACATTGCTGCTCTTGCAGCATTCCAGAATCCCCCGCAGCTGACCTCCACAATGGGGGTCAGCCTCGAGAGATTGCTTTGGCCCTGTTAAACTCCGTTATATCTGTCATCCATTGCAGCTATCCTTGACCTTGAGAAGACAGTAGAACTAGCATACAGTACATATCAGACCTTTAAATAGATTGTTTGGGCCACACACACACACGCACAGAGTAAGAGAAGGCAGTTTGATCTAGTGAGTAAAATACATCTGTGAAATAGTAGATTCCAGGTTTGAATCCCACCAGAGCCCTTGACTCAGTGTGACCTTGCGCAAGTCACTTGACCTTCCTTTGCTTCAGCTCCTTCCCCGGCAGAAGAATTTGCTGAAAATAGGACCTTGCTGTAAATGACGTGCTAGATGTCAGTTGGGATGTCCTGAGTGAATAAATTTTAAATATAAATCATCAGCCCGGATTCAGCCAATCAGGGCAGATGAACCTCTGGCATGTGAGGCCCTTGTGTTCATAAGAGGGATTCTCATGCAGGATTTGAAAAAGTGGAATGTTCCACTTAGAGAACGGGGAGGGAGGTAAGGATTTTATTTAAAAAAAAAATTTTTAAATGTAGTTAAGAAATGTATATTATATAACAGACAATTTAGTCTTCTTTTAAATTCACGTTTATGCTCCTGCTTCTTTCTGGTTCAGCCCCATCATTGTGGGTGGGGTCCAGTCCCATCTCACTGCATGTCTGACACTTTCCCCCTCTCCTTCCAGCACCATGGGCTTAGCCCTCTGTGGTGGGACCTGGTAGGGGATGGAGGTAGGAGAACCCAGGGCAGAGAGGGTGGCTAGTAGCCGGGGGAGAGACAGAGCACATTCAGACTTGCCCTGCACGCTCCAGGATGCTTTTCTTGTTTTTCCAGTCCCACTCCTGCAGGACATTGGTATGCTAGTGTCGCCAAGCATGGGCACACAAGCATGCCGCGTAGAGTCCGGCTGATGTCCCCCCCCCCACACCCCTGGTGTCCCCTAATGCACTACCATCTGTGGTCACCCATGTGGCAGTTTTGCAGAGGGAACCCCGTATCTTGATCCATTCCTAACGGAGGACAGCATTCTTTGATATGCGCGATCCGCCTTCCCCGCATATGGGAATTACTTACAGCATGGGTCATTTACGACCAGGCATCACTTACACAACATGGATAATGTTTGACTAGGGAAAGTGCATTGAAATGTGATCTCATTTTACCGGGATTACCTCCAGAGGCAAGTGATCCTCCCTCTGTATAACTACCAGGTTAGGCCGCACCTAGAGTACTCTATTCAGTTCTGGCGCCCACACCTAAAAATGGACATTGCACTCCTGGAGAGGGTCCAGAGGAGGTCAACCAAGATGATGTGGGGCATGTGGGAAAGGACCTATGGGGAGAGGCTTGAGGAGCTCAACATGTACACCCTGGAGGAGAGGAGGGACGGGGGGGGGACATGATAGAGGTCTTTAAGTACATAAAGTTATTAATAGGGGAGGTTCAGATGGGGTGTTCCAAATAAAAAAAGGAGGGCAACCAGAGGGCATCTGTGGAAGCTGGAGGGGGAAGACTTCGGGGGGAGAGGAGGAGGTGTTACTTCACTGAGAGGGTGGTGGAACTATGGAATGCGCTGCCCAAGGGACTGGTGGAGGCTGATTCTGTGGAGGGGTTCAAGAGGAGCTGTGACAGGTATGGGGGAGGATGAAGCTGAGGAAGTCCAATACCAGGGAAATACCCTGGAAGGGGGGGACAGAGAAACCCGAGGGGGTGGAGGGGGCAGCAAGCTGGGCACCCAGTATGGGTGCTGACTATCGAGCAGACATGAAAGACCAAAAGGCCTATTTTGCTGGCATTTTAGTATGTTAGTGCTAGCTTTTGGCTGGCAGAAATCTTGCTTTCAGAGCAAGGAGCAGCTGACTACAAAACTAGAACTTTTTTAACTAATAGAACACTTCTATCTCAGCAGTAGTCAGTGCCGAACTCGGAGCTGGAATTTTTAAAAACAAATTTAAGCACCTTACACTGCTCCGATTTCAACGGGAATTACTTGTAGAGGTACAGCTCAAAGACCTCTGCATGGGACGTAGTTTAGTTTTACTCGGTTTAAATGTGCCTTGCTCCTCACGAACGAGCATTCCAGCAAAGGACAGGACGATCCGGGAGGTAGTAAGGTCACACTCTGTCTTCCGATGCAGCGGCACCTTAGAAATGGCGCATCCAGGACCACATTACAAGCAAAGAATAACTTTGCAAAGGTTAGCCGTAGTGATTGTAAACTTTACAGGGTATGTTAATCGGGCATTACTGCAGCCCTGGTGATTGCAGGCACTGTTTTGCTTAGTTTTCTTTTAAGAAAACAGATACTTTATTAGAAGTGGGGGGTCTCATTTAGGGTAAAAAAAAAAAAAAAAAGTGTGTTTTTGTGTGTTGCGGAAAGGGAGTTTGCTAAGTCAGGAGGGGAGAAGTTAATTGGGGGTGTGGCTTAGGAGTACAAAGGCAGGTGTCTCCAATTATAGTTCCCTAATGCTAGCTTTTGGCAGACAGAAATCTTGCTTTCAGAGCAAGGAGCAGCTGACTACAAAACTAGAACGTTTTTAACTAATTGCCCTCCTTCCCTCCCCTCCCAGTTTTAGCCAGTTCTATTTTTATAGGCACTGGATTTGACTGATAACAGGAACTTCCTGTTTGGCAGTAGGAAGAGAAGGATCACTGAGACACATAGGTTTCGTCATCCTTGAAGGAAAAGGGTAGCTTTCCCTGTCCCCCTAGCTGCTATATGTCTGACTCTGAGCAAGGAAGAAGGAGACTACAGAAGAATACAGGAAGTTCCTGTCCCAGAACAGGAAGGACGAGAGCTGTAAGGGCATATAGGCAGTAGCAGGAGGGAAAAAAAAAACAGGGAGGAGAGAGTAAGCATACAAAGCAACAGGAGAGGGGCCACAAAATAAGACTAGATGGAAGTGGTACACTGCAGTGGCTGTGGCGCGGCAATCTTCCGGGAGACATTCTGGAGGCTGCGATGCTACCCTTTTTGTAGACACCTCTCTGGTCTGAGGGAGGAGGTTGCTCGTCTTCAGGCTGACTTAGCTAGGATTAGTGAAACCTCCTCCCTCACCCAGGGACCACCAGGACCACCGCTGCTACCTCAGAGGTTGCCAAGACAGAGGAGCAGTTGGACCAAAGTGGGCTCAGGGAGGAAGGGAGGGAGAGGGTGGTGGAACAGAGGTGCATTCCTCCAGTTGTACCTCTCCACAATTCATACGCTGTTCTGGTGGAGACTGGTTCCTCTATGGAGGCACTTGAAGGGGAGACCAAGGAGGATGCTGGGAACCTCATCAAAGGAGACTCACAGGAGGGTGGCATGGGACCCAACAGGGGAAGGAAACAACTCCTGGTGGGAGACTCCGTCATTGTGGGGGGTAGAACTGTGGGAAGAATGGGAGAGGGAGGTAAGGTGCCTGCCTGGTGCCACGGCTTGAAGGGACAGGGAGCGAATCCGCAGGATCGCGGGCGCAGCTGCATGAGGGAGGGACCTGAATGTCATTTTTCACCTAGGGACAAATGACCTGGCTGGGAATGGTATCAGAGCAGTGCAAGAGGAGTTTGAAGAGTTGGGGAGGGGCCTTAGACAAGTAGCACGTACGGTAACCTTCTCGGAGGTGCTGCCTGTCTATGGCAAGTATGGTGCTAGGGTGCTCTGCACTGTGGGATTCAATGAATGGCTGAAAAACTGGTGCAGAGCTCAGGGTTTTTGGCCTCATTGGGGACTGGGGGGCCACCTGGAGGGATACTGGCGTGATGGTCTGTATCTGTCCGGGAGGGGAACTAGGATCCTAGGTGATAGGTTTAAATGCTTCATTGGCAAGCATTTAAACTAGCCAGGGGGGAGGCACTGAAAAAGAGCAGGGAAAACCCAGCCTCCCCCCACAAAACAGTAGTTAGAGAGGTAAACACCAAGGTGGAAAGGTCAATAGGGAGCAGAACAGGGGTAAATGCAGAAAAAGGCAGTAAGGAGAGGGATGGGGCTAAAAGGGGTAAGGCCATCAAAAAATGGAGGGTGATGAGTACCAATGCCCGTAGTTTGTGTGACAAGCTCCCTGAACTAGTGGCCTTGATGGAAAAGGGACACCTGGATATTGTGGCAGTCACAGAAACATGGTACACTGAGAACATGACTGGGATGTCAGCATGCCAGGGTACACAAGCTATAGGAGGGACAGGGAAGATAAAAGAGGAGGAGGAGTAGCTCTCTATGTAAGGGAAGGGATCAAAGCAACGGAACTTGGGGGGGGCGCTGTGGAGCACGCAACATGGCGGCAGCTTGATTTTGCACTTCTGACAAGGCTTTCCTTTATTATTACTTTCCAGCGTTAGTTTGGACAAGAGTGATATCTCAAATAGTGTGGTCTGTTTTGGATCACCGGAGATTGCAATATGAGCCTGAAAAAGGACAATAAGCATACTGCACAAAAGTTAGATGCTTATCTTTCCTCACCGCAAGGCACAAGAGACACTGGAACTAGGCCACCCTCCTCTACGGACAAGGCGAGTGAAGCCCCGAATCCCCAGATTATGGCTCTGTTACAGAAAATCCAAGCGACTGAGGAAGAGACTAACCACCGTCTGGCCACGGTTGAAACTCGATTTGCCAAATTAGACAAGGTCCAGTCAACTGAATCATACATCGGTGAGCTGCGGGTGGAAGGGGAGCATCAACAGGAGAGAAATGCAGCATTTGTGAAAGACCTTAGTTTCCTACGGGTGAAAATGGAGGCCTTGGAGAATGGACAAAGACAGCCCAATGTCCGAATAGTAGGTTTCCCTCCCAGATTTTCCAGCAGCACAGAGATCCTTGCAACGGTCACCAGAATGATTTTCACGGATCTATCACTGCTACCTACCTACCAGTGCTGGTTTGTCCGTGCTTAAGGCCTTTGCCATTCCCATGAGGTCCCGATTGAGACACCCTGAGAATGCCCGACCGCTAACAGCTATTGCAACTCTGTCTAGCCCTGAAGCATGCATCCCTTTACTCCGAGTAGCAAGGCAACGTGGAGACATCATATGGGAGGGTAGCAAAGTTGCCTGTTTCCTGGACATTTCATCCCAATCTCAGAGTAGGAAAAAGGCGCTTCAGATTACAAAGAAATCCCTCCTTGAACACGGAATAATGGCTCAGTTGCTGTTCACAGCAAGGCTCCAGGTTAGCCACGCTGGGAAGACTCGCATTTTGTCAGACCCTGAAGCTGCAGCAGCCTTTGCTTCTAAGCTTATAGCAGCCCAGAAAACGTTGTCGAAGCGAGAAGTGGACTCTTGATACTAATGACTGAATTAATGTGGCTCTCTTCTGGATATAGCTCTTTGTTCCCATCGCGGTACCTCTGAAGAGAACTCAGAACTCTCTCTCTGGGTGAAGTTATACTGAGAACATAGACCTGTACCGCTCTCTGTCTTTAATTTTTCCCAGTTAATGCCATGTTGGTTGCAACATTTCAAATGTTCCTGTTGATTAATACCCTGCTTATAAGGGGATTACCTATCAATAAGGGAATATACCCCACTCAGTTTGTGAACTTTTGTGTTTATTCCTAGGAGATATCCTGTCTCCCTACCAGTCAGCAGGTTTGACTCTAGAGGTTAGGGTGCAAAGCAACGTAATTGAGTCAAGGACATCGGAGGTGTACTATATTATTATTTTTCCTCTTGTTAAGGTTTATCAGTCCTCCACATATATATTAACGTATCCTTCGGGGGCGGAAATATTGGCAAATATCCTTTTAGGAAGTTGTTTAGGTGAGATTGTTCTCTCCTACAATATTATCCAGCCATAATATTTACATATTTGGAATTTAGGATTAGCTAGCTTTAGTTACAGGACCATTTTCTTTATTTCATGTTCAAGTTGTTCTAAGTGTCCTGTACTACACAAAGCTATATAGCTTGCATACACTGCTGTATTATTGCAGTGTAATATGGTGGATACGTTGTCCTTGTACTATTATGAAAATTAATAAACAGAAATTTCAACAAAAAAAAAAAAGCAATGGAACTAAAGGATAAACAGGGAGTAGAGGAGGCACCGTGGGTCACCCTGGAGACAGATTATGGCACCACAGTCCGCACAGGGGTTGTATACAGAAATGATAGAAGGCATCCTTAGAATGGCAGAAAAAGGGAAGATACTGTTGTCGGGGGACCTGAATATGCCAGATGTTAACTGGAGCACCTTTGCTGCAGCCACATCCAAGAGCAGGGTTATTCTGGACGCCCTACAGGGGGTATGCCTCAGACAGCTAGTGGTGGAACCCACTCGGGAGGGAGCAATCTTAGACCTGGTACTGTCAAATGGGGAAGGAGAAAGGATCTTTGATTTAGAAGAGGGTAGCCATCTGGGAAGAAGTGACCACCAAACAGTGTGGTTCATGATAAACACAGCAATAGAGTCAAGCCATACAAAAGCAAGAGTATTGGAGTTTAGGAGGGCTGACTTTTTTCGGAAAATGGGAGAGTACCTCAGAAGAGCATTAGCAAATGGGCAAGAAAGAGGGGTGGGGGAAAAACCGAAACAGCCATCACAGAGGCAACACGCCTTTGTGTGAAGCAAATCAACAAAGCAAAACTAAGGAAAAAAACATTATGGTTCTCAAAAGAGGTGGCGGGGAAGGTTAAGGAGAAAAAGGTAGCATTCAGGAAGTATAGGGAAACACAGAAGGAGCAGGACAGAGAACTGTACCAGTTAAAGCAGAAGGATGCGGGGAAGGTAGTCAGAATAGCAAAGGCCCAAACTGAGGAAAAGATAGCCAACTCAGTTAAGTGGGGGGATAAAACCTTTTATAGGTACATTAGGGAGCGAAGAAAGACCAAGGGAGGGATAGTGAGGCGTAATAAAGGGAAGGGTGGGCAGAGGGGGACAGTGAAAATGCAGGGATACTGAACGAATACTTCTGCTCAGTATTCACAAAAGAAGAGGAGGGGAAAATACCTAAATCAAAGAATAGAAGCACTCTGAATAGGAAGGTCGATACCAGTCCGTCCACAGAAGAAAGGGTTCTGAAAGAACTCTTAAAACTGAAGGTGGACAAAGCAATGGGCCCTGATGGGATTTACCCACGAATTCTTAAAGCACTAAGGGTAGAACTAGTGATACCACTGACTACCCTTTTTAACAAATCATGGGAGGATGGTATGATACTGGAGAACTGGAGGAGGCCGGATGTGATTCCCCTTCACAAAAGTGGGAGCAAGACAAAAGCAGGAAACTAAAGACCTGTCAATCTGACCACAGTGGTAGGGAAAATAATTTTTATTTTATTTTATTTATTTAGCTTTTGTTGACCAGGTAAGTGCACTAGACAAATCCTGCCTATTTTCAGGCACGACCCAGGGGAGGGGGATACAGATGAATGCCAACTGACCTTGAACCAGATTAAGCTGTTGGTGGTATTTTTAGTGAATGAGGGAAATTTGGCCAGGACACCGGGGAAATTCCCCTACTCTTTTCGATAAGTGCCATGGGATCTTTAACATCCACCTGAACTACCACCAATACAGGCAGATGGGACCTCGGTTTAACATCTCATCCGAAAGACGGCACCTCAGAAATGCAGCACCCCTCTCATGCTGCATTACAGTGTCAGTACTGGGATATTAACCCAAGTGCCAGATGTGGGAACTGAACCCACAGCCCTCTGATCTCCCGGCCTCAGAGGCGAGTGTGCTACCTACTGAGTCACTGACACTGCTAAATGGAATTATTTCCGAAAGAAAGAATTGTTGAGTTCCTAGAGGCCAGTGGGGCACAGGACCGTAGGCAGCATGGGTTCACAGCAGGAAGGTCATGTCAGATGAATCCAATAGATTTCTTTGACTGGGTGACCAAAGTAGTAGACCAGGGAGGGGCTGTGGACATGGCCTACCTAGACTTTAGCAAGGCATTTGACACAGTCCCGCACAAAAGATTATTATACAAGTTAGCCAGCATTGGAGTGGCTCCCAAAGTGGTAGCCTGGGTAAAAATTGTCTGGACAAGAGGACGCAGAGGGTAATAGTAAACAGAGTTCACTCTGAAGAAAGGGGGGTTACTAGTGGGGTACTGCAGGGTTCAGTACTGGGACTGGTCATCTTTAATGTCTTAAGTGACATTGCAGAGGGACTGGAAGGAAAAGTATGTCTCTTTGCAGACGACTCAAAGATCTGCAACAGGGTTGATACAGAAGGTGGGGTGGAAAGGATACAAAGGGACTTGGCAAGGTTGGAGGAATGGTCAAATGTATGGCAGCTTAGATTCAGTGCAAAGTAAGGCACCAGGGAAACAAAAACCCAGGGGAAGAGTACAAAATGGGGGGGGGTGAGATACTAACAACAGAAATGGAAAGGGACCTAGGGGTAGTCATATCAGATGACCTTAAGGTGGGCAAGCAATGTGAGAAGGCAGTAAGGAGGGCTGGCTGGATACTGGGATGCATCGGGAGAGGCATCACCAGTAGAAAACAGGAAGTTGTTATCCCTCTGTACAGACAGTTGGTGAGACTATCTGGAGTACCGCGTGCAGTTCTGGAGACCCCATCTCCGCAAGGACATAGAATGGAGGCTGTCCAGAGGAGGGCAACTAAAATGGTGCAGGGTCTGCACCAGAAGACATACTTGAGGAGAGGAGGGAGAGGAGGGGACATGATAGAAACTTTCAAGTACCTTAAGGGACTCAACAAAGTTCAAGAGGGTAGCATCTTTCAGAAAAAGAGATGTGCAAGAACAAGGGGACACAATTTGACGATAGAGGGGGGACGGCTCAGAGGTAGTGTTCGGAAGTATTTTTTCATGGAGAGGATTGTGGATACATGGAACAGCCTTCCTGAGGAGGTAGTGGAGTCAAAAACAGTGGGAGAATTCAAGAATGCATGGGACAGACATAAGGCAATTCTAGTGGGGGGTAGGAGGAAGTAGGCTGTTGATTAACTAGGATCTGCAGCTTATCCATTAGGTAGGGAAATGGGCAGACTAGGTGCATCAAGCGGTCCTTATCTGCCGTCAAATTCTACGTTAGTATTTTCAGGAGGACCTGTTTAGCTGACAAGGAATGCTGGCCATGACATTGGGGTACCCCATACTCTTCCTCCATAAGTAAATTGGGATTTTTAACTTACACCTGGACAATGATCAGAAAGGGGTAGAAGGGAGCTCAATGTAACATTTCATCTGAATAATGGCACCTGAACAGTGCCACACCCCCCTTGTACTGTACCACAGTGTCAGCCATGGGTATTACCCAAATTCTTGGTTTGGGGCTAGAACACATGATCTTCTGACCCATGTGACAAGCCTCAAATGTACTGAGCCACTGACACTGATATATAAAATGCAAACAGCTGTGTTGGGGAGTGGCTGACTATATAAAAGATAATACTGCTGTCCACAACTGTTACATTTAGAACAAATATCTATAATTTATGGAAATCCTGACGTTCAGTACACATTTAATACTGTCTTAAGTTCTTGCACATGCATGCGTGTGCACGTACACAGACACGCATGCACACACACACACACACGTATTAATGTTATCTATTTGTTCGTATCCACCACCCCACCCCACCCCCGATAAACGGACCACCTCGATAGTCGCACAGATGCATGTAGAGTGAGACCAGTCTTTAAAGACCAATTTCAGAATGTGCACTCCTGTCTCAAAACGTGGGCAAAGCTTCAGGGTGATTTCAAACCAATAAAGCTCAAATCAATAGAGTGTATTTGTTCATTTATCAGATAACTGGCTGCTAATCATGCACGCACTTGGGCTGAGTACATCTTGTTGTCATATTTTCCATTTGACGTTTGCTCACCTGCTTTGAGACAGCAACTCTGATCTGACTGCCGTAGTTTAAGCCACAATTTACAGGCAGTCTTAAAGAAGCAGCGTCCCCAGTTTATCCATCAGGCAGAGGAAACAGTGTAGCTAAATTTTATTTTTGTATTTATTTCAACATTTGGTGACTGGGAAAGGCACACTGAGTCAAGGCTCATCTCCAGGTGCGACCCAGGGAAACGGGGAGCATGGGATAACAGTATACAGGATGCAAATAAAGGAAACAAAATACAATAAAACGGTATACCGAAATACAATACTAGCTTCAAACAATTTAGGTAGGGGGCACAAAGTGATATCAGCAGGAGGTATATACAATGCAGACATACAGCCAGTGTTTGCTGGGCCAGTGGAGCAGTTTTTTTGATCCCCATTTTCTTTTTTTTTTTTTTATTTTGCTTTTTGGTCCCCGCCGCCTCCTCCCACCAACTGGCGACGGGACACATATGCATTTTACAGATTTTCTACCCCCGAGGTTCCCCGACACACTGCCGGCGGCGAGCTGCAGGAGGCATCGCCACACCCCGTGGCACCAGCTCAGCCCTCTTCTGCCTCCCGATACTTTGCCGCCCCATCTCCACCTACGCTACCCACCGGACCTCCACTTGGTGGGCAGAACCACGGGGCGCGACATACCTCGCCGCCTTCGGGAGAGGAGAGCTGTCTGCTGGGATGTTCAATCCTGCTCTGTCCTTTCCCCCCCCCTTCCCACGCCGGTTCCCCAACAACCCGAGGTCGTTCCCGAACGTGGGTCACCGGTGTAGCGCGAGATAAGGTGCCCAGTGCCTCAACCCTCTGCACCACCAGGCCTTGATCCCCATTTCTGTGGGTTGGGTCACCTCTGTGTCCCAGGAGTAGCGTGCCATGCTGCCTTATGGGCAACCTTGGCTCATTTGCAAGCTGGAGTCTTCGTTCGGCCCAGGGTCAGGGGTGATGTTGATGGGTATGACTAATGGTAGCATCCCCTGGCTGGGGAGGAATGTGCCCCTGTTCCACTCCCCCAGTGACCTCTGTGGAAGGCCAAAGGACAAGACTTGGACATGTTCAAGGGATGCCAAGATAGGGTTTCTAAAAAAGCGATCACTCTCCTTTCACGCCCTGAAGACACCAGCATCCAGACTGCACCACATAAAATTCTGCAAATTGTTCAGGAGCATGTCTCAGATTTATTCAGAACCAGAACAAACACATCACTGGTTGAATCCTTTTTTTACTGATGCAATATTCCCACTCCCCAGATTCCACCTAGGCAAATGACTGGATTAAAATCTCCTGTCTTCTACTTCAGAAGTAGAGTGTGCTATTAAAAAATGAAATCCCGCTGGCCCGTCGGTGCAGCGGTTGGATTTCCACTTGTGATACCAGCAGCCTGAGTTCGGGAGCAAGCCTGGGAGCTGGAGGGCCGGCTGGGGGGAGAAGGCTTGAGTGTCCTAGGGACAGCTTGACTTCTCCAGGGAGGGAGGGGGGTAGCAACTCGACGCTTGACTGGCCCCAGGTGGAAGTCTGGGGCATAGCAATCACTGAGCAGACACAGAGGGGAGGACGTCATGACGTTGGTGCTAGGCATCTTGATGTCAGGGCAAAGTGATGTCCGTAGAAAGGAGGAAAAACACCCTCCAACTCTGGGGAGATGGAGCGCCTAGTATGGCCCCAATGTGCTCCCGCCTGCCTGACTGCCACAAGCCTGACAAGACAAGTGAATTGTTCGGGGTGTTCCTGCCCCACCTCGTCTCCGCCTGGGGGGGTAAACCACAGCAGGATGGGGGAACGAGCCAGTACAGGTAAGGCAGGTAGCAGGAGTGGACTCCATTGGCGCCTCCTGATGATGCAGAGCTAGAAGGGACGGGAGTGAGATAAATAAAAATTACAAAAATTAAAAAATGAAATCACAACTCGGCCCCGGAAAGGGATGATCTTCCATCTGAATTTTTTAAAACGTTTTCAGAACTCCTGAGCCCATACTGGCAAAATTGTTTAATGATTTTCTGACTTCAGGATCTTTACCTCTCTCTGTGTCGCAAGCTGTGTTAATTTCTCTCTTTAAAAAAGGCAACAAAAGCAAATGATCAAACTGGCGTCCAGTCAGTTTATTGACTACAGATGTAAAGCTGCTGGCTGGTATACGAGCCGGCAGGCTGTCACGTGCAGCGTGCTCAGTTTGTGGCTGCTGCCGTTCGGATTTAGTCCACGTACAGATTGGTGTCCGAGGCAAAAATGAACTACAACAAAAGCGGCAGTAAACGACTTGGGTCACTGCACTTCCCAATCCAGGCACCATTAGACCAATTTCAGATTTTGGAAAACCTATTCAGGTTTTAGGGGTCGTTTATGTGGCACTTGATGTAGCTCCTTTGGGACTCTGTCCTTACAGCTGCTACTCAGAAAGTTACCTTCTGGAAGAATCGTACCTCGTCTAAAAGAAAAACTGTTTTTACTTAAAACTCTAATTCTTCTGTCTTTTTTTTTTCTCTTCACATTTGGCACATGTTCGTCCACTCCGTTTGAGTGTTGAGGCTAGACTGTACAGTTGTTTCAAGGCTGATGGAGCAGTCATCTTAACCCAATTAAATGTGAGGTTGTTTACCAGGACAATGATTAGGGAGGTATTTGAATATGAAATACTCTAGTTTTTACGCACAGTATTTTCTAGTATGCAGACTTCTACCCAGCCATCACAGGTAAAGGAACATTATGGGTGGACCTTGTAATGCAGTAGTGGTTCCTACCCATAGAGGTGCAGTGGGATAGGGTGAGCTTTAATGTACCTAACAATATTCCTGGTTTTGCCTTATCCTTCCTGAGGAAAGTTTGGCAGTGGAAGATTCCTATGCATCATTTTTTTTTTCTATACAGACCAGAAAGCAGCTGTGTAAGCATTTATCCACGACGGAGGAGGGCTCTACTAGGGAATCAACTCATTGATTCTGAGATGCCATTTTGAATTAAGGTTAAGCAATGGAATCCTTGGACTTCGAAAAGCACTATTGGAGCCAGTTGCCCGGTTGGGGCACAAGGCCACAGGCCGAATGCCTCCAACCAACAACCAGGCATTAATTCCCTAGTAGAGCCCAACTTTGGAGTGGATTAATGCGCTTGTAACATGGCAAGCGCTTACAAAAATTAATACAGACTGATGTTATTTGCAAAGAATAACACAGAAACAAGTGTACAGTGTTTGAATGGTTTTACTGTTTTTCTACGTTTTAACATTCATTTATATTGAGACTATAACTTGGTATTACTATTTGCAGATATCAGGGTTTGTTCAGTCACTCTATCTTACTGCCATAAACAATATCAAACTTTTGTTAAGTGTAGCAATCAGTTTGTTATACTACTTGCAAAACATTCGCGGCACCATTTGTAACCGGTGGCATTGCATTATGGGATTGATTATTTGCATATTGCACCCTGCAAACAGAGCTACTTCGGTACACCAGTCGCCTTTTAAACACTGGATCCAGTTCTTAACATTCCAACAATAATAAGGTGAAATTTTTCAACATTGTAATAATACTTCTACTACTGGGCACTTCCCGATAATTCTCAGGTGCGTTTGCAGTGATAGTACGAGTACCGCGGAGCAGGTAGATGGGAATTAATGTGCTTTAGTTTTATAACTATCTGGTGGTGATTTTGACGCAGCTGCAAACAGTACTGCATTATGAAGCGGGCGTTACTAGGAAATGAATGCCCGCTTCATTTTGTACCATGTGTTCTGTTTGCACCAATCGGCTTTCTCCATTTCAGCATCATGTTTATTGCCATGCTACAAATCACATTATTTTAGAGAATTTCTCCCCGTTAGTACAGTTACCCTTACGCCCATTGGGCAAAGAACAGGAAGTCTTTTCTCAACTGACTGATAAGCATACAGTATGTATACCACTGGATTTCTGGGACCAGTCCTGGCTAGCATGCCATGAGAAAATGGGCATGAAAAGCTCCTTGAGACACACATCCATAGAGGAAAGAATGTGTCCCCGACCCACGTTTTCAAACGTTGGAAAACTCAAACGTACTTCTTGTTACATTATCAAGTTTCCATAGAATGTTGGACTCAATTAGTGGATAATGGCCGATTCTTATGAAAGTTAAATTACGGTATTGCTGTATTAGGCCTTTACCTAACCCCCCCCCCCCCAAGTCTGTTGGTTGTACATCAGAGCACACCAAGATCAATCATTGCCACTTGTCGATACCATTTATGGCAGGACCAACGTGCTTGGATAGTACAGCAGAAAGATAGTGCAGTCCTAGAAAGAGTGGTTTCGGTAAAAACCGCACTTGTACCAGAGAGTATAGCAGCCTCGCAGCTCCCAGGTTTTGATTAGTCCTGGAATCATTACGACTGGCTTTCTGCGTTGGCTACATGGTAGACCACGAACATTTTTGTTAGTCACCCGAGGGGATAATTTCATTGGGTGAGTAGGTCAGAATTTTGTTCTAACCACATTCTGTTCTCATTGCTTCTGATTATCAATATGTTGTCTTCACTATGGGTTTTGGGGTTTATTTTTGTTTTTTTGTAAATATCATATTGTGTAAATTGTGTAAATTTCAATTTAGTTCATGTAACTGCATTTCAGTTTGTACCTGTGATTGTGAAGTTTTTTTTTTTTGTTTTGAATAAAACATTCCCCTACTTAGCTTTCATAAGCGAGTTAGAATTTTGAACTTACATCTGGGCAGTAATCAGAAATGGGCAGAAGGGATCTCAATTCTACGTCTCACCTAAAGGATGGCACCGCCCTACGCCTGGAGTACAAGAGGTTGTTCCAGGCAGATGGAACCTGGATAAATTAAGGTACCTGGGGGTCTCCATTCCTAAGAACCCCCGAGAGTTCTATAAATATAATTACTCTCCTTTTATGCTCCAGGCTAAGAGTGACCTGGCCTCTTGGACAACGCTCCCTTTGGACCTAGCTCGGAGGATCGACCTGGTAAGGTTGATTGTTTTACCAAGAGCCCTATACTTATTTCAAAACATCCCTATTCACTTACCTTTAACGACATACAAAGAAATAAACAGTCACATTTCTAAATTTATTTGGGCTAGCAGCAAGCCAAGAGTCCGTCTGAAAATCCTTACGCTGCCTCGAGACAGAGGTGGCCTAGGCCTTCCAGATCTGAGGCTTTATCAGCAGGCTGTCTGTGTGATGCACGTGATGGCCAGACAAAACCAGGGGTACTCCCCACACTGGCTGGACATAGAGCGAGCATTGATAGATGATTACACCTTCCACCGAATTATTTATCACCCTACAATAGCTGGAACCCCACATAACCACATGAACCCCTGGATAGCGGCATTACTGCGGGGATGGCAAGGTGTTAGGAAAATCTACCAACTAGGCCCTTTTCTACCCCTCATATGCCCAATCCCCAGCTTGGGTGACTTTGGGCCAAATAATTTGGATATTGGCTTTCGGCAATGGGAGGTAAGCGGGCTGAAATATTTCGCGCAGTTAGTTTCCCAAGGAGTTTTACGGTCATACACAGAAATTCAAAGGAAGTACAGTTTGCCACATCGAGACTTTTTTCGATATCTGCAGATTAGACACTACGTAAACGGCTTACCCCCGGGGGGGTGTGGGAGCAAGAGGGACACCCATTATTAATACAGAAACAAATGATACTTAATGGGGCCCCAAACCAGGGCCATTTGATATCACAATATTACCAGGCCTTAAATCTGCATAGCGACACCCAAATAGGGAAGTTAATGGAGCAATGGATCAAGGAATCCGGCTACCAGATTACCTCCCAGGACTGGCGGAGAGCCTGGAGATACATGGCAAGACTCTCAAGCTCGCATATCTGGCGGGAATTCGCATGGAAATGCCTAATCAGATGCTTCAGAACCCCTGTGATAACCAGCCACTTTAAACTTAACCACCCATCTAGCTGCTGGCGCCTTTGTGGCCAGGATAGGGCAGATCACACACATATAATGTGGCGATGCCTGTCCCTACAACCATATTTCACACATTTGCAGACCCACCTTCAGGAGCTGTTAGACCCCCAGCTTCATCTATCTATGGAGATGTTTCTATTCTCTGTGCTACCTGAACACCTCTCTGCCCCAGTCACTAAATATTTGCTTTTGATACTTCTTGCCGCAGCAAAGAAAACTATTACCAAGCTGTGGTTGACACCAAAGATTCCTACGATTCAGGATTGGTGGGAAACTACTAGACAGATTTATGTTATGGAAAAAATAACACATAGTCTAAATGACCAAAAAGAAAAATTCACCAGCAGATGGATCAGGTGGCAGATGTACTACACGTTAAAAGACCCCACCTTCACGCCCTAAAGGTGTAACAGTTTGAATATGAGGTCCCCCTCCCCTTATGGGTCTGTGTCAGGGGCACGGGGGGACAGATGAATAATGGGCCCTGGGGTCCGCCTCTCGGGACCACATCCTCTGACAATGGGAGTCTCGATGTAGGGCAATACTCGCAGTAAGAGCCAGATATTATGGCATACAGAAGGTGCGTATATGGAATCCAGCAGATCCTGCTGCTCACGAAACCCTGGAAGTTTAGCGGAACCCACCACAGAAGAAGTTTGGAAGTCAAGCCACTACCTGGGGAGGTAAGAGAACTGTATATTGGTCTCTGCCGCCCCCCTCTTTTTTATTTTTTTTATTTTTTTTCTTGGACTTCACCTATTAAGGACATTGCTGTGGTAATCATGGCCCTATGGACTGTACCCAAACTGCATCTGATATGATGGTTACAAATGTATTTAACTACTCTGATATGGTTGATTTGTATGTAAATAAGTTATAAAATCTAAATAAAGAAGATAATTTTAAAGGATGGCACCTCAGCAGTGCAGCATCCACTCTTGTAATGCACTGCAGTGTCAGTTAAGGGTATTACCCCAAATTCTTGGTTTGGGGCTAGAACCTACGGCCTTTTGACACAAGAAGCAAGCCTCCAACCTACTGAGCCACTGACACCGATATATGAAGTACAAACAGTTACGGGGGTGGGGGCTGGGGCTGACCATATCAGAGATAATACTGCTGTCCAAAACTACTAAATTTAGAACAAATACCCATCTTTTACAGAAATCCTGAGGTTCACTATGCATTAAATACTGTCTTAAATTCTTACACATACACGCACGTGCACACACACGGACACACACTGAAGTATTGATGTTATCTATTTGTGCATGTCCCCCCGATAAACTGACCACATTAACATTCACATAGATGCATGCAGAGTGAGGGCAGTCTTTAAAGACCAGTTTCAGGATGCACTCCCATCTCAAAACATGGGCAAAGCTTCAGGGTGATTTCAAATCAATAAAGCTCATTCGTTAATTTATTGTAACGCACTTGGGCTGAGTACATTTTGTTGCCATATTTTCCATTCAACATTTGCTCACTTTCTTTAAGAGACAGCAACTCTTACGTGACTGCCGTAGCATAAGCCAGAATATTTGCTGGTAGTCTTAAAGGAGCAGCGTCCCCAGTTTGTCCCTCAGGCAACGGAAACGCTGTAGTTAAATGAACTGTGTGTTTACTGGGCCAGTGGAGCTGATTCGTTGATCCCCATTTCTATGGGCTGGGCCCGGAGACCCAGTGGCAGCGTACAATGCTGCCTTGTGAACAACCTTGGCTCAGGTGCAAGCTGGGTCTTCATTTGGCCCAGGGGTGCTGCTGATGGGTATAACTAATGGCAGCATCCCCTGGCTGGGGAGGGAGGCACCCCGTTCCACTCCCACAATGACCTCTGTGGAAAGCCAGAGGACAAGATTTATATTCAAGGACACAGTGAGGGTGGTGAGTGATATGGAGAAATGGTGGAGGAGGACAGCCGGGTGGGGGTGGGCAAACTGCAGCTGCCGGAAAGATGGCTTCATGGTGTGGCAGCAGCGAATCACATTGCTATCTGGGAGATGAGTTTAGGTTCGAGCCCCGGAATCCCACAATGTGGCTAGAATGGGGCAGCTACATCATTGAGGTATGGCTCCCAAGGAGGGAGGGCATTGGTTGCCCAGCAATCACGCAGCCCCCTCCCAGACAATCAAGAAGCGGCATTGGTTTTGGCTGTGAAGGCAGCTACTTGCTCACCCACCCAGCTGAGAAACAGTACAGCTGTGGGGGGGGGGGTCTTCATCATGGGGAGTAGGGGGAAAAGGGTCAGTAATGGAGCAAAATTACTACAGCACTGTTTTCCTTGGCTATTCCCCCACACACACACACCAGACATGATATGATCTGTTGTTGGCACAGCTTGTCCTTCAGCCAAGAGGGCATGTGAGGGATGTCCTTTGCAGCAGATGGCGACACTGTTCTGTGGTTGACTGGAAATGGGTGGGATTATGCTGGGGCAGCCTGTTCCCCTTTCTCCCTGGAAGTCGAATACTAACATACTAATTGCCAGCAGATTAGGCCATATGGTCTATCAAGTCTGCTCATGCCTCAGATCCCTTGGTGGGACCCGAGGCTATTCCCCCCCCCCCCACTTCGACTGTTTGTAACTCCCATCATCCATCCCAGCCCCACTGGGCCAGGCCACCTCCTGTTTCTTCTCCTTTCTGTACCTGTTCCACCCCCTCTTGAAACCTTCCACCATGGAAGTCTGAACCAGCTCACCCGGCAGTGCATTCCAAGGTGCCACCACCCTTTCAGTGAAAAACCTTCTCCTCGTCCCCCCTCATTTTTTCACCTTCCAACTTCAGACTATGCCTTCTGGTGACACCTCCCTCTTTAAGTTAAAGGATCCCCTCATTGTTTACCCTGTTTATCCCCCTTGAGGTACTTGAAGACCTCGATCATGTCCCCCCCTGTCCCTCCACTCCTCCAGTGAAAACAGGCCAAGCTCCACGAGTTTCTCCTTGTACAACAAATTTCCTAGACTTCGTATTATTTTGGTTGCCCTCCTCTGTACCCTCTCCAGGAGCTGTATGTCCCTCTTCAAGTGTAGTCTCCAGAACTGCTCACAGCATTCAAGGTGTGGTCTAACCAGTCCATTGTACAGCGGCAGAAATCACATCCCCGCACCTTGAAGTGATCCCCCTTGTGATGCAACCTAGCATCCTGTTTGCTCTGGCTGCTGCCCTCCTGCACTGCTCAGAGTTATTCACACTAGCATCCACCAGGACCCCTAGGTCTTTTTCCCCTGCCATGGCTTCTAGCACCTCCCCTCCCAGGGTGTGCCCATGTTTGGGGTTCCCACACCCAAGATGAAACACCTTGCACTTGGAGGAATTGAAATTTATTTATATATTTATTTAACCCTATTTTTATCCTCATGGTCCTGCAGTGCCCCCATTCTTCGGGGTCTCAATGTAGACCTACTCCAGAGCTGACCTCGGAACGTCCTCACATATGGGAGCCCCGCTCCATTGACCCTAGATTCCGGATTACCCCCCCGGAGGGGTGGAGGAGCCCCAGACCTTCCTCCTGACAATGATTGGAGTGTGCACCTTGCATGGACTTTACCTGAGCCTCCTGAGTGCCATCCCCTGAGATCCATCTACTGGCGCCACTGTGGGAACCATTTTCTCCTCCGTGGTTTCTCCGCCTCCGAGACGCCGGCGTGAAGTGAGGGCAAATGAGACAGGAGGTGCACTGAGACGTGCCTCCTGCTCAAGCCCTCTGCTGGCGTCTAATGCCCACTTCTGCTTCCCCCCATACCACACCTACCACTCAATCTCCCTCAGGTGGCAGTATCGTGGCAGGAGCTTGCAGATCCCCTCCCTAGAGACGGAGAGCAGCCGTCTGGCGCTCCATCCTTCTCCACCCTTCCTGACCCCCGGCGACCCATGCTCGTCCCCGAACACGGAGGAATTAAAATTTAACTTCCAGGTGCAAACCCACCTAACCAGGGTCTCCAGATCCTCCTGAAGGGCTAACCTCCCCTTCTCCCCCTCTACTACTGCTCCCAACTTGGAGTCATCAGCGAAGAGACTCATTTCACATCCTGTGCCCTCCCTGATGTCAGATATGTATGCATTGAACAAGATCGGCCCCAGAACCAAGCCTTGTGGTACCCCACTACTGACCCCTCTAGGGTTCGAGAGCTCCCCTCCGACCACTACCATCTGAGTGCGTCCAGCCAGCCAGTTACCTATCCATCTGACCAACAATAGGCCCACTCCCATCCACATCAGTTTCTCCACCAGGCCTCTGTGGGTGACCGAGTCAAACGCCTTGCTCAAGTCAAAGAATAGTACTTCCACAGGCTGTCCCCTATCCAGTTCCGATGTTACCCATTTGTAGAACTCCACAAGGTTAGTTTGACACGATCTACCTGGCACAAACCCAGGTTGCCGACTATCCAGGCCACCCACTTCCTCCAAGAACACCCCCAAGCGTTCCTTCAGTGTACTCTCTATTTTTTTACCCACCATGGATGTCAAACTGACAGGTCTATAGTTACCTGGTACTTCCCTCGTCTCCCCCCCTTATGGATTGGCACCATATGAGCCTCTCTTTAATCCTTGGGTACCCTCCCTGTCTCGAGTAACCTGTTGAAGAGCTCCGCCGGGGTGCAGCCAGTACGTCCGCCAACTCCCATAGTACTCTCGGGTGAATGCCATCCGGCCCAGGAGATTTATTCCTTTTTTAGGGCCTTAAGGGCTACCCACACCATTCCGTGGGAATAGCATTATCCATCCCCCCCCCTTACTGCCTGCTTTATCCTAATGTGACATTCCTGGGGTACCACTCCCTCCCACCTGTTCCAATCCTGTAACTCCCTGTTCCCCCCACACCCCTTCTACCACCCTCCTCTCCTGCATAGTAAATAACCCGTCCCCCTCCCTAGTAAACTCTGACACAAAGTGTCATTTAATACCTCCGCCTGTTCCCTCGCCTCCTCCGCCCACCCTCCATCTCTACTCAATCTGCCGATTTGGCTCTTGTTTTTTCTCTTCTCCTCTCTCCAATATACCTGAAGAACCCCCTCCCCATATCCCCTGTGCCAGCCGCTGCTCCTTACTGTCCTTTGCCTCCCTCACCAACTGGGTGACTTTTCTGGATACAAGGCTGTATGTTTGTTTCCTTTTCCCTTTCCCCTCTCGATGCTTGTATTTTTTGGAGGCAGCCCTCTTCTCCCTGACTGCTTACTGAACCACACTGAACTACCAGCTTGGTTTACGTAACCTTGCACTTCACCATAGCACAGGCCCTAACTGCCTCATGAAGTCCCCATTTAATGACCTCCCATCTCCCTTCAACATCTGTCTTTGAAGTAATCCCCTTCAAATAATCCTTGAGAATATTTCCTATGCCCATAAAGTCTGCCCCCCTGAAATCCACAGTCGATGTCCTAGAGCTAACCCCCCCCTTGCTTATTTGAAACCAGACAGTGTCGTGGTCACTCCCAGCCAGGGGATCCTCTACTGCCAGGACCCTTACCAGATTACCGTCTGCCAGCACCACATCCAGGACATGCCCATCCCTCGTTGGCTCCAGCACATGTTGAGTGAAGAACACATCCTGGAAGCTGTCCAGCAGCCTCTGCTCCTTGGCCACCTTAGAGGACATGGTTCCCCAATTGGCACCCAGCATATTTGGGTCCCCCTTCAACACTACCCCCTCCCCTTTTGTTCCGCAGTGTGGAATAATAATGTCCAGCAATCCATCATGTAGAACATCCCCAACCTAGGGGGGCCTATATACTACTCCCAGCTTGACCTTTCCTCCTGCAGGGGTTCGCAAGGTAACCCATAAGGCCTTCACATGTCCCTCTGCCTCCTCTACCCAAGCAATGTCTATGCCATCTCTAATGTACATAGCCACTCCTCCCTCCGCCCTCCTTTCTAAGCATCGTGACCCGCACATTTAGGTCCCAATCTTGGTTTGTGTTGACCCACGCTTCCTTGACTGCTGCACATCAGCCTCCACCAATCAGCATGGTCTGGAACTCTGGCAACTTATTTTCCAAGCTCCTGGCATTAACTAACACCACCCCCAACCCTTGTTACTGTTCCCTTTGCCATACCCCGGTACCGTATGCCTCACTTCTGCAGGCTGTCAAAAAAAATCCAGTGGCTAATGGCCACTTAAAAATCATCGGGAAGGGGGTGCTAGAGAGCCGATCTCCAGGCAGGAGGAAGCATTTCCAGAATGCTCTACATTTTGGCTTGCCTAAATTGATTAAAATTTCAGTTTTCATTGTTCTAACATTGGAAATGTTGTGGGAAATAGCTTCCTCAACTCACCAACTTCAGATTGATACGTTTAATATGGTGAGACAAGAAATCTCAGTTCCTGCAGCTGTTAAACTCAAGGTCTGGAACCACCACTGCAATGGAAACAACATGTTCACGGTGGCAGCTGATACTCACTGTAATACAATCAATGGATTCTAAATTACAGAAATCTTTGGTGAGGCTGGAGAAACGTGATGCAGTACTCACGCCTTTATTTATAGCAGCACAAGATCCCATTAAGCGATCCTCAGCTACCCAGATGATCGCCGAGAAGAAGACGCAGGAAACTAAGCAACACCGGGGATCTGTAGAGGCCTGGAGGACCAGGACTTGTATCAGAAGCCTGTAGCACCTGGCATTACTAGAAGGCACAGAGAGACGGGACTTGCTTATTTTAACTACAGCCTACCTTCAGCCCCAACTGGACTTACTCGTTGTTTGGAAGCCCAGGATAAAGGACCCAGGTGGAATATTTGTCTCATTTCTGCACTTAGAAAGCTGAACAGGGTAGACGACATCAGACTACAGATAAATCCGGGGTAGTCAATCCTTTACCTCAGTGGCAATGTTTCTGGTAATCCCTTTACATAGGGTTGAGTAATAGACTTGGGGGACTTTGCATTACTTTTTGTTCCAGACATATATTACGTGAATAAAGTAAACTTGTAGCTGGCATGATGGATGGGGACTTGGGTGGATATTATTGTGGGAAGGATTATGATGCTGGTCGGTGTGGTCCATACGGTGGGTTACCCCACTTTTTTGTGTACTGTTCCTTCCAATCTGCTTAAGCTGGAGCTACTTATTCTCCCCCTAATTCTTTACTATAATGCTATTGTGATTAGGGATGCTTGTTAACCTACCTGTTTAAATATCAAGTTTTACAATGAATCCGATATGTTATTGGTGCATGATTCTGAATGTACCTTCTTTCTTGCCGAATATAGTTCTTGCTCTGAAAATGGTAACTTTACCTATGTCTTTATGATATATGGATAATTAGCAGTCTGTTATGACTGTATTGTACTACCTAAGTAAATTCTACCTTTAAAGGACTTTCCACGGCCACTGAGATGGCTGGCATTTTCAGGACATTATATTCATGTGCTTGTATCTCAGTATCTAACAGATCTACAACAGAAGAAGGTACATCAGGAAGCTGTAAAAAGGAAAAGTAGTCCATTATGGATGCAGATGGGGGAGGGCATGGGACCAAACAGTTTTTGTGTATAACAGGTAACACGGTGCCTGATATCCAAAATATCAGTGAGCTCGGTGAAACTGTCATCAAACAGCGTAGTAAAGGTTTTACTCTCTACTGTTCGCCGAATAGAAGCATATGGACATACTGCGTCACGGGTACCAGAGGTCCCAAAACGCTGTTGATGCTGAACAGAAGTAGCCTTCAGAAGGTGATAATCCATCATGTGCTCCTTAAGAGTACTTATTTGGGTGGAAAAATCATGGCCAGTTTCATGAGATAAAGTAAGTAATTTTTGAAGTCGTCGTCTGTTAGTGTGATAAAGGAAATACAATGAATCATGATGATGTTTACTAAAATTTTTAAATAAAGTTCGGAGTCCAGATTTCGTATCCCGTCACCAATCCCAGGGGGCATCATTTAAAAAAAAATACAGTCTTTCGATTATGAATATACTCAGTTAAGTGACTTAACAAACGTGAATCTGATAACAGGGAAGCATTCAGTTTCCAAATGCCAGGGCCAAAACGAGATGTCAAGGAAGGGCCTAAAGAAATAGATAATAAATTATGATCCGAAAATTCCGCAACTTGAATTACAGCATCAGAAAGTTGAAAGTGGGAAGAAATATTAAAAAAAAAAAAAATCAATACGGGTTGCAAGGGGGCCTTTGTGAAAAGTAGGAGTATGCCGACCTGTAAAAGATAAATATGCATCCTGTAAACCTGTGGAATGGAGCAATTGTTTCAGAAAATTCGTGTCACGAAACAACTTAGTAGTCTTTGAAGTAGAAGACTTATCTTTAGTGAATAACCCACAATTGAAATCACCCTCAAAAATCACATGCATTGATGTGTATAAATGGGGTTGAATCAGTTTCAGTAGTTCCATTCTGTGGGATTTCAATTGAGGGGCGTAAATATTAATAATCCGGAAAGGGACAGAAGAAATCAAAATATACAACAACACAAGCCGACCCGGGTAGACATCCAACAGTTTAACAACAGTCACATCAGGTATACTAAATAAAATACCCAAACCAGAACAAGAGTCCTGTCTAAAGGACCAAAAAGAGAGCCCAGAGGTCCAGGCACGAGTGGCCCTGGAAATTTCTGGAAGAGCATGGAAACTTACATCTTGCAAAAAGATGAGATCAGCTGTCAAGCCAGATAAAAAGGAAAAAACTGCATCTCTCTTGGCATGCTTCTTTATACTGTTAACATTAACAGTATGCACTGAGAAAGCAGAACACATGAAACGGGAAAGTGAAAACAAAAACACAAAAGTCACCTTAGCCTACCTTTCTTAGGGGTACCTTCCCTATGTTTCAGTTTTGCCTTAGCTTTCCTTTTTTGAGAACCAGTATTATCAATGGGTACTTCAGTGTCCGTAGTCACATCAGGGTGGGAGGAAAGAACAGAGGACGTATCAGAGTCCGTGGTTGTCCTGAGGGGTGTGAAACCTCAAAGTTATTCATATGAGTCACAGTAGAGGATTTCAGGGCCTTAGAAGAGGGAGAAGTCCTTCTTAGATCCCCTCGTAACTCTAACAAAAGGTTCGGGGTCCATGGAAGACCCAGAAATACTAGGCAAGACAGGAATAGGGACCTCTTCCGAGGTAGAAATAGCAAGATCAGAGGAAGGGGAGGAGAGCTGTAGTAAAGGTCTGTGGTTCCAAAACAGGAGCAGACCGCTCATGTAAAGTAGAAGAGGGGTCAACAGCAGGTACACAAGCAGGGTGAGAGTGGGAATGCTAAGCAGTGAGGTCAGAAGAGGCCAGATAAACGAGAACGCTAAAGCGACAGTAATAATCAAATGTTGTTCTTCCCCATCAGCAAGAGTCGGGAGTTGTGAGCTGCCCAAGTACAAGTCTGGAAAGTGTGCCCCAATTCGTCACAAAGGACACAAAGAGGTTCATCCACACATTGGGAACCTGCATGGCCAATGTTACCACAAACAGAGCATTTAATCTTGTCACAGACACTACTGATATGATTCTGAGAGCCACATCTGTAGCAAGCTTTAGGCTGGCCGGGTAAAAAGAACTCCCTGTCTTTCCCAAGCATAAAGCTGTTGGGAGATGCTGTATTCAACCTCCGAGCGAAGCATAACCTCGCTCTCCACCCACCTGTCCAGATATTCTCAGAATCAAAGATAGCCTCTGGGTCAGAAAGGACAGTACATCTTTGCTTTAACCAGACAGTAATATCATTAAGACTGACACCTTTGTTACGAAACAATATAGTAACAGTTTTCTGTGTAGGTTTAGTTAAGGGAATGGCATTAAACGGTGACCATAAAGGAGAAGGTTTAAGCTCCTGATATTTTCTCCAAAACTTTTCTAAACCAGTGATAGCTTTAAAACTAATATCAAAATGAGACTCTGAAGAAACATGAATTAAGGCATGAATCTCAAAAGCAGCAAATTGCATAGAATCCTTCAAAAGAGTCGACCTACAAAAAAATCGGGTCAGGAAAGTCAGGTAAGCCCCCAAATAATGCAGCCGAACAGCGTTGTGTCTTTAGCTTGATGTCAGGGGTTGAAAGCATGCAGCATAAGTTTTAGGGATGAAGCAGTAGAAGTAGCAGGAACTGGACAAACACAGGGTCCTGAAGAGTCCGTTGTTCTTGAGGCGCCGAGAAGCAGGACCAAATTGCAAAGTCGGGTTCTGAGTCAGAAGAAGTTCAGTTGGCAAAGAAAGATCAAGAGAAGCAGCAGAGTCTTTCAAACCAGGAGAGGCCAGCAGTTTGTCAGGTGGCCTAGTACAGATCGAGGGAAGAACCAGGCATGGAGAGTCCCAGCAGTGGGATCCTTCTCCCACCCAGCCGCTTCAGGGCCGACTCAAACAGACCAGTCCGTCGTGGTGCAAGGCATCAGGGAGAGCAGAAGCAGGCACCTGTTCAGGAGAAGTTTCTGGAGAAAGCTGAGCAAGAGATGCAGTCAGTACAGGCGGTAGGGAGTGAGGAGGGTCCGTAGCAACAGGCAAAGAATGCAGAAGTGTCAGAATCGGTGAAGAGGCAGTAAAACAATCTTTCCCAGACGGTGAGTCAGTAGCAGCAGGTACAAAACCAGACTGAGGCTTAAGGGCTAACAAACGCTGTCTAGCAGTGAAATAACGCTGTTCCTCGATTTTAAGTAACATATCTACATCCATAGAAACAGGAGGAGAAGACTCACGTATATCCATAGTAGCAGGGCTAGAAGACGTTATAAGCACAGTTTGAGGAATAAATGAAGGATCCACAGGCAAACACTGCACACAAGAATCCACAACAGCAGCAGGGGAAGTATCCAAAGGCACAGAAGAACCATATTCAGTAGATTGCAGCACAATAGGCATAGAAGATGGGGTCTCTCTCAGAACAGAGACAGGGGAAGGGACCAGCTCCACTGCCTCCAACACCTCCATGTCCTCCACAGCATGTCCAGCGGCAGCCATCTTGGTCCCACATGAAAATGGGACCCCTCTGCTTCCAGGAAACAGAGTAGGGGAATTTCCCCGGTGTCCTGGCTAAATTTCCCTCATTTACTAAAAAAATATCACCAACAGCTTAATCTGGTTCAAGGTCAGTTGGCATTCATCTGTATCCCCTTCCCCTGGGTCGTGCCTGAAAATAGGCAGGATTTGTCTAGTGCACTTACCCGGTCAACAAAAACTAAATAAATAAGATGCAATCGATGTGTCTAGTGCAAACCAGGATGAGGAATTAGACAAGGAACTGGGGTCCAAAACTGAGGACTTGCCAGCATGGCGGAGAGGTAGTGATAATGGGTGACTTCAGTCTGCCTGCGGTAGCTTGGAAGATCCTGGCTACCACCTGTACCAGGACTCAGCTGCTGCTGGATGCATTATTCAGAGTGGGTTCCTCATGCAGTGTGTCCGAGAGCCCACCAGGGAGAGGGCCATACTGAACCTGGTTCTGTCTAACAGTGCACACGTCCTGCAGGTGAAAGTGGGGGCACCACTTGCATGAAGCGACCGCCACACTGCATGGTTCCACCTGGGCATGGGAAGGGTACCTCTCAACCTCCCTCATCACAAATCAGGGACACTTGAGAGGTGTGATGGGAAGGGAGAAGGTTGTGACAAAGACAAGGACACAAGACTTCGGGAGGGCAGACTACAGCATGGGGGGGGGGGGATTCTGGGAGGGCACCTTTCAGAGATCAGCAAAGAAATGGAGGTGAACCAGAAATGGACCATAATCAAGAAGGGGCTGTCAGCAGCCATTAACGTGTGTGCGCCAAACTCAAGAGCAAAAAAATCTAGAGTCAGAAAACCCATTTGGTATGATAGGGTGGTGGCCCAGGCTGTGAAGAGTAACAGGTCTGCCTTCGGGAAGTACAAGCGCACCTATAAGGATAAGGACAGAGAGAAGTACTGTACCAAGGCAAGAAAGGTAGGTAGGGCAGTCCGATTGGCCAAGATCAAGAGAGAGGTGTAGCTGGCAGAGGGGGTGAAAACTGGGGACAAAGCTTTCTTCCAGTATATTAGGGAGAAGAGGGTTATGAAGGATGAGATAGTCAGGTTGAGCTGGGGGGAGGGAAGCGAAGAGATAGCAGAAATACTTAAGTACTTCTGTTCGGTCTTCCCTAGGGAAAAAGATGGTCGAGTATCTTGGGAGTGGGCAATGAGGTGGGTAGGGTCACAGTTGGGGAGATTGAAGTTGATAGGGTGAGAAAAGGCTTGAAGGCCGTGAAGGTGGACATATCTCTGGGACCAGATGGAGCACATCCAAAGGTGCTGAGAGAGTTTGTGGATGTGCAGGAGGGTCCCTTAGTGGACCTGTTCAGCACCTCACTGGCACCTGGGAAAAGTACTCCTGGACAGGAGGACAGCACATGTAGTGCTGCTACACAAGAGCAGGCCGAGGAATGACCCTGGTAATTACCAACCAGTCAGTCTGACCCCAATAGTGGGGAAACTCATTGAAATCATAGTGACAGAAAGACTTGTAAGCTTTCTGGAAGACAGTGGGCTCCAGGAGAGGCAGCATGGGTTTGTGTCTGGGCAGTCCTGCTAGACTAACCTGATTGATTTCTTTGTGTAACTAGGACGGTGGACAGGACCAAGCAGTGAACATGCTGTTCTGATTTCAGTAAGACCTTTGACTTTATTCCCCAGAAGAGATTAAACAGGAAGCTATACATGGGAGTAGGGGCTAAACTGGCTATGTGGGTTAGAAACTGGCTGCGGAAGTCAGAAGGTGGTGGTTGGGGGGATGTTCTCAAAGGCTAGTTCAGTCACTAGTGGGGTCCCACAAGGCTCCGGGCTCAGTCCGGTGTTCTTTAACATCATCATAGGCAATATTGCAGACAGGATAAGGGGCAAATATGCCTGTTGGCGGATGACACAAAGCCCTGTGGGAGAGTAGCGAGAGGAAGAGAGACAGGACCTCAGGGAAGACCTGGCCAATCTAACAAAAGGGTCACCCAGAGACCAAATACTGGCTGGTTGGTGCGCAGGTTACCAGGACAGAGGAAGAGAAAGGCCTGGAAGTGATCATCACGAGTGACCTGAAGACTCAGCACATTGCAGGAGAGCAGCAGCCGAAGCACATTGGATGCTGGGCTTCATAGCCAGAGGTATAACCAGCAGGAAAATGGAGGCATTCTGCTACGCTACAGATTCCTAGTTTGGACACATCTTGAGCACAGTGTGCAGTATTGGTGCCCTTTACCAAAAAAAAAGACACCAGCATGTTACAAACGATTCAGAGAAGGGCAACTCAAATAATCCAAGGACAGCAAGGCAGAGCATACTAGGAGAGACTCTGAGATCTCAACACGTACTCCATGGAGGACAGAAGGGTGAGGGGTGATATGATCAAAACCTTCAAGTACCTTAAAGGTCTCAACAGAGTGAGGTCTGAGGGTCTCTTCCACCTTAGTGATAAAAAAGGACCACTAGAGGGCATTGCCTGAAGCTGGTTGGGGGAAGGTCCAGGAGGGAAATGAGGCACTTTTTCACTGAGAGGGTGGTGGCTAAGTGGAATGAGTTGCTGCAGGAAGTAGTCTCCCTGAAGACTGGACAGCTCCAAGAGAGGTTGGGACAGAGGTAAAGGGGAAAGTTGCATGTAGAGGAGGGGGTGTGGAGGAGAGAGGTGACATAGGTGAGGAGGGGGGTGGATCCCTTGCTAGACAATGAGGGGTATGCAGAGATGGTAGACTGCCAGGCATTTTCCTGCTGGCTCAAACATATGTTTGTATGTTTACTCATAAGCATTCAATGTAAGTGATACAGCAAGCCACATTCCTAACTATTTGAATACATTGACTTGCTAAATAGTGTTGCCATCTGATGTTATGATTGCAAGTGGATCAGCTGAACGAGTTTGCAAGTTCTGGGATCCAAATGCCATAGATAAAGTTGTGGTCTCAGTAAGGATCAGGCAGTTGTTGACTAACTAATAGACTGTGTGGAAATTGGATTGGAGTACTGAATTAATTTTGGACATTGTCATTGCACTGTGGTAGCATGTGGCGTCATCTGTATACACATGCAGATGACATCTCACGCTTTGCTTCAGGAGATCATTGACAACAAGCATTTGTCAGTGCCGAATGTTGATTGTGCTGGTGTGTTGAGCTCGCTCACTGCCCCTCTGTCACTCGCTCAGTCTGTTTCTCCCGGTGCTGCAGGCTGCTGTTTTGTACTGGCTCCTGCCTGCATTGGCACCTTGTTCTGCCCACCAAGAAATCCGCAGCTGTCCTGACAGAGCTGAGTTGAGGTGGCTCACGCCCCCTCTCTCACTCACTTATTCTGTTTCTCCTGGTGCTGCAGGCTGCCCTTTTGTACTGGGCTCCTGCCTCTGTTGGTGGCTTTTTCTGCCCACAAAGAAATCTGCAGCAGTCTCAACACAGGTCTGTTGAGCCTGCTGAGCCCCCCTCTGTCACTTACTCATTCCATTTCTGCCGGCGCTGCAGGCTGCCCTTCTGTACTGGGCTCCTGCCTGTGTTGGCACCTTTTTCTGCCCACAAAGAAATCCACAGCTGTCCCAACAGAGCTCCGTTGAGGGCGCTCCTTCCCCTTGTGTCACTCACTTATTCTGTTTCTCCTGGCGCTGCAGCCTGCCCTTTTATACTAGGCTTGTGGCTCTGTTGGCACCTTCTTCTGCCCACAAAGAAATCTGCAGCAGTCCCAACAGTGCTCAGTTGAGCTCGCTCAGTCCCCTTCTCTCACTCGCTCATTCCATTTCTGGTGGGGTTGCAGGCTGCCCTTTTCTATTGGCTCCTTGCCTGCATTGCCGCCATTTGCAGGCAGTTAAATACAGCTCCGCTTGAGCTCGCTCTCACCTCTCTCAATTTGTCATTCTGGTTTTCCTGCCACTGCAGGCTGCCATTTTGTACTGGGCCCCTGCATGCATTGCTGCCTTTTTCTGCCCACAAACAAATCTGCAGCAGTCTCAACAGAGCTCCGTTGAGCTCACTCACTCCCCCTCCCTCACTCGCTCATTCTGTGTCTCCTGCCGCTGCAGGCTGCCCTTTTGTACTGGGCTCCTTCCTGCATTGGTGGCTTGTTCTGGCCAGAAAGAAACCTGAAGCAGTCCCGACACAGCTCCATTGAGCTCGCTCACTCCCCCTCTCTCACTCACTCATTCAGTTTCTGCCACGCTGCAAGCTGGCCTTTTGTACTGGGCTCCTGCCTGCGTTGCCGCATTTTCTGCCACAAAGAAATCCACAGCAGTCACAATAGAGCTCCGTTGAGCTCGCTCACTACCGCTCTGTCACTCACTCATTCTGTTTCTCTTGGCGCTGCAGGCTGTGCTTGTGTATGGGGCTGCTGGCTGCGGTGGCACCTTTGTCTGTCCACAAATAAATCTGCAGCTGTACTGACAAAGCTCCATTGAGGTCGCTCAGTCTCCCTCTGTCACGCGCTCATTCTGTTTGTCCTGGCGCTGCAAGTGGCCCTTTTGTTCGGGGCTCCTGCCTGCATTGGCGCCTTTTTCTGTCAACAGAGAAATCCGCAGCAGTCCTGATAGACCTCCGTTGAGCTCACTCAGTCCCCTTGTCTCACTCACTCGTACTGTTTCTCCCACCGCTGCAGGCTGGCCTTTTCTACTGGGCCCTTGCCTGCATTGACACTTTTTTCTGCCCACAAAGAAATCCACAGCAGTCCTGACAGCGCTCCGGTGAGTTTGCCCACTCCCCCTCCCTCACTCACTCTCTCGTTCTGTTTCTCCCAATGCAGCAGGCTGCCCTTTTGTACTGGCCTCTTGCGTTGGGGCCTTTTTCTGCCCACAAACAAATCCGGAGCAGTCCCGACAGAGCTCGGTTGAACTCGGTCACTCCCCCCTCTCACTCATTCCATCTTAATCTATCCCAAACACTGATGTTCCACAGTGACCGTGCTATTCTCCGTCAGGAGTGCAAAAACATATTTTAGCCAGGAAGTGAAAAATGACAGCTGTACTGTTCATAAGGATGTGTGAAAGAATGCCACTGTTGAAAATGTGGCGTGAAATGTTACAAATTTGCAAAGTTACAAGGGTGCATGAAAACAGTTGAACGCACGCTTGTAACACAGTCATGTTATGGAGTTTTGTCACCAAATTTCCAACATAGGAATTTTAGGACCTCTGCTCATGAACAGTGCCACCGTCATTTTCTTTATCTGTCCCGAACACTGATTTCCCACAGTGACCATGCTATTCTGCACCGCAACTGTGAAACCACATTTCACTCAGGATGTGGAAAATGACAGCTGTACTGCTCATAAGGAGGTGTGAAAATTGCCATTGTTGAAAATGTGGCATGACAATATTACGAATCTGCAAAGTTACAAGGGTGTGTGGAAAGTGTGCAGCGCAACTCATTTGGTGGGCTGTCATCACCAGATTTTCAACATAGGCATTTTAGGACCTCTGCTCATGAACAATATCACTGTCGTTGTATTACTCTGTCCCGGACAGTGATTTCCCACAGCGACCGCTGTATCCTGCTCCGGAACTGCGAAAACACATTTCGGCCAGGATGGGGAAAAATGACAGCTGCACTGTTCATAAGTAGGTGTGGGAAAATGGCAATGTTGAAAATCTGGAGTGAGAATATTATACATTCGCGAAGTTCACAGTGTGCGTGCAAACTGTCAGCAGCGCGCTCATAACACAGTCATTTTATGAGTATCGTTACCAGATTTTCAACATAGCCATTTCAGGACCTCTACTCATGAACAGTGTCACTGTCATTTTCTTAATCTGTCCCGAACACTGATTTCCGACAGCGACAGCGCTATTCTGCACTGGAAGTGCGAAAACACATTTCCACCAGGATGTGAACAATGACAGCTGTACTGTTCACAAGGAGGTGTGACAAAATGCCAATGTTGAAAATCTGACGTCAAAATATTGCAAATTCACGAAGTTACGAGCGTGCGTAGCAACTGCGCAACGCACGTTCATAAAACAGTCATTTTTGGGATTTTCCCCACCAAATTTGCAACATAGGCTTTTTGAGAGCCCCCCTCATGAACACTGGCACTGTCGTTTCGTTACTCTGCCCCCAAAGGTGATTTCGCGCAGTGACCGTGAAATCATCTTCCGGGGCCGATTAACGCCATGACAGTTCAAGCATTCATGAGGAGGAGCCCCAAAAACCCCATGTTGAAAATTTGGTGAAAAAATTCTCAAAAATGCCCGAGATAATGCACTAAAGTTGAAAAACTCTGTTCATTACATTATACAGCTTACCGGCATTTCCTCAGTTCGCGGTCGACTTTGAAGAGTGCAGATGTGTTCCCAGTCCACCAAAGATCGTCGCGCCGGACTCCGGAGGTAAGTATGGGGTGGGGGGAGGCAGGGTGCACAGTGGGTGGGTGCAGGTGGTGGGTGGGCAGCACGGAGACTACGAGGGACCGTTTTCTGCTTTTCAGGGAGGAAAAAAAAAGCAAAAGACTTTGTGGGACAGTTTTTCCTTTTACAGGGGCATGTGGTACGCTGGGGTGGGCTCCCAGCATGCCATCAACGACTTTCTTTTGGGGGTGGGGCAGCAGCAGCCGATGGGGGATCGGGCACCCCCGTCGGCACACAAAGGGGGGGCTTCCTTATGCCGACGGGGATTGGGCACCCGTCAGCAGAAAATGAAGCGCAGGGGGTGACAGAATGCCGGCCGAGTGGGCTCCCCTGTTGTAAAATAGTTCAGGGGCACGAAGCGGCGAGGATTGGGGCTCAGCCACTAAACTTATGTTGGAGGTTATATTGTTTGTGAACCAGGCAGCAACCCGCCGCCGTGTTCACAAACAATATTAAGCTTGCTAGATCCGCCCTGCAATGACGGGGTCGCTCCCTCATTGCAGCAGATGGCTGACGCTGCAATGATGAGGCGGCCCCTGATTGCTGCGGCTGATTTGTCACAAGTTGGTGCGAACGTTCCAAACTTGTGTCACCAGCAGCCTGCAGCAGCACTGGGGGAAGCGGGACAAGCCTTTGCAGGCTATGAGGGCCAAGGATTGAGCCTTGAAGATTCCCAAGAATTTGAGACAGCAAGGTATGAACAAATGCCTTGTTTGGCACAAGCTGGATGTGTTTGTTTGAGTAGGTTTTGAACCGTTTGATGGCTGCTCAGCTGAGAAAGGAAATGTCTCTACTAGGAACATCAGGACAGCGTACAGAAGGAAGACTGAAGCAGCAAGTCTGGTAGCAAATGGTATATTTAATCCAGACAGTGGGGATAGAGTACAGTGAAGACATAAGCCCTTGATGTGCAAATTAACACAGAATTTTAGGCAGTTTCTGGTGAAGACAGGCAGAATTTGTCCTAAAAGACCCCCCCAATCCCCCTGCCCCAAACTGGGACAGTTCTCAAGTTCAGAACAAAAAAAGACCCCCCCCCAATTAAATAAGTGTCTGAGTGGTTTGACATGAACATGGTAATAGCATATAACTGACACATACTTAATATGTAAATATATGCAGATTATTAGGTTTGAAGAGAGATTTAAATCTTTCTGTTTTTTTAAACAACTTATTTACCCAGAATAGCCCCGCTGACATGAAACATCTCGTCTTTGGTGGAATCCTGCTTCCATTTCCTTAGCTGAGTGGACTGAATTAAGAAAAATTACTTAAACATCCTTTTTGGGTTCTATGTAGAACCTGAGAAGGTGCAGCCCTGTCTAGTTTTAATGTGATCTGCTGGGCCTCCTTTAGAATCTGAGAGTGTGTGTGTGTGTGTGTGTGTGTGTGTGTGTGTGTGTGTGTGTATACGTACGTATGTGTATGTGTATGTATGTATATATATATATATATATATATATATATATATATCGTGTGTTGGCAGTGGTGGGGGGAATGCAAGTGGAGACTGACCCAACCCTTCCCTAACTAATGAAGTAAGGGACTCAGTTTGAGATGGTGGGTGGGGTAGATGTCAGCTGACACTGTACCCCTCCCAGATTTGCGAAACAGTGAGTAGAGGATGTCAACTGAGACTGTTCTCGCCCCATCCCCCCAACTACCAAAAGAACAGAAGGCAGTCACACTGTGATACTCAGGTCAGGGTGTTGCCTCAGATTATGCCCAATCCCTTCCAAATATTAAAGTAGGGAATCGGTCAGAGATAATTGGGGGTTCAGGCAACACGTGGATAAGTTCTTTGAGTGGTCCACAGCTGAAACTGAAAAGCATTGCAGTCATTTCAGTTGTACTTGGAAGAGGGAGCAGGGCTTTCAACGTATTCTCTTTCAGTGAAAACACAACACAGTTAAGCATTACAAGCTTTCTGGCGCAGTGCCAGTCAGCTTACGTCAGCTGTCTGCAGATGCTGAGCCCTGCTCATTAGTTTGGAGGGGGGGCAGTTGTAATTTTTTTTTTTTTTTTGTGCACCAGTCCAAATCCTTCTTGTGCTGCCTCTGATTGGCTCCAAAATGAGTTTTCAGCAAGAAGAAAATATTAAAAAAAAAAAAAAGTGTGGTGCGACAGAGTTGCTTAACCTTGCGCTACTGAACACCATCAGCGTGCCAAGTCAGATACCAGGAATGCTGTGACAGTTTTCACCAGCATAGCGAGCGGGCTGCATCTGTTTGTTTCCTTTTAATCCATGCCCAGAATCAAAAACTTGCTTCTAAAGAAAAAAAATAGCGTGCGGAGGGGTGGATATGGTAGCCTATTTTGCTACAAGAACTGTGAATCAGTTTGTATGTTAGTTTAATTATCTTAATGGATAATCCCTTTTAAGAGTTTTCAAATAAGTGCAGTTATGACTGGTTATACAGTGCACTTTATTTCATGTTTTGTGTACTCACTCATACTTACTGTTAAAATGCATCTCGTGATCTCTTAGGCCCTCTCCACACTGCAGCCCGAAAACCCTTCTGTAATGTTACAGAGGGTGTAAACCGCATCGGTAACGGCGTGCATTTACACCTGTAACGTTACAGAAAAGCGTTTACAACCGTTATTGAAACCACATGTGAAGTGGTTTCAACAAGCGATTATAACAGTCCCGCCCTGGATACCCGTTACCGGCGGTAGTGTGGACTGCGGTAATGGTCCCCCTGCAGGCACAAAGCGCAGCGTGAAACTGAATGGGATTGAAGCCGCTGTAACGGTTGCCGGATCCCAATGTGTGGACCGGCGGTGCCGGTCCAGTAACGGACACTGCTGAGGTGTTGACGCATTGCACCGCTCCGCGGCCATAACGGATTGCATCCGTTACCGGGCGCAAGCGGTGTAGTGTGGATGGGGCCTCAGATCAGCTCCTCGTTTTGAGAGTAATTTGTTTGTATCCCAGATGTTGCTGTGTTGCAGATTGCTCTGCTTTCCTATATAACCAGTACAAGTCTATGGGAACTATTCCCCTGTAGATTTGAAAGCCCTGAGAGAGTGAGAGTGCGTGTGCTTGTGTGTGTGTGTGTGTGTGTGTGTGATTCTCAAACCTATTCCGAATTGTCCCATCACTTCTGAGCATGAAGTCCCATTCTACCCCCCCGGATTGTCTGCTGCTTACAGATAACTGCCAAAACTCTGATGGAATGACCCACTCCTAGTCTGTGCTGAAGTGCATGGATTGGGGCATGGGGCATCCCATGTGTGGGCTCCTTGGTTTCTTCCAGGTTCTGCTGGAGAAAGCTGTTCATGCTGCATTCAGACATTAACTCCTTCCCCTCTCAGCAGAAACGGAGATGTCCAAAGTCCCTTAAAAGTTTTCTATAATTTGACATTTCTGTGAGTCTGAAGGGGAAGGGATTTTTTTTTTTCCCACTCATATTTTATTCATTTTATAATGGGATAAAGTACATATTATTTTCCCGCCCCAAGAACGATAACAGACAGTTAACCACATAGAAAGCAGTTTCTAATGATTAATAGTATACAGCATATCCCCAGGTAAGTCCTATAAAACAGAGAGGCTAACCTAACATACATCAGTTATAAATGTATTTAATTTGAAAATAACCATGCAACTATAGCCCCAGAACACATGTCCATTACTTATTAAGGTTACAGCTCAGCATTTTTCTTTTTCCCCACATCCAGATAGGACGTCAGGTGCCATGTTACATACCCCAAGGGTAATTCCAACAAAGAATAATAATTTTTCAATCGATCATTTTTATTTTACCAGGAATAGCACCATTGAGCAAGTTCATTTACAAGGTGGTCCCAAATGGACACTTAACAGAAAAACATTTGGTACAATGAGCATAACAATACACATTACAACCAGATAAGGTCCCAAATAGACAGAGAAGGTACAGAACAGTGGCGGAATATATAAGAGGATTCTGTATAGCATGTCTACTTGATGAGAATTCAATACAATAAGGACCACAGAGAAGTAGGTACTGTACGAATATAAGTGCTATACAGGCGGTAGTACATAAAACAGGCATCCCAAGGAGAGTCATGAAAGGCTGTATAAGTAACAGGAAGGAGAGAAACCGGTGAAGAATAGCAGATACATTTCTCCTGTATAAAGCGGTCCAATATGGATTTGAAGGTCTGAAGACAGATAATTTTATTTATTTTAGTCTTTGGTAACTGGGTAAGGCCCACTAGGCACAAATGCCTGTTTTTCAGGGGCGACCTGGGAGCACTGGGCAGTTAAGTGACTTGCTCAGAGTCACAGAGTGTGCAAATGGAGGTTGTGAGAATCAAACTCAGGTCTGGTCTGTTGGATGTAACAAGCTCGTTCACATCTCGTTCCTCTAACCTGTAGGCTATACTGCCAGCCCATAATAATGATAATGGTAGCAAGTTTTATGGAGCACTGGAGATTATTTAGTTGAACCGCAGATTCGCCATTCCACCCTACCCATGGTACATCTAATAATATATATGAGTAGCTCCTCAATGAGTAGGCTCAGGGCGTACACGTAAAGAGATCCATAATATAAGGGGGGAGTTTATATGGAATAGCTCTGTAAGACCTTCTGTTGTGAAGCGACGGCTAACCAAGTTGATCGTAAAGAAGAAAATGATGAGTTCCGAAGGGGGCGTTACTAATGAACCTTAGTGCTCTGTAGTAGAGTATGTCCAATTTACTAAGAGTGATTTTGAGCAGTGACTGTAAACGAAATCGGTGTAATCAATGAGGGGAAGAAAAGTGGTCTGGACCAGCCTTAGTTTTGCTTCGTAGTTAAGAAGGTGCTTGATTCTACAGAAGAGGCCTAGCCTATTTTTTAATTTCTTCGAGAGTTCCTCGATGTGTACTGCGAATGATAGCCGGCTATCAAGTCAGAACCCCAGATATTTAAACTTGTCCACTACCTCAAGCATTATCTGGAAGGGGGGGGGGGTGTGGTTGAGGCACTTGCTACATGGGCGCGGGGGGAAGAAACATAGCCTTTTGTATTTTTCGCATTTAATAACAATTTGAGCTGGAAAAGATTATGCTGGAGCCGGTTAAAGTCGTGTTGCATGTCTACGCAGGCAAGTTTGAGGGAGGGCCTGGAAACGTATAGTACTGTGTCATCAGCAAAGAGGTGCGCATAGCCATCCTAACGTTAGTGTCGATATTGTTTATATAAATAACAAACAGTAAGGGCCCAAGTATGGACCCCTGGGGTACTCCTCTGGGCTGAGTTTTGAGGAAGGGGGATCACCTTGCACCTTGTCTTGTTGCTGACTATTTGTAAGGTAACATGAGAACCATTGCATGGCGGTAGCATCTAGGCTGATGCCTAGTTTTTGCATAGTATTATCTAGCGCTACAGGTGAACTTACAGTTGTGTGAACATTAAAGAAGTACTTTAGTCAGAATTTGCAAAAACATACGCTGTGCAGAGTGTTTTGATTTATGTGTGTAGTCCTAGTGTGTCCTTCCCTTTGTCTGCTGTTAGGAGTTTTTCTAAATTAGCCTGCACATTTTATGGTAGTTTTATGGCCCCTGGGAATCTCCATCTTAGCAAGGTTTATTGCTCTACATTTTCCTACAATGCCTCCTGTCCCATGTGACAGTGATGTATCTGGAACCATAAATTCAGCAACTACCAGTTTAGTGTCAATTTTACAACAGTAAGGCTGTGATTTTAAGTAACTGTCCTTGTCCAATGAGCACTAAAGGCTATATTTACAGTTTAGCAAATACTTGAGGGCTAATTGATTGGTTTATTATCTAAGAAAAGAGCTAGAGTATTAATTGTAGCACTGATGCTCTAGGATGATTTGTGCGCTTTTTATGGCTGTGTATAGTTTGACGAATTTAAGTTTTAAAAGCAAAACATTTGCTCCTGCTGGCTAGACCTGACACACGTATAGAAAACAAAAATATTGAATTAGAGCTATTTAGTGGAGGCCAGAACATCAGGCTCCTGTCTCTAGTACTTGCTGAATCAGTGGCCCCGGACGCATCACTGTCGCATGGGACAGGCGGCATTGTAGGAAAAAGAGCAATAAACCGTACTAAGATGGAGACCCCCAGGAACTGTAAAACTACCAGATAACTAGCAGGCTAATTTAGAAGAAACTTTTAATAGCAAACAAAGGGAAGGACACCCCACCACACAAATCTAAATACTCTCTGCACAACATATGTTTTTGCAAATGTTGGCTGCAGTACTCCTTTAAACATGAAATGACACTCTCCAAAGTAATTGGAGACACAGTTAACCCCCTCCAGTTCTTAACAATAATCCCTTGGTGTTAAAATGAATATAAACCAGATAAATAACAGCATCCAGATTCGACAGTTTTAATTGTCTTATCTAACCTCTGTTTGACATTAGTTTATTCAGGTCCGTAATAGGGATGTCACAGTATCATGGTTATGTGATATACTGTGGTAGCAGAAGTCTCAGTATTGATATAGTGGGTGATTTCCAGCACCGCGACAACCGTGGTTCATGGTATACCACAGAATTCAGACCTTGCAACTAAGTTTTTTTTTTTGTGTATTTTCAGGGTCAACTGTCCCTTCCACACAAACTCTCCATGGTGCAAGGGTTGGAGGAGGCTTGTTTTTTGTACAAAATTACGACTTCTGTAATACCATGGTATAACGATAACCGCGGTATTACATGTGATGGTTATCATGCCTTTAGAACTTCATACTGTGACATCGCTGGTCCATAAGTGAGTCCAGTTTAGCATGATGGAGGTTACTTTACAGCGTTTTAGGGTTAATATTCAAATAAAAACATATTTATTTCAGTTTGGTAACAGGGTGAGCACACTGGGACGAAGGTCCCCTTTTAATTTATTGGATTTTAGTAACCAGGTAGGCTAACTGTCCCTTTCTCAAGAGCGTCACAAAATTAATTACGTAAGGAGTGAGATGAGTCTCTTTGCAGATGACTCGAAACTGGGGGCAGTGGTGGATGGGGAGGAGGGAAGGGTGGCCCTGCAGGGGGACCTGGAGGCTCTAGAAAGATGGTCTAGAAAGTGGAAGCTGAGGTTTAATGCAGGGAAATGCAAGGTACTCCACCTGGGGGCCAGAAACCCAGGCCAAGTGTACACCCTGGGGAATACTACAAGTCTCAATGGCTGAGAGGGACCTGGGGGTGGTGGTGGATGTCAAGATGAACAACTCTGAGACTTGTAGGAGGGCAGCAGCCAAGGCCAACAGGATGCTGGGATGCATCGCTAGGGGGATCACCTCCAGAAGGAGGGAAGTGATACTCCTCCTGTATAACTGCTTGGTGAGGCCGCACCTGGAGTACTGCGTGCAGTTTTGGAGGCCGCACTCAAAGAGGGACATTAACCTCCTGGAGAGGGTCCAGAGGAGGGCAACCAAAATGATTTGGGGCTTGGGGGACAGGACCTATGAGGAGAGGCTCGAAGAGCTAAATATGTACACTTTGGAAGAAAGAAGGGACCGGGGGGACATGATAGAGGTCTTCAGGCACATGAAGAGGGTAAATAGGGGAGGAACAGTGAGGGTGCTTCAAGGAAGGAGGAGGGGCCACTAGAGGCATGGGTGGAAGCTGGAGGGGAAGATCAGGGAGAAAGGAGGAGGTGCTACTTCACTGAGAGGGTGGTGGAGCCATGGAATGCACTACCTAGGGGGCTGATGGAGGCAGAGACAGTGGAGGGGTTCAAGAGGGGGTGGGACAGGTACAGGGGAAGGGTTCAGGAAGCAAAATCCAATGCAGCAAGAATATCCGGAACTGGGAAGGGAGAAACCAGTGAGGGGGACAGCAAGGTCAGCACCCAGGGTGGGGGCTGACCAAACGAGCAGACACGAAAGACCATTAGGCCTATTCTGCTGGCATTTTAGTATGTATGTTAGTAATACACACTGAAAGAATACATACAGATGATAACAGACGGTACATAAGTAATTGATAAAATACAGTGCAGACAATGTATATACATAAGAGGTTGATGGAGGATACAGTCACAGGGATTCGGTTAAGTCCATTATGGGTGTATGTGTAGACTGGGTGGGCCAAGCGGTCCTTATCTGCCGTCAAATTCTATGTTTCTATGTGACTCCACAAAATAAGGCAAAAACTTCCAAAATAAAGGGGGAGGAAGTCAGTGACTTCCAGATGTAAAAGACAAAATTGGACAGCTTCCAGAACTGAATGCACGGAAGCTAAGAAATGATGGATTTGTCTAAAAGAAATTGTATTTTACCACAAATGTTTATATGAAGATCCATAAAGTGATCCTTCCTAGAATACCGACTTTCAAATTGTGGGATCTGGGAAGTATTTTGACTTCCCAAAAATTGGAATCACTTCCAGATTTTGACTCACAGAAGCATTTGACTCTCACTAAAAATGAATTAACTGAACCCCTGGATATAGATAAGTATTTAGAAGCACTTGGTTGTATAGAACGTGGACACTGTTCAAGTACAGCGAGTCAGATTAACAGATAAGCTAGCTAAAGCAGACAACATGGTCAGTCACAAACTGCATTACTGAATCGAACAGTGATGAGTGCTTACAACCGCCGGCTCAAACTTCATGTACTGTAAGCGATGTAATACAGTAGTTCAGTTGCGCTCAAGTTATAACTTCTTCTGCTTCTCCACCATCAGGATGAGCTTGGCTTTTCTTCTGCGCTGCTGAAATCTTTGTTGCTAACTTGCCCACGTCAGTGTCGTCCATGTAAATGTGGACTATCCCGTCGAAGTTGATGCAGAGCTTTGCTGGGAATGTTCAGCTCTCTCACCCCCTCGTACTTTTTTACAGCGTTGCCACATAACATAGGAAATGTCAGGAAATAAAAATCTAATCCTTTATGCTCTGAGTGCAATTGTTGTAATGTTTTGTCTGTATCTAATCTATGTGACGTGGAACCTTTGTAAACGAGTTTGCGACTCAAAGGTATTTCTCCGAATCTGTAAGAAATAAAAATAAGAAATCTGTTGTGCCATCCACACTTAAGGGGCTAAGTCTGTGGGCTAAAGTCAAAATTCAGTTCTTGGTCCTGACACTGTTCAAAATAAACATGAGGGTGTGGGGATTTCTTCTTGTCTGCCACGTGGCCTAACCCTGTGGGCCTTGATAATGGAAAAGTTAGCCATCTCCCCGTGCTCCAAAAATTGCTTCTTGATACAGTCATAGACGAATACTTGGGCATGATCACCTTCTGCCTCCTCCGGTAGGCAAAGCATGTGGGTATTGGTGCTCCGTAGTTGATTCTCCAGCAGTTTGAGTCCGTTGTTAACATGCTGCGACTCCTTCGCGTGCTGCACGGCTACACTGTGACATTTGTCTGAATATCTTTATACATCCTCTGTTTTGGACTGCAGCACATCCACCACCGTCTCTACTGTCGTTAGGGGACCAGCCAGATTATCAAACTTATTGTTCATTGTCGCCATAGAGGACAGCACTTGTTTCATTTGTTGGCCTAAAGACTGCAAAGCTTCCTCGGGTGCCTCTCCCGCCATCGCTCTGTGTTGAGCTGACCTCATTCTGGGGCCAGCCTCCACTGATTTACAATAGTCTTTTTTTTTTAGTATTTTATTATTGTTGTTTTTTATACCCCCGTTTTTCGCCTGTCCCCATCTCAGCGCGAACGCACACGTGTGGAGGCACGGTGTGCTACGAGACATCCTCCCATCATGTTGCCCCATCCCGCTTATGCCATCACTGGACCTCCACCCAGCAGCAGTGAAACTACGGGGAGGGGGGGTGACAGCCTCCCCGGGAGAGGAGAGCTGCCATTAGGTGGCTCGATCCTACTTTCTACCCCCCCCAACTGGCTTCCTGACGACCCAAGGTTGTTCCTGAACCCAGATCACCAGCGTGGTGGGAGTTAAGGCGTCCAGCGCCTCGACCCTCAGCACCACCGGACCGGCCCCAATTTACAAGAGTCTTTACGAGTGTCCCCTGGTCGATTTCCCCGATTAGGCTTCACCATGGTAATCCGGAGTAGTTTAACTGTTTGTCAAATCCAAGAAATATTTTTAAAGTATAAAAAGAACCCTTACTTTTGCAGTTTAGCAAGTGTAAGTTAACAGAGCCTCAGTATCCTGTGACCTCACAGCTCTGACTGTACAGCGCCTCTCTTCTGGAGGGAGAGTTTTTAAGTCACGTTTTGCTTGGCATGCCTCTCCCTTCTTTTCCAGTGAAGCATACTGTAGCAGTGCATGTCCGTCTCTGATACAGTGCTCTCTTTTATAAGGCTCTCTGGTGTATGATTGTTGCCCTGACGCAAGGCTTCCTGTTATAATGCCGTCCCTGATATAAGACACTTAGATAAAGGCTGCCTCTGCTATCAATCTCCATTATAAGGCTGTCTGATAAAAGGCTTTATTAAAAGGATACCTCTGAAGTTAGACTGTCTGTTTTATAAGGCTTTCTCGGAGACACGGCTGCCTCTGAGTGATACAGGGTTGTCTGTTATAAGACTGTTTCTGATACAAGGCTCCCTGTTATAAGGCTTCTCTGATATAAAGCAGCTGTCTGTGATTTAAGGCGTTCCGATATAAGGCTGTTACAGGGCTACTGTTGATGTAAGGCTTTCTCTGATATAAAGCAGCTGTCTGTGATTTAAGGTGGTCTGTGATACAAGGTGTTCCAATATAAGGCTGTTACAGGGCTATTGTTGATGTAAGGCTTCCTGTTGTAAGGCTTTCTCTGATATAAGGCGCCATGCTATAAATAGGGGATATCTGATGGGTGGCTATCAGAAATCATTTTTGTCTTCATGACTGGTCATTGACCTCTTGACCCTCGTGAGTGGTGAAGCCACTCGTGAGGGTTCAAAAGGTCACACTACGAAAGAAGATAAAAAAACTATATATTAGAGCCACCTGTCAGATATACGTTTTATAGAGTCTACTTTAGTGGGTTGTAGAAGCTGCGACTGCTGTGTTCTTCAGCAGAGCATGAGTCACAACTGTTGGTGTAGGTACAGAGTGATGTACCCCTCTAGCAAGGTAAAGGAGATGACAGACCCTCTTAGCAAACAACTTATCTAACTGGCTTGGGTTCTGTGCCTTTGATAGTGTTCTTACCTTAGTGAAAAAACATTAATGCATATTGTATAAAACTCAGTTATAAGGCTGTCTTTGTTATCAGGCTGTCTCTCAGATAAGATTGTTAAAAGGGGCATTCTCGGGGCTGCCGATGGTTCAGCGGGTAGTGCGTCGTGGTCCTGTGCTGGCACACGTCCAAGAAAAAAGTTGTTCCTGCCACTTAAAGCAGCAGTATTACATAAAATAAAGCTGTGCTTTTTTGGCTGTTTATTCGCTGTGCTCTGCAGAGCATGTACCTGGTACTCTTTCCTGCTGGCAGTGTACTATTACTGAGTAATTTGCTCCGTTATCCTTCATGTTTGTGTACATTTCTGCCCCCCACTCCATTGACTAGATATCGGCTGCCATATTACAATGGCTGTAATGTCTCATTTCCTGGTTGGGTAGTACTGCTGCTTTAATTAGCTACAACCTAGTAAAAATTGCACTTATATGTAAAGCTAGATGAAGCTTTAAAATGAAACACTTTGACCAGTTAGAGTCCGCGAAAAGATTTTCCTCCGCGATTCTTTCTAACATACTGGCTTTTAAGCCAGCAGAATAGGCCACATGGTCTGTCCTGTCTGCTCGAAAGCCAGGAAAGCCATAATTTCTATGGCAGTATCAGTAATTTTTTCAAGCTAGTGCTTTTAGTTGAGAAAAGACTCGTATATTTTCATTTCCGTGCTGAAACAAGCATGAATAGCTGCCAAAGAACCGGCAGTAATACTTACGTACATTGGAAGGCAGAAAAGCTGAATACAAGCCTGTGCAAAAGTAGCGTGCAAACGTATGCTGGTTACTTCGGTCAACGTGCAAGGACGAAATGCAGTACGTGCAGAACCTAGCTACAATACTGGGAGTCAGCCTCTTGTGACCATATCTGCCCCAGCGTTTTGGACTTTATGTCCTTCCTTGGGGGGGCGTGGCTTACCTACTACCCACCATTACCTACTGTGCAATGTGTCACCATGGTGCCTGAGATACAGTTGATGTTCTTAAATGAACATTTACCTGAACAAAGTGCATACTGTAGCAGTCATATTTGTGAATGACTGCTACAGTGTGCACTAACTCATGGTCCACAGTGTGGACCAGTGGGCTGACAGCTGATACTCTGTAAGCTGTCATTCGGCAGCAGGCAGCCGTGAGAGGTATGGCAGGTTTACTGCCGTCAAGACGGGGGAGGGGAGCTCAGTGGGCAGGGGTCCTGTGTGAGTGGGGGTGGAGGTGCCACTGGACCACCTGGGATTATTTACATTGGGTTTACTTGCGATCGTGGCTATGGGCGGGGTAGGGGTTGCACTACTTGCTACCAGGGACTGATGCCCTGCATGTCACAGGTGATTGGTGTTCCGCGATTGGTCGGGGGGCCACTGGACCACCAGGGCATTTATTATGTTTTATTTCAGCCACTGGGGCTAGTGGGAGGGGGGGGCACTTTACTAGACTACCAGGGCAGTTTGTAACATTTAATTGTCGGTGATCGGGGCTACAGGAGGGAGGGGGGTTCCACTAGACTACCCGGGCATTTGTACCCATTTATTTCCTGGCAATCGGGGCTATGGGAGGGGCGAGGGGTACCACTGGACCACCAGGGACATATGTGGGTGCTTGTGCACAGTGTTTGGGGGGTTGCTACCCACAGCTGGCGGCTGCTGTGTTGCGCATTGCAGTACCACAGCATGCCTGTGGGTGGCTGGCACTTGAGCCATTTTTTATGAGCTCAACTTTGAATCCAGGTATGTGGCGCATTCCAGGGTTGTGCAGGCATATGCGCCGCACATCTCGGGCTGAATTTTGGGATGTGCCACATATGCATGGGCACGTCCCCTGGAGACGCACCGCATACATTATCTTTGCACCCTGGCGCATCGGGACTTGCACTGTGCAAGTCCCTCCTTTTAATATTGCCCCGGGGCATATTTCTTTGACTGTCTGGCCCTATGGCTTCTAACGCCATGGCGAGTTCACTACCAGTTCCGCACCATTCAATCGCTGCTTTGTTGCATCCTCCACATGGACTAGTAGTGGGTTTGAATCCCCATATGGCCAAAAACTTCAGAGAGAAGACAGAGAAATAACAACATTAGTGGATCTATTAAACACATACTAAAATTCAAAATCACAGCTATACAACTTTATAGACTGATAATAACACGTTACGTGACGTTTGCATCCTATAAAAGTTGTTTGAAAAGTTTATTATTGTGTCCATAAGGTTTTAGACAATTAAGCCTAGAAATTCACACTGACTCTTTCTGTAGCAGACAGCATAGACAGTCACCCCCGTCCCTGTTGATCCTGTCTGACTTGTTCAAGATGAAGACTGTGCATCTTTTGGGGATTTTGCTAGCACTGTTGTAAACGGGTTTCCTCTCTCCCTCACAGCCCTCACTCCTGCAGCTTTTTCTAAGTGGCCTAATGGTACGGCCAGCATAGATTTTGTTGCAGGAGCATAATCACTCCCGCCCACCTCCCTCCCCCCGCCTGCTGATCTACTCCTCCCTTCCACCTACCAGCACCTGCCACAACCGCCCTCTTCTTGGGGCTCTGCACGTATCTTCTCAGCTTGTTGCACTTTACCCCATTACTGAGGATTTGACAGTGCCTTCAGCAGCCTCATGTATTCCCACTACTGGGGCTTTGACAGTGCCTTCGGCAGCCTCATGTATTCCCACTACTGGGGCTTTGACAGTGCCTTCGGCAGCCTCATGTATTCCCACTACTGGGGCTTTGACAGTGCCTTCGGCAGCCTCATGGACTCAGACATACAAATTTGTAACTTGTATTTCTTGCCCTAACCTACTTAGACTCTATGTTAGATCATGTTACAACTTTATCAAAACTGTTCCGCTGCAACAAAATGCATCTTTCTATGCTGTTGACGAGGGTCCTCTGTAAACGAGCTCTTGGCTCAAAGGTTATAATTCTGATTTCTCAATCAAAAAAAAAAAAAATTAGTTTTGTGATGCCTTCCTGCTATCAGAGTCACAAACAAGTTTCCTTTTTTTTGCGCATTTCTGTGCTACAGTTCTTACAGGGGAAGAATCCATTCGAGTGTGGGGGAGCTAGTTTCTTTCTGCATCATTTTGTTGTCTTTGTTAACAGCTGTGCACAAGTTTATTGCGGACGTTAGGAGCATGCAGGAATGTCACGCACTGCTTTCCTGCCAGTGCATTCCTTAGTACTGGATTTGTCAGCAGTATTTCCTGATGCTTGTAGACACTGTTGCCAGTCTGGCCTGCCAGATGATTGTGTTGTAGGGGAAAATGCAACCAACTGCAAAATCTGCTTCAGGTTTCTCTGTCTTGGGATGCGGTAGGCTATTTCTCTCTGTAACTTCTGCTTCCGCTTCTTGCAACACTCTATCCCAGCAGCCTCTCCTTTAAAAACCTCCCCTGTAATTCTTCTGCCTGATCATGAAACATGTGATCATCACTGCAGTTTTTTCTAACATGAAGGAATTGAAACAAATTCTGGCCAGAGCCGATACGGCTGCAACCGAGCTCACTAAAGTCACGGCGGAACACAACACTGTCCGCCATGTCCAAGATGGTCACTGGAGTTCAGTGTGCATGCATGAGTCCTCGCGCATGCATGTGTGCGGTGAAGTCACGCATGTGTGCTGGGCTCCAGTGGCCATCTTGGACATGGCGCACTGTGCCATGTTGCGCCGTCCGAAATAGTGCTCCCGTGGGGGTGGAGAATGAGCGGACTGTTTTGCAGTTGCAGAATGATCGTTTTGCAACTCCAAAATGTAAGCGTTGTTAGGTGCCAATCCAGTTTACAGCTACTGCAAGACAGTTGCAGGCTCCACCCTCTGCAGCCGTAAAAAAAAGGATCAGAGTCTTTCAGTGCACATTGGGTGGACAGTACTTGCTGACAGCAGTGAATTTTGTTGCCGTTGATTTCTCTGCCCAGTAATGCTAACTTTATTACCTGCAGTACCCAAGAGAGTCACATCCAGAAAATCAGTGGAGGAGAATTCCACTCTAGAAGTAAACTTGCCTTTTCCTGGTCCATGCCTTTGTGACCTCCCACTTTGACTATTGCAATGCTCTCTACCTAGGGCTCCCAGGAGTTGATGTCTGCCGTCTGCAGCTGGTGCAGAACGCGGCAGCCAGGCTGCTGACAGGTTTACCTAGATCAAGCCATGTCACGCCTGTGCTCCGCGAACTGTAATGATTCCAGTATGGCGGACGATCATCTTCAAGGTCAGTTTGCTGACCTATAAGGCCCTACATGGGCAGGGACCGCGTTACTTGCAAGACTTCCTGGGTCCTTACTGCCCCCTCCGCCCACTTTGTTCTGCTGATGAGGGATTGCCAGAGGTTCCCAGGGTTCATTTGAAGACTTCACGGGCGAGATCCTTTGCATTTATGGCACCAACCCTGTGGAACTCTCTGCCTCGTCAGGTTAGAGTGCCTGTCCACCAAGACTTTTAAAACTGCCTTAAACACTCATTTGTTTACAATGGCTTTTTCAGATATTTAATGGGATTTGCTGCCTGTTTTATTTGGTTTTAATATTTATAGTAGTTGTAATATCTTTTGTACCTTTAGATTTTATGTACAAACGCTTTGATTTTTTTTTTGAAATTCAACTTTATTAGTTTGAGAATTACAACAGATCATACGTTCCAATCAGAGCTGTACATATAATGAGAAATAAATTTTCCAAAAGAAAAGAAGAAGAAAAAAAAAACGCAAACACTTTGATACTTGAAAAGCGCTTATAAATAAATTCTTGCTGGTAGCCAGGCTTGGGAATCCGGTTGCAGCCTAAGGGGCTCGGGTAGCAGTCCCATGTGGAAGCACTCCCAGCTGGGTATGGATGGCACTGTTGTTCTGTGCTGCAGCGAACCCTGCTGTGGGCTGGGAAGCTTGCCTCCTCCGCAGCATTCATGCAAGGCTTGGCAAGGCACCACCCAGTGTCGGGAGGTGGGAGGGTCTAGGAGCTGGGAGAAAAAAAAACCCTAAAAACTCAGGCAGCCTGTATGACTGCCACTGGCACTATCGAGCCACACGCCATGTGTATCCCATTAGTTTTGACAGCAGGGAGAGTGACAGATGGGATTGGGAGGTTGCTGGCATCAGCCAGTCAGTGAAGAGAAACAGCAGCTTGGGAGACAGAAGTTCCATAGCAAAGGGGGTTGTCTGTCTTTGATATAAAGCTGCCTTTTGTAAGGCTGTGTCAGACACAAGACAGTTTCTTATAAGGCTGTCTCTCTCTGATATAAGGCTGTCTGTTACACCGCTCTCTCTCTCTGAGATAAGGCTGACTCTGATGTAAGGCTCTCTGTTACACTGCTCTTTATCTGATATAAGGCTGTCTATGATGTAAGGCTCTCTGTTATACCTCTCACTCTCTTTGGCCCTGTCCACACTGAAGCCCGAAAACCCTTCTGTAACGTTACAGAGGGTGTAAACCGCATTGGTAACGGCGTGCGTTTACACTGGTAACGTTACAGGAGGCATATTCGTAACGTTAATGGAAACCACCTGCTGGTGGTTTCCACAACGGTTATGTGATCCCGCCCTGGGACCGTTACCGGCGGTAGTGTGGACTGCCGGTAACGGTCCCCTGCAGGGCACAAAGCGCAGCACGAGCTGCATTGTGGGATCGGGCGCTGCTGTAACGGTCGCCCAGATCCCAATGTGTGGACCGGCAGTGCAGGTCCCGTAACGGACACCGCCGAGGTGTGGACGTGCTGCACCGCTCCGCAGACGTAACGGATTGCATCTGTTACCGGGCGCAAGTGGTGTAGTGTGGACGGGGCCTTTCTCTCTCTCCCTCTGATATAAGGCTGTCTCTGATGTAAGGCTGTTACGGGGTATGGCAAATATGGCACTGAAAAGTTTGCCACAGGAAAGTTCAGTACAGGAAAGTTCGCCACAGAAAAATTAAACAGCTGGAAATCTGGTCACGCATTTCACTGGAGTGTTGTTGTAAAAGTAAATATACGCTCATACCTCAATTTCACTGGAGTGGTGACTCATGGCGGCGTGGACCAAATTTCCATCTGTTTCATTTTTTTCTGCCAAACTTTACCATACCGAACTTCCCAGTGCCATATTTATCTACACTAGTCTATTACACAGCTCTCTCTCTGATATAAGGTTGTCTCTGATTGTAAGGCTTTCTGTTACACTGATCTGTCCCTAGAGCTGTGCAGAATGAGAAAATTCTGAAATCATGTAATTTTGATGAAATTTCACAAAACTCCGTGAAATGTTGCGAAATTTCATCGGAAATTTGTGGAATGTATTTTAATTTAGTAATTTGGTCATAACTCGGCAGAAAAAGAGGTCCATTCAGTCTGCCCATCTTCACTATGTCTTTTCCTGTCGACCTATCCTGTTGGAATAGCCAGATTTCTTCCTTCCTGGTGCCCCAGACATTGTCATTTCCCACTGTATCTTTTTGAGTACCTCTGAGTCCCAGACTTGCATGTACATCAGGCTCCCTAGATCATACATTTACTGGGTGTGATCCTTGTTTAGCTGCATTCAGGTTGGAACTGTTGACACACTGTGCTTCCTTGCTCCTATCTGGGGGTCTGCCACTGGCGTGCTACCCAGCTCAGCTGTCCATTTCTTGGTGAAACTGTGCATCTAACTCCTGAACCTAGTGACCCCCTGCTCTACCTGCGTCTCATACCCCCATCCTTTTTTTTTTTTTTTTAACAATTACTTGTTCCCTGCCAGCCGGCCCCCTTCCACCCCCAACCCCCCAATCACTGCTACCGGACAACATGCTGACTATCGCCTCTTGCAGATTGAGGCGCCAGGTGCAGCGGGGAGACTGGCTTCACCCCGCTGGTTGGCTTTTTCTCCTCCGTTTTTGTCCCGCCCTGAGCGCAGAACCAAGGCGTGCAATGACGCCAGTGGCTGAGCTGCACACGCTTCTGTACATGGCACACCGGGCATCTAGTTCAGCTCCACCCCTCCTTGTGTGGGACCGTTGCACCAGCCCCCAGCCACCGCTTGGGGCCAGTCAAGCAGTGCACCTCATCCCCACCCCTCCCAGGAGAGGAGAGCTGTCCTCCAGATGCTCGATCCTCTTCCTCCCCGGCTGACTCCCGGTGACCCGCTTGCACTGCGAACACAGGTTGCCAGTGTGGCAGGAGGTAAGGCATGATGTCTCAGCTGTCCACGCCACTGGGCCAGACATACCCCCATTCTTTAATTAGAATGCCCCCAAAAAGGCTGAGTGAAATAAACAAATTCCAATTTTATGGAACATTTCATGAAATCCTACAATTTTCACAAAGACTCAGGGAATTTTTTTTTTTGTCTTTGGTAACCGGGTAAGGCCCACTAGACACAAGTGCCTGTTTTCAGGGGTGACCTGTGAGCACTGGGTGGTTAAGTGACCTGCTCAGAGTCACACAATATGCAAGTGGAGGTTGTGAGAATCAAACTCTGGTCTGGGCTGCTGGATGTACCAAGATCGTTCACACCTCATTCCTCTAACCTCTAGGCTATACTGCCAGACTTTAAGTGCAGATGTTATTTTGCAATTTCTTATAGCAAGCAAAATTGACGCACAGTCTCCTTGTAAGGTCTAAGAACCTGCCAAATTTAATGGTATTGCATTCTCTAGCTTTAAAGTTTCAAGGGTTTATATATTTATAGTTTGCATTCTTGCAAAATTAAATCTTTAAATGTTGTGAAAGTTTGACTACTTTTAATTAAGTACCATTTAAAGCTGTAAATATGATTTTTTTTTTCATAAATGACCATGTGATATACTGTAGTAGTTTAAATGTTTCAATTCTGGTTAAATTTGGATAAGTTGTTTTTAAATTAAGAGGGAAATAATTTAAATTAAAATTCTGGAAGTATGTTTGGCAGACTATTACTCAGCCATTTGAAGCTAGAAATCCGAAACTAGGTACATACACAAATGTAGTGATAACCTGTATACCTGTAAAATGTTATGAAATTTCAATTAATACTGTCAAAATTATACTAAAATAGCAGAAATCTAAATTTTGGTAAAATGTTTGGCTACCTATAACTCCCATTGAAGCTTGAGACTTAAAATGTGGTTCCTATACCTACAGTACGTTGTATGTGTAACCCCCCAGGTGGCACTATCCCAAGGGTTACTACCCCTGCCTGCTTGGCTAGTTACAGGTTAAGGGGCCTAGATTCTGATAATGGTGCCTCCACCCGGAGGTCAGAGTTGGTAGTGGTCAAGCTGACCTGGGCACAGCCCTCCGGGACACTGTAACCCCCCTTTACTCCTTCTACTGGCCTGAACAGTACACAATAATCACTTTCACAATGACCCTTATTCATCACGCAGTTACCCACACTGTTTGCACTTACCACCAGGACTGGTTCCTCTAGCTTGACTCTGGGAACCCCCTGTAAAACAAGGTTAAGTACAGCAAATAACAACAGTACAGTACTCTTGGCACAAACTGGAACCACAGTCAGGTTAAATAAATGTTCACCTCGCGCTACGCCGGCGACCTGGGTTGGGAGCGAGCCCGGGCCGTCGAGGGAGTCGGCAGGAGGAGAGGATTGGCGTCGGAGGACACTCCCTCTCCCGGGAGGGTGAGGTGTAGACTCTGCACTTGTCTGGCCTCTGGCGGGCCAGGCACAGCTCTTACATTGAGCACCAGAGAGGGCTGGGGAGTGAGGGCGTGGCTGGGGCAGCCTTGGCGTCTGGGCGTCCCTCCCCTAGAGCAAGGGAAAAACACACCGGGGCACTGAGGGGAAGGAGCGCTGGGGTATAGGCCCTAATGACTGCTGCCTGCCTGACCGCCGGAGGAGACCCGACGAAAGTTGATTGATCGGGGTGTACCTGCCCCACCTCGTACCCCACTGGGGGGCATATCCACGGCTCCATGGGGGTCTACCGGGGTTCCAGGTAAGGCAGTAAGCGGGGGCAATACCCTTAGCGACTCCTGGCAGAGCGGTTCTCCAATGTCGAGAGGAGAGATAAACTACAATTTCAAAAAAAAAAAAGTGTAAACAAAGTTAAATCTGATTTATTGAGGGGACTTGAACAAGGGAGGGGCATAATCAGGTTGATTTGCTTAAAAGCTATATTAATCAAACAGTTATGCATGCAGTTCAGAGTCCCTACACAGTCACACACTCTGGGTACCCAGGTAGGAAAACGGTGGGCTAGCCAGGGACGTTGCAGCTGGTTGAGGTCCTGTGATGGAAGAAAGCAACATGCACAACACACACTATTTGTAATCCAGAGCCGGAGGGCTCAGTTCATGAAAGAAAAGGCAACAAGACAACCAGATAACAACACTTTTAGATTTAGCTGTTGTTGCAGGGAGCTAGCCTGATGTTTACTCACAATACCCAATACTGGACACAGGCAGGACGAATTCGAGACTGCAGGCTGTTGAGCTGGAGTGCCCGGAGAAGAAGGGCCCACACGAATCACTGAGGCGTCATTCCTGTTCAAGGCATTGAGCAGGGGGCTGATCCCCAGGCTGGTCTCTCATCGATGACTTTCTCTGCGTAGCAGGTATTCTGGCTGGGCCAGTGTAGCAGGGCCCAGGCAAACGGAAATGGATACGGATTCAGTCCGTGGAATTGAATACAGCCTCCAGCAAGCAAAACACAGTTCAGACACAGTGGGGAACCAAATCACGACCCACTATAAGCACACAGCACATTCACATGTAAGGAAATTCCACTGTACCAGGCAAATGTCTCTCCGGTCGCAATTACAGAGTCTCTGCACAATCCTGGAGTTCAGAGGTAGCTAGAAGTTCTGACAGGCCGATCGCATTCAGCAAATCTTCTGTTTTCTTCAGGTTAAGGTCTGGTCACAATTCAGTGGCTTAATTCGCTCTCCAGGTTCAGATTCGGTCCGAAAAAAGCACAGGTTCCCTCTCAGAAACAGCAGGCAGGCATGCAGGCCAAACTCAGGCCTTTCCACAGTTCTCCTGTGTGAATCCACTATGGATTGCTGCTCTAACTATCTCGAGCTGTTACTTCTTCACTTCCCAACTCAGATCTACTGAAACTGCAAGCAGTGTGGGACTTTCCCCAAGATCCAAAAGATTTGGTTGGCTGATCTGTCAGTCACAACAAGGGCCCCCCCTTCCAGGTTATTTTAGGCGCCAAAAGCCCAAAACTACAATTCCTACACGTTTTGGCCCCACCAAGGCAGGCTCCATTTTAGAGTCCCAGATGTACTGATTGGCCCATTCTGCAGTCCAGGACCAAGATGATGGAAGCAAACAGAACTGTCCGCGCTGCAAAGCAGGCAGGTTAGAACAAACTGCAGTATTATTACTACTCTAACAAATGATCAGCAAACAAGTACATCTTTTAACAGAGCTCCCTTTCAGATTACTTATGACTGCAATCCAGGCAGCTCTTAGAGACGGTACACAGAGAGGCTATACAGGCGCTCTCTGGCAATCACATTTAAACTGCTAAAATGCAGGACACAGCCTGGCAGTGAGCATTTAGGCAAGCTCAAGGGAGACTTTTCGGGAACCCCCTTTTGTAGGGGGGTTACATATGTTTCTCAAAATCCTGAAACTGTGAAGAAATCTGAATGAGAAATTTTAAAATTAGATCAAAATAACTGAAAATTAAATTTTGATTAAGTGTTTGGCCACCAGTACCTCCGCCCGATTTTTAAATATACAACTTCAATTTGGTATACTTACGTAAGCCATTTCGACCTGTCTGTATTCCAAATTTGCTGTAATTTGCATACTTTCAAAATTATCATGGAATAACTAAAATTTTAAATTTGGCAAAAGTTCAAGGAATATTCACTCAAATTCTGTGAAATTCCATGGAATCGGAATGGGCATTCCACGGGCAGAATTATTTATTCCGTCACAGCTCTGTCTCTGATATAAGAGTCTCTGTTGTAAGACTTTCTCTGATATAAGGCTCACTGCTGTAATGCTCTGTTACAAACTGTCTCTGGTGAGACTCTTAAAGGGAAAGCTGTCATTCATGTGAGCTCCAGCCCTCGAAAAACATATCCTCCGGTTAAGCTTTTTACAGTAAGAGTAGTGTTTTTCTCGCACTGCAACTTACTGTATTTTAATTTGCAACAGTCTGAAACCCAGAAGTGTAACAGATGCAGGGGAGGCTCCATTTGCTGAAAAGGTGCGGCACCGCACCGCTCGCGTCAGTACAAAAGTATTGAAGCGAGCGGTGCAGCAATCATCAAGCAAACGTATCCAAGACTCCCTGATTCAAGACTGTGTCATAAGGCTCTCTGTTATAAAGCTGTCCCTGATATCAGGCTGCCTGTTTTAAGGCCATGTCTATTATACTCACCACTGTTCTCTCTATGCTAAGTTAGGCTGGAACTTGTTCGCTACCAGAAGGTGGCGCAATGCCTCTATCTGGACCTTCAAAGCCCTTACTGAGAATCTCCGCCAGTACATCTCCGATATCTTTAAATTTGTGCCATGTGCGTACTCCCTCAGAAAATATGCATTCATACTGCTTGATGTACCACGGATTAGAACCCTTTTGACTCCTCCTCCATCAGCCATTCCCTACCCACTCTGTGGGAACTCCCTCCAAAGGATCTTAAAGTTGACTCACCTTGCCATACTGTCCTCTTTCAAATTGCTGTTAAAACCCCTGCTAAAAGAGACTTGCTAATGCTACTCCTAACCCCTCCCCCTTTGAGGTCCGACATGGCACTTATATCATCTTAGTTTGCCACTGAGCTCCCTGTTGCCCCTCGCATTACTTATCCCCACTCCCTCCCAACAGTCCTTGGCCCTCTCTACACCCTCTGGCCCTCGATCACCCACCCTACATCCTCTAGCGCTTGAGAACCTTCCCTCTTTCTGTCATAGTACTCGAGTCCACTCTTTCCATACTCCCCCCACCTTTAAACTTTGCCATCTCCCCTACCTTCTCCTCTATCAGCTAAATTGCTCTGGCCGTAATGTGTGTACTCGTACCATGGCCTGTTATACTGTGTATCTGTTATGCCAGCTTTGATCTTGTATTAATTGTGAATTGTAACTGTGTTCCATTATTGTACCTTGTGATGTCTATCCAGGACCACCTTGCAAAAGAGTATCTCAATGGTGTCTCTTCCTGGTAAAAAATAAAATTGAATTGAATAAGGCTTTCTGTGAAAAGGCTCTCTCTTTAATAAAAGGCTCCCTGTCATAAGGCCATTTCTGTTAAAAGACCATCCCTTAAAAGGTAGATTCTCTCTTATAAAAGTGGACCAGCCTGCTATAAGGTCGCCTCTTACATTAGGTTCCCTTGCAGTGCACTACTAATTGCATAACTTATTAATCAGAACTAGGGGCCAATTTTAGGTCACGTTGCTAGAGAAGAGAGAGAGAGAGAGAGAGAAAGGATTCATTTTGGATTTGCAATGAGAATAATATAATTTGTCTGCAGGTAACTGTACAGAGCAAAGTCCCACACTTCCTGCAAGATGGGTGCAGAATGATTAATCAAATCCTGATTGTTCGCAGAATAGTGTAGCTATCTTACCGTGGGGCTGTCCGAGGAAGAACAATTGATAATTAAATTGATTAATTAATTGATTTTTTTCTACTCTCCAAATGCTGCATGCAACTGATTAGGGAAGCCAGATTTCAGTAGGGATCCGTGCAGTGGGAGATGAGAACGTGAGGATCATGAAAGGAGGTGCAGGCAAAGGCTTATCCCACTGTGGTACCCTTGTGCTTGCGGTTGTTTTGTCGGTCTTATTGGTGGCCGATTTATGTTTCCAAGTTTTAGGGACACTGCATTTTCAGAAATGGCCAGTTGCTCCCCCCCCCCCCCATTGAGTGCTAGTAGCAGGCTTTGCACTAAAATATGACTGCCAAATGGGTAATTTGTGCACACAAAAATGGTCTCTAACTTGGTTTTATCTTGTAGTAGCAAGTGGTGCAAAGTGAGGGATTTTATGCGAAAAATTGGCACAAAATGCTTCTAGTGCAGATTTGAAAATGTCATATTTCATTGTTTCCCCCAAAATGTCCCTTTGCTTTTCTGTCCATTTATCTACCTTCGCAGACAATTGTGGACCTGCCATTCTATTCTGTTGTATTTGGAGCAAAGTATAAAAGGAAGGGGGAAATTGTTTAACCAGGAAAGGCACACTAAGCTGAAAGCTTGTTTCAAGGTGCACTCTGGGAGCACAAGAAAGTTAAGTGACTTGCTCAGGGTTACACAGTATGCAAGTTGGGGCTGATGGTATTCAGACCCAGGTCTCCAGGTTTGCAGCTCGCTGCCCTTAACCACTACGCTGTACTGCCTCCAGGTATCTTGTGTTTCACAGGGTATCCAGATGAGTGACGCACACCCCGGGTGGATTCCATTACTGCACTTATAAAATGGGCAACCTTGTTTTATATGTTTGTAAAAATATGATTAAATAGGTTAACACCTAAAAAAAAAATTAAAATGTTTGCATTTATTTATTTATTTATTTTATGCTCCTGCCCAGCTCCGGGACGGCCTCTCCTTTGGGCCACCTATGCCCTCCGAGCTGCACTGCCTCGGATCAGCCACCTCTTCACCCCCCCATATAGCAGCTCCCCGGGTGACCCCTGGATGTAACCCTTCGCCAGGTGGGTCCCCCCTCCGAGTCAAACCTGCTCCACGGTGCTGCTGGGGATGGTGCGTGCACTGTCCTCGGACTCGCGGCTACGGGAGCTGGCAACCGTCATCCAGTCATCTGCAGGGCTTTTTTCCCCGTTTGTCCTCTGGGGGCGTGGCGTGCCACAACGTAAGGCTGGTGTCAACATTCACCACGCCTCCTTAGTGAGTGGGATCCTGCGCATTGCCGTGCCCCCAGCCTCTGCTAGGGGTCAGCAAGCTTCGGTCGTGTCCCCGCTCTCCCCGAGAGAAGGTGAGCCGTCAGTCGATCACTAAGCCCTCCTCTCTCTCCCCGCCGCCCTCCAGCACCAGAGACCATTCCTGAACCCAGGTCGCATGCCGCAAGCAGAAATCTAACTGCTGCGCCGACGGGCCGCGATGCATTTATTTTTAATCAAATAGTTCTACCTGTTGGAACTACAGGGAATTGTTTTTTTGGCTTTGGGTTGCATGTCCTGCCTGAAAGTCAAATTGGGACTGGTTCTATCAGAATTATTTAAACTTAGATTGGGTCTTGTGGTGGAATTGGAAGTTTCTTGTGATTGGGGAATGGAGTAGTAGAGCACTGGTAATCAGGTCATGGGTCAGCCCCGATCCATGGTCTCCATCTCTGCTTTTGCAGTCCCCCCATTTACTGCTTTGCCTGCTGAGAGTCTGTAAATTGGCCTCATATTATGCAGTCAGGACATCCGTTGAACTGCTGCGGGACTTGGGAGTGGATAAAGACACAGCCGCAAGGAGACTGAGATGATGGTAAAAAATGTTTGAAAAATTGCGATTGGGGGGGGGGGGGGCTGAGGAGCCCGAACAACATGGCCACCAAGATTTACAGATCGATATACAAGGAGAGAGAATACTGTTTTAAACTTGTTTCTCTTGATCAATTGGAGATCCACTTTCTAGCACCTCAATCATCAGAAAACTGGGGCAGTAATAATGGGTAATCCTAAAAAAGATTGAAACCCTCCAGATGGAACTTAAATCAAAAATGTTCCTGGTCTTCCCACCACGCAGTCTGCTCAAGGCCGCACACCACTGGAAGATATTGATGACGACGACAATGAGACTTTACAAATTCTCGGGCATAAAATCAGTTGCCTAATTGTAGCGGTGAATTGACTATTTCAAAAATTTGACTCACTGACAAATCGAGTCACAAATCTGGAGACAGATATTAGTCTCCTAAAAATCGAATCAAAAGAGACACAGAAATGCTCTGAGTCGGCAGTGGGAACTATAGTAGCGATTGTGAAGGAAAACGCCCACCTATGATCAAGGTTGGAAATGCTAGAAAATTGAGCCAGAGCTGCCAACCTGAGAATAGTAGGGATGCCAGCTGAGGGGGATAATCTGGGTCTGCTTCTGGTGGAATGGCTAGAACAGCAGTTAGGACAACCGTTAATTGATAGACACATTGCCCCACAAAAAGTATACCGAGTTGCCTGGAGGGGGAGACGGGACAATCTGGACGCCCCTTGGACGATAGTGATGGTCTTAGATAGAGTTGGGACAAAGGATTTCATTCTGTTCCTTGCCCGACAGAAATGGACACTGCTTCATGATGGGCAGCAGATTTACTTGTACCCGACTTAAGTTACGCCACTAGACAGAAGACTAAACGATTTGATGGCATTCATGCCATGTTAAGATAGGCACGAATCTCATATGGTGTACTGTTCCCCGCCCGCCTTTGTATTGTACACAAAGGAAAGGTATTTGTTTTCTCCGACTCAGCAGAGGCCCTGAAATGGGCCCAACGTCACGCATCAACAGTACGGCACAGGGCAGAAAACTTCCAGTCTGATCAAGAGGGAGCCGACAAGGAAGACACCTGAGAGAAATCATTGAGTTCAGGTTTGCTTATTTCCAGGCCTTTATTGTCTTTAATAGCTTTTTATGTATTATCTTTAAGCTATATAACTTCCTATGTAGGCTCAATTGGTAGAATTCTTTAATAACAAGTTAAGCAGTTCTCGATTGATAAAACTAAAGTTAACATGATCCAGGGAAATTTTAAAAGTTGCAGTCCATCTAACCGATGGAAATAGTAAATATGCAAAGCCTGGCGTGGATAGTTTATTACAGAGCATAAATCTTTATCTGTAAGATACCGAAGCTGGTATCATAATTTAGGTTAAGCATGATTTATTCACACCCTTTAAGGGCACAGAGTTAGAAGGTTATTTAATTTAACTGTGAGTAGAAATTGTATCATGCAGTGTTTTTGCGCTTTCTATTTTTGCTCCCATCTCTCCCCCAACTGGTCCACACTCTGAGCCCAAGCACCCACACTCCGCTGCTAGGGCCGAGGTGTCTGCTCCTAGAGTATACCACTCAGTTCAATTCTGGAGACCCAGTTAACCCCCCCCGGTGGGGCGGCGAGGATTCCCTTTACCTCCTCCGATCCTCAGGAGAGTGTGTGTACAGCGGAGTCTACCTTCGGTTCCTTTTTGCGAAGTGCGTGCGGTGGCTCATTGCCCGGACCAGCTTCGGGGTGTCTTTTTTTTTTATTTTCTGTTCTGTGCCCTTCCCTGCCGACGTCGGTGCTCGAGGAGGGCCAATGAGATGGGGTGTGCCGAGACGCATCTCCACTCAGGGCCCTCGGTCGACGTCAGCCCCTCCCTTTCGTTCTCTGCTTCCCTGTCGTCACTGCTAGTACCCAGGAGATGGCAATAATGTGGCTGGGCTAGCTCGCAACCCTCCCCAGAGAGGGAGAGCTGCCGTCGGGTGCTCGATCCTGCTCCTCCCCCCCAACCCAGCGACCCGAGTCCATCACCGAACCGCGGTTGCCGGCATGGCGCGAGGTGTGGCATCCAGTGCCTCAACCCTCCGTGCCACCAGGCCAGCCCTGTCCTGCAGTTCTTGGGCTCTAGGTCAGCAGCAGTTTTTGAATACATTGCATATAATTTTAACTGATAACCCCCAATGATGTATGACCTATTTATTTACACTGCTTGTATTAAGAGGGGTGGCACCCTCAGCGATAAGTTGATTATCCTCATGCACTTCATCCGAAGTTTTGAATGCAAGTTCATTCCTAAACCAATAAAAATGAAGTAAAACAAAAGATAAATTGTGACTGCATTATTTGACTGCTTGTCATGTATCTCTGAGTACACAGAACAGAAACACATGGCTGCTTGTTTTCGGGGGGGGGCACACATGGAAAGTGTGCTTAGCGAGGGTGAAAAATGGCTGATGGTTTGTTTTTGTTTTAGTCTTTAACAGGCGTATTGATATGTTATTGAGCTAAGGGCCAGGATGACCGGGCATTATGGGGTGATGGAGAACATACAGTATAACACAGCGTGTCAGGCATAAGGATGCCAGAGTCCCTTCACCCTACTCAGAGGGCCTTTTTGCTTTTTGAAACTTCTTTATTGAGATTAAAATTAAGTGAAACAAAAATATAGCCTGAAGGTTAGAATGTAGAGCTGTGAGTGAACTTAGTACTGCATACAGAAGACTTGGGTTTCATTCCTACAACATCTACTTGAATAGTGTGTGGCCCGGAGAAAGTTACTTAACCTCCCCAGTGCTCCCGTGTCACCCCTGAGAACAGGTCTTGTGCCTAGCGAGCCTTACCTAGTAACTTAAAAAATAAAATGTAAACAAAAAACACTTAAGGTACATTCCAGAATTCTCTTAGCAAGAAATCCAAGACTGAGTTGTACATTCCACATATGAACCATTAATCAAGAATCTTATGACATTAGTTGGCCAACTCATATATCTCTATATCTGTTTCATAGCACCTGTAGTGCCTTTTAAACTGCTGTTCGTTAAGTTAATATAAAGAGATGAAGTTTACAAATAATGTGGGCTGTGGATGAGGCAGCCATGGGTACGCATGGGAGGCGCATACCTGGCCTATTCAGCTCTGCAACTGTGGACAGGCGCACGATGTGCAGTACACTATGCCCTACCGCAAGTCTTCACAGGGTGATTGTCCACGGCCCTGGCCCCCCCCCCCCCCGGCACACTGCTGCTGCGCGGAAGGCAGATTGAGGGACACTGACTGGCATCCAGTCAGATGCTCATCCTGGGTCCGGACATGGATCCTCTGCTCTGTGTGAGCAGGGTGTTCTGGGAAGTCAGAAGACATATTTGCAAACGTGGTGCAAATGCATGAATGGCTGCCCCCACGGGGCCCTCCCTTTCCAACCAGATGGCTTGGGCAGTACCGTAGGGGGTTGTTTTCTTCTCTCACAGCTTGCGTGTTTTCTGGGGAGGGGGGACACGCAATTGACATGGCTGGGTCCTTCCTGCCATATCCTATGACGCCTTGCCAGCACTCCACACCTTCATGAACGGTGCGAATTGCGGGCAGGCCCCCCACCCGCCAGACACGCCTCTGCATCAGCTGCGTGCATAGTTGTGTAACAGGCCAGGGTATCTAGTGCAGAAAGGATGCGTGTCCCTCCTGTGAATGCCCGCAGGGTCCACAGCATTGTCGCTAAAGTGCACAGACTCCAATAAAGTTTTTATAAAACAGCTGATGAACTGTCTGGCACGTCTTCGTTGTGCGCGCTTTACTGAAGGTGGGTTTGTTGTTATCCATATGGTGTTTGTGAGAGCACTATTCTCCTCACTACAGTCCATGAAGGGTAACCAGTAGGCCTGAATTATGTCTGCCTAAAACCTTAGGTATGTCATTATTTTTTTCCATTTGCTGAGTAGTTTTGAGAATATCCACCCAGTCATTTACTGAGGGGATAGTGTAACATCAGCCAAAATCTGGTAATTGCTTTACAGGCAGCCGCAATCAAAATAATGTAAAAAGATCTTTTTCTATTTGTTCTTACGGAGGAGTTTTTTTTCCCCCCTAATATCAAGTGTAACTCCAGTCTGGAGTGTAACCACATTTTGTTTTTCTGACCTTTAGTTCCACCTCATTCCAAAAAGGTTGGAGTGTAAGACACGCCCCCAGAAATATTAAAGGGAGTATTCTGTGCTCTACATCCCTTCCAGAACTGATCACTATACCTTAAGCACAGTGCTTAGTCGTGGTAGATGTTAAAACGTATCAGGCAATTACCTTCTAGTGAAATTCTTAGAGGGGCCTTTTTGTGAGAGGGGGGACTATAGCCGCCAGGCACTAGGACCACACGGAAACATTTTAGCTAGCAGTTTAATAGGGGTCACCAACGACGACGTCGGCTGACAATGTCCTTCCCATATAAACGTGGGCATTCCCGCGCCCTCCTCAGTTCTATTCCCGCCATTGACCATCGCATGTCAGACTCCACGGAGACAACACTGCTTAAGTCGACCACTAAATCTTCGATTTCCACCTTTATTTTCCTTTCTCACCCTAGTTTATCACTTTATTTTTTTAAGTGATTTTCACCTTTGTCTATGCCAACCAGCTCTGAGAATATTTTCAGATATTGCGACTGTGGTCAGAGGATCTACATCCTGGCTTGCTCCCTTCATTCCTCCATCGTGGGCCTCCTGACAGTTCCGAGGACCAGGCCGAAAACCTTAGGTGATCGTTCATTCGGGGTCACCGGCTTGGTCTTCTGGAACTCGCTGCCAAGACCTTTGAGGGAGGCCCCTATGGTGGAGGCATTCAGGAGTGGCCTAAAGACTCACCTTTTTAACTTAGCTTTTCCAGCTGATGTTTTTTAATTCCTATAAGAAAAAATGTTAAAGCATTTTTAATCTGATTTTTTAACTAACATACTAAAATGCCAGCAGAATACGCCTAATGGTTTTTCGTGTCAGCTCGTTTGGTCAGCCCCCACCCTGGGAGCTGATCTTGCTGCCCCGCTCGCCCTCTCTGGCTTCTCCCTTCCCAGTTCTGGATATTCTTGCTGCACTGGATTTTGCTTCCAGAACCCTTCCCCGTACCTGTCCCACCCCCTCTTGAACCCCTCCACCAGCCCCCTGGGCAGCGCATTCCATGGCTTCACCACCCTCTCAATGAAGTAGCACCTCCTCCTTTCTCCCCTGAATGTCCCCCCACTACAGCTTCCACCCATGCCCTCTAGTTGCCCCCTCTCCTTCCTTCGAAGCACCCTGACTGCTTCTCCCCTATTTACCCCCTTCATGTACCTGAAGACCTCTATCATGTCCTCCTAGTCCCTTCTCTCTTCCAGTGTGTACATATTTAGCTCTTCGAGCCTCTCCCATAGGTCCTGTCCCCCAAGCCCCAACTCATTTTGGTTGCCCTCCTCTGGACCCTCTCCAGGAGTTCAGTGTCCCTCTTTAAGTGTGGCCTCCAAAACTGCATGCAGTATTCAAGGTGCGGCCTCACCAAGCAGCTATACAGAGGGAGTATACTTCCTTCTTCTGAGGTGATTCCCTAGTGATGCATCCCAGCATCCTGTTGGCCTTGGCTGCTGCCCTCCTACAAGTGTCCGAGTTGTTCATCTTAACATCCACCACCACCCCCAGGTCCCTCTCAGCCATCGAGACTTGTTGCATCTCCCCCCGGTGTACACTTGGCCCGGTTTCTGGCCTCCAGGTGCACTACCTTGCATTTCCCTGCATTGAACCTCAGCTTCCACTTTCTAGACCATCTTTCCAGAGCCTCCAGGTCCCCTTGTAGGGCCACCCCCCCCCCAGTTTTGAGTCATCCGCAAAGAGACTCCTCTCACTCCTGATACCTGTCCTTATGTCAGAGACGTAGGCGTTGAACAGGAGGGGGCCCAAGGACTGATCCCTATGGGACCCAACTAATGACCCTCCTTGGGATGAGACTATCCCACCAACTACGACCTCTGGATCTGGTCCTGGAGCCAATTGCCTATCCATCTGATCATCTGGTTCCCCATCCCCATTTCTCCCAGCTTATCCAACAGGCCTGCGTGAGGAACAGAGTCAAATGCCTTGCTGAAGTCTAGAAAGGGGACGTCCACTGGTCTGCCCAGGTCCAAGGCACTCATCACCCAGTCATAGAACTCCATAAGGTTTGTCTGACACGACTTCCTGGGGAGGAATCCATGCTGTATATTGTCCAGGCACCCTGACTTTTCCAGGTCCCCCCCCCAGCCTCTCCTTGACAATGCCCTCCATCACCTTGCCCACCACCGATGTCAGGCTGATGGGCCTGTAGTTCCCTGCCACCTCCCTTGACCCCCCCCTTGTGGATAGGCATTATATGCGCCACCTTCCAGTCCTGGGGCACCCATCCTGTCCTCAGTGAGATAGCGAAAAGCTCCGCCAGGGGTTTTGCCAGGACATCCGCCAGTTCCTTCAGCACTCTGGGTTGTAATTTATCCTGCCCCGGTGCTTTCTCTGTCTTAAGGGACTTGAGGACTTCCCTCACTCTCTCTGCTGTGATTTCCACCTCCGCTACCTCGTCCCCCTGCTTAGCTTCCCCCTCTCTTGCCAGAGATGCCTTGCCCTCTCCCCAGACCTGCCGATCGGTAAGAGTCCCCCCTCCTCAGTACCACTGAGTAACTGTTTTATAATTTTAATGTGTCTACCACTCTGTAAAATCCTTCTGTTGTATGGTGCCCAGAGCCTTCGGGATTGGGCGCCAAACAAATAATAAATTACCCACTAATTAAAGATGACTACAACGCCAATGTCAGCTGTCCCAGCACCAGTGACGTTAAGGACTACAAAATCTGCCACGGATTCAACCAGGCTACTCGGCGGGGCCGTCAGAAGGCCCTAGAGTCCTTCCTCCTGCAGCAGAATGTCACCACGATGGAGAAGGCGCACCAGGCAAGAAGCTCCTCTGTGTCACCAGTGCCACGCACCCTGGTGTGTATCAGACGGCTGTTCCGCACATTAGAGATCATGGTCAATCTGCCCAAGTCAGTCTTGACCCTCTACCAATTTCTGCAGTACATAGGGGCCATACTGGACACTGCCCATGGTTCGACCTTCCTTCCCCAAGACAGCGCGAAATGAGTGATGGCACAGGCCAGGTTGCTTTACAGCACCCAGTGTGTCACAGCCAGGAGATTCCTGCGGCTGCTGGGCTTAATGGCTGCAGCCATTGTCATGGTTCCCCTGGCAAGGCTGCACATGCGGTTCCCCCAGTGGTCTTCAAGAGTCCAATGGGATCAACGCACAGACAATCTAGAATAGAAGGTTCTAGTAACTTCACCAGTGAAGAAAGTGCTCCAGTGGTGGATGGAACCCAGCAATTTACTCAAAGGGGTTCCTTTCCTGATTGCCTCCCCTCATCAGATCCTCACCACGGATGCTTCGGAATGGGCTGGGGAGCACACCTGGGCCCTCACCAGACCCAAGGTACCTGGACCGCAGTGGAGAGGTTCCTCCACATAAATGTCCTAGAGATGAGGGCATCCTAAATGACCTGCAGGCCTTTCAGGACTACCTGTTTCTGGGGCCTCTGATAGTGCAAACAGACAACATCAGTGTAGTGCACTACATCAACAAACAAGGGAGGACCCATTCTTACCCCCTGTGCAGGGAAGCGATGAGGGTCTCGTACTGGGCTCCAGAACACGGTCTAGAACTGTCAGCAGTCCATGTTCTAGGTGCCCAAAATGTCTTGGCAGGCAGACTAAGCAGGTCGCGGTCCAGGGTACATAAGTGGGAACTGCTGACCTTGGTCATCGAAGACCTATTCAACAGGTGGGGTCATCCAGAGTCCTTTTTTGCGTCCCCTCTCAATACAAAACTGCTGCTTTTCTGCTTGCTCTTTCCAGGGCCTGGAGTTTAGTGGCAAGACGTGTTGTCCCTGTCTTAGACAGGGAGGTTCCTTTGTGCCTTCCCTTCCCTCCCACTGATTCAGAGGGTGCTGACCAAGCTTCAGGTGGAAGGAGCAACGATGATCCTCATTGCTCCCTTCTGGCCTCATCAGGTCTGGTTCCCCTTACTGCATTAGTTGGTGGTAGAACCTCCAGTACCCCTGCCCCTGTGCAAAGGCATGCTGTCACATGATCAGGGCACCCTGGTCCTTCCGGACCTCAGTTCACTACACCTCCATGTCTGACTCCTGAAGACATAGCCATTGCTAGATTTGGGGTATCCCAAAAGGTGGTTGATGTCCTGGTGGCTGTTAGTAAGCTTTCCACCTGGGCCACTTATTCCATGAATTGGAAGCGTTTTGCTCTGTGTGACTTTCCATCATTTGGATCCTTTCACTTGTCCAGTGAACCAGATTCTGTAGTACTTGCTGTCCCTCTCACATTTGGGTCTGCAATACTCCTCCATTAACGTACACCTGGCTGTTGCCTCCCATGTGCCCGCTGATTGCCGTATGGTAGCACAACTGGAGGCATTCCATACCTTTTTTGTTTTGTTTTTATTAGTACTTTTATCCTCCTTGTCTCCCCTAGTGGCCGCTATCTAATCGACCCTCCCCCCAGCCCCATCACCCAGCTCCTCCAGGATCTTACCTCCACAGCATCCTAGCCAGAGGACCTGGCTGCCCGGCCACTGGTGCGGAGCCTGTGGGGGGAGAGGGTTGATAGCCATCTCACTGCCAAGGGGTGTTTTTCCACCATTTTCACCTGTCCCTCCCTGTTGCTGGGACGCGACACGTCCCTGTGTGTACGTGGAGGCATACACACACTGCAGAGTCCTGCAGCACCCACCCTTCGTTGGCATCCCTGTCCCATTCTACCCTCAGGCCTCCACCAGGGGGCAGTCATTTGGCAGGACTGCCAAGTCTCCCTCTCCGGAAGGGGAGAGCTGTCCTCTGGATGCTCGATCCTCTCCCTTCCTGGCCAACCCTAGGTGACCTGCTTGCACCACAAACATGGGTCGCCAGTGCGGCAGGAGGTAAGGCATGATGCCTCAGTGCTGCACGCCACTGGGCCGGCTGTCCCATACTTTTTTTGAGAGGCATTCTTCATCTGAAGTCTCCCACCTGCAATCCAATCCCACCTTGGGACTTAAATTTGAGAAACTTTTGAGCCGGCCGCAACATACGAGCTACGCTTGCTGTCATGGAAAGAGTTATTTTTAGTTGTTATTTCTTCTGCTCGATGGATTTCTGAGCTTCAGGCTCTGATGCGCGAGTCCCCTTATTTGGTTTTCCACAAAGACAAGGTGTCTTTGCGTATCAGCCCTAAGTTTTTACAACACCGGTGTCTGAGTTTACCCTTAATCAATCCATCCACCTGCCTGTTTATTTACCGGAGCATGCCAATCCAGGAGAAGCACTGTCCATACTTGGGATATGGAGAATACATGAATATTATGCTCGTCGCTGAGGGACACGGAAGTCCCTACTTGATTGTTTGTTTTTTCACCTGGGAAGAGGGCGTTCAAGTTTCTAAACAGAGCCTGTCCAAGTGGTTGACCGACTGCATTATATAGGAAGTACAGTAAGGAACTTCCTGGGGTGGGGTGTGGCCACTGCACCAGAGACATGGCCACCTCTGTTGCCTGTTTCAGGAATGTGTCAGCCACTGAAATCTGTGCCGCTGCCACTTGGAGTACTGTCCACACTTTCACTAAACACTATAGTTTGGACATCGCCTCTAGGAGTAGGGCAGGCTTTGGCCTGGCTGTGCTTCAGTGCCTCCTGTCTTAGGCCTATGGCCTCCAGCCACTCAGACTGTCTCTCTGTCAGTACTGCTTGGGACTCATTCCATAGGTGTGGCCTGATGCAGGAGATATCGTCTATGAAGACAGTACAGTTATGTAAGAACTTACTGTAGCAGCAGATCTTCGAGAGAATGTCTTGCATCAGGCCATGCCATCCCACCCTCCACCCCCCCTTGGCCTTAGAGCTTCTCTCTCTTCCTGTATCTCTCTCTCTCTCTCTATTGGATGGTGTACCTTCTGTTTCACCTTGATTAGTGGTGGGAACCTCTGGGTCTCCTTCAGTTCCCCAGGAGGAGATCCTTTGTATGTGGTCTCCGGTGGGGGAACTGAGGAGGGTGTGGAGCCACCGTTTGTATGGCAAGGACGTCGTCAGCTGACGTTGTCGTAGGCGGCCCATAGTAGACTGCTAGACAAAATGTTTCTGTGTGGTCCTAGTCCTGGCTGTTATAGTTCCATAGGTGTGGCATGATGCAAGAGAGGCTCTCAAAGATCTACTGTTACAGTACGTTCTTATGTTACTGTACTTTTTGTAGCACACACATCACTTCATCAGGGCTCTTCTCAGTATTGTACCTTGAAATAGACTAAAAGGAATTTTCCAGAACACTTCAATAAACTGCCATTATCCAGTGAAAATATAGAGAAGCTAAGATGATGGCTCTTTATAAATAAAAGTATAAAGGAAGATACATACAAGAATTATTGCCATTTTTAAAAACACATGAGAAGGGAATCACAAGTCAAAATATCTTAAGAACAAGAGATGTTCTAAAAAACTGTTTTTGAGAAAGTCATTTCCTAAAGTAAAGGGGATAAGGGATAGCCCTGCCGAGTCCCCTGGCAAGAGAATGTGGGGAAGAGAAGCACCAGTTAGTTAACACCTGTACCTGGGGACCATCACACAACTCTCTAATCCAAGACAGAATACCTGGTCTCAAACCAAACTCCTCTAAGACTTGAAGCTTGTACCCCACTCCATGCGGTCTAATGCTTTTTCTGCATCCAAGGTTAAGAAATTGCCTGGAATACCCTTGTTGTACCTCAGCAACCATGTGTACAAAAGGTTCAAGGTACCCCAGATATTGTTAGGAGATAACCACCCCATAACAAATCCAGATAGGTCAGGATGTACCAAGGACAGAAGGACACCAACCAAACTGTCCGCTGTAATTTTTTTACAGAATTTTAAGTTGGCATTTAATAAGGAAATGGGGTGGTATGAAGATCAAAACTCCAGAGTCTTTTCAAGCTTTGGCAGTACAGGAAGGTTGCTAACTGCATGGTGTGGATGGGGTATCCCAAAGGCCAACCAATCCTGCAGCATAGCAGATAAGGTGCTTCCACAAGTCTTCCAGAGAAGTGAGACAAAATTCAACTGGTTGCCCATCTGGGCTGGTTGCCTCCCCTCTCTTCAGGGCCTTAACCACCTGCTGCAACTTCACCCAAGTCAGGGGGCCCATCTAAATCCTCCCTCTGAGAGTAAGACACATGGAGCAGAGCCACCAGGAACAGAAAATTTGACAGATTAAGAACATTCTCTGTCACCTTCGACATGTATAACTTAGGAGTACAAGGCTTGGAACTGAGCAGTAGTATCACCAGGATACTACCATCTGGCTGCTGAAACCCATGTGTTACCCTTTCCCCAGCTTTCCAGTGGAGGAACAACTAGGAAATGTACCACTTTTGGCACCATCGAAATACTGTCCTACCTTAGCCAACAAAATCTTATGCACCAGCAGCTAAGCCCCATGTGGATTATTGAACATTCAGTTTAGACAGTTACTGTAAAACAAGACCCACCACCCAACCCATATGGTGTTACTTTAGATGCTAAGTGTTACACTGCAGCTGCATTGTCCTTTGGTGCACCACCTTACTCGCCCTGGAGAAAAGGCAGTCCCTATTTTGCGCCTGGAAATTGGCAATAAACATGTTCAGGGATTTCACAAACTCTGGATTGGCCAGTAATTGCATTGGGGGAGACAGGAAAATTGATCTCAACAACGCAGTACGGTGGAGCCGGGTTTGATAAACAAACTGGGTCTTTAAGTCATATCCCATACTGAAGAAAGCAGTTCAGTGGTCACAAAGCAGTAGTCCAAACCAGCGTAAGATGTATGGGTGTGGGAGGCAGCGTTGTGCTAGTGCAGGTTTCACTGTCCCAGCAGATATGCAGGCACTAGTATCCCAGGACATGCTGGCAGAGTGTTTACCTCACAGCCACTACTGTCCCAGTGCATGCTGGCAGAGTTCCAGTATCACAGGCTACACTACCCCAGTAGATCTGCTTCTGCTGGGACACCTTCCATTATCTTTGACACTAATGTCCCAGTTCATACTTGGAGACTTCCCTTCCTCACAGGCACTGCTGTCCCAACAGATGCTGGCAGAGTTTTGTTGGTGCAGGCGTTACTGTCTGCCCCAGCAAATCTGCAAGAGCTGGGGCACTTTCCTTATCTGGGACACTAGTGTCCCAGCAAGTGCCTGCAGAGTTCATGTACAACCGCAACTATTGTCCCCGCACAATCTGGCAGAGTTTGTTTACCAGAGCCAGTGTTTCAGAAGAGCCGCATCTGCCAGGACATGTTTCCGTATCATTTCCCTCATCTCCGACACTAATATTCCAGCACATGCTGGGAGACTTCCATTTACCACAGGCATAACTTTTCCAGCAGGTGCTGGTGGAGTTGCATTAGAGTAAGCATCCTTATCTGAGACACTACTGTTCCAGCAGATGCTTGGACACTTTCCCCCCTTACCTCAGACACTACTGTCCCAGCAGATACTGACAGAGCTGTGTTACTGCAAGCACTACTGTCCCAGCAGATCTGCATTTGCCGGGACACTTTCCTTGCCTCAGGCACTACTGTCCTAGCAGATTTACGTCTACTGGGACACTTTATCTGATGTTTTCCTCCTAAATTCGAGCTTACTTGTGGGTCTCCCTTAGCCCCAGTTGGAGCTTTCAACCCCTGGTCCCCGTGGAACTGCAGTGGCAGGACTGCGTGGGCAACAGCAGCAGATACAGCCACAACTTAGGGGCAGCTGGCCCCCTTTGGTCTTTGCGACTGCATGTTGCACCTGCAGTACCAGCAGTGGGACTGTGCTGTGGGGCCAGGACCAAGGCAGATGATGGGTGCCATTGAGCACAGGCCAGCAGCAGCAGCTTTGCTGGTCCCCTGGCATTTGCAAGTGGGGTGGGAGAAAGGACCTGGTACCGGATCACTCTGTTGTGAGTGCGCACTTGTGTATGCAGAGGGAGAGTGGCTTTGCTGCAGTCTCTCCATTGTGGCCCCTGACAACGAAGAGGGCAGTGCACCTGCAGCTACCACAGTAGCCCTGGTACAAGGGTAGGTGGCGTGGTCACGACAGAAGGAAGTTAAAGAGCAACTTTCTCGTTCCATTTCAAAACTCCTCCCCCCCAGAAGCATGATGAACCCTCACCTTGGCAGAAGTCATATGCTGCACATATTTTTTTTTTTTTTTATAGTAGCCCCTATTTAGGAAGGGATCTTGTTAGTTAAGCAGTGGCCATGATTTGTTCCAAATGGCTATCTAAACTACAAAAATGTAACTTTAAAAAATGGCCCTGCTGGCCCCGTCGGCGCAGTGGTTGGATTTCAGCTTGCGACGCCAGCGACCCGAGTTCGGGAATGGACTCAGGTGCTGGAGGGCTGGCCGGGGAAAGAAGGCTTGAGCATCAGCTGATGGCTTGCCTTCTCTCAGGGGAAGGGCGGGGATGTGACCCGACGATTGCTGACCCCTAGTGGAGGCTGGGGGAACGGCAATGCTTGGGGTCCCATTCACTAAGGGGGTGTGGTGAACGTCGGCATCAGCCTTATGTTAGTAGCACACCACGCCCCCCCTCCCAGGAGCAAACAGGGAAAAGAGCCCCGTAGCTGACTGTATGACGGTTGCCAGCTGCCGTTGCCGCAAGTCCGAGGACAGTGCACGCACCATCCCAGCAGCACCCGGGACAAGTATTGCGCTGGCCACCCCACCGCTGCCTTCCTCCTCGGAGGGGAGTGACCTGCTCCCGAAGGGTTACGTCCGGGGGTTACCCAGGGGCTGCAATATGGGGTGAAGAGGTGGCTGATCTGAGGCAGTGCAGCACGGAGGGCATAGGTGGCCTGAAGGAGAGGTTGGCCCGGAGCTGGGAGGGAGCAAAAAAAAATGGCCCCATTCAGGTCTACAGAGCACGCCTCAGTGCTGCCCATAGAATGACTTAACAAAACGTGCTAGCATGGTGGCAGATTGAGGTCTGAAGCAGTACCAGGAAGTGGAAGGGATCAGTGCGGCTTGGCTCCACGGAGCCAAATTACGATCCCTTCCCTTTCTAAATAGGGGCTACTTTAAAGAAAAATATGTGCAGCGTATGATTTCTGCCCAGGTAAGGGTTTGTCTTGCTTCTTGAGTAAGGGACCTGGATAGTTGCTCTTTAAGCTCATTGGCAAATGTTTAAACACAGCAGGAGCTGCTAAAAGTGCAGCCAACAGCCATAAACACCATGGAAACAAACATGGGTGGCACAAAGCCCTCTGACTTCACAGGGACTGCTGGGAAAGGGGGCAAGGTTCTATAACACTAAGCCTGTGAAAATCCACCAGTCTTGAGCTCAGGTTTTGCAGAGAGCATTAATCAAACCTGGTTCATCATTGAGGGTCCGAGTAATGATTCTCTCAAAACAGCCTACAAGGGCCCACTTGGAAAAACACCTAGCAGAATACATGCCAGTGTCTCCAAAAAAGAAATGCATTAAAGAGAAGGGAATCCCATAAAGGAGCGTAGAACATGCACAACACTCCACTGCTTCACGTCATCAAATGTTTTGTCAGGGGTCCTCTCTTCCCAGCAGGAAAAAGGAGGTCATAATTCCGCTATACAAGACACTAGTGAGGCCCCACCTGGAGTACGGTATACAGTTCTGGAGACCATACCTACGTAAGGACATAGACAGGGTAGAGAAGGTTCAGAGGAGGGCAACAAAGATGGTGCATGGATTGCATCACAAGTCCTATGAAGACAGGTTGAAGGAACTGAACATGTACTCCCTGGAGGAGAGGAGGAGAGAGGGATATGATAGAGACATACAAGTATCTTACAGGGAGAAACAGGGTGCAGGGAAAACACTATTTTTAAGCGAAAAAGGTGTTCCAGGACTAGAGGGCATGGGATGAAGTTGGAGGAGGGCGATTCAGAGGAAACATGAGAAAGAATTTCTTCACAGAGCGGGTGGTGGACAAGTGGAACACCCTGCCAGAGGAAGTGGTGGGGGCTGAAACAATCACGGGATTTAAGAATGCATGGGATAGACATAAAGGAATTCTGGAGGTCAGGGGTAAGGGGCAACAGACTCCCTGGAAAACATAAACTGAACTTACAAACTTAAATGGGCAGACTGGGTGGGCCATAGGCCCTTATCTGCCGACACTGTCTATGTATCTATGTATCTCTTGGCAGCATGATTCTTCCTTTGTATTAGTGTGTAGTGGTGTTTGCCCATTTCCTCCCTTCACTGATGCACTTGCAGTCTCTCAGCTTGCTACCTTCCTGACCTGTAAAGGTGGCGCTGATATTGCATGGTCTTCCTTAGTGATATTGGCTGCTCCCCTTTACAACAGGAGGAGCTACCCTAGTGGGCGATATCTGCCGCAGGCCTAGAGCCTAACAGCAGTGCCTTTGCAGAACTCCCACAGCGTCACTGTCCAGTGGTGAGTGGGTGGGCTTGCGCAGCGCACCTGGGTCGCCCACATGGGAGCGTAATGCACTCCCCTCGCACTACCAGGCATGACTTTTCCTCTTTAATCCCCACCTCTATCTGCTTTGGATATACGTTGGGGTTGACAGCATTATGCACCAGAGATTGCAAAGCCTTAGTGTGGCAGATTAGGCAGCCTGGAAACAGGATGAGGTACGAGGCCACTAAATGTGCACCAAGGTCAGAAGCGAGAAAGCCAGGCTTAAGTAACCTAGCTGGTTCGGCAGGGAGGCGGCAGCTAGAGTGAGGGAAAAGAGAGCAGCCTATCACCCAGTGAAGGATGCTGACAGAGAGGCTTACTTGGAGAAGTCAAGGGAAGCAGGCAGAGTTGTCAGGGTGGCAAAAGCGAGCAAAGAATTACAACTGACCAAAGGGATAAAGGTCGGGGAAAAGAACTTCTTTAGGTATGTAAGGGGTTGGGGAAGAGGAATAAGAATGGTGGCACAGTTAGATGGAAGCGAGGGGGAGGTGGACTGGGCAGAGAGTAGTGTGGAGCAAGCAGAAGTACTAAATTAATATTTCAGCTCAGTCTTCACAAGAGAAAAGGATGGACCAGTGCAGCAGGGGAAAATTGGTGTGCTGAAAGGGGGCGGGGGGAATGGAGGGGGCTATCCCAGAGGACAGGGTTTTAAAGGGCCTCAGAGCCCTTAGGGTGGATAAAGCACCAGGGCTGGATGGTGTGCGTCTGAGAGTCCTGAGAGGGAGCTAGCAGAAATACTAGTTAGCCCCTTGGCAGACCTGTTTAATGCCTCACTCGAGGCTGGGTGCATGTCAGGGGACTGGAGAATGGCACATGTGGTGCCTCTCCACAAGAGTGGACCCAGAGATGAACCAGGTAACTACAGACCAATCAGCCTCACCTCCATTACAGGTAAACTGATGGGAGACCATACTAAAGGAGAGGCTGGTGGATTTTCTGGAGGTAAATGGTCTTCAGGATGATAGACAACATGGGTTTGTGTTGGGAAGATCCTGTCAGGCAAACCTGATAGACGTTTTCGACTGGGTCACCAAAACTGTGGACAAAGGCCAGGAAGTTGATATCCTGTACCTGGATTTCAGCAAAGCATTTGACTTGGTGTCACATAAAAGGCTGCTCAGAAAGCTGGAGGGTATAGGAGCAGTAGCAAAGCTGGTAGGGTGCATCAGGAACTGGCTTCATGGTAGAAGTCAGAGAGTGAGCCGGCCCGTCGGCGCAGCGGTGGGATTTCCGCTTGCGACGCCGGCGACCCGGGTTCGGGAATGGATCCGGGCTCGCCGGAGGGTCAGCTGGGGGTAGGATCGAGCCCGACGGACAGCTCTCCTACTCCGGGAGGAGGGCGCGGGCAGCACTCGGTGCACTGGGGACCCCTGGTGGAGACCGGGAGTTCCACGCAACCGACGCTCGACGTGGGAGGAGGCTGGGAGGACGCTGGCGTCATTGCACGTCCCCGCCTCCTCTGGGGAGGAAAAATCAGGTGGAAAAAGATGGTGGGCAGGACCACCAATCAATGAAGCCCTCCCTGGAGAGCCTCACATTGCCGGCGCCGCTGCGGGACCCCGACCAGTCACAGTTCCGGGGTCACGAAAGTGGCCCACGCCCCACCCTCCGGGGGGCAAGCCGGGGGTGACCGAGGGTCCTCAACAGCAATTGACGGCAGTAGAGGTCTCCGGGGGCCGTGACCAGGGCGGATGGCTGCCGGTGGTCCTGCCAGAAAAAGGGCAAATAAAAAAAAAAAAAGTCGTCAGAGAGTGGTAGTTGTGGGTGAACTCCTGAAGCCTAGACCTGTAACCAGTGCGGTCCTGCAGGACTCAAGTGGTTGGCCCGGTGTTGTTTCTTATCTTTATTAGTGACATAGCGGATGGATAAAAGGTAAAATCTGCCCTTTTGCGGATGACACCAAGCTCTGTGGGAGAGTGGACAGGGAGGAAGGGAGAAAGGAACTCGGGGAGGACCTGTCTAGGCTCCAAAAGTGGTCATGTATCTGGCAGCTGGTCTTTAATGCCAAAAAGTGTAAGGTTATGCACCTGGGAGCGAAGAACCCAGGGACAGAATACTGGCTGGGGGTCAGGTGACAAGGACTGAGGAGGAGAGGGATCTAGGGGTGGTCATCACTAGGGACCTGAAGCACTCTGCCCAATGCAGTAAAGCAGCAGCTAAAGTCACCAGAATGCTAGGGTGCATAACCAGAGGATTAGAGGATTCACCTCCAAGAGAAGGGAAGTCCTACTGCCGCTGTACAGATTGCTGGTGAGACCACAGCTGGAGTACGGTGTGCAGTTCTGGCGCCCTCACCTGAAAAGGGACATCAGTTTCCTGGAGGGGGTGCAATGTAGAGCAGCAAAGATGATATAGGGCCTGTAGGACAGACCCTACCAGGAGAGGTTGAGGGAGCTCAATATGTATTCCCCCGGAAGAGAGAAGAGAGAGGGAGCGGACATGATCAAAACCTTTAAGTACCTCAAAGGTATAAATAAGGTTAACGTAGAAGGCATCTTCAACATCAGGAGAAATGGGAAAACAAGGGAATGCTCCCTCAAATTCGAGAGAGGAAAATTTAAAAGGGAGATAAGGAGGAACTTCTTCACTGAAAGAGTGGTGTCTGGGTGTAATGAGCTCCTGGAGGAGGTAGTGGCGTCAGGACAGTGGACAGCTTTAGAGGGGTGGGATAGGGTGAAAGGAGGATCGAAGCAGGGGAGGGTTGGTGAAGGAGGGAGAGGAAAGTAGAATCTTGGAGGGATGGGGGGGCAGCTCTAGTACACACAATACAGAGCTGTATACACGAACAGACTTGATAGAACGAAGTGGCCTTTATCTGCTGGCATTGTTGTATGTTCGTAAAATCAGCAAAGGCCCTGGTAAATTAAAAATATGAAGCAGTATTGTAAATAGATGTGATGCACAGCTACTTCTGATGGTGGTTCCTGAGGGTGTACGTGGCTGTTGAGGGTGGGGTGGGGAGGCGTGAAGAGCAGGCCAAGCTGAACTTGCTCACTGATTCCCAAACCATACCTCTTCTTTATGGATACACCCACGCTTACTTGCAAAGAACTGTATTCATAATAAATTTAGTTTTTCATACAACAATTTCTTGGCCTACCATTTGCATTTGTCTAATATATCATAGGTAATGAATATGTAGAATAATTGTGGTGTATTACTGTCTGTCACAGTCGAGACGGATTTGCTGGGACTAGTGTATGTAAATGGGAAAACTTCAAGCGTCAGCTAGTTCTCAAGTGTCTGAGGTAAGAAAGTTGAGTAGAGCTGCATGTATAAGGAGACAGTAAAACAAAACAGTCCCAGTATGCTCCCCTATAAAAAAACCAGACTGGGAAGGGGGACACGGTACTGCTGATTTTATAGCTGACACACTGATTCAAAAGCTGGATATTTCTGTTATCCAGTACTACTGTTGGGGCGTGGTGTCTGAGCTTACTGAACTTTCTGAGGAGATTCAGTCTGATGGGATATTAACCTCTGCAGTGATACAAGCGTCATAGCATGTGCTGTCACAGTAGCATATTGAGGTAAGGTAGGTGCCTCGGCAGATGCAGATCTACTGGACAGTAGGGGTTGAAACTGGCAACTGTTCCACTAGCCAAATGCGGGTAGCTTTTGTAATGGGCTAGCAAACTTGCACTTTAACCAGTCCTGCTGGCTTGTATTGGAGAAGATAACATCTAAATGAGAGGTTGGGCCAGTGGAAAAGCCTGTAGGGCCAGTAAATAATCCCAGTCACTAGCCCTGCTGACTAGTGGCTGCAAAACGTAGTTTTGTCCTGTGGACAGTAGTGCTCATAGTAACGTAACTACGTCAGCCTACTGGGTCATAACGTCATTCGCTTAATAGCGTGCATTATTAGCACTAACCGAATAGCTGTGGTTTGAGAGCCAGCCGAGTGGTGCAATACTGCGAATACTTTTGTACACGGTATTGCACCACTCTCACTATCCCAGGCAGAGGATAAGACCTCTGCTGGAATGGGATTCCACCGAGCAGCTGCCGTGGCTCAATGGACTGAGCCACTGGAGCAAAGAACCCAGGTACTGTGTCTGGGACCGGATTTGATTCCCGGTCCCAGAAACTTTTATATTTTTCACACTTTGTGCAATTTGAAGGTAACCCCCCTGTAGTTGAGAATCCTTATTGGGGGGGTTTGGCGGGCACAGCCCCTCGTAAGGGGGAATCCGGGGGGGGCAGAACCCTCTGCCAAAAAAAGAACTATGCCGCATGCAAGAAATTGCATTGTATTGGCAGTGCGATTTTTACATGCGGCATAATGTCTTACGACAGTATGACCCCATCCATGTCCTCTATCAGTATCTGTTGGGACAGTAGTACCTGTGGTGAAGGGAAGTGTCCCAGCATGTGCTGGGAGTACACTAGTGTCTGAGGTAAAGAAAGGGTCCCAGAAGATGCAGGTCTGTTGGAGCAGTAATGTTTGCGGTAACAGTGCTGACAGCATTTGCTGGGCCACTAGTGCCTGTGGTGAAGGGAAGTGTCCCAGCATGTTCAGGTGTGGTAGTGTCTCAGGTTAGGAAGGAGTCCCTAAGGTTGGGGATTCCAGTCAGGATGTCGAGCAGAGGCTGGTGGGCATTTTTTAATTTTTTTGTTATTTTTACCAATTATTTTACCAGGTGAGACACACTAAGCTGAAAGCTTGTTTGCAGGTGCAACCTGGGAGCATGAGGAAGTTAAGTGACTTGCTCAGGGTCACACAGTATGCACCTAGGGGGCTGTGGGATTCAAACCCAGGTCTCCAGATTTGCAGCTCAGAGCCTTAACCCACTGCGCCATACTGCCTCCATGTTGGGCCATCAGAGAACTCTTATGATGGGCAGAAGCAAGAGGTGGAAAAAGTATCTGAGAGGCCGGGGAGAAGTGGGGTGCAAGAATAGAAAGCGAAAAAAAAAGGAAAATGTACCAGCACATGCAGATCTGCTGGGACATTAGTGTTCATGGTGGCACAACTCTGTCAGCATATGCTGGGACAGTGGTGTCTGTGATGAAGGGAACATCCCAGCATGTACTGAGACATTCGCGTCTGATGCAATGATGACCAGGGGATCCAGGGCCAGCAGCACAGATCTTACAAGGATCGGCTCAAGGCACTGAAAATGTCCACGTTGTAGACCAGACAAGAAAGGGGTGATATCATAGAGACCTTCAAGTTCCTGAAAGGAATAAACAGTGTGAACTACGAGGGGCTATTTAGCTTGAGTTACCGTTCAAGGGCACAGGGGACAAGAGTGGAAACTGACAGAAGGGGGGGTTCAAGAGGGATTTGAGAAAGTTTTATTTTACATATAGGGTAGTGGAACTGTGAAACAGTCTGCCGATCGAGGTAGTGGGTGCCAAAACCATATATGGTTTCATGCACATCTGGGACAGAGTGAAGGGGATTGTGGTTATTCAGGGTGGTAGTAGTAGGTAGGGAAATAAGGGTTGGTTAGTGAAGGCTAGTACCCTGTATGGACAATAGGTCTTGGGGTTTAATACAGAACTACAAGCAGACTAGAAGGATCATTGGTCTTTTTCTGCCGTCATTGTCAGTTTCTATGTAAGGTAAAGTGTCCCAGCAGATGCAGATCCGAGGTCAGATAGGATCAGATGTCTAGATCTGGATGTCAGATCTTTGAATCCGACCCTCAGATAGTTATGATCTGACTACTGGATTCGATCAGTCGGGGGGGAGGAATTTAAGAATGCATGGGACAGACATAAGGCAATTCTAGTGGGAGGTAGGAGGAAGTAGGCTGTTGGTAAAACTAGGATCTGCAGCTTATCCAATAGGTGGGGAAATGGGCAGACTGGGTGGGCCAAGCGATCCTTATCTGCCGTCAAAGTCTATGTTTCTATGATTGGATCCTATGTCTCCGATTAGTTTTTATTTATTTATTTAGTTTTTGTCGACCGGTAAAGGAGGACTAGGTAATTCTGCCTATTTTCAGCATTGTCCCGTGGGAGATGGGGGAAGAGACAGATGCAAACTGATTTACAAAACCAGATTAAACTGTTGGTGATATTTTAGTGAATGGGGATTTGGCCAGGACACCAGGGAAATACTTTTTCCAAGATGTACCATGGGATTGTTAATGTCCACCTGAACAACCACCAGAGCAGGTAGACGGGACTTCGGTTTAATGTCTCATCCAAAAGATGGTGCCTCAGAATTGCAATCCCCCCCCCCCCAAAATGATGCACTACAGTGTCAATATTGGGATTTATCCCAAGTGTGGAGCTAGAACCCACAGCCTTCTGATCTTCTAGCCTCAGAGACGAGTGTACTACATGCTGAGCCACTGATACTGCTATCTTGGGATCTGTTCTTGGGATCCAAGGAGATGAGATCCATGGTTGGATGCCATCAGTATCCGACGGTATCCACCGCTATCTAACCTCGGTGGATACTGTCCGAACTTCAGTATGAAATATTCAGAGCCTCAGGGAACAGGAGACCATGTGATCTGCAGTTTGCTCCCAGGCAGTCGTACTAATGCTGCCGTAGCTATGTTCCCCATGCCCTCCCCCTTTCCTAGTGGGTTAAATGCTGTATCTGCCAGTAATGTTACCCTCCATGAGGAACAAGCATAGAGGGTGCCCTCTAGTGTTACTGCCCTGAACAAGCTGAAAAAGTTACCCTCGGTTACATTATCCAGCCACATTCATATTTTAAATGGAACTGTTATGCTGTGGCTTTATGGTTGGCTTTTTATTTTTTTTAATTTATTTATTGGTAACATTATGATGTAAAGTCCTATATTAATTTTTGTTATAGATGTATGTCCTAACCATTTTTTCCCTAATGAAGGGGATTTACCTGACATGGTGGAGTGAGTTCTGGTGGGAATAAATTGTTTTTAAAGAAATAAAACTGCTTTGAGGTATTGTGTTTGGTGTGTGAGCTTTATTGATCAAATCTGTGATTATAGTTTATTGGCTTGATTGGATCCAGCTCCTCCGTCATTATATGTTTTTGTTGTTATCAAGGTGCGCTGAGCTGGAATCTTTTCTACTTTATATACCATGCTACTGTGCTATGCCATCTTCACATCTGACACTGCATCAGTGTTCCCACCACATTCATGTAACAGGGTACAGCGTGCCCTCCTCCGTATTTCACAGGGGTGCAAATTGTGTTTTGAGGGTACGCCACACCCTTTGCAGAACATCAGTGGAGGTACGTATTGTTTTTAAGGGGTATGCCCGCCGCACAGCCGCAATCACTGACTTGACATAAGGCAGAACAGCAGGTTTTGACGCGGTCAGTTGCACCAACTCAGAAACACAAACTCAGTCAGTCTTCTAGTCACTGCTTGAACTTGTTCTTAACCTGTCACACATATCTTTAAACTGCTGTGGTTACAGTGCAATAATAAATAAAGACTGAGCAGAACAGATTGCCTTCTTGCATTTATTAAAGACTATAAGAGCAGTAGACTAGGGCAGGCAAGGAGGGACTGAACTGCAAGCTACTTAATGTGAACAATACAATTCAGACTGTTTGATTTTGTCTGTATTTGTAGCAGAGTGCAGAAGTGCACCTGTCCTGATGACTGCGGACTTGATGACAGCATTCAACGTACTCTGAAAGTCTGCATCTGTATTACACTCATGCAGCAGGAGTGGCACTCAAAATCAAGGCAGCAAGGGGGTTTCTAAAAGTCACAGAGCAGGTTCACTGACTCGGGGCACATCATTATGATCCAACATTCGATGAAAAATAAACGCAGCAGTGGTATGCACATCAGGTCAGTCAGTCTCTCCCTCTCTCCCCCAGTACTCCACTGTCTCATACATTATGGCTGGCCACGCACGCACTAACTGCTGAGGCGACAGGTGAGGGTAAAAAGGACATGACAGGAGTGATTAAGGAAGGGCTAGCCTAGAAAGCTGGTGACTACCAGGAGGTATGGCATCGAGGAGGGTTTCATTTCAGTTAGCACGCTGCGCTAAGTGCTTATGTGGAACCGCCAGATATAGTGCGATACTGGGCCTGGGAGTCAGGGATGGGACTGGGAGACAGGACCACCAGGACGTGTCGGCAATTGGCGAGCCGAGGCGACAAGATGTGGCTGCTGCAGAATAACTCTGACGATCGGAGGAGTCTGGAGAAGCCGGGATGGTCGAAGTTCGACCATCAGCAGTGATGATCAGCATTACGGGAAGGTGCAACACACTACCGTGTTGCACTGCTGATTGCGGAGGAGAACAGATGCCAGTGTAATAACAAGCATAAGTCCACAAAGTTAATTCTACAAGCGCAAACCGTTTCATTTCACAGGATAGCCGAACTGGTAAGTGGGGTGGGTACAGCACAGCAGCTGTTCACTAACACTGAAGTGGGACCCCGGGGGACCTTGATAGTCACTATTGCTATGGCTACACTGCTAGTGCAGTATGCATCTCTCAGTTCAGCAACAGCCCCATTTAAAAAAAAAAAAAAAAAGGAGGCATTTTAAAATCTGAAGGTGATCGCGCATTGGTATGGAAATTAAACGAGCTGGGCTTGAGGGAGACAGGACTAGGAGGAGTCGGAAGGACCTAAGAGTGGTCCGTGGCAACTTAAGGCAAGTGACCGGGTGAGGCTGGGGTGCAGCAGGCAAACAGCTGATAAACAGTCAGTGTGAAAAGGGAGGGGTAACCGGGTCTGGGAATCGGGATGTTTGGTGGGCTGATTTCTGACTCAAACTCACTAGATCTGCCTTAAAAATGCTAAGAAGGCGAATGGGTGGCAGTCGCTCTAATGGACTGGTACTGTAGGGAATAAATGGGTCATTCAGCTGCAGCCGGGGACAGATGGTTGATTGGCAGGAACATGATGACGGCAAGGAAAGCTCCTTGAGGCTTCACTCCACATGTCCACTTGCTCGATCCACACAAGTCCACCTGTTTATAGAAAAAAAAAAAAAGAAAATACAGATACCAACCAGAATGATTCAAATTCCAGTTCTCCTTGGCCTGCGGATCTGGAAACGTTTGGACTCTGGATCCCACTCGCCAGGTCTGTCCATCTGAAGCTCTGCTGCAGGCAGCTGCTTTTCACTTTCTCTCGCTGTTGTACTTTCTCCTGCTTCACATGTGAAGCCGCGTAGGCACTTCACCCGCACCCCTAGGAAACAGTCACAGGTGCATGCCCACTAGGAACTGGTAGAACAGGATAGGGTGATTTTTTTTTTTCTTACTGTGTGGACTGTGGACCAATCCTACGATGGTTCCAAATGGGAAGGGGGACGGCACAGTCTGTATTTAAAGAAACTCACATACCTACATACACAAAACTCGGCTATGCTTATTTCCTTGCAGTGTACCTCCTACACACACACACAGTTGCACGTGAAGTTTGAATTTTTTTTTTTTGTGTGTGTGTGTTATTTCTTTATCCTCCTTCTTACCTCCTGGTCTGCCACTCCTTCCGGATGCTCATGCCTCCCGCGACCCCTTCGCCCTGCCCCCCCCCCACACCCCAGATCGCAGCCGACCCAGGGATGGCCCGGCGTATCCCTTCACCGGGTGGGTCCCCCTCCTCCAAGGGGGAAGGCGCCGGGAGGGGGAACCAGCGCACTAGGCATCAGGCCCTGGGTGCTGCTGCGGTGGGTTTGGAGGCATCAGAGCATTTTGGGCTGACAGGAGAGCGGCAGCCATCATCCGGCAGACCAGGAGGCCGGATTTTCCCGTTTTCTCCCGGGGCGTGGTGTGTCACTAACGTCTAGGCAGAGCCGGCGTTCACCACGCCCCATGTCTTGTCGAGCTCCGCTGCTGGTCTCCCCAGCCTCCGCCGGGGTACCAGACAGCGACCGCATCCCCTCCCCTGGGTAGCGAGCAGTCGTGGGGCGCTCAAGCCTACTCCCCCTCAACCGGCTCTCCAGCGACCTGAACCCGAGTGCGCCCGGTCAAGCGGAAATCAACCGCGCTGCGCTGGCGGCGGCAAGTTTGTATTTTACGTGATTCATATACATCATTGCATGAATGGAAGGCATAAATTAGTGTCAGAGACTTGATTAGAGCGGCCTTTGCTAATCAGAATGAAAAATGATTATCAACCTGTCGAAGTTGATTAGCAGTGGGGGGTCCAGAATGTGGGGAAGATGACTAAAAATAATGAAAAATAGTGCCATTCACGCATTCCAAGCCCTGCGGCCCTGGAAAAATTTGATTATCACCTACCACAAATCCAAAACAAAATTGATTCGCAATTGCCAGTTTTTGATTCGCAAATTGCGATGCAAACCCGCTTATTTTATGCCTTGGAATGGGAACACTGCACTGCATGCCGTGTCACCCTCCATCTCACCCTATGATGTACATGGCTTCACCGAAGTTGCTTACATGGTGTAAGTGTCTCTAGTGATAGCATACCAGCTGTCAGCATGTAAGTGTGTGAGGAAGATCAAACGTGCTACATGCGTTTTTAAATATGTGTTTTCTTGTCGTTTTTTCTGGTTGTATGGCATGCAGTATCAAAATACATAATGGCAAAAAGTTGACTGCTAGTGGCTGGTACAGTATCACTGGAAGCTTACACAGTGAAACTAACTGTGAGGCATGTGCGTCACGTGGTGAGATCGAGCATTACAAAGCATGTGCTGTCAGACAGGAAGATGGCGATGTGCTTTCGGAGCAGTGCGGCTTATTAAACATTAAAATAAAGTATTTTGTAACATGAAAAATGTGCACATCTACAACAGCTGCTGGATTGGGAGGTAAGGATCTTGACTAGAAAAGGGCTGACTACAGCACAGATTCCCTTTAGGAACCAAAATCATGGCTGACCGGGTGGTGTGAAGGCTGAGGCACTGATGAGTGCCTTACCTCGCGCCACACCAGCAACCTGAGTTTGGAAATGAGCTCAGGTTGTCGGGAGTTACTGGGGGGGGGTGAGTGGGAGTGGATTTCGCAGCCACGAGGCAGCTCTCCTTTCTTGGATCGGGGTGGTTGGACGACTCTGCTCTTGGCTGCCACCAAGTGGAGGCCTGGAGGCAGTGCCAACGCACAAGTGGCAGAGGAGTTCGTCATGGAGGGGACAGTTTCCAGGGCGCATGCTCAACCCGTGTTGCCTCAGCTTGCACAGGAAGAAAATGGATGAAGGTATGCAAGGTTTAGCTGGCACACCATGCACGCCTCTAGACACGCACCACTCTTGGGGGATTGTTCTGCCATAGGGGACAGTCTGTGAGGGAACTGTGCAGAGGCAGGTCCGGAACAGATGGCAGCCGGTCTGGGGAGTTGGAGACAGATCAGCCAACAATCCGAGGGGAAAAGCTGTATGGGAAAAAAAAAAACTGAAATCAATTTTTTCTCACTGGGAGCACTGTGCCTGTCTGTACATTCCCCACAGTGTCTTAATCTCTCTAGTGAATTTGGTCAGTCCACCCTCCAGACTGCTCTAGCTCCTAAACTGCTGGCCTCTTAGCACACTCTTTCTCTACCATGATTTATAAATTAATTTGCAGCTCTTTGAGCTCCCAGATGAAGAGGCTAGGGTATCTCAAAGTTCTGGATCACTAGATGTCTTTGATGCAGTAATAAATCTGCAGTTTCGTATGCCTGACTTTCCGCTGTGATTTATTTATTTTTGTTAATCTGTGGACTGTAGCTGTTAATTTCTTAACTACGAAACTAAGAAATAAAAGACTGAATATCCTTGATGAGGCATTTATAAAAGCATAAAAAGGAAAGATAATCCGATGTTATCACTGCCAATAAAAATGATTAGTCATTCAATATATAGAGAGTTGAATTCTTCCCTATCTGAATATGAATACTTCATCCTTAATAAGGTATTTATAAGGCGAAACAAGGAAAAATGTCTCAAATCATTTAATTAATAATGAGTGGATTTTCACAAGAAAGGGCAATTTATTGAGAGTGCTAAAGTATATCGAATCAAGTGAGCAGTAAATCAGCATGGGGGAAGAAGCTGAGTTGGCGAGAGAAAAATCTGATCATAAAATGGGTACCAAGAATCTTTCATCCTGATTGGCTGGAACCTGTTCACACCCATTGGGCAGTACAGCCAAATGGTAGGAAGTAGTCCTGGTACCTATGTTACACAATTATTACAAACAGCAGTGTGCAGCTCCTTGCTGTCCCAATCCCAGATCCCGGTTTCACTGTGATCCTCACCGCCACTTTGCTGGTCACTCTTGAAGCCAATTGTTTTCAGTTCAAATCCACAAAGTAAAACAATATCAGGGTTTTTTTTTTATTTTTATTTAAAAACTAGATCAAGACTTTTGGGAGGGGGGCCTGGTGACTTCAAAAGACAGTTCACTCCAGCCCTGTGGCGCTGAGGGTTGAGGCGCTGGACGCCTTACCTCACGCTACACCTGGCCCAGATTTTGGAACGACCTCGGGTCCGTGGGTGCCAACCGGTGGGGGAGCAGGATTATAAGCCTTCGGCTGCTCTCCTCCTTTGGGGTGGTGGGTGGGTTGTCGCCCCTCCCGCACCGGGTGGAGGTCCAGTGGGGTAACGTATAGCGCAGTGGTCTAAGGCTCTGAGCTGCAAATCTGGTGACATCCAGCAGACCAGACCTGGGTTTGAATCCCACAGCTTCCACTTGCATACTGTGTGACCCTGAACAAGTCACTTAACCTCCTTGTGCTCCCAGGTTGCTCCTGTAAAAAAGGTTTCAGCTTAATGTGCTATACCTGCTTAAACAACTAAATAAAAAATAAAAAAAAAAAAAAAAGTAGGTGGGCGGGGGTGGCAGTACGGGTGGGCAGATGGGGCTAAGTTGGCTTCCGTTGTGCGTATGCACCTCCACTCGCACATATGACCATGTTCCGGGGCCCCGGCCGGGAGATGCAGGAGAAGCCTACAAAAGCCTAAAAAAAGCTATATTTAAAAAAAAAAAAAAGACCATTCACACAGAAAGCACACAGACCATAGTAGCTCACACAGTGGAAGTCAGGCTAGCGACCTTTAGTAACAGCCCGTGTGCAGAAGGACTGTTTCACACAAAACTGCTGATTTTTAAACATTTTCCAGTTTTCCATTTTTCATTTTCACACAGTCTTCACACAAAACCCTTTTCATAAACACAGTAAGACATTCCAGGGTGATGGTTTTCTGCCACAACCACACTTCCAGGGGCTACAGGCACTCGACCAGCAGCTTCATGCCTTACTGTGCCCCTGGGCATGTGGTTGTGGCAACACAGTCAACACCCCATTTTGTCTTGCTGCTTAGATGTCCTTGATGAGGCATATAAAGGCCAATTAAACTATTAAGCCATTCGCTAAGTACTGTGCATTTAAATTCTTCTGATCAAGCAAATAGCAAATCGGTTCCTTGTCAAAATCATGACTGTGGAATGGCGACCCATGAATGGGGCACAAGTCCCACAGTGCAATGAATTTTACAAAACTTCTTTCTTGAGGGCGAAGTACGTCCCCTTACTTAATGTACTAACTTCAGGGGGCATACCTCAGGGATGAGGGGAACCACCAGTCACCCGAAAGTGTTGGTGCTGTGGTTCGGTCACCCTATTCACGGGTCACCGTTCCGCAGTTGCCGTTTTGACGGCTACCAGCAAACCTGCTTGGGGCAAAACCGAGTCAGTCAAGCCTCCTGAGGCTTTTGCAGATAAAACACTTGGCCATCAAGAATGCATGAGAATTTCAGATTGAATAAATGAATGTATTGGCATAGGGGAAGAACCGATAAACCATTGACAGGGTTTTATAAAATTGATTAGCAGTTTTTTTCTTGGGACAATACTAACTGTAAAGAAAGTATTTATATAGGTTTTCTAGAAGTGTTATGCTTGTTAAAGTGAGGCAAATGCTATGCATTTTCACAATGTTTTAGCACTTTTATGAGCAAAATGCTAATCAATTTTTAAAGTTAAAAAAAACCTTGATCAATTCTGACATTTTATTCATTATTCATTATTCTTGTCCCCTGATCTTCAATTGCCTGCATTAATTTGGATGTCTGTTTGTCAGACATGGTAGAAGAATTGGCAATTCCTTTTCTCAAAGACTCTTTATCATAGTGGGCTCTCAAGAAAGCCAAGAGCTGATCGGTCTTGAAAAAAATTTATTGCTTTCCTTCAAAATCAGTTCTGACTTTTGCTGGACGCAAAAGTTGAAATTGGGCTCCCATTAATCCCTATGAACTGGTTTGCACAGCAGATTTTTTTGCAATACCAACATCTGCAATAAGATGGACTCTCAGGAAGGGGCGGAGAGAATGCACAGGGATTTGGGGAAATGTGAGGAGTGGTCAGGAGCATGGCAGTTGGTGCTCAATGCCAAAAAATACAAAATCATGCACCTAGGGAATAGGAATCATGGAGCTGAGTATGGGATGGAGGAGGGGGGTACTGAATCACAGAGCAGGAAAGGGACCTTGGGGTCATCATAACTGACAGTCTCAAAGTGGCAGGGCAGTGTGACAAAGCAGTGGGTAGGGCTGTTGGGATGCTGTGGTGCATAGGGTGGGGCATCTCCAGCAGGAGGGAGGGAGGTGGTCTTGCCACTGTATCACTCGCTGGTGAGACCCCAACAGGAGTACTGTGTTCAGTTTTGGAGGCCACACCTCAGAAAGGATGTAGACAGGGTGGAGGCTGTCCAGAGGAGAGCAGCTAAAATGGTTCAGAGGTTGCATGAGAAATCTTATGAGGAGAGAGAAGGATCTCAACATGCACACCCTGGAAGAGAGGAGAGCAAGAGGGCACACGATAGAGCTCTACAGGTACCTCACAGGGTGGCTGGGCTGCCGGTGCAGCGGTAGCACTACCAGTTGGAATCCTGACTACCCAGGTTTGGAAACAAGCCAAGGCCATTGGAGGCCAGCTGGGGGGAGGAGGATCAAGTGTGCCATCGGACACTCTCCTCTGGGGAGGAGAAACTGGCTGTTGTGCAGCTTTACCCCTATTTGGGTGACAATGGGTAGCAGTGCAGAGGAAAGCATCAGAGTGGTAGCTGGAAAGTGAGTTGGAGTCATCTGGGTGCGTCCTGGGCAGCTGTAATGGCCTCTCACAGCTCCCTGAGTGTGTGGTGGGACAAAAGAGGCCCACACTCTCCGTTTACTGACATCATAAAACATGTTATCACAAGGCCATGTCTCACAGTCAGAAAGTAGCAGTGTTTCCTGTTCAACTCCACTGAGCTATTATAAAATCCTGTGAGAAATGAATTAAGTTTGATGCCAGTTCACTTGGGGCCACGTAAAGTTTACTATATGTTTGGGGGGCTGAACTAACAAAATAGGAACCTGCTCTGCAGTACCCCGTCTTCATGTATTGGTGAGCCTTGGGAGCCATTGGTGAGCCATTGGCAGTGTCAGTGACTCAGCAGGTTGCTCACTTGCATCTGAGGCCAGAAGATAGGAAGGTTGTGGGTTCTAGCCCCACATCAGGCACTTGGGGTAAAATTCCAGTACTGACACTGCAGTGCATCATGGGGATGGGGAAGGGGTGCTGCTCTCCTGCGGTGCTGTCGTTCGGATGAGACGTTAAACCAAGGTCCTGTCTGCCTGTTCTGGTGGTTGTTCAGGCAGACTTTAAAGATCCCATGGCATGTCTATAAAAGAGTAGGGGAATTTTATATTGTAAATCATATCAAAACAAAATACAAGTTATACAAATTCAGAATATTTCATAAAGGCCATACATATATATATATATTTTATACAAAATGTGGTTTAAGATAAATGTAAGGATAAAAAGTAATATCTAAATCAGCCAGTGATGATATCATTGATACCTTCATGTTCCTATACATCATACAGTGGAAAGTAAAAGTGTTTCACTTTCCATTGTGTGTCTGTGTCTCCAAGACCTGCACAAACCCCACCCCACTGCATCACCACACATCTGCGCCTGTATATGGTTGATCCTGCCCTTATCTTTACTACAAATAATAATCTTAAAAACATATCTGGTTGATCCTGCCACTCTCAGGTCCCATAATCGTAACTTAACTTTCACTTTTCTCCAAAAATGTAGTGTGACCGTGCGGTATTAACACACACTCTAAATGCGCTCCCATCCCTTCAGAGTAAAGTAGCCTGTACAGTAATACTCAGGAAAACCTTCTTGTTTCAGTAAGTTTAAGTGGTTTTATTCAGAAAAAGCTGCTGACTGCTGAGACGAGAGCGAGCTAGTCGGCAACTTCAGAACAGAAGGAAGCGTGAGTGTATGTTACTATAGCAACACACTCGCGCTTCCTTCTGTTGTTCTGAAGCTCCCGACTAGCTCGCTCTCCTCTCAGCACAGTCGGCAGCTTCTTCTGAATAAAACCACTTAAACTTAATGAAGCAAGAAGGGTCTCCAAACATTTGTCTAACAGACTACTTTACTGTGAAGCGCTGGGAGAGCATTTACAGTCTATGTTAATACTGCTCGGTCACGCTACATTTCAACAGGAAAGTGAAAGTCAAGCTATGATTACAGGACCTGAGAGTGGCACGATCAACCAGATAGCCTTTTAAAATCATTACTTACGATGAAAATAAGGGCGGGATCAACCACATAACTTACTTTAAATAACTTTAAACTGGGAGGATGAACCAAATACATATATATAATAACATGTAATCTGTTCAGTTGGTGGGTGTATTGGGGATTGTTGGGGGGTTTGCAAGTGACTCAAAACACATGTTGTATAAACAGAACATGACATGGCCTGACTGAGATATCATATATATCTTCACTCGAGGCCAATGACATCAAAATATCTCACTCGTGGCTTCGCCACTCATGAGATATCATGATATCATTGGCCTCTCGTGAAGATAAATGTATCTTCAGTCAGGCCATGTCATATTGTCTATATATATATCTAAATGTAAATAATAGTGGCACAGTAGTGCCACTATAGTTAGGGTTGAGTACCCCATTTAAGTTTAAATCTGAAATTTGGTAGCTTAATAACTTTGCAACCATATGACGGATTTGCCTGAAATTGAGAATGCACAGTCTGGTTCCATAGATCTGTGGATCTGGCAAGTTGTGTTACGGTCGGATGTACGATTGCAGAGCTACAGAGTGCAAAAAAAGCATACATTACACATTTTTGCGTGTTTCTTTGCTCACACCTACAGGTGCACGGTTTGTGCGATCGGTCCGAAAACTTCAGGGAACATGCAGCCAGGGTCCCAATGTGCCTTTTGAAGATTTCGTGAAAAAATATTAAACGGTTCAAAATTTATTCAAAAAGAACTGTTCCCCATTATAGTCTATGGGAAAAGTTAAATTATACGAAAGTGTCGCAAATGCAGTTTTTACTGTCGCAAATGAATGATTCAGCCATTTTTTTTCAGTTGGTCAGAAAAATGCTTGGCATTTAAATTTGGGACCCTCTAGGGACACAATTCTTGTTGTGTTCATCTAGTCAAGCCCTGAGGATGTTAGCCATGTCTTTTTGGGGGGGTAAAACACACCCTAGAAATATGTTTTTTTTAATTTTTGTAAAAAGTAGTGTTGCAAAGTACTTTCACAAATGCAACACTTTCGTGATTTTTTTTTTGCGAAAGTGTCGTGATTTGCAAAAGTAATTTGCGACACTGTGCCCAAAACAATAGGAAATCTTTGCCACCCTGCTGCAAAACAACAGTTTGGTCTTTTACGAACATATGAAATTTGCCAGCAGATAAAGGCCTAGAGGTCTATCAAGTCTGCTCGAATGTGCAGCTAGCACCCCTTATTCTGCAGCTGCCCCTCCTTTCCACCCTTCCCCTTCATTAACCCTCCCCCTTGTCCTGTCCCATCCTAATTTGAAGCAGTCCACTGTTCTACTGCATACCACTTCAGCAGGTAACGCATTCCACCCAGCCACCACCCTCTCTGTAAAAAAGTGTCTCCTCATCTCCCTCCTGAACCTTCCTCACTCCAGTCTCATATCGTGGCCCCTGGTGTCCCTCCCCTCCCTTACTTTGAACAGCCCCTCTGTACCTGTCTTGTTTATTCCTTTCATGTATTTAAAGGTTTCAATCATGTCACCCCTGTCTCTCCTCTCCTCCAGTGAGTCGTTCAACTCCTTCAACCTCCTTTCATATGATAAGTCCCCAGCCCCTTGATCATCTTTGTCTCTCGCTGCACCCCTCCAGTAACAATGTCCCTCTTCAGATACGGACGCCAGTACTGCACGAGTACTCCAGGTGCGGTCTAACTAATGACCTATACAGTGGCAGAATCACCTCCTCCCTCCTTGAGGATATAACCATGCAATACAACCCAGCATTTGTTGGCCTTTGCAGCTGCCTTCCTACATTGTGCCGAGTTGTTCATTGACCCTGTAATGAGCACACCCAGATCCTTCTCCTCCTCTGTCTGGGCTAGCTGCACTCCTAGCTGGTAACTCCTCCTTGGGTTCTTCATCCCAAAATGCAGCACCTTGCACTTTTTGGCATTAAAGCCCAGTTGCCAGGTGTCTGACCAGGTTTCAAGCTTTGCCAGATCATCCTGCAACCCTCGCCATCCCCTAGGTCATCCACCACTCGCCTACCTTGGTATCATCAGCAAACAGACTGATCTTGCTCTTGATGTCCCATGATATGTCTGCAATGAATATCCCAAACAACACTTTGTCCCAACACCGAGCCCTATGGAACACCGCTCGTCACTGCCCTTGGGTGTGAGAGCTCCCCACCCACCACCACCCTCTGTTGCCTTCCCTGCAGCCAGTTTCCTACCCATCTCACCAGTTTTGCACCCACCCTTGTGCCTACTAACTTCCTTCCCAGCCTTCCATGTGGCACTGAGTCGAATGCCTTTTGGGCTGAAATTTGCAGGGAAGAAAGCCAACATCACACAGATGTGCCTTTTGGTGGTTTGGTGCGAAAATATTACAGGGCTGCAAAGTTACGGCACTCTGAAGTTGATGATTTTCCCCATAGGCTAACATTACGGCGTCCGCCGTGCCTTTCGGGTCCCGTATCTTGAAAACGGTTTGAGATACAGACTTTTTGTCACAAAAATTCTTAGTCCCCCGCTGGGGGGTTAAGTAGAAAACTAGCTTGGAAAGACGTAAATAATATGAGATTTTAATTTTTTTTTGTCCGTGTTACGGTTCCTGAGATATAAGCAATTTAGTATTCCAAGTACTCATTTTCCTGTCCAAGGGCCACTATTATGCCCACATTCTTTGTATTCATTGTGCTTCTAGATGCACCTCTTTTGCACACAAAGCATGTGCGTTTGCATTTCCATTACCATTAGCGATTGCGTTGGTGATTGCGTTTCCATTGTCGCTTGCGTTACTGTTTCCTTGTGCGTCACTGTTGCCGTTTGCGCTTTCGTTACCATTTGTGTTAACATTTGCGTTTGTATTTACATTTGCGGTTGCATTTCCATTACTGTTTGCGTTATCATTTCCGTTTGCGTCACCATGTGCATTACAATTTGCATTTGCGTTTTTGTTTGTGTTACCATTACTGTTTGCGTTTTTGTTGACGTTTGCGTTACCATCTGTTTGGTTTCATGTTTGCATTTGAGTTTCCATTACTGTTTACATTACCGTTTCTGCTTGATTTTGCACTTGCATTTGCGTTACTATTTGCATTACTATTTCCTTTTGCATCACCATTGGCATTACCGTTTCCGCTTGTGTTTGTGTTACCGATACTGTTAGTTTTTTTGTTACCGTTTGCATTATCATTTGTGTATGCGTTTCCATTACCATTATTGTTCTCGCTACTGTTACCGTTACCGTTTGTGTTTGCATTATTGTTTGCATTTCCGTTACCGTTTTCATTAATTTTTCCATTTGCGTCACCATGTGTGTTACCATTTGCGTTTGCATTTTTGCTTGAGTTTGCGTTTCCATTTGTGTTGCTGTTTCTTTTGGCATCACTGTTATCGTTACCATTACCGTTTGCATTTGTGTTGCCGTTTGTGTTTTCATTACCATTTGTGTTTGCATTTCCATGACCATTAGTGTTTGCGCTTGTGTTTCCGTTGTCGCTTGCGTTACTATTTCCTTGTGTGTCACTGTTGCCATTACCATTTGCATTTGCGTTACCATTAGTGTTTGCGTTTACGTTTGTGCTTGCATTTCCGTTTGCGTCACCATGTGCGTAACCGTTTGCATTTACCTTACTGTTAGCGTTGTTTCCTTTTGAGTCACCATTGGCATTACCATTTGCATTACCGATACCATTTGCATTTCCGGTACCATTTTCATTAGCAATTTCGATTGCGTCACCGTGTGCGTTTGTATTTGCGCTTGCATTTGTATTTCTTTTTGCGTTACCATTATCGTTTTCGTTGCCATTTGCGTTACCATCTGTATTTGTGTTCACATTAGTGCTTGTGTTTCCGTTACCGTTTGCTTTTGCATTGCGTTACCGTTTGCGTTATTGTTTCCTTTCGTGTCACCATTGGCGTTACCATTTCCGCTTGCATTTGCATTACCGTTACTTTTGCATTACCATTTGCATGTGCATGTCCATTACTGTTCTCGTTACTGTTACCCGTTGGCGTTACTGCTAGCGTTAATGTTCCCATTAGGATTACCGTTACCATTGCCGTTACCGTTGGGGTTATTACGCACAAATGGGAAGCATGGTGGGAGGGGCCCCACGTTCCCTCCACCACATACCATTCACTATTTATAGTGCACATTCTCAAAAAGAAGGAAACTTCATGGCAAAAAAAACTCAGTTTAATGCATCAGTTAAGGTTGTTCCACAGCAACGAAAGAGAGGAAATTTGGTGTTAGGGTTGCCACCCCTTGCACCCCATGCCCACCCTGTCACCACCAACAGGCATTGGGGTGTGCGTTTGGGTCATCGGGCCTAACTCTCACCCCATTCTCCGATACTGCACCACCTCAGCTTATTTACACATGGAATGGGGTGAGGGATTGAGCCCGGCGACCCCAATACACCCGATGACTGTTGGTGGGAGGCGGTGGGCGTGGGAGTGAGGTGGCAACTAATACAATTTCTTGCTTTTGTCGGCTATTGACCTAACTGATGCATTAAATGGATTTTTTTGCCATGAAAAAAAAATATACACACAGACACACAAGAAAAAAACTCACTTAGGGTACAGTAGAGAAAATTAAGGAAAAACAACTTAAACACTTTGTTCTATTTCTCTGTCTAGCATAGAGTCCTAAAAATGAGTTTGAAACATTCTGGAAAAACGAGAAACACTCATTGTCCAACTTTACCGTAAATTTCCTGTATCTGTAGGTGGTATTTTTGTTTCTGACTCTGTCTTTATTTATACTTAATAAACCCATTCCACCGTTTCCGTATGGTATTATCAGGTTGTCGAGATATGTCTTTTTTTATATGCTATAACCATTGCTTGTTCTGCTAATACACTGTATGCATTCTGTGGCATCACCTTTTGTTGTAATGTCCATAGACACCTTGCCTGCCATAAGTAATAAAATAAATAAAAATAATATTTTAAACAGCAGAAGAAAATCATTAGAGTAACATAATTATATTTACTTATTAGGTGAGGGCAATTACCTAAAATTAACATCTCATGAGACGGGTTTGTGAGCCATTTTAGGTTCCATCTATTAGCTAATGAAAGCCACACAGGTTTTGCATATGAACAAGTAAATAAAAATGTTCCGTTGTTTCCTCTTGATTTATGCAACCATTATAGGGGCAGTTTCTTTCTTCTAGAGCCTTATGTTTTGCATTCCCTCTAAGGTTTAAGCGGCCATACATTGCCAACCATAGTATCTCCCGCATATGTAAGGGAATTTGAGGGTTTAATTGTTTCAAAACTCCATTCCTTAAACTCGGGGGGAGGGGCAGTTTTTAAATTCAGGTTCCAAGGGATGAATTTTTGACATGACTAGATTGTATAGGCGGAGTCCAGAAAGGTTGCATATTTGGGATTTAGTTTGTTCCCACTTGTAAATTCTTAAAATCACCGATCTCATAAACGTTGGAATGTTCATCTTAGGAAGCAGGTTTGGGGGGTTATTCTCCTTCCAAGCTATCAGGTATTCACATAAGTTATTTCTCCGCCATCTACAATGCATGGTTTGGGAGGGTGTCAGCCCTATCTTAAAATTCTAAGAGATATATAACGTTGAAAAAAAGGTGACCAGGTCCACAATATCTAATCCGTTTTTTGCTTTAGAGGGGTAACATAGAAACATAGAATTTGACGGCAGATAAGGACAGCTTGGCCCATCCAGTCTGCCCATTTCCCTGCCTACTGGATAAGCTGCAGATCCTAGTTAACCAGCAGCCTACTTCTTCCTACCCCATCCCCTAGAATTGCCTTATGACTGTCCCATGCGTACTTGAATTCCACCACTGTTTTGACTCCACGACCTCCTCCGGAGGCTCTGTTCCATGCATCCACAACCCTCTCTGTGAAAAAATACTTCCTTAAATTACCTCTGAGCCGCCCCCTCTATCTTCAAATTGGTTTACTCGTTTCTTGCACACCTCTTTTTGAAAGATGATACCCTCTTGGACTTTGTTGATTCCCTTGAGGTACTGAAAGTTTCTATCATGTCCCCCTCTCCCTCCTTTCCTCGAGGCTATACATATTAAGCTCCTTTAGTCTCTCTTCATATGTCTTCCGGTGCAGACCCTGCACCATTTAGTTGCCCTCCTCTGGACAGCTTCCATCCTGTCTATGTGTTTGCGAGACTGGGTCTCCAGAACTGCAGCTGTACTCCAGATGGGGTCTGACCAGCTGTCTGTACAGAGGGATAATAACTTCCTGTTTTCTACTGGTGATGCCTCTCCCTATGCATCCCAATATCCCCCCAGCCCTCATTGCTGCCCTCTCACATTGCTTGCCCACCTTTAGGTCATCTGATATGACTACCCCCAGGTCCCTTTCCATTTTTGTTGTTGTTAGTATCTCACCCCCCATTGTGTACTCTTCCCCTGGGTTTTTGTTTCCCAGGTGCATTACCTTGCACTTCTTAGCATTGAATCTAAGCTGCCATACATTTGACCATTCCTCTAACCTTGCCAAGTCCCTTTTCATCCTTTCCACCCACCTTGTGCATCAACTCTGTTGCAGATCTTTGTGTCATCTGCAAAGAGACATAATTTTTTCTTCCAGTCCCTCTGCAATGCAAACATAAAGACATTGAAGAGGACTAGTCCTATCTGAACCCTGCGGTACCCCACTAGTAACCCCCTTTCATCAGAGTGGACTCCATTTACTATTACTCTCTGTGTCCTATTTTCCAGCCAATTTTTACCCAGGCTGTCATCTTGGGACCCACTCCCAGGCTAGCTAACTGTATATTAATCTTTGTGTGAGACTGTGTCAAATGCCTTGCTAAAGTCTGGGAGGGCCATGTCCACAGCCCCTCCTGATCTACTACTTTGGTCACCCAGTCAAAGAAATCTATCAGATTTATCTGGCATGACCTTCCTGCTGTGAATCCATGCTGCCTTGGGTCCCTTACCCCTCTGGCCTCTAGATACTCGACAGTTCTTTCCTTCAGAAGTGATTCCATCATTTTCCCTACCACTGAGGTTAAACTAACAGGTCTGTAGTTTCCTGCTTCTGCCTTGCTCCCACTTTTGTGAAGGGGAATCACATCTGCCCTCCTCCAGTCCTCAGGTACCACCCCATCCTCCCATGATTTGTTAAACAGGGTAGTCAGTGGTGTCATTAATTCCTACCCTTAGTTCGTTTAGAATTCTGGGATGAATCCCATCAGGCCCCATTGCTTTGACCACCTTCAGTTTTAAGAGTTATTTCAGAACCCTTTCTTCTGTAAATGGGCTGGTATCAACTTCTGTAAGTATAGCATCATTTGATTGGGTTTTGTCTATTACTGCAGAGCATCTGAAAGAAGCTTGCATACGGTCTTGTTTCTAACATTGTTTGGGGGGGGGAGAACAATCATTGCTACATATAGCAGGCATTGGATAATACATTTCTTTATGATATGCATTCTTTTGATTTTGGAGAGTTTCCAGGTCTTCCACTTGTTTACTTTTAGTTCCACGCCTTGTAATGCTGCCTCCCAATTTTCTATCGGTAGATTTCTGGGTCCGAAAAGAATACTAATATCTTTTGTAGTTCTGATTAAATATGTATCTCATATATGGTTACTGGTTCTTGGAGTGGGTTACCTATGACCAAGCCTTTACATTTCCCTATATTTAATTGGGAGTTTGAAACTCGTGTGCATTCCTGCAGTTGGACCTGAAAGGGCTGGGATTTGGTCATATTTTGCCATAAAAATGCAGATATCATCTGCATATGCTTGAATTTTTGTGTAGTCCTGCCTAGTGTGTCCTTGTATGCCTTCCCAAATCTGTGATGTGGCTAGCCTTCTAATTAAAGGGTCTAAGTAAAAGGTATACAGCAAGGTGCTGAGGGGTAGCCTTGCCTAACTCCGGTTTTGATGGTAATTCCTTCTGTTATTTGGCCCTTTTATGATGGGGTGGATTTTTTGCACCAGAGTAAAGTAGTTTTATTCCTGTTAATAAAATTGCTGGGGATGCCACATTGTTGTAAAGTCAGAAATAAAAATGGATGGTATACTTTGTCGAAAGCCTTTCTTTGATCCAAGGTCAAAATGCAGGCCCTGTTTCTTTTCCTTTTCATAGTGTGATATTATGTCTGTGATGATCATTAGTGCATGCTGCATTTTCCTCTCAGGAATGCTGCAAAATTGAGCTGGGGGTATTAATTTTGATGCTGCCTTCCTTAATCTGTTAAATGTTTGTGTTAAAATGTTAAAATCTGAGTTTAACAGTGATATGAGTGTCCAGTTTGATATGTCTGTTCTGTTTCCTGATTTGAACAAAAAAAATCAGGAGGCCTGCAGTAAACTGGGGGAGGGTTTTTTTTTTTCTGTTTGGAAGAAGTAAGAGAACTTCTTTCAAACAATGTGTCATCGTGGTTTGAAAAGTTTTGTAGACTTCATGGGGTATCCCATCTGTGCCTGGGTCATTCCTAGTTTCAGGTTTTTTATTACATATTCTATTTCTTCAGCTGATAAGGGGGAATTTAGTTCTGAGACTTCTTCCTCCAGGGGTTGTATATGTAAAGATTTTAAGAATTTGTTTATTTATTTTTCGGGGGGATGGGGGGGGTTGACATTCTGTGCGAGCTTGGGTTTTTGTGGTGTTTGGTGACGGTCTGATTCTTGTCTATCATTTCGACATTTTCATCAGCTAAGTCCTGGAAGGCCAATTTCTCCTTTTTGGTTTTGCATGCTTCAGAGGGGTCCCCAATAGGGAATTTTTGGGTCCCATATTGTAGTTCTGCCTTCAGAGTTTTTGCCCTGTCATATTGATATATTTTCATTTGTTCTTCTAGGTGTTCTGTTTGTTTACTAAAATCCTGTCTAGATGTCTCTTCCCAGGTATATAAATTTTGTGGTTGAGTGTGTAATTTTAGACAGTGGAAACATTTTCCTCTTTCTGTATTTTTCCCATGTTTTTGGAACTATACTGTGAAATATTGTTTTGAATCCATCCACCATTCTCCTAAATCCTCATGTAAGTCACTCACTGACATCCCAGCCCAAATTAAAGATGTGATCCCTTCCTTTACCCGAGTATCTGCTAAGACAGAGGTGTTCAGTCTCCATCTCTTATTGTTCCTATGTGAGGAAGGGAGGGGTTGGAGAGATATTTGTAACAGTACATGATCTGAAAATTCAGATGGTACAGTCTGAAAAATGGGTTGGGGGAGTTTTTTGAGATGAAAATGTGGTCTAGTGTAGAGAATAGTTTTCCTTTCTTATATGTATACTTGGGGGCCTTGTGTTTGGTACTGTATGCACTCTGTAAGGTTTGCGTGGATGATGCATTTTTTTAAGGCACTCGAGTTGCAGTATGCTTTTTTCCCTTTCTAGGTGTCTCCCTTGGCGGGGAAGGTCACGAAGTCTCCCCCCCAAGACTAAATATGGTGATGTATAGAAATAGGGCTGGAGATGGTTTATAAGAGCAACTCTGTCTGCTTTTGTCTGGGCTCCATATACATTAATCTGCCTGTATGGCCTTTTTCCCAAATTCCATTAATAATAAGCAGTCGCCCTGGGATCAGATCAATAAGCTTTGTTTAGCGTAAAGGCAAATGAGCTAAAAACTACCTGCAGCACATCTGCTTTATCTGCGCCAAAGGACCAGTAGGGATGGACCCCACCGCCATTCTGCTTGAGAGGTCCTAAGCTGATTTAATGAAAACATTCAAGTTTCCTGCAATGAGCAAATGTTTAGTTCTTGATCTAGTAAGGATTGGAGCACAGTTTGTCTTTTAGCTGGGTTTAACGGACTATGGCAGCTTTGTGATCCAAGAACTAAATTATACTCTACCTTGCTTTAGTCAGAGCCCTTTTTTCCTTTTCTTTTTTTTTCTTCCCTTTATATTCTGTTAGCTCTGGTTTTCCCCCAGGTTTCTGAGAGGGACAAGGGTCTGGATCTGCTAGGTCCATATCTGAGCCTTCTTCTAAAGGTGCTAAGGCTGAAAAAGGGTTTTCTTCCTCTAAGTCTGGAGGTTCTGGTGGGGCCTTGGTGTTTCTAGTTGCTCTCCTTCTAGGGGGTGCAGGTTTCTGTGGTGGGAGGGTGGTTTTGCTGAGGGGGGGGTATGGGAATATTTTCTGCCGTTATGCTAGGATTATCCAAATAACAAACGGGAAATTATTCCACTGAAGTTGGTTCTTCCTTTCCCTGTTGATTTTCTTCTATGTCCTGTGGGTTTTGGGTGGGGGAGGTGTTCTATCAGGTTCAGATGACATTGATCTGGGGGTTTAGATTTTGTGTCTTGTGCCTGTTGGATGAGAAGTTCTGGGCTTATTACTGTGGCTTTATTTTTTGCTGCCCATGGGCACTCTGAAAACACATGTCCCGTTTCTTCACAAAGATCGCACTTAGTCAAGTTTGCACATTGCATATTGAAGTAATCCGCCTCTGCAAAATTGTCGCATCTTGACCTGTCACGTACACTTGAAAGGTGGGTGCGAGACCCACATTTGTAGCAAGCTTGGGGTTGTCCAGAGTAAAAACATAGCCCTCTATCCCTTCCCAGTATAAAATAATTTGGGATGTGTTCTATTTAATTTTCAGACTGCCTCAGTTTCACTTTGTATTTCCATCCCCCTGTCCAGAAAAGCTCAGAGTCTAGCAGGGCCTCAGGTGCACTTAAGACTTCGCATTTCTGCATCAGCCAGTACGTAATATCGTGCACATGGACCCCTTCATTACGAAACGTTATTGTTGCGTACCTGATTAGGGGTTTTGTGAGGGGTATCACTAGAAAGGGGGATCACAGAGGAGAAAATTTCACATGGTTGTACCTTTCCCAAAAGATTTCTAAGTCATCCGAAGATCTAAAACTCGCATCATAATTATCCTCCCCTGAAATATTTATGAATACGAATACCTCCTTTGGAGAAAAACGTAAGGGGACTTTTAACAGTTTTTTACCAATGAACTGCCTATCTGGCCTTATCTCAAGGCCCCCTTTGTACCTGATACGAACGGCATTTCTTTGGGGCGCTGCATCTTTTTTGGATCTAGCAAAAAGTTTGGATAATAAAGGCCTTAGCGGTGGGGGTGGCTCTTCGGGGTGTTCCCCTCTTGTTCTTCTTCTCGGTTCCTTTCTGGTTTCTTTGTGTCCTCCACGTTTTTGTTACTTAGTTCTAGAGGGAGTTGGACTAGTAAAGGTGTTGGTGCATCCCCATTATGATTTAAGTTTTGTGCCTGGTTTTCTGATTTCTCTTTTTGTAGTTCCTGAGTTTGTTTTTCTGTGTTGTTGGGCGCAGGTACCTGAGGGTCATTTGTTGGGCACCGTTCTGGGGATGTTCTGTGAAAAGGGAACCTGTGGAGACCACTCCAGATCCGGTAGCCATTGGCCACTGGGCATTTTTTTCCACCCTGCTTCTTTGAGTGCTTTCTCAGGAGACCATGTTGAAAAGGAGTCCAAACTTATGGGTTGTATGGTAAAAGCTTGTTGGATAGCATCTGATGCAGTGAGGCCTTGCCGAGCCCCTTCCCAAGTTGTACTTGTATTGTCAGTTTGTTTATTTGTTTTAACAGGTGACTGAATTGCTAAATTCCTATTTGCCAGGGTGAGAGCAGCTCGTTTATTCTTATTATCTTTTGTGCCCAATTTCTGTGTCTGGTTCCTGGCGGAAAAAACTGTTGCGGTTTCCTGTGAGTCTATTTTTGTTTGGAAAATAATTTGTTTGGCATTCTTTTCTGTCTTTTCTGGAGGTTTAGTGAGTCTTTCCTATTGGCCCCCACCATCCTTAAGCATCCCTTGATGTCCCAAAATTATGTTGCAAGGCATATTTTCCCTTCCGTTTATATTCTCAGCATGATTTTTTGTTTTGCTCATGTGTACTCTCATATTCTTCTGTTCCCTCGCCTGATCCTCCGGTAAAATGTCAGCATTTTCCTCCTGTGGCTTTAGGCACACACTCTCGGCATTTCTACTGCCGGCCACCACATTATCAGCAGTTTGTAATCTCAAGAAAGGAGTTTGCTTTACCTGGGGAGCTGTCAGCGGCGGTAGGCCGGTAACTCTGTTTGATGTTGCTGCATCATTACTTTCGCTGTCATGTGGGCCGTGCCCTGTGTCAGTTGGAGCTGTAGGTTTTACTTTAGCCAGTTTGGCTTTTATTTTCTCTGTATGCAGCTCGTGCCTGTGGTTTTCCTCATCCAGCTCTCTCAGCATTTTAAGTCATTTTTCCTCTTGTGATAGCGTTTCCTTTTGTATTATGTGGTGCATTTCAGGGTTGGGTTCAATGCTTAAGTCCTCAGTTGAGAGGAAAATATCCTCGTTCATGTCTTTTTCTCTAGCAGTGTCCATGCCTTTAATAAGCTCTTGAGCCGTTGTATTTTGAGGTCAGGGGTAGAGGCTCGATCCCCTGCCTCGGAGACATCCATCTCCTCCAACAGCTCAGGCGAAGTGGCTATCCTAGAACGGCCAGCAATTCCTCTACAGGTGAGCTGGGGAATTTTCCTGTAGTTCTGGCCAGATTTTTTCCATTTCACTAAAAATACTACCAACAGCTTAATCTGGTTCAATTTCAGTTGGTTACCATCTGTATCCCAGGATGAGGCTGAAAATTCTCTAGCCCTCCTTTCCCGGTTAATAAAAACTAAACAAATAAACGGGAACCGTGCGGGAGGGAAATGCTTTCCAGGCTCATGTTTTCTGGGACTTTCCAGGGTTAACCTCATATTGGCATGAAATTGAGATGCAACTTTATCCGATGTTTGCACAGTTGCCAGACTTGACTGCATCTCTGTTGCTCCTTCATGTACTCTCAAGGGGATTTAGGGCGAGGGATAGTTCATTACTAATGTTGGCGGCTTGTAAAGCTATCTCATGGCTGTGTTTAAGGAAGGGAACTCCCACCTTACAACAGTGGATTGATACAGTAAATAAGCTATACCATGTGGAGAAATAGGCTTACACTACCACTGTATCTGCAGTCGCTTCCCAGAGTATATGGAGATCTGGCAGCTGTGGATTATACATGTCATAAATCTGGATCCAGCATTCATCCCTTAAACACTGAAAAATACATATTGATAAGGACTGTAAATTTATGGCACACAAATGATCACACAATTTTGTATTTTTACATTTATTTTTTATTGTTAATGTTAATGCCAGTGTTAACAGCATCAAGAAAGATCATTTGTCAGAGGCATGTGGTCCAGCTGTGAATTAAACAACTGCCACGGGACTGCCTGTAGCTATGTAACACAGTTGATGTTTTTCATGTTTTGTGTGTGTGTGTACACCTCTGTAACAAAAAATTTAGAAAGAGTAATAAAATAAAATACAGCAAAAGAAAAAGAGTAGCAGGACCAGAGGCATCACGATGAAGCTGGGGGGGGGGGGGGTTAAGGGGTAGAGGGACTGCTTCACTGAAAAGGGTAGTAAATGCCTGAAATGGTGGTGGTGAAAACAGTGGAGGGCTTTATAGACATAGGGGTATATTACTAAATAGGCAGGGAGGAGGGAGAGTTGCCGGAGACCAGTTCGGGTCTGTGGAGACAGATTAGTCAGGGAACATTTGTGCAGGCTCTGGGGGGCAAAGCGGTCCTTTTCTACCAACAAATTCTATGTTTATATGTTAACTGTGCAGTGGAAAAAAATATTTTTTTTCCAGTTTCCACTAACCATGTTGGTGGGTAATTGCTAGACGCTTTGGTTAGTCTTTGTGCGGTGAACAGTGATGCAGTGTGGCTATTCTCAATGCGTCAGTTTAAGGCTGCTATACTTCTGCAGAGCTGGTAGTTAGCTCTTGCATCTTGCTTCCTGGACGCGGAACTGAAGAGCTGACAATTGTCTGAATGTTCTTGTCTGCTAGGTAGCTGATTTCACATTGCCATGTGAATTCTGAGGGTGCCAGCTAGCTATGTCTGTGCTTGTGCTCGAGTCCCTTTGAAAAATTGAGCTGATTTAGTGAGACCTGTCTGCTGGACATAGGAACAACCAGTCTAAATGCCACCCTCAAGAAAAAAAATAAAAAAAACTCTCCACTTAAAAAAAACACAGTATTAGTGGTTCAAAAATGCAAATTAGTATCTGACATGTTAATTAGCATAAGCTTAATTTGCAAATACTAGCAAATGAATCAAATCAAAAATGAAGCCTTTGGGACCTTTTTGGGTTCTAATTATTACTGAAACTGTCTCATCTCTCTGTATTCTCTATACTGATCTCTTCCCCATATCTTTTTTTTTTTAATTGATGTTTTGTACCCCTGTTTTTCGCCCATCCCAATCTCGGCGCCAGACTTGCGTGTGTGGAGGCTGCGTGCGTCATCGCTCGGACATCCTCGCCGTGTTGCCCTCCCACCTATGCTGTCACTGGACTGCCACCTGGCAGCGGCGGAGGAACTATTGGGGGGTGGGGGCACAACCTGCCCGGGAGAGGAGAGCTGCCATTAGGCAGCTTGATCCTACTCCATCCCGCTGTGCCGGCTGTCCAACGACTTGAGGTCGCTCCCAAACCCGTCACCAACGCCAGCGGCAGCATGCCCAGCGCCAACCTCAGCGCCACCAGGCCACTCTTCCCCATATCTGAACTCTTGCCCAAATCGCTGATAGTGTCCATTCCTAGCATGTCTACATTTCTTCTCTGCACTTCCCCAAACCAAATTGTATCTCGGAGACTTGCTTATGTTTGGGAGGGGACCCAAAGTCCCCTTCCTCCTTTTTGCCCTCTTTTTCTCCTCAGACTCTAGCTGATTGCCTCACCTCCGTGCTCACAGAATGCATCTCAGCAGCAGACAATTATTTCTTTATGTATTTTTTTATTGCACCTTGCCCTCCTTCCTGGCTGCCCACTCCTTCGGGTCTCCTTCGCCCTTACCAACTACCTGCCCGATTCCCACACTGGCTACCAACCCCACATTGCGACTCCCTCAGGTAACCTGGCATTTCCCTTCGCCAGACGGGTCCCCCTCCTCCAAGGGGAAAGGCACCGGGTAAGGGCTGGCCAGCGCACTTCATTATTGGCCCGGGGTGTCGCTGAGGTGTGCCGGTTGTGGGATCGGTGGCATCAAAGGACAGAGAGACTGTCATCCGGCCAGCCAGGAAGCGTTTCCAGGTTTTTGTGGAGAGTGACGTCCTGATGTCAAGGCATATGCTGACGCCTGTCACTCCCCCTGAGCACTGAACCCGGACGTCCCTGCCATGCTCCCATCCTCCGCCAGGGGCTAGCAGGCACCGGTGCGTGTCCCCACCTTCCCCCCGGAGAAGGAGAGCTGTTCCCGGGATGCTCCATCCGCCTCCCTGGCCAGCCCTCCAGCGACCCAAGTCCATTCCCGGGCAAGATGGCGGTCGCAGACAGAAATCAACAGCTCGCGGCAGGGCCAAAATCTCCGAACAATTATTAAAGACATCCCTCCTAATGTGAGACTGTTGAGAGGAATCTAAGGGAGGTTCCCACCTGATGTGGGACTTTGGAGGAGTGATGGAGAGAGGTTCCTATTAATGTGGGACAGTTGAAAGGTATGTGTGGGGTATCCCTCCTACCTTGGGAAAGTAGAGAGCGAGGACTGGAGTGCTTCTTCTTATGCGGGACAGTGTAGAGGTGTGTGAGGATCATTCCTCTTTATGCGAGAGACATCTCTGGTAATGTATGACAGTTAAAAGTTATGTGAGCGGTGTTCTTCCTAATTCGAGGGAGTCCATAAGTGACTTTGCTGAGGAATTGGAGGGGAAGGTGTGTCTCTTTGCGGGTGACACAAAAATCTGCAACAGGGTGAACACCCAGGAGGGGGCGGAGAGAATGCAAGGGGACCTGGGGAAATTAGAGGAATGGTCTAGGGAATGGCAGCTTGGTTTCAGTGCCAAAAAGTGCACCTAGTGAGGGGGAAACCAGGGGGCTGAGTATAACTTGGGGGGTACCTACTGTACAGTTACCAAGAAAGAGAGAGACCTTGGGGTGATCATATCTGATGATCTCAAGGTGGCGGGGCAGTACCACTGGGCAGTGGGCAGGGCGAGCCCGATGCTGGGGTGCATAGGGGAGCGGGATCTCTGGCAGGAGCAGGGAGGTGAATGTTGTCTCTGTATCACTCACATGAGACCTCACCTGGAGTATTGTGTCCAGTTCTGGAGGCTGCACCTCCACAAGTACATTGACAGGGTGGAAGCAGCCCAGAGTAGGGCTACTAGAATGGTGCATAGGTAGCACAAGAAATCATGTGGGGAGAGGGTGTGGGAGCACAACATGTACTTCCTGGAGTAGAGGAGAGTGAGACGGGACATGATTGACCCTATAAGTACAATGCAGGGGTGAACAAGCTACAGTAGGGGAGTCTCTTTCACAGGAGAAAGAGCACCAAAACATGGGGGCATGCTGTGAAGCTTGGGGAGGAGCTTTTTTTTTGGGGGGGGGTGGTTAAGAGGGATGTGAGGAAATATTTCTTCACAGAAAGGGTAGGGGTGCCAGGAACAGCCTGCCAGAAGGGGTCGTGGGGCGCAGACAGTGGGAAGCCTCAAGCATGCATGGGATAGGTACGTGGGTATAATAAGCAGAGGTGGGGGGGCAAATGTGATCAAATAGCATACAGGGTGTAGTGTCAGACAGGGAAAACAGGGCAGACTGGATGGGCCTAATGGTGCTTTTCTGCTGACACATTCAGTGTTTCCTAATATGGGACCCTTGAGAAGTATTGTATGTGAGGGGTGGCTCTCCTAATGTGGACCAGTTAAGTGGTATGCGAGGGGTGCTGTTCCCCCTTATGTAAGAGACATCTCTCATAATATGGGACAGTTGAGAGGTGTGTGACACAGTTGCAGTGTGTGAGGGACTTGTCTCCTAATTTGGGACATTTGACAAGTATGTGAGAGATGCATTTCCTTATGCGAGAGACATCTTTCATAATTTTGGAACCTTATGAGGTGTGTGAGGAGTGTCCTTCCTAATGTGAGACAGATGAGAGGTGTGGGAGACGTGTTTCTCCTTATGTGACACTGTTGTGCATTACAGTATGTGAGGGGCAGCTCTCCTAAGGTGGGACAGATGAGAGGTGTGGGAGACGTGTTCCTCCTTATGTGACACAGTTGAGCATTACAGTATGCGAGGAACAGCTCTCCTAATGACTAAAGACTTGAGAGCCCCAGGGGCTAAGCTTGAGGGTTCAGGACTAGGTCATGCAAAGGGGGCTGCGGGCAGCATTAAAGAACTGGAGGAACTGAGCGGGGAAGAGAGACAGTGGTCTGCGCTGGGCGGAATAGACTGGGGAGGGGTGAGGGGGTCGAGTGGAGGACGGTCCTGATCAATGCCAGGAGCATGGACAATAAAATGCCAGAGCTCCAGGCACTGCTAGTTGAGGGATCAGCAGACGTGGCGGCAATTACTGAGGCATGGGCCACCCAGAGGCATGATTGGGACCTAAATTTAGAGGGCTACACGATGTTTAGGAAGGATAGGGGGGTGGGAAGGGGGAGTGGTGTTGATAGTCAAATATGACGTAGTAGTTTGTGGAATCGAGGAGGCAGGAGGAGATATGGAGGCGATTTGGGTAACCCTGCAAACGAGGGGGTGGGTAAAAGATAAAAAATAGGGGTGGTGTACAGACCCCTGCAATGGAGGCAGAACTGGAGTATTATCTGGCTGAGAACATCAGGGGTCACTGTGGCCTCAGAAAGGGCAGGGTGGTGGTCATGGGCTACCTGAACATGCAGGGGGCAGACTGGGGCACTATGACATCTGCGGTGGCCAGGGAGCAGCGGTCGATGGATGTCTTCCAGGATGCCTTCCTAGTCCAGCATGTGATGGAGCCTTCTAGGGAGGACCGGATACTGGACATTGTCCTAGCAGACAATGACCAGATAAGAGGCCTGTAGGTGAACATCCCACTGGCAGGCAGTGACCATGCCACGGTCTGGTTTCTTCTGTACCTAGGGGGAGAAGAAATTCGCACAAACACAGTAGTAATAGATTTCGGGGGGGGGGGTGGACGTTGAGGGCATGGGAAGGATTCTTGGAGGGTGCTTGAACGAGATAAGGCCGGACATGGATGCTGGTAGCTTGTGGGAGACCATTAAGAAGGGGGTGCAGGAGGCTATGAGGGCATGCGCAAAGGTAAGGGGCAAGCAATGTAGGGCCAGAAAGCCATTTTGGTGGACCCTGGATGTGCAGGAGGCGGTGAGGGGAAAAAAAGGCTGCCTACGCCCGCTTAAAGTGCTCTGGGGGGTAAGGGAGAGGGGAGAGTATGAGTCCCTGGCTAGGAGGGTCACCAGGGTGGTAAGGGGGGGGCCAAGGCGAGAAAGGAGCTAAACCTGGCCAGGGATATCCGCATGGGGGGTAAGGGGTTCTGTAGATACACAGGGGAGAAAAGAAAAGTGAGGGCACAGATCAGCAGGATTAGGACTGGGGAGGGACGGGAACAAGCAGAGGTATTAAATGAGTACTTTGCCTTGGTCTTTACCGGGGGGAGGCAGGGATCCTTCCATCCCGACGGGAGGGAGGAGGGGGAGCCACTGAACCGGGAGGTCAGTTAGAGACTGAAGGACTGGAAGAGGTAGGGCTGGAGATGGCTTGAATCTAGAGAGGGAGGGTGGGTGCATGAGGGGTTGGGATGGGAGGGCGAAATCACAGTGGATAGGGTGAGAGAGGCCCTCGGGTCGCTAAAGACTGAGAAGGCGCCGGGGCCAAATGGGCTGCATCCAAGGGTGCTGAAGGAACTGGCGGATGTGCTGGCAGCTCCACTGGCCTCACTCTTCAGCATTTCTCTGATGACTGGGTGGGTGCCTCAAGATTGGCAGGTGGCTCATGTGGTGCCTATCCACAAAGGGGAGTCCAGAGAGGAGATGGGGAATTATAGGCCTGTTAGCCTAATGTCTGTGGTAGGCAAGGTTATGGAGGGTATTATCAAGGAGAGGCTTGGGGGCAGCTGGAAAGGTTGGGGCACCTGGATGACAGGCAGTATGGTTTCGTTCCAAGGAGGTTGTGCCAGACCAACCTGGTGGAGTTTTATAACTGGGTGACGGGTGCCCTGGACCAACATAGGCCAGTGGACGTCCTCTATCTGGATTTCAGTAAGGCGTTCGATTCGGTACCCCATAATGGCCTGCTAACAAAGCTGGGGGGATGGGAGTGGGGAGGCAGTTGCTCAGCTGGGTGGAAAATTGGCTTACGGGGCGAATACAGAGAATGGTGGTTGGAGGGATAGTCTCCCCCCCCCAGAAGGGTCATCAGTGGGGTCCCCCAGGGTTCGCTCCTGGGGCCACTCCTGTTCAATTCCCCTTGTCTCGGACATAGGGAGAGGTGTTAGGATTAGGCTGAGTATTTGCGGATGACTCAAAACTGGGAGCACTGGCGGATGGGGGGGGAGGGGAGAGAGGCCCTCCAGGGGGATCTGGATACCCTGGAGGGGTGGTCAAGGAAGTGGGGATTGAAGTTCAATGCAGGAAAATGTAGGGTGCTGCATCTGGGGGTCAGAAACCCAGGCCATGCATACACCCTGGGGGGGGTCACACTGCAAGCCACATCGGACGAACGGGACCTAGGGTTAGTGGTGGACAGCAAACTGAACGACACTGAGAATTGTCAAAGAACTGCAGCAAAAGCAAACAAGATACTGGGCTGCATAACCAGGGGGATTACCTCCAGGAGGGGGGAGGTGATCCTCCCTCTGTATAATGCCCTGGTTAGGCCACATCTTAAGTACAGTGTGGAATTCTGGAGACCCCACCTTAAGAAAGACATAGTGCTGCTGGAGAGGGTCCAGAGGAGGGCGACCAGGATGATTCAGGGCATGAAGGGGAGGCCATATGAGGAGAGACTGGAGGAACTCGAACTGTCGCATTGGGAGAGAGGAGGGCAGGGGACATGATAGAGGTCTTCGATATGTAAAGGGGATAAATAAGAAGCGGGCAAGGAAATGTTCAGGCTTTGGGGGGGGGGGACTACCAGGGGGCACGAGTGGAAACTGGAGGAGGGGGAGTACAGAGGGGAGTGCAGGAGACACTTCTTTACTGAGAGGGTAGTGGAACCATGGAACGCACTGCCCAGGAGTCTGGTGGAAGAGAACACAGTGGAGGGATTCAAGAAGGGTTGGAGGCAGGTACAGAGGGATACTGAAGCCGGGGAAGACCACCTCTGGGGCTGGGGGTGGTGGTGGAGCGAGCTCCCAGTAGGGGGCTGGCTTCCGAGCAGACACGATAGACCATGGAGCCTACTATGATACTACGATAATGTGGGACAGATGAGAGGTGTGGGAGACATGTTTCTCCTTATGTGGCGCAGTCGAGCATTACAGTATGTGAGGGACATCTCTCCTAATGTTGGACAGTTGAGAATATGATTGCTTGAAATCTGACTGACAAATCAGACACTTTGGATTTCAGGCATTTTTTGGGGGGCAGGGATTCAGACTTTTTAGGTATTGAAGGCCAAAAAATCCAAATTCCAAAAATCACTCAGATTCAGAATCATCCTACAGTGATACCACTAGTGAAATTACACTCCCCCCCCCAGGTAAACAGCCTGCCTCCTTGAAATTAACTTCCTGATTCCCTTACTTTCTGCGCTGTGCTGCTCTACTTCGAGGACAGAACCTCCTGCATCCGCTCCCCGTGTGGTGGGTCCACTCTGCCAAGTGCCAGTTGACCTTTCTGGTGATGGTCACCTCACTGGACCATCCAACACCAGTCAATTAAAGTCGAGTTCCAGTCCAGAGTACTCTGTCCTGCCACCTACCCCTCCTCCCGCCACACTGGCCAGATGCATTGCTGGTCCCCCAAGTCCACCACTTACTGGTCGAATGCAGCGCTGTGGTGGTCCCCCAAGTCCACACACTGGCCAAACGCATTGATGGTCCCACAAGCCCAGGTAAATTGGCTGACTGTCTCTCTACCTTTAAGCTTCTCCTCCGCCTGACCTTAAAGGGGAACAGTTTACATTAAGAGCCTCATACCCAAGTGTGAAGCTGGTCCCTACTTGCACTTTGTAGGCAAAAACCTTTTTTTCTTTTTATTTTGTGTTTACTGCAGTATAGCAAATTGTATTATGCTAATTCTATTGACTTCCAAGCTGACATTTTTAACCAGAAATCCCAGAATCCCCTGTAGCTGACATCAGAGCAGGGCTGCAGCAGTGGGAGATTCAGTAGCCTGCAGTGCATGTTAAGATGTGTGCCAGTCCCTCTGTTCTACAGGGGCTAAGTACAGTCCTCCGTGATCATATTTTATCCGTGGGAGGACAGTAGGACCAGCAGACAAAAGATCAGCGGTCATAAAAACTCTAACATGCACTGTAAGCTATAGAATCCTCCACTGCTGTACCCTGCTCTGATGTCAGCTGCAGGGGATTCTGGGATTTCTGGTTAAGAAAATGCAGCTTGTAGTCAGCAGAATTAGCCTGATACGTAGAAATATAGACTTTGACGGCAGATAAGGACCGCTTGGCCCACCTAGTCTGCCCATTTCCCTACCTACTGGATAATCTGCAGATCCAGTTAACCAACAGCATATTTCCTCCTACCCCCCTCCCCCACCTAGAATTGCCTTATGTCTGTCCCATGCATTCTTGAATTCCCCCACTGTTTTTGACTTCACGACCTCCTCAGGAAGGCTGTTCCATGCATCCACAACCCTCTCCATGAAAAAATACTTCCTCACATTACCTCTGAGCCATCCCTCTTGTATCTTCAAATTGTGCCCCCTTGTTCTTGCACATCTTTTTCTGAAAGATGTTACCCTCTTGGACTTTGTTGAGTCCCTTGAGGCACTTGAAAGTTTCTATCATGTCCCCTCTTTTCCTCAAGGGTATACATATTAAGCTCCTCTAGTCTGTCTTCGTGTGTCTTCTGGTGCAGACCCTGCACCATTTTGATTGCCCTCCTCTGGGCAGCCTCCACCCTGTCTATGTCTATACCGTGCAAAAACTTTTTTTTTTTTTTTACTTACTGTTTACTGCAGTATAGTCTAAAAAAAGCTTTTTGCACACGAAGTGCAAACTGGGACCAGCCCCACACTTGGGTATGAGGCTGTTAGTGCTGTTACCCATTATGAACAGATTCCATCCCTATCCAAACTGAAGTCTGTTGCGTCTGCCGAGTCTGCTGAGAAAGTGAGAACAAGTGGATTATCAGCATCCAAATTCCATTTTTTTTTTTACTGCAGACAAGTGGAGACTTTACCTAAAGTTTGGTGCCAGTAGACTACCCCGAATGTACCCAGCAGACACGGGGATTTACCAAAAAAAAAAAAAAAGACTGTTGCACACTCCACTGCTGAGATTTAATCTTTTATTTAAAAAAGATCACATATCCATGAACCACCCCTATGTAGCGGCTTCAGATAAAGCTTCCTTAGGAGGCCCACTGAGGAAGTTTTGTCTGAAGGCGGTAGTCAAGGGTGTTTCATCAGAGAGTGATCTTTTTCAAATAAAAGATTAAACCTCAGCAGCAGAATGCGTGCCAGTCTTTTGTTATATCTTTTTAAACAGCTTGCAAGTTCAGCTGACAGTGGCACCTTTGGAAGCAGTTGGTGTTCGCAGCCTTGTCCTTGCACTGACATGAGCAGAATCACAGGTGCCATTTTAATGCTGCTGTAGTAGTTGGTTCAGGAACTGGGGAAGTAGACAGGGGGATGAATTCAGGTGGGAATGGTACTTGTTGTCAGTCAGACCGGGTCAGAGTGATGTGAGGGGTTGGCTCCAGTGGCAGTGTGGTGCAGCGTCTTGGCTGCCATGATGGGTCTGGGAGGGTCCAGGGTGAAGCAACTTTTAGGAGCACCGTTCCTGTGTCCCCTGATGCTGACATGCAGGCATGCTTAGCACGCTGCTGTATATTTGTTGTGCTGGTCTGGAGTAAACAACACATCTGTCAACGTCCGCTGCCCAAGCCGAAGAGGGAATGGGGATTAGGGAAGGGGAGCATTGTGTACCTAGGCATGGAGAGAACAGGGGACCATTACCGCCTTCCGCAGCATACAGCGTACCAACATCAGCAGCGATCACAGCCTCGGAGACTTAAGGTAAAGGGGTAAGAGCAGTGAAAGGGGGGGTGGCAGTTACAGCAGGCGAAAGGGAGGGTAAGCAGGCCAGGGTGCGGGCTGTGGGGACATCAGGATCTGGGCCCTGGCCTACTTTGATTTTGTAATGATTTGTTTGGGGGCGGGGGGCGCGTGCAGTAGTTGTACTGGGGTTGTTTGTTTGCAGGTGCTACAATTCGGATTGCGGAATTGGATATTCTGATTCCACTCCAGTAACTTACTTGGAATTGGAATCTCTGTAAATCCACAGCAATGTAGACAGAGTAGACTCCAGAGAATCACCCCTAGTTAAGAGGTATCCAAGTGTCATTCATTCTGATGTGGAACCGCTGGGGAGGTACAGTATGTGAGGGATGTCCCTTGTAATGTGGAACAGTTGAGAGGTATGTGAGGGATGATCCCCATAATGTGGGATGGTTGAGCGGTATGTGAAGGATGATCCTTGTAATCTGGGATGGTTGCACGGTGTGTGAAGGATGATCCTTGTAATGTGGGATGGTGAGCGGTATGTGAAGGATGATCCTTGTAATGTGGGATGGTTGAGCGGTATGTGAAGGATGATCCTTGTAATATGGGATGGTTGAGTGGTATCTAGAGTGTTGTCCTTCGGCATCCAGTCTCGAGTCTCCCTGCTAATCCTCGGGGCTGACTGCAGTTTCTTCTCCCTGCTAAAGATGTTGCCGGACTGCAATCTGAAGCTTTTTTTTTTTTTCCAAATTTAATGTGCTTTATTCAATCACACAAGAAGATACAAATGAGACAACAACAGCGTAGGAGCTTAATGCTTTTAAAATATAACTAAAAATACATATCGTCCTGCTCCTATTTTCTTTTTTTTAACTTTGTAGTTATTGTTTTAAAAATTCAAACTTACAGTTCGAAATTCCAAGCAATCAGATGTCATACATGAATTAAATCCCCATGAAGGTGCCACTCCTCTTAATATACACTTATCAACTATCTATTGCTTTTTGATACATCTTTGAGGGGTAGTAACATATCAGTTGTAAACCAGTGATAATTATAACAAACTGTTAGTAAGTCCATGAGATGTATGGTGAAAAGAGACATCATAGTCCATATAGTGTCTAGTAATGCCCTATCTGTGATAAGGCTAAACAGTACCATGCTTAACTGGAGTATGTGCATTTAATGCACTTCCTAAGAAATTCAGTAGAGACTACTTACTGCTACATTAGGAGAAAGGAAATTTATGCATCATTTATAGCATTTTTGTACCTTGCACGAGAGATCCTCTATTGGGAGGTATACAACATTAAAGAATGATTATTTAAATATTACAAACATTATCTGGAAACCAACAGATCAAATAACCGTATGTTAACATTCAAAATGGCCCGGTTAAATTTTCTACTTTATTTCAGCCTCAATCGAGACAGAGGAAATGGCTGGGGCCTTACCTTGTTAAAGTGGAAAAAAGAAACCCCATGGTACAATCAGCAACCTTACCCCAACCGAGTTACAGCCTTCCCTAACAAAGAGGTGAAATACTGCAGTCGGATCCCCATAATAAGTCTCAGGTTTCTTCGTCGTCCTCAGACGCATTATCGCCTCCATCTTCCTCTCGGGGCCTTGGATCAGTGTGTTTGCGACTCCATTTCAGGGCTTCCTCGGGATCATTAAACAGTCCTGCTCCTATTTTCTTACTAAGTAAAAAAAAAAAAAAAAACACCCTAAGAAAAGACAGGAGACAATAAAGAAACATATATTGCAAAAAAGCAAACAAACCCTCCTACCCACCCCTCCCCCAATACCTACACTAATGGTAATGTCAACATATATTGGCACACATCAGTAAAAAAATGTTGTTGTCGACACTAAATGGCCAAATCATGAACTAAAGAATGAGCAACATATATGATAAGTTAAAGGGTAAGCTGAGTATATAGAGGAGCCCACACTCTATGATAACAGTTTGACTTCTTTGAAAGACTAGCCAGGAGATTTTCGGCTTGTAGAGCAAAGAGCACTTCATGTAGCCATTCTGTGAACGTGGGGGTGGATTGATCTAACCAATGACGTAGTAACACCTTTTTGGCGCACAGGGAGATTATAGCCATATGGTTGCATTGGTTACCAATCAGGAGATCACCATACTCCCCTAGTATGCAGATTTCGGGCTGAAAAGCATGCCATCTGAAACTTACTGGATTCCTAGACATGTCCTTTTTTGATAGTAAAAAAGTGTAAATTTATTGCGTCGTTTTCACAAGCATCAGCCACCCTTTTTAAACCATTCATGTTTTACATATTTGCTCTTGATTGTGGAAAATATCAACATTCCAGTTTAATTTACACTTCTTTTAGGGCACAGTGAAATGTTGAGTTTGGCCCTTGATCTTTCACATCAGTTTGTGTTCACCTTGCTTTCTCTTCTGGCCTCTTTCTGGCCCTGCCTTTGTTAGGCCTCTCTCTTGTCTGTCTGTCTGTCACTGTCACCACTGTTTTTTTCCCCGTTACTTACTCTGCCATGTTACCCACTGTTTCTCACTACAAGAATCCGAACAGCCCAATCGAACATGCGCATCATCACTCCAAGGGACATGGGTTCCCGAAACTTAGAATCTTTTTTATACTCTTTCTCGCTGCTGGTCTTGAGCCTGGCAGCACTGCCGTGGTAGATCTTTAGTTTCCACTGAAGAGAGTGGTCGCCCGGGATGTGCTTCAAGTTAATTCGATGGCTGAGTCCTAAACATTTGTTGTTTATATAAAGTTGAAAGTTTATTTAACGTATTCACACTTGCTACCTGCGACAAGATGAAACCGTCTGAGAGTTTTAAGGCACTTTTACACAGAGACCTATTTATTTATTTATTTAGTTGTTTAATCAGGAGTAACACACTAAGCTGAAAGCTTATTTTACAGGAGCGACCTGGGAGCACAGGGAAGTTAAGTGACTTGCTCAGGCTCGCACAGTATTCAAGTGGAAGCTGTGGGATTCAAACTCAGGTCTGGTCTACTGGATGTCACCAGATTTGCAGCTCAGAGCCTTAAACCACTGTGCTATACTGCCTCCCCTTGAGCGTTGTGGTTTTAAGTTGCTTGCTCCGCTCAGTCTGCGTTGCCATACAGTTACATTTATACATCACTTCGGGGCTGGGCATCGGTCTTGGGGCTCTTCCGGCATTTTCAATAGTTTTTCCACCCCCGAGGCTTGTGTACGCCTCTCGAACTCGAGCATAAGCTGCATTTTGTTATTGTTTGAGGAATGCTGCCCCTTTTAAACTGTACAAACTGTATAGTGATGAAAACCGAGGGCTGATACTTACAAAAACTAGGCCAGAAAAGCCGATCCGTGATACTGGGCATGCTGCGGGAGGGGGAACAACATGACATAGCAATGGCTACGGGCAGTCAGACAGGTTCACTGAGTTATCTAAATGACAACAAACCATTGAAATACTGAATGCACTACCTATCACTGCTGTCCTTTCAGTAATGGCTGCCTTTCCCTGCTCATTTCTGAACAACATAACCAGTTAGTGGTCTGCCCACTGATCCTGCCTGCTGCCTCCTAACAAGTGTGCGTTTACCAGCAGTTAGTGCATGGTCAGCTGATTGTGTTTCACCAGTTGAGCTTGTCTTTGTTCCTACCCCATGTTACAAGTCATCTTCTCTACTGTTCCCAAGATGACAGGGGGTTTCAGTTGTCCTAGCTCTTAAACACGTCACCAAAAAATCAAGTACTCACCTCTCCAGTTGGGAAACATTGCAAGCTTCCACAGTGGTAGTGTTTCAGGGGATTGTTTCCTGGTTTCTCTAGATCACCATGAGGCGTATTGATATTTTTACATTCATCAATCCCCTCGTCATTTTTCTCCATTTGTCTGTGTTCACCATTTTTTACATGGCGTGATTGTTCCTTGCACCGAGGGTACTTTCAAAGTTCACATCAGTGCTGTGGCCCACCTCAGAGAGAAGAGCATGCATGTTCTTTACTGTCTGGATGACTGGCTTATTAGGGCTCAGTCTTGGACTGCAGCACAGGGTGCAGTGTTGGTACTCACCAGAGATTTGTAGTACCACAGGTAAAAATCGACCACAACAAGTGTGCTCTTGTTGTATAAACCTGCAGTAATTGCAAGGACAGTCTTGTGTGTGCTGGACCTGATGACAGCAAGTAGCAACGTGGAGCAGTTTGCAAGATGCTGCTGTACTCTCCCTTCAGCTGCACTCACTGTGGGATCCTTGGATGAAATCTCAGTCTAATGACTCTCTAACATCCTTGTTGAGCTCACCCCTCAAATGGTGGCCAGTGCAGATGAACCTGACTCTGGGAGTGTATATTGGGAATGTCAACAGCTCACCCTCATGATGACCGCTAGCCCGTTGGGTTGGGGAGCGACGCTAGGTATGGCAACAGCTCTAGGAGCATAGAGCCTAATGGAAAAGATACTCCCCATTGCTGCTTTCTCAAGATGAGAACAGTATTCAGGATGCTGCTCGCATTCAGAGGCAGATGGAGAAGTTAGTATAAAATGCAGGATGATATGAACATACGAAAATGCCAGCAGAAACGGGCCTCACGGTCTGTAGAGTCCGCTCAATTGTGCAGCTAGCCCCTCAACTTGCAGCTGTCCCATCCTTTCCTCCCCTCCTCACAGTCATGCCCCCCCACTCTGTCCCATCCCCTCTTGAAACAGTCCACCGTCCTACAGGAAACCACCTCCTCAGGTAGAGTGTTCCACTTGTCTGATGTTGATGCTGGTGGAGGTGTACAAGCTACTTTGCTGGGTGGAGATGAACCTGCTCTCACCTGCCAAGCCAATTGTCTTAAGTCAGCATAAGATCCCACACGGGGATGGCATCACACCTAGCAAGTGCTCCCTTGGTTTGCAGATATTGGGAAACACAGATTCAGGATCTCATGGCCTACAGGCCCAATGCAAAGATGCACAGGTACTTCACCAGATACCAGGAATGCTGGTTGTGGGGACTTGACTGTCTCTGCCTGTCATGGCTGGTTTGCCCGCCTGTACAAAGTCTCACCACAGCCTATGATGACATCAGTTCTCAGACAGCTGCAAAGGGAACTGTATACACTGCTTTTTGTTGTGCCCCAGTGGCCTCCAGGAGCATTATTTTTTGTGCTGACACACCTGGCAGTGGGTGAGCCACTCCCTCTGCCAACCAGGCCAGACCACCTTCACCAGGGGCCAATTCTTCATTCAGAGCATCAGAGGTTATTTACTCTCAGTCTGGCTCCTGAGCACAGAAGATTTGTGATGGCAGAATACTCATCGAAGAGTTATCCACACCTTGGTGTAATCCTAACAGGTGTGTACGATTATGACCTGTAGAGGAGTCTGCTAAAACTTTTGCTCATGGTGCAACTATTTTCAGATCAAGCCTGTGCCACCTCTTGGTCGGTCCAGTGTCTTGGAATTTATGCAGCTGGTTTTAGGTAAAGGGCTGTAAGTTAGCTCCTTCATAGTGCAGCTTGCAGTCCTCTTGGCTGTTGGTGGTAAATTTGGGATTGCATTTCAGGGGATCCCATCCAGATGGTGTCCACACCAAACCTGACTGAACTCAATTCAAGCAAGGGCCCTTCTCTCACGGGAAAGGGTCCAGACACTGATTCAGTATGCAGCCTCCTTTCACATCGGGACAGGGAGGACCACACAAGATTTTCTGACCGTTTCATCTCATGTCACTCACAACCTCTGTGGTACCATGTTCATGGCATCACATGAGAGGAGTTCAGTGGTACCTGAAAGAATTCCGGTCCCAGCTGCCCTGATACTAATACAAAACAGGCAGCTACGCTCTCTCCAGTGGTGGCAGCAGGGTCAGCACCTCAGAAAAGGAGTTCCTTTTTTTACCAACCCTGCACAATTAAATCTGACCACAGATCATGCTCTCCTACAATGGGTAGGACATATTTCACCACACAGTAAAGGGAGTATGACGCGCAGCAGAAAGGCAGGATTATATCAATCTGCTGGAGCATAAGGTAGTTTTCTGTCCCTAAAATCCTTCTCAGCATTGCTCAAGAACCAAGTTCTACAGATAAGAATGAACAGTAGCACAACAGTGGATTACGTTAACAAGGAAAGTGGTGCAGGATCCTCCGAACCGTACAAGGAAGCACTAAGAATTTGGGATCTGGCTTATACTTTTAGAGTACCGTACATATCTCTGCAGTCCGTGTGGCAGGGAAGGAAAAGCCCTGTGTCTAGGGACAGTCCCCACAATGTGCTTACAGCATATATTGGAGAAACCGGTTCCTTTATGCTTTCCCATCATAGAAACATAGACTTTGTTGGCAGAGAAGGTCTGCTTGGCCCACAAAGTCTGCACAGCTGTTTCCTGCCTATGCTGCCTCCCCAGACCCAATTTCGTCTAGGGGGACCCTTCCACCTCACTGCCTCATTTCTGTACACATAGGTTTATCCCATGCATTCTTGAAGCCCTCCACTGTTGTAGCCTCCGCCACTTCCACATGCAGTCATTGTTCCAGGCATCTACCACGTTTTCAGAGGAGAAATATTTCTCATATCTCTGTCAAACTCCCCCCCACATCCAGCTTCATTCCATGCCCTTGGATCTGGTGCTCATTCTCATTTGAAAGAGACTTCCCCCAGCACCCTGTTTACCTATGTGAGGTACTTGTAGGTCTCAGTCATGTCACTTCTCCCTATCCCTCAGGTTCTTCTCACCATTTTAGTTGCCCTCTTCTGGTCCTTCTCCGCCCTGTCTGTATCCTTTCGGAGGTGTGTTCTCCAAAACTGGGCACAGTACTCCAGGTGGAGTAGCACCAGCAAGCAATACAGCAGCACCACCACCACCTCCCTCCTCCTGCTGGAAATGACCCTCCCTATGCACCCCACTAATCCTACCTACTGCCTTGTCACATCTCACTGCCACGTTGAGGTCCTCGGATATAACCCCAAGGTCCCTTTCCTATTGACTGTCAGTACCAACCCTCCCCCATCTTGTACTGAGCACTGGGTTTCCTAAGCCCTAGGTGCATGATTTTGCACTTTTTGGCATTGAATCCCCAACTTCCATGATTTCGAGTACTCTTCAAGTTTCCCAAGCTCCCTGTGCATTTTCTACACCCACTCCTGAGTGTTGACCTGATTGCAAGTTTTTGTTGTTATCCGCAAAAACATACCTTCCATTCCAGTTCTTCTGCAATGGCCCCATGAAGACATTGAAGAGGACTGTCCCAGAACTGGGCCATGTCGTAATTCCCCGATGATCACGCTCTTTATCTTTAGAGTGAGTGCTGTTAACCACCACCTTTCCATCTCCTGTCCATTAGCCATTTTTCCTTAATATAGAAAGTTCTTCTAAAAATGAGAGTGGAACAGGTAACCATAATTCTGGTAGCATCAAACCATCCCAGACAGCTGTGGTACTTATTATTATTCTAGATGTCCAAAAGGACTTACAGTCTGCCTCTGTGTCGAACTTCTGACAATCTCAAAAGGCCAAATGAACTATCCAAACTTGGAGTCCCTTCACCTGTAGGTATAGTTCCTGAAGGAGTAGAGTCTTCAGAACTGAATCTCTCTACCCAGGTTTTACACAGGTCCTTAAAGGAAAGCTGTCATAAACTCTTGTGCCAATCACTAGGGCTGCAGAAATGCCCGATTAGCACAATCTTTGTGTTTTTTTAATTTTGCAGCTAACATATGGTATGCAATTGTAATCTTGTCTTGCCTTGATGGAGGTTGCTAGGGCTGTCCTGGAAGCACCATTCTGACAGTGCTGCCGCACCGGAAGATGGAGCTTGACCTTGTGGGCTAGTTGGTGAGCTTGATTATCTTTCTGTTGTGTGCCGGAACACTGCTTCGTGATGATCGGGGCATGTTTTCACGAAGCAAAAAGAAACGTTGTGCTTGGAAGTATTCTTTGAGCTCTAGTTTTAGAAACAAACCCAGTCGGAAATGGAACGGTCTAACCAATTTAATTCTGTTACTGAAAGTTGCAGCTCAGTCCGACTTTTGATTTGTCTGAAGCTGAGAGCCTTGCAACACTGCAAAGAACAAACTGTAACTTCATTTAGGAGCTGGAAACTTGGTAAGGCATAATATTGTAAAACAGGGGAGCTATGCTTTCTACAAAGAGTTTCTTTTTTTCTCCTTATTGGCATTAAGCAGAGAATTGCAGGATTCCATTAAAAGTGTGGTAATTTTATAACCAGAGGGAGTGAGATACAACTGAATTTGCTTGATTGTTGGGGTTGAGACCTAGGATTTAGAGGGATATTTTTGCAACATTTTAAAAGTGTCCTGCTGGCTGAGTAGTTAAGTTTATATCCCTGGTTTCACTGAAAGATTTTGTGTATTGGAATCAGACAGCAGCCTGCCTACATTGAAAGGCCTGCTTACATCACAGGTGTCACTAGTCAATCAGTTGGCTTAATTCTTAAGATTTTCAGTGCAGGAAGAGTGTAAAGCACAGCTGACTTATTTTGGGGCTGACCGCTTTCAGAGCACAAACCACCAGGCTGTTTTGGGGCTGGGGAGGGTTACCTGTGTCTGAGTTGGATGTCTGGATTTTTCTCTGTTTGATTAGCAGGGTATTTTCTCTGTCAAATTGTTGTGTAGGGCATCTTGCTGACAGGAAGGCACTCATCGCAGTGCTGGGTCAGAGCTTTTAGCTGATTGTTTTGCGAGGGCACAGTTTAGGCCCAACCCCTTCCCACCCTCACCCCACCCACCCCTGGAAATAGTTCCTTTATACCTGGGGTTCTGACATCATTTCCTCAAGAGTGCAAGGTGCATATCACTGTCATATCCTCTCTAGCACACTGCACTGACAATATAAGCATACACATTGTATAATGTATATATTTCTATATAACAAACCAATCACACACACACACACACAGAAAAAAGTAGATAAACATGTGGGGAGTAGTACAATGTAATGGCTGTGGGGCAGCAGTCTTCCAGGAGTCTTTCTGGAGGCTGAGATGCTGCCCTATTTGCAGACAACTCTCTGCCCTGAGGGAAGAAGTTGCCCATCTTCAGGCCATGCTGGACAGTAGTAAGGGAACCCTTCCCCAGGCCACACTGGATGGTAGGAAGGGAACCTCCCCCATCCAGGGAGCACCAGAGCCACCACCACAACCTCATAGGTTGCGAAGAAAACACAGCAGTTGGACCACAGTGGGCTCAGGAAGGGTGAGGATGGTGGAACAGAGGCACACCCAGTCAGTTGTTCCACTCCACAATCCATACACCATTCTGGGGGAGCATAGCTCCCCTATGGATGCACCCACAGAGGAGACTAAGGAAGCTGAGGACAGCTGTCACAAGGGAGGCCCACAGGAAGGAGACAGAGGACACCACAAGGAAAGGAAGCAGCTCCTGGTGGGGGACTCAATTATTAGGGGGATAGAACTGGGGGGAGCAGGGAAAATTGAAGTAAGGTGCCTGCCTGGTGCCATGGCTTGGAGGGACAGGGAGCGCATCCTCAGGATCACGGGAACAGCTGCACGGGAGTCTGAGCTGGACATCATGGTCCACCTAGGGACAAATGACTTGGCTCATCATGAGATTAGAGCAGTGCAGAAGGACTTTGTAGAATTGGGGAGTGGCCTAAGACAAGTAGCACACACAGTATCCTTCTCAGAGGTGCTGCCTGTCAACGGCATGAGTGAGGCCTAAGACAAGTAGCACACACAGTATCCTTCTCAGAGGTGCTGCCTGTCAATGGCATGAGTGAGGCGGGGTACTTTGCACCATGCAGTTTAATGAATGGTTGAAAAATGGTGGAGCACAGGGTTTGGCTTCATTGGGGACTGGGGTTCCACCTGAGGGACACCAGCCTATACTGGCAGGATGGTCTGCATCTGTCCAGGAAGGAACAAGTCTTTTGAGCAGTCGGTTTAAATGCTTCATTGGCAAGCTTTTAAACTAGTCAAGGGGAGGCACTGATAAGCAGCAGGAAAATCCGGCCTCTCCCTACAAAACAGGGTACTAAATGAGAAAAAGACCGAGGTAGAAAGGTCAGTGGGGGATGCTGCAACAGAAGGTAAAGCCATCAAAAAATGGAGAGCAATGAGTACCAATGCCCATAGTCTGAGTAACAAGCTTCCTGAATTAGTGGCCTTGATGGAGGAGGAACATCTGGATATCGTGGCAGTCACAGAAACATGGTACACACAAAAACATGACTGGGATGTAAACATACCAGGATACACTATCTACAGGAGGGACAGGGAGGGTAAAAGAGGAGGAGGAGGAGTAGCTCTTTACATAAGGGAAGGAATCAAAGCAACAGAACAAAAGGGTAAACAGGGAGGAGGAGAAGCACTGTGGGTAAATTTGGAGACCGGCAATGGCACCACAATACGCACAGGGGTTATATACAGACCCCCTTCTCAGGGGGAGGAAATGGACAAGGAAATGATAGAAAGTATACTTAGAATGGCAGAAAAAGGGGAGATATTGCTGATGGGTGATCTGAATATGCCAGATGTTAACTGGAGTGCAGTTGCAGCAGCCACTTCTAAGAGTGGGGTTATTCTAGATGCCCTACAGGGGGCATGCCTTAGACAACTAGTATTGGAGCCCACTCGAGAGGGAGCAATCTTAGACCTGGTTCTCTCAAGTGGAGATGAAGAGGATCACAGATGTAGAATGGGTAGCCATCTGGGAACTAGCGACCATCGAACAGTATGGTTCTACAATAAACACAGCAATAGAGTCAAGCCATACAAAGACAAAGGTACTGGATTTTAGGAGGGCTGACTTTGTCAAAATGGGTGAGTGCCTAAGGAATGCACTAGCAAATGGGCAGGAAGGAGGGTGGAAGAACAATGGGAATAATAAAACTGCCATCACAGAGGTATCAAGCCTTTGTGTAAAGCAAATAAAGCGAACGAGGTAAGAAACCACTATGGTTCTCAAAGGAAGTGGCAGTGAAGTTCAAGAGAAAAGAAAGCATTCAGGAAGTACAAGGAATCACAGAAGGAACAGGACAGAGAACTATATCAGTTAAAGCAAAAGGAAGCTGGGAAGGCAGTCAGAACAGCAAAGGCCCAAACTGAGGAAAAGATAGCCAACTCAGTTAAGAAGGGGGATAAAACCTTTTATAGGTACATCAGGGAGCGAAGGAAGACCAAGGGAGGGATAGTGAGGCTTAATAAAGGGAGGGAGGGTGGGCAGAGGGTGAATGTGAAAAGGCAGAGATACTAAACAAATGTTTTTGCTCAGTATTTACAAAGGAAGAGGGGGAGGTACCTAAAACAAACAGTAGAAACACTCTGGATACAGAAGTTGATACCAGCCCATTTACAGAAGAAAGGGTTCTGAAAGAACTCTTAAAACTGAAGGTGGACAAAGCAATGGGGCCTGATGGGATTCATCCCAGAATTCTAAAAGAACTAAGGGTAGAACTAGTGACACCACTGACTACCCTCTTTAACAAATCATGGGACGATGGGGTGGTACCTGAGGACTGGAGGAGGGCAGATGTGATTCCCCTTCACAAAAGTGGGAGCAAGGCAGAAGCAGGAAACTACAGACCTGTTAGTTTAACCTCAGTGGTAGGGAAAATGATGGCATCACTTCTGAAGGAAAGAATTGTTAAATATCTAGAGGCCAGAGGGGCACAGGACCCAAGGCAGCATGGATTCACAGCGGGAAGGTCATGCCAGACAAATCTGATAGATTTCTTTGACTGGGTAACCAAAGTAGTTGATCAGGGAGGGGCTGTGGACATGGCCTACCTAGACTTTAGCAAGGCATTTGACCAGTCCCACACAAAAGATTAATATACAAGTTAGCCAGCCTGGGAGTGGGTCCCAAGATGACAGCCTGGGTAAAGAATTGGCTGGAGAATAGGACACAGAGAGTAATGTAAATGGAGTCCACTCTGAAAAAAGGGGTTAGTAGTGGGTACCGCAGGGTTCAGTATTAGGACCAGTCCTCTTCAATGTCTTTATAAGTGACATTGCAGAGGGACTGGAAGGAAAAGTATGTCTCTTTGCAGATGACACAAAGATCTGCAACAGAGTTGATGCACAGGGTGGAGTGGAAAGGATGAGAAGGGACTTGGCAAGGTTAGAGGAATGGTCAAATGTATGGCGGCTTAGTTTCAGTGCTAAGAAGTGCAAGGTAATGCACCTGGGAAACAAAAACCCAGGGGAAGAGTACACAATGGGGGGTGAGATACTAACAACAACAAAAATGGAAAGGGACCTGGGGTAGTCATATCAGATGACCTAAAGGTGGGCAAGCAATGTGAGAGGGGCAGCAAGGAGGGCTGGGGGATACTGGGATGCACAGGGAGAGCATCACCAGTAGAAAACAGGAAGTTATTATCCCTCTGTACAGACAGCTAGTGAGACCCCATCTGGAGTACTGCATGCAGTTCTGGAGACCCAGTCTCTGCAAAGACATAGACAGGATGGAAGCTGTCCAGAGGAGGGCACTAAAATGGTGCAGGGTCTGCACGGAAGACATATGAAGAGAGACTTAAGGAGCTTAATATGTAGCCTCGAGGAAAGGAGGAGAGGGGGACATGATAGAAACTTTCAAGTACCTCAAGGGAATCAACAAAGTCCAAGAGGGTAGCATCTTTCAAAAAAAGTGTGCAAGAACAAGGGGCACAATTTGAAGATAGAAGGGGGGCGGCTCAGAGGTAATTTAAGGAAGTATTTTTTCACAGAGAGGGTGGTGGATGTATGGAACGGCCTTCCAGAGGAGGTTGTGGAGTCACAAACAGTGGTGGAATTCAAGCATGCGTGCATGGGACAGTCATAAGGCAATTCTAGGGGGGTGGGTGTAGGAAGAAGTAGGCTGCTGGTTAACTAGGATCTGCAGCTTATCCATCAGGTAGGGAAATGGGCAGACTGGGTGGGCCAAGCGGTCCTTATCTGCCATCAAATTCGATGTTTCTATGTTTCTCTCAGTTCAGGCATGCGCGGTAGCGCCTAACTCTACTGCGCATGCCTGAACTCAGAGCTGCAACTTTCAGTAACAGAATTAAATAGGCTAGACTGCTCTGTTTTCGACGGGATTTGTTTCTAAAGGTAGAGCTCAAAGAATACTACCAAGCACAATGTTTCTTTTTGCTTCGTGAAAACATGCCACGATCGTCACGAAGCAGCATTCCGGCACACAACAGGAAGATAAGGATTCTAATTTGCACACAGGTTGCGGCTCTTTGCCGCTACAATCCGTGACATGGTGCCTCTCACTCCGGGACATAAAAATGCAAATTGTAACTGAAAGATATGCCCTACAACAGACATGAAACTTTCTCACTGCAAGTTGGCAGGTGAGTAGTGGCTGGCAGGAAAATAGGGTTTATGACAGCTTTCCTGTAAGGTGGCCCAAAAAGACCCCCCCGCAAGGAAAATTTACAGTTCAGAATGGAAAAGATTATCAATCTAGTCAGGGCCATCTTGGTCATAGAGTCTGGCGAGGGTCAGGTGCCCCTGCCATCCAAGTATAATATGGCATTTTCTGCAGAGGGAGGGCTGTGACAGTATAACATTGCTTCCTCCCTTGAATAAGTTTTAATTGTGTGCTGCCGCAGAAATTTCTTTGGCATGACATCTGTGAATCTGTTGTGGGGGAAAAAAATCCTCATTCTGCTGAGAATGCATAGACCACACTAATGCTGAACTGTTTATTACATATAAAGTCCCTGCACCTTAAAGGGGAATTGCAGTGGTCACTCAAATTGTGAAAGCCCATGAAAACATATTTCAAATGAGGCACTGAACTTCCTTTTAGGTGTCAGGAGTTCTGAGATATGACTATCTAATTAATCTGTAAATCAAAACAAGGCAGCAGCCATTTTAAAATAGGAAGTGATGTCTCTGAGAGGCACGCTGCATGTTAATTACAGCTTGCCCCTCAGTGACATCACTGTTGGTCTCATGATTCAATGAAATGGCTGCTGCTTTGTTTTGGTTTACAGATGATTTAGGTATTCCTATCTCAGGACTCCTGACACCTACAGGTAAACCCAGTACCTCGTTTGCAAGATCTTTTTATTGTTTTTCACAATTTTATGACTCCTGCAATGTTTACTTCCCGTTTAAGCCAGCATCTTTAAAGGTGCATTTGTCAACTGTTTTTGCTTTTAGGCCCAAGGCCTCAACAGAATCATCGTTCGGTTAAAGAGGTTCTTTTATTAATGGCCTTTGACATATGTAGCCTACCCTGTGAAGAGACCTATACCATGGGTTAAATTGGGCAGGAACTCTGACACTCAGTTCCACCTCCTCTGACCCCTTTCTCCATTGAATATTATGGAGAGTTCCACTTCCTGTTCGTTTTCCATAGAGGTAAAGTGGTTTCAGGCATGAATGCACAATTCTTCCTCAAGGTAGTGACAAAATTCCACTTAAATCAGACCATCACTTTGCCACTATATTTCCCAAGCCACATGCCAATAAAGGGGAGGGAAAACGTTATATACCAGATGTTAGAAGGGCCCTAATTTCTGTAAGTCTAGAACAGAAGATATAAGGAAAAACAAATTGTCACATATAGTGAGGATTCACGGTGACAGCCGGCCTTTTAAGCAGTTCATATCAGGTGGAATCATATCCACAATGCATTTCTACTACACTGAGGCAGGCAAAGTACCCCCAGATGGCATTAAAGTACAGTTACATAGTAGTTGTCGGCAGAAAAGGGCCCCCAGGTCCATCCAGTCTGCCCTGGTTTTGCTTTAAGAAATTTCTTGCTTCCTTCCATTTGATCCTGCCGGACCTGTTTCCATTCTTTCCTTTTGTCCTAGTCTCACTAGTCCCCTGTGTCTATCCCATGCATGCTTGAATGTCCCCACGGTTTTTGCCCTCACCACTTCCTCTGGTAGCACTAATATATGTTCCCACTGGGAATCAAACCACCGGCCCGATGCTTGTTGGGCTAAGACACATCTCCTGCACCACCTGAGTCATACGCCACAAAGAGTACAGCAAAATCAGTGGCAGGAAGAAAGAGTGTGCCACTGGCAGAAATGTGTAAAGTTGCTCCCTGATCCACAGTCCCCACACTCTCATCTTAATATTGTCTGGACATGCATGTAAGAAAGGATGCTAGGTTTGGGATTTCGGCCCTTCAGAACCTGTTCCCAAAGCTCAAAGATCTACCGTTGGATTGCTGGGAGGCTCAAGACCAGCAGAGTGAGAGAGAACATCACTGAGAAAAAGTTCTTGGGCACCGTATCCCTCGTAGAGATTATGCACACGTGTAAGGGCAAAAACTAAATGGCCACAATTGTGACTGAAATGTGTGGCTTGGTGCTCAAACTGAGTTAAACAAAAAACCCATACAAAATACAAGTCACATAAGTGAGCATAGGCAGGGTCTGTAATAAAATGTACTAGGTAGTAAACAAGTAAGGCAGAACGTGACAGGCGGTGCCCTGTCAAAGGTATTTGTGGTGTAAATAAAAGGTATTTGTGCTGTAAATAAAACATTGTAGTATGGTGCAACTGGTTATGCAGGTAAACGTGAGTTCCAGGCAGGGTATCAAACTGGGCTTTTCAAACATGTCCGTGACTAAGGTCAGGTAGCCAGTTCAGGCAGTGCATCAAACTGGGCCCTTCAAACATGTCCGTGACTAAGGTCAGGTAGCCAGTTCCAGGCAGTGTATCAAACTGGGCTCTTCAAACATGTCCGTGACTAAGGTCATGTAGCCAGTTCAGGCAGTGTATCACCAACACACAGTAAATGACCATATTACGTAATAGGATTGCTAGGAGCAAATCATAGCGTTAGTCCTGTTTGGGGTGTAACTTTCAAATTGTGTATATAAGCTGTGCATGTGTAACATCGAGTGGAATCATGTAACATCTAAGGCTAAGTGCAACTGGCACTATAATACCACTGCTAAATAAATTCTTTTTGATTCTCTGTCGGTCTTGTTGAGTAATTACATTAAGTTGTTAGTAACGTTAAGTATACGTTACAACACGTTTGACTGGCTTGGCTAATGCTGTAGAAGAAAAGTTGTTACTGTAGTGAGTAACTTTTCCTTTCTTGACGTCTGTGCTCCATTGTTCCTCTAGTCAAACCTTGTGGCTCAGCTCAAGTCCTCTTTGCCTTGTTCACCGAATCGTAAGTTTGCTTTTCCTTAATATGGAAAGAAAACTGCTGATAAGTCTGAAAACAAGGTAAGCTGAAGAAGATGTCTAATAAGGTAAAAAGACTTTCAGAGACTTGAATCTGCTGCAAATGAACACTAGGTCTTGGCGCCCTTGTCACTTTGTGACCAGTGTGAGATTTCAGTGTATCTGTGTGCCATGGTAGTTTTTTTGGTCCTGCAAATGGGCCACAAAGTGACGAAACCCATCACAAATACTCTTTTTAAAAGGCAACCGATGATCTCATTCAGCACAAGCATTCTGTCCCAGAGCATGTCACAAGTCATGTGATGTAGTCCAGCAGCATGTTAGGGTGGGTGGGGTGGGGGTTTAGTGTTGGCCTTCACTGGGAGTCTGGGCCGAAGTGTTCCGGAAGGACTAATTAAAACTCAGATCTCTGAAGACCGGGAAACACTGAAGATCATGGAAAGTACTCATAATTACAAACGAAACACCTTTTTAAGAGAGAGTGAGTGAGTGTCCCTGTTTCTTTCTGATTTTTTGAACTACTGGCTTCAGTGCTGCATAGCGCTATTATGATGTTATCAGCATTTTAAAAAGCTGATCTCTGGTTGTATAAATATTTAATTTTTTTTTCTTGCCTGGTTCCTCGACTTCAGAGTGGGCCTCATACCTCCTCCTACTCCATCCGCAGGTCTTTTTATCAAGGCTCCCCCCAGTTTCATAGTGCTTGTGAGGCCAGGGTGTATGCATTTTTCCCACATTTTCTCCCACTCCCCTGAGTGACGCCGCCGCAGAGGACATTCTTCCAGACAGATGACGTGCTGATGCATGCCGTTGTCAAGTGCCCGACAGCATCCTCCCCTCCCCAACTGCGGAGAGCCATGGGCCCCTGTTGCCCGTGCTTCCACAGACATAGGCGCGATGGGTGCTGCGAGCACCCTGGTAACCCACCCCAGGAGGAGGAGAGCATCCATGGGGACACTCAATCCTCCTTCCCTCCTATCTGACCCCAGCGACCTGAGTCTGTTCCTGAACCCAGGTTGCCGGCGTAGCGCAAGGTGTGGTGTCCAGTGCCTCAACCCTCAGCACCACCGGGCTGGCTAAATATTTTATTTTTTTACAGCTATTTTATTCTTCCTTTGCTCAGCCTCCCCCAATCCACCAACACAAAGTGTCCTGGTCAGAGGCATCACTAGAGGGGGGCACTGCTAGCCCTAAGTTCACCGTTTTCCCAGGCCATTGCCCAGTGCTGGTATTGCTTTCCATTGACCTGATCACAGAGGGCCTCTTCAGGGCCTGCTTTCAGCTACTTACCATTTCCCTGTTGTAGGAGAGTGTGGATAAGGTGGCAGAGGAGAGGAGCTTAATGTGAGTGCACCACAAATGGGTGTCGGATAGGTGGAGTGGCTTCATCCTCTGTGAGGGGCCGCCACAGTTTTAACTGTAACCCACCCTTGGGGAGGCAGAGATGTGCTTGTGCACTAAGATGCACTGTGCTTATGCCGTCTCCACAAACTGCATACATACTCACTCACATACACAAGCCCTGTCCTGGCTGCTGTGCCATCTGTTGCCACCTAGGTGGCAGTATTGCAACAGTTAGCACTGCCATCCCTGGGGTGGGGAGTGTTCAAGTAAGCATTAAATCACGACAAAGGAGGGGTCTACTAGGGAATTAATGCCTTGTTTGGGGGGGGTTGAGGCACAAGGTCACAGGCCGAGTGCCTCCAACCAATCAGGCATTAATTGCCATGTAGAACCCTCCTTTGGAGTGGCTTAATGCACTTGTAACGTGGCAAGCGCTTACAAAAATGTGTGCAACTAATAAGTGAAAGAAAAGACAGGCAGGTTTTTAAAGTTTACAACAGTTTAATATCATTTTCAAATGGGTAACATTTAGTTATATTTTGAGTACTATATGTATATGAGATACACAACAGGGACCTGTGTAATACACAATTTATTTTCATGAGTGCTGTTTGACCTTGGGTAACCTCACGAGTGAAGTGCCCATGATCAAACAGCACGAGTGAAATTAAAACATGTATTCCACAAGGTCCCTGTTGTGTATTTAATTTATTCAGTAGGCAGGGACCTTGTGAGTTGCGATAATTAACTGTATTTAATTTTGTTTGAAAAATTAATAAAGTTGTTTAGTTTACTTTCAGTGTAAGTAGTGTTGCGCCTCTAATGTGGCTTCCTAGGATGGTTGCTAGGGTCTCGGTGTCATGATGTCACATCTTTGCTGTGACGTGTTTTGTGATTGGTCCTTTCTGTGTATGTGGGCGGGCAGTCACAAAAAAAATATGGCGGCTTTCTTTTGCTTATTGAGAATACCCGGCGTCTCTGTGTTACTGTTTATGTGTCAGTAAAAATAAGATTTATCTGGTTGATCCTGCGTTGTACAGTTTTTCTGATGTATCTCGCCTGTCCTGCAGTCAGCGCTTTTGTGGCAGTTTGCGTGTAGAGAGAGAGAGACGGCAACATTTGCATGGGCAGAGAGTGAACACTGCAGGGACTAGGTAGTAGGCAAGTTGACAGGAGAGAAACAAGCAAACATTTAAAAAAAAATAAGTTATTGTTTTTCTTTGCTGGAGCTGGGGAAGTGTGTGGAGGTGCTGAGAAGTCAGGACGAGTGGGATGGAAATGAATATTTCTCAAGGGCTGTGTGAGATAGAGGTGTAAATGGATTGTGAGAGGAATGCTTTCGGAGGGGGGTTAGTGATCTAGCTCTGGCAGGAGGGGAGGATGATTGATGGCAGGGTGTCGAATAAACGGTGGTTGATTGACGTTAGGGTGTTAAATAAATCTTAGAACAACCGTTTATTTAATGCCAGTGGGAATAAATGGATTTATTTAACTGTTCATCAACCCACACCTGTTGTATAAATATATATATGTACGTATGTATATATATGTATGTATATATGTATGTGTATATATATATATATATATAACTGTTAAAAATAGTTGCATTTAAACTGCAATTGTGTAATAACACTGAAACAACTTTTAAAGTTTTCGAAAAAGTAGAAACAGCTTTTCTGTATATCTCGATAAATGGTGACGACGCTGTGTCTGTAGCTGTGAATTGCATTATGGGATTGATTTGTGAATGATTTGCATAGTCATTAATTCGACTGCGAGAAGCTGAAAACAGTGCGAGCATTTGGATTACTATGTTTTTAACAGTGCTTTTGGACTGCAATCTTGGCTACAAGAGGGCGCATTTGAGAGACCAGAGGCCGCTGTTACAACAGAGCTGCTGATGCGCGATTCTGGAACAAGAGAACAAGGTGCAGGATTTATTTTACAGCCGTATCCTTTTTCCACCTACGAACGAATCCCCATAACACCGCAAATAAGGAAGGTAACGTCGTAGGTATTCATCTTGACGCGATTACAACTTATGCTGAGTTTCCCCGAATACCGCTGGGTGGGTGGATGGGAAATAATATTTGCTTGGAAAATACTGTACAGGGATGTGATAGTGGTATATTGTGGTACTGTAGCAATGGGCATTACCAGAGAATTAATGCCCCGCTTCAGCTTGTATCATGTGTTGCATTTTAACCAATCATAATACACTATTTGAGTACGACATTTATTGCCATGTTACGAGGCTGCTTATTGCTGAGCACCTGTTATCTTCCTTTGGTAAAACATTTTTTAGGGTCTGTTTACCCTGTCACATTTGCACTGCAGCAACCTGAGTGCTCGGGTTGCTGCAGAGCAAAATCCTTACCCACTCTGGAAGCCTCAGCAGACTTGGGGACACGCAGCAAGTGAGGGGTGTAAGTTGCCATGTAGACTGGCAGCACTGCTCTCATTGCTGCAGCATGCTTGGTTCCCACAGTGCCATTGTATAAAGAAAAAAAAATTATAGAGACATGAGTTAGGAGTAGGATGAGCCTCTTCGCGGACGACTCTAAGCTGGGAGTATTGGCCGACGGGGAGGAAGCAAAGGGTGGCAGTCCAGAGGGATCTGGACACCCTGGAGGGCTGGGCAAGGAGGTGGGGGCTGAGGTTTAACCCGGAGAAGTGTAGGGTGTTGCATCTGGGGGTCAGAAACCATGGGCATGTTTATACCTTGGGAGGGGTTCCACTGCAAGCCACTTCGAGTGAAAGGGACCTCGGGGTGGTGGTAGACACCAAAATGAACAACAGTGAGAACTGCAGAAGAACGGCGGCAAAGACAAACAAGTTACTGGGCTGCATAGCCTGGGGAATAACGTCCAGGAGGAGTGAGGTGATCCTACCTCAGTACAATGCCTTGGTTAGGCCGCACCTTGAGTATTGCGTGCAGTTCTGGAGGCCGCACCTTAAGAAGGATAATAGTACTGTTGGAGAGGGTCCAGAGGAGGGCAACCAGGATGATCCAGGGCATGGGGGATAGGAGCTATGAGGACAGGCTGCAAGCCCTTGGGCTGTACTCACTGGAGGAGAGGAGAGATGAGGGGACATGACTGAGGTTTTCAAATATGTGAAAGGGATTAACAAGGTGTAGCCAAAGAAATGTTCAGGCTAAAGCAAAGGGGCAAAACCAGAGGGCATAAGTGGAAACTAGAGGGAGGAACCTATCGGGGAGAACGTGAAAGGCATTACTTCACAGAGAGGGTGGTAGAACCATGGAATACATTGCCCGGGAGCCTAGTCAAGCAAGACACTGTGGAGGGCTTCAAGAGGGGGTGGGACAGATGTATGGGGGTACTGAGGCCAAGATTGACCCTCACGGGGACGGGGGGGGGGTGCGCCCACTAAGGGCTGAATACCGAGCAGACTCGAAAGACCGACAGGTCTATTCTGCTGGCTTTTAGTATGTTAGTATAACTGTGGCAACCGTCTCATGCCAGCACTAACACTACATAAAATAAGCCCCAAACTTTTTTTTTCTCTTGCAATATGTCTTTCTTTTCTTGTATGTGCAACTGTTCAGACAGGATCATTTAATTTGAGTTTAGGATATTCTTTGGCTATTAACCTTCCGCTACCATGTTTTAGATCTGCAACATCTCTTAATTGTATATGCTTGCTTTACCTTCACATCACCCCACTGCAGTGTGATTATTTCCCACTCCCCTCCTCATCAGAACAACTGACGCCCCCCCCTTCCGTGGACACTCTTGAGCGCAGCCTGCATCAGTGCTGAGAGGGGTTGCCTAGATGTGTATTTGGATCACCGCAGAAGTGAGAGGAGTGACTGGAGCAGAACTCTGCAGCCAAGGTTAAGACTGTGTAAACATACCTTAAGTCTACACCATAGCCAGTGGGTTGGGTCTCTTCCAGCATACTGAATATTAGAATTTGATAGCACAGTGCCATAAACCTATAATTTATTTTTGGGGGGACAGGGAGGTGTAATGTTTCGGAATCTTATAATTCAGACCCCAGCCTACTCTCTGTATGAAACCAACTGCTATTACTGTAGAACTTGCTTAGGACAAGTCTCTTCGGAATTGTTTAATAATGGGAGGGTTTGCCATATTCATGCGTGGATTACATTAGGGTTGAACATCATGCACCTGCCTGAAGGTTTAGTGCTCCCTGAGTGTGGGTCAGCATTTGGGGGATGCTCCAGGTTTGATTCCTTTGGCCCAGACTCCAGTTGGACTGCTAAAGGCTTAGTACAGTTGGGGTTGGGGGGGTGGAGAGGGTCGCAACACTGCAGTTTCAGTTACGCTGCATTGGTTTAACAAACTGTATATTACTGTTCTGTGACACTTCGTGCCATTCCCTCCTACGTGTCCCCCTCTCCCAGGGAAATACCAGCAAACAAGCCTCAGCTCGGTATGCCTTTTCTGGCCCAAACTTCCAAATTAATATATATTAACACTGCACCACTGTGAGGGTTTGGTGGCATCTGCAGCCGCATGAATGCCTCGTGGTTGAATAGCAGATGGGATGCAATGCATGTAGAGTCCAAACCCCTCCCACATACATAACCATCCCCTCCCATAGCACCGGGGACATTAACTGCTTGTGTCCTGCCCTAAAGACTGGTGCTGAACATGATTCCTGGAGTCCACCCCCTCCCCTGGACTCTCCTGTGCTTGGACAAACCACTGGAACATTTTGTTGGCTTGTGGGGGGGCTCCTTCCTCAAACACCCCAGAAATGGAATAGATGAGGGTGCCGCTGGGCTGTAGGGACTGAGGAATGTTGATAGGTGTATTATAGAAGAAGAAAACAGCAGGATTAAAAAAGAAATGAATGCTTGCAGACTCAGAGTGTGGTTAGTAGGTTGGGTACTGTGGGTTTCATTTTTCTGTACAGTTCAGTCGTCGGGTTGTTGGCAAAAGATGAAGTATATTCTTCTATTCCTGTTACAAACCACCAGGGAAAACCAAAAGCCCACAACCCTACCCTCCTAGAGGCTTCAGGCATTCTACCTCACATTTATTCTTGTCTCTTCAGCGACGTCAGGCTGTTTCATTCATTGATTTAACCTTCAGTTCTTCATTTTGGCCTATAGCCCTATTGAAAACGAAGTGTTTTCTCTCTCTGTCTCTCTCTCACACACACACACATGCTGTGAATCTGGGAGAGCACTTATCGATCGATTGGCTTTGCCTGTAGAGACCAATCCTGGAAATTGGAGCCAGGGTAGTGTTCAAAGCGAGATTTAATTGTCTCTGCTCAGAATAAACACCTTATGCAAAGACCTGCTTAAGACTGCACTAGCCACTTGTTAAAGAGCTTTGAATAATGTCTGAAAAACCAGCGGCCACCAGTGTTAGCTTATTTATATCCGAGAAACCATCTTCAGCTTCAGCCTCCAGTTCTGTTGATCTTATATAATTTTATGTGCGTTAACAAGGACCTTGTTAGTTGAGCAGTGTCCTTCTTTACTGTCCAGCCGGTCATCCTGAGGCAGAACAATGGTAGGAAAAAGAAGCCCCATTCACTGCACTGGGGCGCGCCCCCGCGCTCTCCCTGGTCACACATCATTACATGCTTGAGCACGGGGGTGTGGCGGCAGGACTGGAGCTCTTAGAATTTATCGGACGGCCCACCTGAAATGAAAATTAACAGTGAAATTTCTAAGGTATGGGCTACTCTGTTTAGTCAAAACACGACTAGAATAACTGTGACTGAGGGCAGCTACCACAATATGTGAGTAGCTCCCTTATGTCGGAACTTTCCTTTAAATAGTCCTGTGTTGCTAGATAAACTATGTTTGAAGCCAGAAGTCCTCTGTCACACCCCATCCCACCCCACATGTACATCATACATATACACACACACACACACACACACTTGCTAGGATGTTTGTTTTAACCCTTGTTGTGCCGTGGACTGATATATCAGTCCAGAATTACTGTGCATTCTAATTCTGTCAGCAGCCTAAGGGTTAATGTCCTTTGTTTCTTTTTTAATTTTTCGTAAGACCACGGTGGAAGCTGTGTTTCCATAGTTAAGCATATCACGGAGAGAGAGTGGCGTGAGCTGTGAGTGGCTGCCGGCATTCAGTGAGTGAGAGAGCATGGTGTGGGCGGCTTCCGTGGATGAGCTGCTGGCTGTGTTTTTGGAGCTTCCCTGAGAAGTTTTGTTGATAAGGACAACAGTGTTAAGAAGCAACAAAGTCGGGGAGAGAGGCGCACACAGAGACACGGCTGACAGGTTCATCAGGAGAATTAGCTGCTTGGACATAGCGGGTAGAACAGCAGACTGCATGTATGGCCGTACAGAGTGCTAAAGTTGGTTACTAGCCGCATTTAATGGTGAAGCAATCATGGCTGGGGGGGGGGGTAAAGATTTTAAGCACTTTAATTATTGTGAGGTAGCTTTTGGACTGGTTCAGTGCCCCTTTCTTTTTCTTGGTAATTCCGAGAATCAAGATGGCAGATGAAATGTTCAGGGCTTAGTGATTCCTTTTTGTTTCATTTTAGTGAAGTGGCCAGCTGGGACTTTATCCATGAGTTATGCTGGCATTTGTTCATGGGCAAAGACTCCAACTGACCAATCAAGTTACTGGATTTAGCTGCCCAGTGGTGTGGAGGGCTGAGGCGCTGGATGCTGTACCGCCTGCCATGCCAGCAACCCATGTTCTTTAGCGAATGTAGGTCTTCGGGTGGTCGGCTGGGGAGGGAGAGGATCAAGCATCCAGAGGACTGCTCCTCTCTTCGGGGTGGATGGTTCATCATTCCCGCCGAACAACTGCCACCAGGTGGAGGCCTGGTGGTTGTATGGGACTGAGGGTGACCAAGAAGGGAGGGTGCTGCAGGACTGCAGCGTACGTGCACCTCCACGTGTGCACACTGATGTGCACGTCAGCAAGGGAGAAAATGGAACATGGAGCTAGCAGGCGCCATGAAGCCCTGGCTGCGTGCTCCCAACACGGGCATCCCCAGGCTATCTGGATTGTGCTCCGGGAGGGGGGTTGCACGGCCCCTCCATGGAGGAATCTGCCCGAGGAGAAAGCTGGGTTGGGGAGCGCACCAGGAAGAACTGAGCCCTCAGACAGGACCTGAGCCTGCCTGCCAGCTCCGCAGGGAGAAACACAAACAGTACAAGGCAGGGGGCAGTAATCGTAATAACAAGTGTACAGTGATAAACTCGGTATGGATGTTCCTCGCCACTAATTCTTGATGTTTCAGTACCTCAGGCATGAGGGTCTAATTATGCATACATTCTGTCTTGTGATCAACTGTTTAAATATTCAACTCCATTTGAGAACAACCTATCCAGTTACCATCAGACTTGGTATGGGAGTTCCTTGCTACTAATTCATGAAGCTGCCAGCAAGTTGCCTTATTACGTACAATATGAGTTCTAGGTTGTAAAAGGCTAGTAAATGTTCAAGTCCATTTTGGGCTATGTCTTGACATTAGCGTGTCCAGTTATTAGAAGATATGATATGGATGGCTTCTGTTACTAATGCTTGACAGTGCCATTAAGTCACCCAGTTATGTATGCGATCTGACTTGTAATTGGCTGTTACAGGTATACCTCCATATTTTTTTTTTTTTTTTTTTTTTACTTTGGGACACCTTTTTGACCCATTTATACCCCCTCCTGTACTCCCTCAGTGCTCGACTCCTTCAGGCATTGCTCATGTCCCTCCTAGGTCTGCTACCTTGGTATCTGTCCCCTAGAGTGCCTGGTAACTCCTTACCTCCTCCTCCTACTCGTGGAGCACCTGCACAGCAGAGATCTGCCCATGGGTCCTGGACCTGGATGGCTGTTAGGAGCGGCCGTCATCTAGGCTCACTGAGGCATTTTTCGTTTTTCTGTGGCCCCAACCCCCCCAGTCCTCCCCAGGGACACCGGCGTGAGGACGTACGTCCAGAGAGGCGACTTGCTGATGCACGCCTCCCCAAGCACCTGACAGCTCCCTCCCCAACTCCAGTGAACGGAGCTGCCAGAACCTGGGAATGCCCCTGCTTCCACTGCTCTCTCGGGAAGCGGGTGTACAAGGCACCCCTGGTAATCCCTCCCCAGAGGGAGGAGAGCATCCGCTGGGACGCTGATCCTCCTCCCTCCCCCGCCGACCCAAGTCCGTTCCCGAACCCAGGTCGCCAGTGCAGCGCAAGGTGTGGCGTCTAGTGCCTCAACCCTCAGCGCCACTGGGCCGGCAGTTATACCTCCATTTTGAGCTATATTTTAAGAGTACATATTTCAATTTTAATCAAACTCTGTGCAGATGCTTCTTGATTATTTGTTGGCGCTGTCCACACCTCAACCCTGGTGACACCCCAGTTATGTATGCACCCTGATTTAAGATTGGTTCTTAAAATTTCAACTCCATTTTGGGCTATAGCTTGAAATCAGCATATCTGGTTATAATCAAATTCGGTATGAATGGCTCTTTCTACTAATTCTAGAAGATGTCGACTCCTTGGCACTGGTCATGCAGTTAGATATGTTTCATAGCTTGTAACTGGCTGTTAAATTAGTTTATTTATGGCGCAATGCTCCAGAATTTGAGCGCTGTTGCATTCCCACACTTTGTATGCTGTCCTGGGTACTTTACTCCCTAAGAAAACATTGTAAGACTGGGAGCATATCTTGTTTCTGGTCCCCAGTCTTATCTTCGCGACTGCTCTTGGCTCTGCAGAGACTCCAAGCCTAGAGGAGTGGGCTGCCCCCCCCCTCCCCCACTGTTTCTGACTCCAGGGACCAGATGTTCAAAGGGCTTTAGAACATCACAAGGGGCTTGCTTTGCAGAGTTTGACACAAGGGGCAACTTGTGTCAGAAATTGCGGCAGTCGCAGTTTTCTAACACAGCGTGCATCAAACCCCTTGCCAGATGTCACAAGTTAGACCAGCTCCCCAACCCCGGGTCTAACTTGCGCCATTTGGGGGACCCTTTTTATGGGGCTTGCGCCAAACCTTTGGCACAAGCTGCTTTAAATTGTGGAAACTATCGCAGCTGTATCCAGTGCACTAAAACGGAGTTGCGTCAAAGGAGTTTGGCACAGTTGTGTCAAAACAACCTTTTAAAATTGGCCCCCAGGAGTCAAATGGCTGCTTCCATCATTGAGCCAGTTGACTCTTGCTAAGGTTTACCTCCTTTACCTATATAACAGCAGGTGATGAGCAGTACATTTCATTTGATGACCCTCCCCCAACCCCCCATAAAAAGATCCAGGGCTAGGAATGCTGTCTACTGTACAGACATGCTGTGCAGCAGGCCATTAAGTATGCTGTTTTTATTACCTTGGTAAGGTTTTGGAAAATACATATACTTCAAAGAAATAAAAAAATAAAAACAGCAGTTTCCAAGCAACAGTTCTTTTGCAAGATAAACTGAGAACCTAGCCTTGTGGTTAGGTCAGAAACTGAAGAGACATTAGTAGAATGGGGACTGCATTGCTTTGATATGGTCAAGGCCTGTATCACAGGAAGTGTCTGATATCAGACTTCCTTCCTCCCTGGAACAGCCGTGGTTACTATAGCAGCGCGCGTGTCACAGAAACTGCCAACCCCATAGTGTCCCTTATTTCATCAATGTCTCATCTCTTGGGGAGAACCACAGAGTGAAGTGGAGTGACTCTGGCTATCCAAACCACAAATGCACCCCTTGTATCTGATACACTTATTATAATATATTCAGTTGTGTATTAAAGAGAGAGAAATGCATTTATTTTTAATTGAAAAGAGTGTATCTAGATTGACCACTGTATGCTTGACTCCCTTCCCCTTTCTGTTGAACAGAAACATGGTTTGTTTGAGCATACAGACGGAACGTTTTCAAAAAGTTCCATGAATGAGAATGGTCGTTGAGTATGCTGGGCCTAATAAGCTCAGTGGAGAGTGGTTTTGGCTTGTCAGGGCATTGATCTGATGGGGGAGGCCATAAGAAAGTTAGAAAATGTGTGTAGGGGAGGGGGTGGTATCTGTGAATGCCATTCTGGAGCTGAGAGTTTACAGAAGAGGACTGCTATATAAGCAGTACTTTACAATTCAGACTGCATACTCATTGAGAAAATCATATACTATGACTGTAGTATAGCAGTCATTATGAAATGGGTAGAAAGAATGCTGAATTCTGATTGGCCGAGAGCTGCTTTTTGCTGGGCCGTTATCCCAGCACAACGGCCCAGCTGAAAGTATTATGTTTAAAAATGCATAAAATTTACTAAAATAACCCATTTTACATCAGAATAGCAGCTCAGGGGATGTGTTATGGTGGGCTGATCTATCTTCTCGGGTGGTGAAAGCCCTCTGCTACGCCTTGTGCTTCAACCCACCCCAAGGTGGGCCATTATCCCACCATAACACACCCCCTGTCATGCCTTATTGCTTAATCATCAGTCATACTGCTTAGCTGTTCCACATTACAAGGAGCGCCCCTCATTTTTGGCCAGCATAATAAAAGAGATTTCCCACACACCGAAGCTGCTGTAAAACCAGGTGTTAAGGCAGAAATTCATAACATTTTAAGGTGCTAAAAAATTAAAAGGGAACTCTCAGCACCCCTGGAGAAATGCTGAGGGATGCTGAGGTCCTGATTAAGTAACTCGCAATACAAAACAATTTTTTCAAGTGCGTACTTGGTGCGTAAATTGATTTATCTTGTTATGGTAGCGCATTTAGTACCAGTAGAAGAAGCACAGTCATGCACAGTAGAAAACTATTCTTTCCACAGAGGTGCCAGCACGTAGACGTCCCCCATGGCAGAGCATATCAAGTCACATCAGCAGAGGGCTGGGGGGGAGAGACATACGGGAGTATAGTAATTCAGTCATGGGGGTTTGGGGGATCGCAGAGTCAACCAGATAATAAATCAATTTACAAAAGCAAGTTGTTGAAAAAATTATTTTTTTTATTGCAGATGACTTCATTGGGATCTCAAGGTCCCTCAGCATTTCTCTAGGAGAGCTGAAGTTCCCCTTTAAACTATAAAAAAAATAAAGGCGCTGGTTTCCGCAGCGTTCTGAGCATGTATTTAAAATTTTTTTTTTCAACTTTCTTTTGCTCAAGTCACGGCTCATGAGGACCTCTCTCAGGCAACTGGTGCTTGTCCTGCCCGCCTGAGGCCCCCTCCGGACTGTACCTCCTTTCTCCCCACCACCTGCAGCTGGCACCCCGGTTTAATCTGCCCGAGGAGGGTAGCCTTACGCCACTTGGGCTCTCTACATAGACTCCAGCTGCAGCGTGACAGGAGGATACTGGAAGGCCATCCGAGGCGGAACCCGGCGGAGGGCATGGGGACCAGTTCCGTCGCCTGCCCACGAACAGGTTTTCCTGTGTTCTATTCTGCCCCCCCGCAGCGTGTGCAGGTTCCCTGATGCTTGGTGCAGCCCTGCCAGATCAGGGCACGCTTATTGTTACGTGCCGCCTATGCTACCGCGACGCCCTAGTCTTCCACTAGGGCCGCTGAGCACCGAAAGCACCCAACACCGCCCCCCGGGACTGGAGAGCAGCCCTGCAGGCACTCAATCCAGACCCTCCCCTGCCGACCCCCGGCACCCAAGCTCACTCCCAAATGCAGGTCGCCGGCGTGGCGCGAGGTGTGGTGTCCAGCGCCTCAACCCTCAGCGCCACCGGGCCGGTCATGTATTTTCATATTTGTGTCATCTCGTGTAGGCAGTCAGTTGGTATTGGTTGTAACAGTCTGAGAGAAGTCTTAGGACTCAACCATTTCCCACAGTCCCTCAGTCTTTTGCAGCCTATCCTAGCTGGTAGACAGATCCTTGCTCTACAGGGATACTTTTTCAGGATTTTACTTTGATTTTCTTCAATTTTTGCACATTCTTCTTTAGTTCAGCTGCTGTTGCTCTGGCTTTCCTCTTCTATCAGCAGCAGCACAGGGGGATCATCTCTGCAGTACTGCAACACAGCAGCAGGGGCTCAGTCAGCAGGTTGGGAACCCAGGACTGCAGGGCCTGGTAGTACTGCCATAGCCGACACTCTCCTTCTGGAGCCTGGTAGAGTTGAATTCGCCTTGCCCCACAGGTAGAAGCTGGAATTGAAAGGGCTAAGAGCGTGTTTATTCACTGTTTGAAGTTCCATAAGTAGCACAGGTTATCTATTAGATTTCCGAGCCGTTGTCTGGACATGCGCGAAGGGAGCCGTCTTAGGATGCCTATTTTGCACTTCATCTAGCAGTTGCCATCTTGGTACAGTCTGTACATGAGCATTAAAAACAGCGGCCGTGTTAGTAAATCCTTGCATGTGCATTGGAATATGGTGGCATCTTGAAGCACATTTTCAGCACTTAACAGACCTTAAAGAGCAACAGTTGTCCTTATTTTTAAAAATGTTCCAAAGCCCTCCACTGGTGCTTTATCCATCTGGACTTACACTTACACAGTTCATGTCTTTCAGTTTTCTGAGCTTTAAAAAACGAAGGGGGAAGGGATCGTAATTCTTGGCTCAAAGGAACCAGCCACCATATCCGTCCCCTACTGGTTCTTTTCATCGACAGCTCTGCCCCCATGCCATCCCCTCACTCTTTTATTTTTTGACAAAGTTGTTTGTAGAGGGCAAGGGCACGCTACATTGAAATGAATGGGGGTGAGTTTTAAAATTCTTTTTGCCATATTTTAGAAGTCCGCTGGGGTCATTTGTAAGAGCGATGAGTTTTAATTGACCTAAGTGGACTTCTGCAATATGTCAGAAAGAATTTTAAAACTTGCCCCATTCATTTCAATGTAGTATGCCCCGGTGCTCTACAGAGCACTTTATCATAAAACCTCGGAGTGCAGGGGTGGCACATAGGCAGAACTGTCAGCTAGAAGAACCAGAAATGGGAAGGGATCTGCTGGCCGGCTCCTGTGAACCAAGAATTATGAGCCCTTCCCCTTCATTTTGTAAAGCTCAGAACACTGAAAGATATGGACTGTGTACGTCCAGAGGGTGTAATCCATCATTGCTCCTTAAAATTGTCTAAATAAACGCAAGCTTCCGCATTATTGTTCATAGCCTCATCATGATGTCCTCAAATTCCATGCAAAATAAAACAAGATCCAAGGCCGCAAAGTATAAAAAGTGCTAGACAAGGCCATAGTCCACTGTGGCTGACTCCTATTTTCCATGTGTCAAGACTTTTTTCCTCAAAGCAGTGTGAAGCACTGGATCCTTCCCACTGCTCTGCAGGATATCTGAGCAGATGCCCACTGGCACAGCAGTTGGATTTCCACCTGCAGCGCTGACAACCTAGGTTAGGAAGTGAGCCTGAGAGTTGGAGGGCCGGCTGGGGGGATGAGGATCAAGTGTCCAGTGGACTGCTCTTGTCCTCCGGGGGGAGGATGGGGTAGCATTCAGCACTTGCCTGAGCCCTGTTGGAGCCTGGGGGTGCCGCAGCCAAGGCTTTAGGGAGGTGTATCAGACGTCAACGTGTATGCGCCTTACATAATTGCATGCCACACCTTCCGACAACTGGGGGGGAAAGAAAAATTGAGTGGCTGAGGCATGGAGGATGTCTGCCCTCCTCCCCCACTGAACCCCACACAGCTGGCCGAGGCACTCTGCCACTGGATCACGATGTGACTCTGTTCGAGGAGTAGCAGGCGGGCCCCGACAGCCCCACCCTGAAAGCAATCCAAGTCTTGCGCTCCGGGAAGTGGTAGATAAGTGTGGGGATGGGGTTAGGTGGGAATGGCGACCGATAGTAGTCGGCTGTCAAAAAAAAAAAAAAAAAAAGGATATCTGAGCAGAGAGAGAGATGCCTCCAAGTCTAGATCTAAAGCATCATCTTCCAAGGAACCTCCTCACCTCTTCTTGGTATCATCTGCACAGGGATCTAGATCACCTTCTGTGCAAGGGGAGATGTGTCACCTTCTACCCATGTAGCAAAAGCTCACCAAAGCAGTGGGCGTCCTGACAGAGGTTCTGTTGAAGGCCCACTTCAGCAACAGGAAGAGGCCCTCACAAGCACCCCTAGCATCCCCCAAGTCCTTATTTGAGTTTGCCAGGCAACATACCAGAGAAGTTCTACCCTCTCGGGAGGGTCTCTTTAACTCCACTGGACAGGAATGAAAAAAAAACAAACTTGTCTCAAAAAAACACAAAAACAACTTTGTAACGTCCTTTTTAACTTTCCTTCCCCCCAGCATGAGATTGTGCCCCTGGTGGATGAACTGTTCCTTAACCAGAACAACTCTAAGGAGTTCACCATGTTGTACGTCCTGTATTGAGAGACTGTTTGGGATCACCACCACTGCTTTCCCGTTGACCGGTACCACACCGCAGCATCTCATGCCTACAACTGCTCACCAGTTGTGCATAAACATTGCCCTTAAAGGGACTTCAGGACTGATGTACTAGCCAGGAAAGAGTTGTGGGACTTTGGGGAATACCATACTGTGCCTGGTTGGTGGTGGGAGAGCTTCTGTTCACCTGCATTCTTGCCATACTCTTCCTTTGTATTCCAGGACTGTGTTCCTGAGTTCCCAACCCCTAACAAAACCTGTCCCATCTGTATATGCAAATCACCATGACAGTTGAGACCATATATGTTAATCAGGAATGCATGATGCCAGATGTCCTCTTACACAGTCTGCCAAGACTGAGAACAGAAGACACACAGACGTGTTTTGTCCTTCTAAGGACGCATCGGTACCTCATCTGTATCTCAACCCAGGGAAAATGAACTGGCCCTTATGTGGTTTCATGGGCTTGGGTCGTGGTGAGGTCCAAATTAAGAAAGCAATATAAAAAGACAAAGGACCTCAGTCCACAAGCACTGAGATGGGGTCACTCCCAAAGTGACATAGGCAACAAAGTTGTGCAGTCCCGTCTCAACTGCTCAGCTCAATTTTCATGGTGATTTGCATATACATCCCATTGATTTGCATTGGGTGGGGGGTTTTTGTGAATATGTATTTCTTTGAATCTTGGCTTTGTTGCCAGTGCCCTTTTGGGGTAACTCTTGCATGAGTGCTTTTGGGCTGAGGTTCTTTATCTTTTCAGAATGCTACCCTGTTTGGTATTGCATTTACCGACTCCTTCATTATCAGAAAGTATGGTGGTATTATGATCACTCTGTTCCTGCATTTGCTTATCTGGGGGTTTCAAAGTATGACACATCAGACCCTCTTGTTCCTTTGGGTGGGAACTGTATAATTTCTTGAGGGGAAGCACCCAACCAGTATAGTGTTAAAAGGATCTCCATAGGTGGAGGCACCACACCATATCTGAACCTGGATGGATGGATGGATGGATACTGTAAATAGATAAACAGACATGAAAATATTAAACAGATGAGATTGTTTACAGGAAAATTGTGATTTACTGAAACTCTCCACCCCAAAGCCTTACCGTTCAATTATGCTTTTTGCAAGAATTCTTTTTAAGTGTTTAAAACATTCTTCATTTTTGTAAATGCCATGATCAGGCAGCATGGCGGGTGCTGCATGGTGTCGTCTCATGACACGGTACGGCTCCACGTCGCTCGCTTGTATGCTGTTCAGTGCAAGAGAGTGGTGTGGAGCTGCACTGTAACATGAGATGGCACCACACAGCACCTGCCATGTTGCCTGATCACGAAGTTTACAAAACTAAAATAAGGTTTAAACACTTACAATTTTTTTTTCTTGCGAAAAGCCTATTCTTGCAGTAAGACTTGGGGTGGGCTCGGGTGGAGGGTTTCAGTAAATTAGTTTTCCTTTAAATACCTGAAGTCATTCTTTGCAACTGTCAGATTAAACTGAAAATAAACAACTGGCCAGACTTCTTTATACTCAACAGAGTGATCACGTAATGAAATAGGTTGCCACATGACATGGTCCATCTCCAACAATTAATATCTTTAGAAAGAAGCTGTACGCTTGCATGGATGCCGTGAGAAGCTATGGTTATTATTACTGTTACATGGCTGATGGACTTTTTTGGTCTCTTACATTCATATTGGGGGCTATGCACCAAGGGGTGCAGGATGTGTGTGAGAGGCACATATCTGGCCCACGTAGCTCTACACTTGCAGATGGATATGCAGTGCCTGGCCTGTACGATCTCTGGCCACCACAGAGCACCTGTCTGCACCCCTGCCTCCCCCCGCCGGCACGCTGGCGTTTGGGGGGGGGACCTGGCGGAGGACTGGTGGACACAGGCTGGGATTTAATCGAATACCCATCCAGGTCTGCTAGTGCATCCCCTGCTTCGCACAGAGCAAGGGGGAGAGACACAGTGAGTCTCAAAATTGAAAACAGTTGGGTGAGTGCCTGAATGGCTGCCTCCAACGTTCCCTGCCTAACCAGAGGGCTGGGATGGCATGGTGGTGGGGGTGTCTAAGGTTTGCCACAGCCATTGGGGTACTTTGGGGGGGACATGCAACAGATACAGCAGGGTCCCTGCTGCCATGTCTTGTGCCACCCTCACCCAGTACTCTGCACCGTTGTGAATGGCACAGAGTGCTGTCATGCCCCCTGGACACACCTACACACCGTCCATACTTGGAACTGCACAAATGGCTGGGGGATTGAGTGCGTGAGTGCCACCAGGGTTCCATGGGAACTTGGGTGCATGGCGTTCCATCCTGTGATTGTCTACACACTGCGTCTACGTAGCGTGTATGCAGTTTTTTTTTTTTTAAAAATATTTTTATCCTCCAGCCAAGCCAGGCAGCTAATCAACCCCATCCCTTGATGCCCTTTACCATCCTCCTCTTCCTCCCTCCACTCTGGCAGCCAAGTTCCCTGTGGATTCTCCCCCCCCAGCGGTGGAGCCAGAGAGGGGAGGGCCATCTTCTCTCCCCCTCCCAGGAGTATATAGTCTGGAAGGGCCTACCTGTAGGAGTGGAAGGAGCGAGTCAAGGCGTCCAGGTGGGGCTTTATATAGCCTCATCTGCTCCTTTTTCCTCTGGCTGTTTTTGCCCCATTCTGTGTTCCTCCTGAAGCTGGTGGACGCATAGACAATGTATGCCCATAGAGGCGTGTGTGCACTCTGGCACCACAGCTCCCTTCCATGCATTGGCGCTGCACCCAGGACTCCACCTGGGGTAGCCAAGAGCTGGTACATCATACCTCCCCAGCCCAAGAACGGAGAGCTGCCAGCGGACCACTTAATCCTCTTTCAGTCCACCCCGCCCCTGGCGTCCCAATCCTGGGTCACCAGCGTTGTGCAAGGTAAGGCACTAACAGTGCCTCAGCCTTCAGTGCCACTGGGCTAACCTAGGCAGTTCCTTTTTTCGTGCATTGACCCCTTGTAAATTGCTAATGCAGGTACTGGGGCAGCGAGTATAGAGTACCCTCTTGTGTCCCAACCCTTCCCCCCAATCCGTTTTTGATTTACTCTCTCTGTTCCTTTTCTGCCTTCCTTCTCTCCCCATTTCAGGACACTCTCCCCATCCCAGGACTCTCTTGTCCTTTTTTGGGGGGGAGGTCACCCCTTCAGCTTCTCTGTACTCATCTGTTTATCTTCATCATATTAACTCTAATCAGTCAATTTCTTTTCTTTCCTACGGATCCTGTTGGGGGCACAGCTTGAAGCTGGTGGGGAGTAGGTGGAGAGGGTAGAGAATAGATGGAACCACCTAACACAGGAGCTTGTTAATGTTCTGCATTTAAACATGGATGGGGCAGATTCATGGGACTCTGGGGGACTTGGAACGGGGTTTGTAGGAGAAAATATGTGGTATTAGTGTAAGCAAATTATGGTCTCACAAGTATTAGATTGATATCATGACCGAGGTAGGGTCCGGACAAACTGGATGGAGCGGTGGTCTTTTTCTGCTCATAAAATTCTATGTTTCTGTGCTTCTGCATCCGATTCTCATTGTTTTGTCTGTCAGTCATAATAATTTGTTTAATTTATTAGCACGTGTTGCATTTTAACAAAAATACAGTCTTGATGTTTTATTGGTCAGTATTTTTATCGTCCATTTCATTTCTGTTTTTATTGTGTCCTTTTGTTATTTTGTAGGGTGTTTTGTGATACCCTGGTATGAACAACATTATGTAAAAATGCAATTACATTGTATTGTGTTGTGTGTACTCCATGACTCAAACTGACAGATGGACTTGAGCAGGCTGCAACTCTGGTGGGGTCACACCGGGGCAAGACGAGGTGCTTAGCATGTCCCAGCAATACAAAAAGAAGAAGCAGCAGAACAAAAATAAGTTTTCACCACCATAAGCATAATGGGCTCGCAAATTCAATCTCGCTCTTGTACTTTTATGCCTCAAGGCCAGAAGCGTTAGGAAGTAACTGCTTTTCTGCACAACAAGACTGTAGGTAGTGATATAGAGTGATGAACCCTGCTGTCTGTTATTCAGTTCAGTCAGACGGACAGAATGAACACCTAAGAAAGGGGAAAGTGATCAAATCTCCCTCTCCAATCAAGAAATAATGACTCCATATCCTCTTACAGAATATCAAATCCCCAAGCATGGGAGTGTAATTTCCTGCCTCTCCTCTTCTAATCAGGGGTTTTTGTGTCCTGGATGGTGCTTCTCCCACCAGAGAAGCTTGACTGTTGCTCTCTTTTCAACTCCAGATGAACCTGCCCAGATTAATAAAGCGAACTTGTGGAGATGACAGTCACAGCAAGATTGAAAACTACCTGTAATGTATTCTTGGCCCTAACAGTTCATAATAATTGCACCACAGACCTTTACAGTACTTGGAACTGACTCTCAACTGATCAGTTCTATAGCCTGTTGTTTCTGAAAGGGGCAGTTCATAGATTTAAGGTTGGGCATTTCTTGCACACCAGGCTTTTTGATCAGCAGTTTTTGGGAACAGAAAATGATTAATCAGGCTATTGTGAGTGTTTTGGTGCATCTGCAGAGAAACTGGCAGGAATCCTTGACTTTTGCTGCAAATTTTTCAGTCCTATGCAGTGGATTGTTTGCTTCTGTTGCATGCTTTTGTCCAGCTGTTGGTTAACATAACATTTAATATCGTTGGCAGCATCAGCTATTCATGTGGGGGAGTGGCTTCAAGCCAAACAAAGGAAAAAAAAATGGAGTTATGAAAAGTGCCTTTTATACCCCCAAATTGTGAATTCTGCAGAAACACATAGGGTTGGTTCTGCAAGACTTCTGGCTACATAGAAACATAGAAGTTGACGGCAGATAAGGACCGCAAGGCCCATCCAGTCTGCCCATTTCTTTTTCTACCTTATGAATGTGCCATCGGCCTTTGCTCTGTCAATGTCCTATCTATTCATACTCATCTGTATTGTTCCCTTATGCCTATCCCATGCCTGTTTGAAGCCCTGCACTGTATTTATATCCCCCACTTCCTGAGGTAGGCCGTTCCATGCATCCACCACCCTTTCTGTGAAAAAGAACTTCCTCACATTACCCCTTAATCGGCTTCCCTCTAATCTCATGCTGTGTCCTCTTGTCCTGCTATTTTTCTCATATTGAAGCATGTTAGACTCTTTCACCTTGTTAGTGCCCTAAAGGTGTTTGAATGTTTTGATCATATCACCTCTCTCCCTCCTTTGCTCTAGGGTATACATATTGAGCTCGGTTAATCTGTCCTCATATGTTTTCTGATGCAGTCCCTGCACCATTTTGGTTGCCCTTCTCTGGACTGCCTCAGTTTGGTTAATGTCCTTGTGAAGGTGTGGCCTCCAGTACTGCATGCAGTACTCCAGATGGGGTCTAACCAGTGTCTCGTAAAGAGGGATTATTACCTCTCTTCCGACTTGTGATACCCCTACTAATACACCCCAACATCCCTCTAGCCTTACCTACTGCTTTAGTGGTCTGCTTGGATGATTTCAGGCCATCGCTGATGATGACGCCCAAGTCTCTTTCTTCCCTTGTGACTCCCAGCAACTCTAGTTCTGCAGAATCCCAGGAGCGTTGGTTTATGGTTAGTAAAGGGATAGGCCAACACGAAAATTGGCACCTCCAGTTTCCTAAATCACAGTTAACAGAACTGCCCTTCCCTGGCCCCGCCCCACACATGCATGGCAGTACGAAGGAGTTGGGGTGCATGTGGCTGGGTGAGCAGCAGCAGACATTTAATCAGATGTCCTGCCCACTGATGGACAGGATTCCCTTCTCTGTGCAGAACTGGGGGATTGTAGGATACGGCAGGCCACACGGTCGAATGTATCCCTTTAGGTGACCATCGAACATCATATGTGTCCCCACCATGCCTCCAGCCCTCCGAGTATGATTGGAGGACTGGGGTAGCAGGGTAGGGGGACGATGCTCTCAATGAGTGGTTGTGCAGCCAGTGAGAGGGGTCGTGTATGGTGTATGACAGGGTACCTACCCATGAAACATGTGTCCCCTCTGTTGGCATTTTGCATTCCGGAGTTTGTCGTGCACAGCACATAGCCAATGCTCCACCACCCCTCCCCAGCCAGCCTCCTCCGTCTGCCCCTGCATGGTTTTCCACAGACAGATGGGATCGGGCTTGAAAAGGACGCATACCCCTGTCTTACAAGCAGTGGGGGGTTTGAAGGGATGCTCGTTGTGCAGTATTGCAACACGCAGCAGTCTATGTATCACGTATATATGCCTCATCTATGTAGCACATAGGATTTGTGCATTGGGCCCAGTGAGTTTATGGACCACATTGTCGATTGTCTGCACTGATTCAGTCAGTCAGCATTGGGATTTTCCCTCCACTTGAGGATCACTTACTAGGGATTCTTGAATTTGCGGATTCGTAATCGTAATCCTTGGATTGTGATCTGATTTTTGGAATTGGGAGTTTTGGAATTGTTCTAATCCTAATTTTGAAATTAAAGAGGAATGTCCTTTATTTAAAGCCCCGCATCTTTGTGTGGGTCTGCTCCCAATTAGCTGTTTCACAGTATAATTTCATATTTTCCTTATTCGGTTTTTAAGGTACTGTATTTTGTCTGGTTGATTCAGCCATTATTCTCACCCCACATGTTTCGGGCAGCACAGCTCAGGGCACAACCAAGAATCTCCTGTGACTAAATGTCAGAGCTGGGGGTCAGCTGAGGGAGATTTAGTTAGCTTCAGTTGATAGCAGAAAATACAGCTCCGTTTTGCCACCTGCTGGCCCCACTGCCCCAGTGACAATAAGTACAGCTTGGGCTTAAAGTCCATAAAAGGGAAACCTAACCTGAACATCAGTATGAAATAAGGGTATGTGAACCCTACAAGCATGAATTAAAGGACAAAAACTCATAATATGTTGTAACATAGATAATTAAACTGCAACCACAGTGCAAAATAAAATAAAAAATAAATAAAATAAATAATAGGCCATTAGGTTATGTAATTAAGTGTGTTAATTCTTTTTGTTTTTAAAACAACGTAGCTACTTGACCCGGTGGCGCTGAGGGCTGAGCGCTGGGCAGCCTTACCTCACGCTCATCGCCCTGACCTGTGTTCGAACGGCATGGCCACCGGGGGTCGGCAGGGGTGGAGAAGGATGGAACATCCATGGGACTGCTCTCCTTCTCCGGGGAGAGGGGGTTCAGCAGCTGTCGGTGCCGGTTCGCCCTCTGGCGGAGGCTGGGGGACAGGCTACATTGCAGCATTTCTCAGGGATGAGCTGGGGCAGACGCCTGAAGGGAGCATGTGCGGACGCATGTGCACTCCCCTCCGCCTGGCATCATTGCACTTCCCCAGTTCCAGGGGCAAGAAAAACGGCACCCTGATCTTCAGCTTGATGGCCGTCCGTATGTTCGCTGGCTCTGCGTCTCCCAGACTGGATCCGTATTGGGTGGGGAGTTGGGGTGCTGCCTGCCACCCCCGCTGCGGGGGTTAAGCTGCAGGGGTACCCGGGTGGGGCAGCTGGAGCACGGTAGAGGCGGCTGGAAATCCCTACAAGATGCGGGGACTATGGGATGGAAAATCAGGTAAGAAGGAATAAAGTGATAGGCCAAAAAAAAAAACCTAGCTTTCGGGAGATGTGAATTCATCTGGAAATACATGTGGAAAACTTGAATGGTCAAGGGTATGGCAACTGGGGTTCAATGCCAAAATGTGCAAAATTAAGCACATAGGGCATAGAAAACCAAGGGGGATGAGTATTTGGGGGGGGGAGATATTGTCTGTCACTGAGCAGGAAAATAAACCATGGGGTTCTAACATCTGATGACCTCTGAGTTGCAGGGCAGTGGGCAGGGGCATAGGGAGAGGTATCACCAGCAGGAGGAGGGAGGTGGTATTAGGTTCCACAGCATAACATGCCACGGCATGGAGTTTTGATTCTGGTACTGCGAGCTGAGTGGCTTTGTTTGAGAAGAGCTCCCAAAGCTAAGTGCTTTTTACTGTATTTTTCAGTTCAAAAATTGTTTTGTTGCATGTAAATTTAGGTGATTGAGAAAGATAACTCTGTAGGCTCCAGGAAGATTTAAAATTTCTGTGGTAGATACTGGTTGGAAGTTAGAAGGATCATCACCTTTGTTTAGTGCGATCTATCAATGCTGATGTGGTTAATTTGAATACTGCAGTTTAAACCCTTTCTGTATGTGCCTTTGGTGGTGTCTGATATTGATAATCTAAGTGTCATTTGTGGGTATTCTGTCTGTTTTGGTAAGTACTTTATTTTCTCTGTTGAACAACTGAGTATACCCATTGCCTAATACTTTACAGTACATTATATCTTTTTGTGCTGTCTCTGATTTTTTCTTCTTTCTCCAATCTTTCAGAGCTGTTTTAAAGAGGAACTTTCACAATGGTCCAAAAAGTTACAGCTTATAGCTATTATGATGCAGTACTAGACCTGAAAAGGTGTGTGCATTTGTTATTTTTGTCCAAGGTTTACTCTGCCTTCCATAATTTGGATTTGTTTTTGAGCCCTGCTGCACTTGCCTTTGCTGTTTAGCTGCTGGGCTGCTGGCTCCTGATGACATCACTATAAGGTAGAGGAGTGACTTGCACTGTGCAGTACTATGCAGTTGCAACAATGTTGCAAGGGAAACCTACCAGTATTCAGTGTACATACTGTTTCCTCTTCCCCAAGACACCGTGTTAGCAATGCATTATGCCAAAATCCAAATGCCTTGTCAGTATGGTTTTTTAGTGAAATTGATTGTGCCCTATAGTGATGTCAGCAGTACAACCCTGGGCCCACAGCAACGCCAGGCTTGCTATAGAAGCTCGGGTACACCCTGCAGTTTTTAGCAGCTCAGAATGCAAAAACTAACAGCAGTGGTCAGTAATGAAATACAATTCCAGAATCAGCGCAAGAAGGGGTAATTTATGCATGAAAGTCAAAAGGATTTGGAAAGTTCCTCTTTAATTACTATGGCAGCCTGTCAGTGGTGTGGTACTGTGTTCTTTCTTGTAGTTCAAAGGCTTTTGGGGCTGCTAATTTCTACTGGTTTAGAAGATTAAATTTTTTTTCTCTTTTTAAAAAAAGCTACATCAGCTTGGTATGTTGTCACCTGTTTGTTGTTGCTAGGTAGCAGATGTTTTTGCTAACATACTAAAATGCCAGCAGAATAGGCCTAACGGTCTTTCGTGTCTGCTCGTTTGGTCAGCTCAGTTTTTGCATTGTGTTCTGGTTCTGTGATAGAATCTGTATTAGTAGAAGGTAGAGTATATAGGATAATGTATGGGCATCAGTTAACAATGCTGTATTCTCTTCGAGAGGTTACCATGGCAACTGTGTAAACCTCGAGAGCGTAGCTCGAGAGGTTTACTATTGCCTGGTAACCTCGAGGTGAATTCAGCGATATTGTTAACTGATGCCCATACATTGTCTTGTATTGTGTATGGGCATCAGCTGTAATTAACCCCCTAGCATCACAAGAAGAAGCCCCGCTCGGTCCACGTTCTCCCTCTGTCACAGACTAAATGTTTTTAAATATGATGCTACTCACCACCGTGGCCCTTTCCCCATGATCAAAATAGATCCATCCTTCAGGTGGCTGTTTACGGAGGAGCTGAGCGTCGCTGACTGCACATGCTCAATGAGGATCGATGCTGTTGTACCATCAATGTGATGTCCTCAAGATGGTAAAACAGCATTGTGTTGCCATCGAATTTTATGCACAACCGTGCTCTTCCATACAGTATAGTGTGATTGTTGTTACATTTTGATGGTAAAGTGAGATAGAAATTTATATATTTTTGAATGTTATAGTTATTTTATGGTTATGTATACCTGGAGGCTGGGAGAAGCTGGGCTTGGAGGATGTGGGGGAATAGGTACATGTATGGGAAGCAGGAGAGTGGTAAACTGCAATAGCTGTGAGGCAGCAGTCTTTCTGGGGGTGTTGTGGATTAAAAGGGGATGTCCTGTGTGTAAAAGTCTGGAGCTGCTAAGGGCTGAAATAAGGCTGCTCAGATGGGAGCGGGAGAGGATGGTGTGGGAAGTCAAAGGAGCAGAGCAGTGCAGGGAAAGGCAGAGGGGTGATGCCCAGAGCAGTGAGGGCATCAGGCAGGGGATGGGAGTGGGGAGGAGCACCCAGTACACAGGAGTATCTCTCCCTCAGAGGGCCAGGGAGCCAGGGTGGAGATAAGTGGTAAGGGGAAGGGGTGGGAATGTGAGAGTAGCATCAGGGGTTGGAAATTCTAAAGGGGTGCCTTTATTGAACAGATTTGCACCACTGTCTGGAAGGAGGGAGGGGGCAGCAGGAGGCGAGGTAGGTCGTCAGGTTGAGCCAGGGTTGAGAGTAGAAGTACAGGAGGGAGGGAGAATTAATTAGGGAGGGCAGGGAAGAGGAGGCAGGCAAAACGGAGTGGAGAAGGGGGGGGGAGGGAGAGAAAAGAAAGGGAAGCGGGGAGGAAAAACTGAAAGCAGATACAGATAGTCAGAAGGGGAGGGGCAGAGTGAGAGATGGAAAAACAGTTAAGGGGATAAATTGTGGATGTGGAGATAAGTTCATCAGAGTGCAGAGGGAGCAGTTAGGTGGGGAAGCAACTAGTACCGAAGGTAAGAAAGGAAGGACGGGGAACACAGGTACAGGGGATGGAAGGGTGGCAATCATAGGTGACTCCATAATTTGGGGTATCCACTAGTGAAGGAAAGGGGACCCAAATGCAAGCAGGAGGGTGGTTCGTATGCCAGGGATGACAGTGGGGAAGGTGGGCCCAAGAATAAGGGAAATAGTAAGGGAGGTTGGAGGAAAACCTAATTTAGTTGTACATTTGGGAACCAACGACCTAGCTGGGGAGGAGGTGGAGGTAGTGCAAAGTAGGTTAAGGGAGTTAGAGAAGATCAGCAGGGAGGAAGGAAGTTCACTGGCCTTCTCAGGGGTGATCCCAGTACTAAGGGCCAGCACAGCCAGGAAAAGAAGAATAGAGGATTTCAGTGACTGGCTGAGTAAATGGTGCAGGGAGGAGATGTTCATCTGTATTGGAGACTGGGAGGAGACCTGGTCAAACAAAGCACTCTTTTCACCAGACAGCTATGCCTCAGTAGGGAGGGTTTGAGGGTACTCTGGGACAAACTGGGGGAATACATAACCACTACACTTAAACTACGGAGGAGGGGGCAGTGGCAGTGCAGACCACAGACTTGAGAGGAGGAGAGGTGTCAGTGACCCCCACAGTGATGGAAGAGGTCTGGAGGGAGGAGGTGGAAGGGGCAAGAACACAGTTAGCAAAGAGTGGAGGGGATGAGGAACACATCACAAGGGTACGGGGAGAAGTGCACACAGGGGATAAATGTGAATAGAAGAATAGAGGGAAGAGAAGGAAGGTCAGTTTCTAGGTGGAGGGTGGTGTCTCTGAATGCACGGAGTCTTGGAAACAAGATGGAAGACCTGCAGGCACTATTAGCGGACAGGAGGGTGGACACAGCTGCAGTAACTGAGACTTGGGCAACATCACACCATGGCTGGGATCTTGCAATCCCTGGATGTAAACTATACAGGAGGTACAGAGTAGTTAGGAAGGGGGGAGGGGTGGCAGTTTATATTAGGGAGGGAAAAAGTTGCACAAGGGAGGAGTCCGAGGAAGGGGAGGTTGAGGCATTATGGGTTCAGTTAAGGTCCAACAGAGGGAGAAAGGTGAGATTGGGGGTGGTTTACAGACCACCCAGTCAGGATGAAGAGAGGGACAGGGAACTGAGCTCACAGATATCGGACGCTGCGGGGAAAGGAGAGGCAATTGTGGGGGACTTCAACCTGCCGAAGGTGGACTGGAGCATACTATCCACGACATGAGCTAAGAGTCAGGTGATCCTGGAAGGACTGTAGAGCGGGTTTCCTGACTCAGGGCATCACTGAACTAACAAGAGCTGAGGCAATTCTTGATCTGGTGCTCACAAATGGGGAGCATGTACAGGAAATAATGGTCATGGAGCCACTGGGTGGAAGTGACCATTGCACAGTGTGGTTCCAATTGCATATGGGCAGGGAAAGCATCCTGACTAAGACCAAAATCTTGGATTACAGGAGGGCGGACTTTCGGTACCACGTGTCCACACTGTAGCCAGTAACATTACCAAGGCGTAACTGGTTTCATAACCGTTGTTGAAACCATCTCATATGTGGTTTCAACAACGGTTACGAAAACACCTTCTGTTACTTTACAGGTGTAAACGCAAACCGTTGCGGTAACAGTTTGAGCCCCCTGTAACGTTACAGAGGCATAGTGTGGACAGGGCCTTAGAAGTACACACTTTGAACTCCTATCATCTAAACCCCTAGGAGGGATTTTTTATTTCCCCCTCCATATTACATTTTATAGCATGGAGTCTGAGTTCAGAAAGAGAAAGAGTCCTTTGGTGTATCCAGATTACAGTCAGGTTACATGGCTTATCTTCTGATTGTTTAGGTTTTCCCATAAAAAAAAAAAAAATAATGAATTCTGGCCGGCCCGCTGGCGCAGCAGTAGCACTACTGCCGGTGACGCTTATGACCTGGGTTTGGTAGTGAGCCAGGGTCGTTGGAGGGCCGGTGGGGGGACGAGGATTGAGCACCCGATGGGCCACTCTCCTTCTCCGGGAGGGGTGGTCAGCCTTTCTTGCTGCAATACCACCACCGACTGAGTGACCACGAGTGGTGCCGGTGCAGTAGGAGAAGGCACAGAGCTAAGGGGTGGGCATTGGCCAAGGACTGGAGTGGAGGTGCATCTCTGCACCCTCCGTCTCATTGGTCCTCCCCGAGTGCTGATGTCCGCAAGGCGGTAGGACCAGAAAACAGGAAAATGGACCCCATGTCAGGGCTAAGCGATGGGCTCCCACATCACATCCAGCCATGGAGGGACCGGGGCAAACTTCAGCTGCACACTCCCCTGAGGCTCGGAGGAAGGTAAGAGGGAGGACCTCCTCCACCCCACCTGTGGGGTTAACTGGGGCTATAGAGGATAAATTGGAATGGGGCACTATAGGAGTGACCCTCGGTCCCCTCTGTGGCGTAGCCTGCGCAGGTGCATTGGGAAGCCCCGAGAGAGGGACTTGGCGTGGAGAAGGAGGGGAAAACAGAAAAGTAAAAAAAAAAAAAAAAAATGATTTTTCGGTTGTTTTTTGTTCACAAAACCAGTTTTTCTCAGAAGTGATCTAGATTTGTATTACCCTGTAGAAAAGATGAACTGTAGCGGGAGGGTGCAATCCAGCAAGTTTGCCTACTTTGTTGATCTGGTATCATAGCTCTTAACTGCTGTGCATTTTGCAAAGTGCCGCGCATTTTTCACTCAAATTCACTCTTGCTCCACAGATATTTACTAATGTTCCCTATACGTTTGGAGCTGCTGTATTTATGGACATTCTGACTATTACAAATGTAAACTAACTTGATAAAAAACTGTCCTGAACGTTAAACATGTGGTGCCCACTCTTCGTAAACTTATTATTCTTTAAACACAAATGTGCTGGGGGTGCCAGAGAGCCAGCTTCTGGGTAGGATGCTTCTGAAGGAGCTCCTGCAGAGCAACTTCTTTAATTCATAATAAAACTGGTTATACATCAAGCTGCACTTCTCTGAGAGCTACCTTCAATCTCCTGAGAATCAGAGGAACTGGAGGATACGAAACATCACCATGGGACGACAGAAAAATCAGTTTTCTGGCCAACCTAAGCCTACTGCGTCAGTGCCCGTTCAGGATGGAGGTAATAGTGGCCAGGCGGGGAGCACTCAGTTTACTCCTATCTCAACCCCTCCATGGCAAACCATTCTGGAGACCGTCAAGGCTATGGACACAAAAATAGAGAAGACATTGTCAAAAGTAGAGATGCGTGATGCAGCTCTGACAGAGCTCCGCTCTACGGTGTCCAAGGCCGAGAAATGCAGTCTTATGGCCCAAGCTACAATCACAGCTATTACAAAAGAAAATTCGGCCATGAGGAGCAGACTTGAGAGCCTGGAGAACGAGTTGTGGGATGGTAACTTGCGCCTGATCGGCATTCCACAAGGTGCAGCGGGCACTAACTTGTTAAAATTTCTAAAGGACTGGCTCGCTATCAATTTGGAAATCCTGGAGGACTTTTACATGGCTCAACTGCGGAGGGCCTGCCAGGTAACTCCACGTGTGCGGCCCTCCAATACTGATTTGCCTCGGACTGTCCTCCTGCGTACTTCAGGGCAGGAAATCAGGGATCTGTTGCTGTCAGCCATGAGGGCGGCTGTCTCCCTCATGATCCAGGATTGGGATGTTAAGATCTTCCCTGATCTATCATTTCAAACCAGGGTCTGGTGCAAGCAATTCGATGCAGTCTGGCAGCGCCTTAGGTCCTTGGGTATTGTCCACTCCTTTCTTCTACCTGCTAGACTTCACATCACTTATGGAGGGAAATCATGGTAGTTTTCCGACCCCAAGGACGCGGGTCGGTGGATGGAACGAACCGAAGCAGAATTTGCGGCCAAATCCAGAATCTATCATGAAGATGAAGCAGAGGGACTGGTTCTATTTTAACTGCAAGTTCTAGTTACTTTTTTGAGTCCTGTACTAATTTGCTGGGCTTATGTTAAGATCTGGCTGGCAATGTAATCCAGGGGTGTAAGGGGAAAGTTGGCTATAATAACGTTGAATCTGTTATATCGGGGGCCATGTTATATAATGGCACAGGATTCCTGATCGTTTTTGGACTTTGGGACATTCACATTATCCATTTTGGAACATTTAATAAGTTATATAATTCCTATAAGAATGCCAGCATTTGTTATGCATAGGAGATGAAGTGGTTCTTTCTGGTTGATGTATATTATTAGAATCTGTTAACGTGCTGCTATATATGTAATAGATAAACCACTCTGAGGTGTGCGGTGGCGCTCTTATATACACAAGGCCCACTTGGGCCAGAGGTAAATCAGCCGCCCAGGTGTGCGTATGTCAGAGCATGGCGGCACATCAGAGTGGTTTATCTATCTTATAAAATGTCAAAATTGTTTTTTAGGGGTAAAGTGCAGGTGTGCGGTCGCACCTGATATATCGCACGGTCATGTGATGCTAGGCAGCCAATAAATAATCAGCAGTTTCCCTACCCATTTTATAAATATAAATATATATATTATATATATATATATATATATATATATATACACACATACACATACACATATATATATAGAATTTGATGGCAGATAAGGACCGCTTGGCCCACCTAGTCTGTCCATTTCCCTACCTAATGGATAAGCTGCAGATCCTAGTTAACCAACAGCTTACTTCCTCCTACACCCACTAGAATTGCTTTATGCCTGTCCCATGCATTCTTGAATTCCCCCCCACTGTTTTTGACTCTACCACCTCCTCAGGAAGGCTGTTCCATGCATCTACAACCCTCTCTGTGAAGAAATACTTCCTCACATTACCTCTGAGCTGTCCCCCCTCTATCTTCAATGTATATATGTGTTAATTGCTGTGCTAGATGGGGAACCTCTCAGACGCCTAATCATCCCTGATTGTTTCTTTCTTGTAAGACAGGGTTGTAGTACTCTGGTTAGTGCATAAAGTTTTTTCCTTTGCTCCTCCCTAGAGGATACTACCCGTGCCATTGAAGCGGCTGGCATTAATGGATATTTTGAATATGGACAATATACAGATTGATATGAACTCCCCCATTTCCTACTGTACCAGAGTGCAGGGCATTAATTTTAATAATTTTCTTCCTCTAACTTGTATAGGTTTGTAACCTCTAATAATTGAAGAGTTCCTGCGTTGAGAGTTTGTATCCTGTATTGTTATTTTCTCGAAGTGACAATAAACAGAAAGTACAAACACAAATGTGCTGGACGTTCAGGTCCTCTTTCTCTGCATATTAAAGGCCAGTGCTTCACATTTGATTGTTGAGAGGTTGAGGTGCGTCTGGTATAGGCGCAGAACACCACTACGTGGGATTTGATGCAGCATTGCTGTGCATTTTCTTTGTAGTAGGAATGGGCAAAACAGTTTAAAAACTCTGACCGTTACACTGAATTGCACGGTGACGGCTCCTATTTGCAGTGCACTTCAACACAAAACAGGCTTTTAATCAGTCTTTTAGTTAGGGTAGCCTACCATATTTTCTTGTAGGTCTTTTTTTATTCACCGTTAGAAGCAACATCTAATTTAATGAAGGGTATTAAGTCCCAAGTTTAAAAAAATCCAGGCAACAATCTCTAGCTTCACTGCAAGTCCATATTGCAACCTTGCTGACATGGGAGGGACACAGTTGCATGCGAACACGTCATGTGCATGTACGTACACTGCTTATGTTTCGGTCACACCTTCTTCAGATCTGAAATGTAACACCTGGGCCAGAGTTCAAACTTCCCCTTCATGGGGCGCGCCCCCCTGCCGTAACCATGGGATAAAGGGGCTTTGTAACCAAGGCAGTGGATTAGGAGAGGATCCTCATACACACTGCAACCAACCTTCCCAACCCCCATGCCACCCAACAAACATATACAATAACTGTGGTGCTGGGGGGGGGGGGTGATGATGATGACTGGCACAGACCCTCCTTGCACTAGTTTGGCCAGCCCCTTCAGACGACATTGAAATCTTCCAAGAATCATGAAGGCTGTTAGGTGGCTGCACATCACATCATGGGAGAATGTTGCCAAGCAGAAACAGGCACATGCATGCCGCTCAGCTGAAACTTTTGATTGGGGGAAGGGGGAGAGGAGGTGGCCTCTGAATCGAACTCCATCAGCATGGTGAGACACTTGGTAATCATGGCAGATGACACTAGAAGTGCATTGGACTTGCAGAAAAAAAACATACACTTACAAAAAGAGAGGTGGGCGAGGACAAAATGGGGGGAAAAACATTTCCATTGTAAGTAGAAGGACAGAAGGGCTGCCTCCAGCCATGTCCACACAGCACTCGGAAGAGTGGCCCTCCCATTGTCCGTGACACTTAGTACTCATGTACTACACCCAGAGGGACACTGAAGAAGCGGCAGCTGGATATAGGTAAGCGGCTGTGCAAGAAGTTGCGGCTGAAGGAGGTACCTAAGCGAATAAGAGGCTCATGACGGTAGCTGAGACATGGCACCATCAAGAGATAAACACAATGGAAATAAACAAAGCTGATTACAAAAAAAAAAGCTCCTATCGGCTGTTCTTCAGTCCCAATGTCCTCCCTAGTCGAAGTACATAGAAACATATAACATAGAACTGTGACGGCAGAAAAGGACCCTACTGGCCCATCAAGTCTGCTCTTATCCCATCACCCTAGGTAGCCTTGGACGTACCTCTTTACACCCCACCCCTACGCCCCCCCACCGAGGAGACTCCCATCCCCGCCTTGCTTCCAGGTTTTTTCCTTTCCCTCTCCTGTTTATTCCTATGTAGTTATCCCATGACCTCTTAAACTCCCCTACCATTTCGGCCCCCACCACCTCTTCCAGTAGACTGTTTCAGGGGCCCACTACCCTCTCTGTGAAGTAGTGCCCTCTCCTGCTACCTCTGTAACTTTCCCCCCGCCAGCTTTAAACTGTGCCCCCTAGTTTTAGTATTTTCTTTCTTCGGAAAGATGCTCCCTTCCCTCAGCTTGTTGATTCCCTTCAAATATGTAAAAGTTTCAATCATATCTCCCCCCTCTCCTCATTTCCAGGGCATACAGATCAAGCTCTTCCATTCCTCTCCGCATAGGTCCTCTGATGAATGCTATGTACCATTTTGGTTGCCTTCCTCTGGACTCTCTCCACCATATCGATATCTTTTTGTAGGTGAGGTCTCCAGAACTGTACCCCATACTCCAGGTGGTGCCTAACCATGGACCTGTACAGGGGCATTAACACCTCCAGCCTTCTGCTTGTTATACCCCTCCCTATGCATGCCAGCATTCTGGTTGCTTTTCTTACCACTTTGTTGCACTGGTTTGCCTCCTTTAGGTTGTCTGAAATGATGATCCCTGGATCCCTCTCCTGCTCCATTACTAAAGCTTCCTCTCCTCCCAGTGTGTATGTGGCCTTTGGGTTTTTGCATGGATCATACAAGTCTAGTTACAAGTAATCCCTGGCAGCTAGCTGCTCCCCTTCCCTTTCCCTGTCTTGAGGTGTAGCTCAAGATCCAGGCCCTGCAGCAGAAGGCAGAATTAACCAACGTGCTGGCTGCAGTGGGAGGTAGACTGAAAGGAGGGCCTAAGAGCTGGTAATGTGGGCTACCATGGGTGGTGGTGGTGGTGGTGGTGATGGTGGAGGTGGTAGTGTGGTGATGCCAGGTGAGCTGGTGATGGAGAGAAACATAGGACTAGGTAAACCTGTGTGGGTGGGATGGAATGGTGGACACATCATAATGCAGAGAGGAGGGACAAAGCTGTCAGGAAATAGTGAGCAGGTGAGGTGGTACAGGGGAGGGGCAGGGAATATGTGTGGAAAGCAAGTTATGGGTTGGAAGGGACTGAGAGCTGAGTGGCAAACATGTAGTAGTAGTAGTAGTAGTAGTAGTAATAGGAGATGTAGTAGTGTGGTACATGTTGTTGTAGTAGTAGTATTAGTAGTAGTAATAGGAGATGTAGTGGTGGTACATGTAGTAGTAGTAGTAGTAGTAGTAGTAGTAGGAGTAGTAGCAGTAGTAGTAATAGGAGATGTAGTAGTGGTGGTACATGTATTAGTAGTAGCAGTAGTATTAATAGAAGATGTAGTGGTGGTACATGTTGTTGTTGTTGTTGTTGTAGCAGTAGTAGTAATAAGAGATGTAGTAGTAGTAGTAGTAATGGGAGATGTAGTAGTAGTGGTGGTACATGTCGTTGTAGTAGTAGCAGTAGTAGTAATGGGAGATGTAGTAGCAGTAGTAGTAATGGGAGATGTAGTAGCAGTAGTAGTAATGGGAGATGTAATAGTGGTGGTACATGTTGTGGTAGTAGTAGCAGTAGTAATAATAGGAGATGTAGTGGTGGTGGTGATGGTGGTACATAGTAGTAGTAGTAGTAGTAGTAGATGTATGGAATATGTACTGGATTGCAGTGGAATAACACGTTTATAGTGTATGGTGGAACGCTGTTCTGCATGGCAATCCATGCCTGGAACAGCGTTGTTGTGCTGCACTCGGTACGTCACGTCACGATCTTGTTGTGCTGCACTGAGTACATCACCAGTGCAGCACAACAAGATCGAATGCATTTGCGCATGCGCAGTTGAGCGGCCAGCGGCGACACAGAAGTAAGCACGCTGGTACAGATGCCAAAGTAAGCCTTATTTTTTCTTGTATTCTTGTTTTGGGGATGACGGAGTGCTGATTATGGTTGCCCATACACTATAAAAGATTGTGTATGAGCAACCATACACAAACAAGGCAGTTGCGAGATCTAGAGGTTTCCGTGGCAACTGCCCTCGTCTCTGGTTACCACGGAAACCTCTCGATCACAACTGCCTTGTTGTGTATGCTTGCTCATACACAATCCTCTATATCTCCATTAGTGAGTGGTAAGAAGACCCATAACTCACAAGTCGTGAAGCCACGAGTTAGTTATAAAGGTCTTACCACTCGTGTGGAGATAAATGTGTTATTCTACTGTAGCCCATTATGTATTTGATATATACTACACCATTTGTAAAGTTTTTACTGGTGTTTTACCTTGTTTTAGCTTAAAACTGCCTTTTTTCCATTGTAAGTTCTCTATCTGGACCATTGTTCTCTGTGTTCTAGTTCCAGCTTCTAAGTGGAAGTATGTGTTCTAAGTGAAATAAAATGTGTTCTAAGAGAAATAAATGGCATTCTAAGCTGAGGCGCTAGATGCCACACGTCTCACCACGCTGGCGACCCGGGTTCGGGAATGGACTCGGTCGTTCAGGGGTTGGCTGGGGAGGTAAGGATAGAGCGTCCAGAGGACTACTCTCCTTCCTCGGGTGGGGTGGGGTTGTGTGCCGCGCGGCATCAGCTCAAGAGGGGTTCGGACCCACGCCCAGGTGTGCTTGGTTGCCACGGTGGAGACGGCTGCTGTGCCCATTGTACGGGGGCAGGGGAGAAAAATGGAGAAAAATACCGGGACCCGGCAGGACTCATGGTGACTCTGATGGGCCGGAGGACGAACCCGTCGGGGGGTCATAGCCACTGCCGGGTCCACAGAGGAGCTGACAAATAATGTTGTGCTAAAATTATATATATATATATTTATTCCAAAATAACATGATTTATTCACCCAGTTTATTCACCACTTGTGTGATAAATCTTTATTTTACATCGCACCCTTCCAGAGCCCATAGTGCAATACTGTATAAGACAGAAATAATCCAGTAGGAGTCATAACACTATAAGCAGAAGCATATGCCTGCATAAGTAAAGGACATAGGGCTCAGTCTGGAAACAATTTTAAAGCATCATCCTCTAAGACGCAAAGCACTGACACACAAACATGTGCCACCTTCTTGCATTGTATTTACTTTTGATCATTAATTTGTGATTTCTGCAGCCTTGGAATGTGAGCATCTGTGTTTTTTTTTTTTTTTTTTATTTTTTTTAATATCTGCTTCTGCCACGATCTGCACTCCTATCTTCTTCCAGTGGGCTAAACGTGGCACTCAAAGGAACACTTCTAACCACTCATGGAAGAGCAAACATGAAAGGCCCCATCCCCCACAGATTTAAGGTTGGAACACAGGCACAACGAGCAGGTCCTGGTTCAAAGTCCTTGTTTTGCCAGGTCTGAGGGAGCGAGAAGCTCACTGAGGCAGACGGGCCCCCCCAGATCATTCAGGGCTTCGTAGGTTAAACAGAAAACCTTGAAATTACCACGCTCCCTAACTGATTGCCAGCCCAGATCATTTAGCGAGGGGGTAACATGCTCTGACCTCCAAATTGAGGTCCATAAACTCACTGCTTCTTCCTAGACCACCTGCAGGCGGCACAGTTGACCACAAGGCAAACCCTTATAGACCGCATTGAGTAATCCAGCTGGGATGCCATGAAGGTCTACACCAAAGTCCTCAGATCCACAGGATTGAGTAAGCAGCACAATCTGATGATGTCCCTTAGATGGTAGAAACCACTCTTTTTTCCTTTTTTCATACAGCTTTTTTTTCTCAGGGCTCCGGAGCGGGCCTGTGGTCTTCCCTTGGGGGATCTCAATCTGCCCTGTGCACAGGGCTTCATTGAGTCTCCCCCTTCTGCCCCATTTTCCCGTTTTCTTCCTCATATCCCGGGATCCCAGAACATGGTCGCGCATGTGCGTGGAGGCGCACATGCACTTTGTGACTCCGGTGATGGCCCCTTCCTCCCACCCGGCCTAATGCCTGGCTCCTTACAGTTTGGCACTGCCACCTAACCTCCACTGAGTGGCAGCCAAGAGCCAGGGAAACCCACGTCCTTTCCTGGGAGAGGAGAGCTGCCTTGCAGCGGCCTAATCCAGCTCCTTGCCCCCACCCTCCCCCGGCTGACCCCTGGTGCACCAGGCTCATTCCAGAACCTGGGTCGCTGGCATGGGAAGAGGTAAGGCGTCCAGCGCCTCAGTCCTCTACGCCACTGGGCTGGCCACGTTAGAAACCACTTTTAATGACTGCCGGCACCTGACATTCAAATGACAGGTGCTTGTCAGGCACCACATCCAGATTGCAAACGTGCTTTTCTGTAAAGGGGAAGGGTAAAGGTAACAAGATGTGCAAGTGAGGATAGGGGAGCTAGTGATGGAAGGAGGGGGCCTGGGTAATGTAGTTGTATCTATCCGTTATCAGGTTACTGCATTAGCAGCCACTTTGACTTTTACTAGAGTTTGTTTTTACCTGTGGTATCTTGAATATTTTGCTGCTATGTGGCTACTATGTGGCCGAATGTACCAGATTGTTGATTACAGCCTCTCTACTCGGTTTTGGTGCTTTTTGAGTTTATTTCTATATTTAAAATTGTTGACCAGAAAAGACACGCTAAGCTGTGTCTTGCTTGCAGATGCCATCTGGGGGAAAGTGGTTTATGTGGGAGCAAATAACTGGCAGTGAGATGCAAACTTCAGAAACTGTGAAAGCGAACAGTGAGGTATAAATGATGCAAACCATGCAGACTACAGCAGGGTGCTCGGCATACAGCACCTCGGTGGGCAAAAGTGCCTAAAGCACAATGATAAAAGTATTAAACACTTCTGTTTAAAATAAAGCTGAAGCCAAGAGACTAAGGGGAGTAGGGGTGGAATAGTACACGGGGAGGAGGGTGAATAAGGGGCACAAGTTATTCTGCAGGACCAGTAGATACTCTGGGGAGGGTGGGATTGTTGTAGGGTTTAGTAGAAGGGTATAGAGGGAGAGAGAGAAGGGAAAAGGAGAATTGGAACATATCAGGGTTCCCTTTTGCAGAGGCATCTGTTTTGATAATTGAGCACCTTGGTTAGAAGAAGATTCTGTGGATCTCAAACCTCCGTATGACCCCCATCTGGTGGTAGTCCTCTGCGAGGAACTCATCAGATGTCCAGCCTCCCTTCTGGTATGCAGGTCAGCTGGTAAGTGGAAAGAATCTTTGGAAAGCAGCCTATGAACGGGGGCCTTCCAGCTTCTCGTCAGTCACAAGCTCTGATTTCATAATATTTGGTCTTTCCTGACTACTGTTATCTGAAACCCCAGATGGGCAGGGGAAGTGAGCTTTCTGTGCTTCGGAGGCACATTAGGAAGGAAGCCAGTCAGCAGCCCTCTTCCTTCCTCCAATTTCCAGGATTGTGCACGATTTACAATCAGGATTTTCCAAGGCCAGTTTTGGCTGGTTATATGCCCTCATGTGCATGGAGTTTTAAAGAGCAGACAATGGCTAAATTAAGACAGCTGACCTTCACAGTCACATAATCTACAGAAACAGATATGTTTCTAAAAGGTAAAGAAACAGAATTCGGTTTTATACAGCACTTTTCATACAAACTGTATCTCAAAGTGCTTTAAAAATCCAAGAGAGGGAGAGGGGAGAGAATGTTCTTGCCATTTGGCGTACACAGGGAGATTCATATACAGCACAGTGACAGAGCAGGGATTGCAGATGATACATGGAAGTTAAGTGACTTGCTCAGGGTCCCACGATGAGTAAGTAGTGCTTATGGGATTCAGACCCAACTCTCTGGGCTTACAGTTCCGTGCTCTAAACACTAGGCCAGACTACCTCCCTATTTAGTCCACATGTTGGTTTATTCATTGATGTGCTGCCAGATTTTTTTGGTTTTTTGAAATCGTATTTTACCCCTCCTACACTCCCTGAGCACCGCTTCTTCGGGAGCCCCAATGAAGGAGTTGCCCCCTCCTCCTCCACCTGATCCTGCAGTCCATCCCCATGGAGCTGCAGATAATCCCCCCCCCCGGGCGGGGCCGAGGTGGGGCGGAACACCCTGACAATCAACTTTCGTCGGGAGACCCCGGGACTAAGCAGGCGGGAGTAATCAGGAGTCTGCCTTGGGACTCCGTCTACCTGGAGCTCAGAGAGTTGTTTTCCCTTTTTCTTCGTGGGGATTGGCTCGTGCCCTACGCCAGCACGTGCCTGACGTCGCCCCTCCCAGCGTCCAGCTCTCGCTTGCCGAGCCTCAAGCCTCCGCTAGAGGCTGGTCAAGCGCCGAGCAGGAACCCCCCCTCCCTCCTGGGACCTCTGGACGCTCAATCTTGTCCCTCCCCTGCCGTCCCACGATGACCCGGGCTCATTCCCAAACCCGGGTCGCCGGCGTGGAGTGAGGTGTGGCGTCCAGCGCCTCAACCCTCAGCGCCACCAGGCCAGCTTGCTGCCAGATTTTTAACAGGCTCTGAGGATTTAACAACTACAACTCTCTACCCTTCCTTTCCCATTCTTTTTAATGGGGGAACATAATGCAAGAGCCACACCTGTAGAAGCTGTGAGACCCCTCCCACAACCCATCTCTGTATTTATTTATTTTCTGAATTGTGAAATAAAATACAGTACCCTTGAGTCGAAGACTCATTTACAAAGGCTCCATGTCACATTTAGTAGAACCATACAACAGTGAACACACTACAGATGTAATACTCAAACAGACTTGGGGTCTCAGCACCCAACTAAAGATCTAAAGTTCGAGCAGACTCGATAGACCGTAAGGCCTAATCTGCTGGCAAATAGTATGTTAGTATGTTAGACTTGTTATAGTGAATACAGTAAATAGCTAACAGTTTGATCCAGAGTAATTGTACAGAGCAAAAACTTGGTATATAGGTCCTGGGCAGTAGCCGAGAAGGCCGCACGGGGGGGGGAGGGGGAGAGCAGGCCAGAGGCTGTTGTTGGGGGAGGTCAAGTAGATTAAGGACAGTCGCATGGGGTGGAGGACTGTAGGTGGTCTCTGAGAGCGATTTTGAAGGGGCCAATTCTGGATTCATTAATAAGAGCAATGGGCAGACAGTTCAGCAAGGAAGGGGCCCTGTGGCTGAAAGTTCTTTGGTACTGGGAGGTTCGCCACCTGGGAACCGATAGGAGCATCTTGCCGGCGCTTTGGGTGTTTCTATGCATCAGGGCTGGTTGGATAATAAGTGTGAGGCCAGCGGGTGTGAGACCCAGGGCTATCTTTTTTGCCATAAGACGTGTGGAACCGTATTCTATTGTCAAGGTTCAGCACCTGTTGTCAAGATCAGAGGGACATCACAAATGAGTGAGATGGAGGAAAATTGTAAGAGTTTGAATTGCAACTTCCCCATCGAAATACACTGTGAATCTTTTTTTTGTAACCTGTACTTTATATACCCTTCCATCTTCATCTCCAGCACCTGCTTACTTCAGATCATAAAGGTACACACACAGCGGGTTCACCTGCATCTCAGCTCGGTCTCCTGCTTCCTTGAGTTCCCTCGAATCTCAGGAAGTCTTGTCAGTGGCAGAGCGGCAGACACACAGGGCCTGGATGTACTGGGATCTTTTTTTCTTGGGGTGCAGGGCATTCATCACTGTTTTTCCCTATTGCTGTCAGCGTGTCCTACGTGGAGGGTGGGAGCCTGCATGACGGCATGTCATCTGCCAGGGGGCAGCATTGCAGTGTAGGCAGCAACGCGCCCTCCCCAGAGAAGGAGAGCACACTCTAGAACACTCAGTCCCTCTCCTGCCCCGCCCCCGGACCAGCCCCTGATGACCCTGTCACATTCCAGAACGTCAGCAACATGAGTAATCCTACCGCTGCACCAACAGGTCAGCCAGATCATAAATCTTCTGATTATTGGCAGACGATTTAAAAATAAAACTGTTGAATTTCACGGTTAATCTTTTAATTATGGGAGAGAGACTTGGCTCTGAAAAACCCAGTTTTACTGTGAAAAAGTGAGACCTGGCAGCACTGTTTTGATGAAAAACTCTTTGCTGAGATAAGACTGTCTCTTCACTAGTAGAGAGACTTGGGTGTTGTTATAGATTGAACCTTGAAGTTCAAAAAAACAGTGCTCAGCTGCTGTCAGTAGCTAGCAGGGCCAAAAGAATTATGGGTTCCCTTAATGAAGAGGGACATAAATAGGTGAGAAAAGAAGGTGAGAAAGCCACTGTAAAAAGCAGTGAAGGCACTGGTCAGATGGCAGCATATGCCATAAGGTAAGCTGGGACAAATTTCTGTTTCCCAGTGGAATCACAGGGTACCTTGCGTAGGAGGGTGGGTAATTCCTATAAATTAGTTGTTTGCATAGCATACATAAAACAACTTGGGCCTGTTTCCTCTCCTTCGCCCACACCCTACCCCACCCTTCCTCCACCCTACCATCCTGCCCTTGCTACTATTCTATAACTTACCTGCCTTTCTGAGATCCCCATTAACCAATCCCAGCGTCAAACTATGTTTGCTGCTCCATAGAGGGCATCATCAGTTCCTGCACGGATTGCCCCACTGGAGTGCACTCTTTTTTTTTTTTGTAAATATATTTTTTATTAAATATTTTCAAACTTTTATAGTAACAGTTCCATTCATCATTAAAAGGTAGCTATTACTATATTGACAGAGTTATATTTCATTTATTAATTCATCTTTGGTGGTAATGTCATCACAATATTAAATTGAGGAGGCAGTATAGCGCAGTGGTCTAAGGCTCTGAGCTGCAAATCTGGTGACATCCAGCAGACCAGACCTGGGTTTGAATCCCACAGCTTCCACTTGCATACTGTGTGACCCTGAGCAAGTCACTTAACCTCCTTGTGCTCCCAGGTCGCTCCTGTAAAAAAGCTTTCAGCTTAGTGTGCTATACCTGGTTAAACAACTAAATAAAAAAAAAAAAAAAAATTCAGTATTTTATTTCATTTCTCCAGTGTGGTCCATTCTCCCTCTGGACCCTCCATCCTTCTTTTATATCCTTCCCACCCTGGACTCCATGTGTCTCCTGGAACTCCTCATCCCCCGCTTGTGCATAATAGGTCCAGACCTAAGGAGAGGACACCCTAGCATTTATTATCTTGGTGAGGAAGGTTGAGGACATCCTAGGGGATAGGGCTACTCTGCCCTAGGGGACAAAGTCAGGGTCTTTGGTCATGATATACAGTATCCAGTTTGCAGTCAGGATGGGTGCCCCAAGACTGGAGGGTGGCTTATGTAGTGCCTATTTATAAAGGGGGGTCTAGAGAGGAGGTGGGGAGTTATAGGCCTGTTAACCTAATGTCTGTGTTAGGCAAAGTAATGGAGGGCCTTATCAAGGAGAGGATTGGGAGGCAGCTGGAATGGTTAGGGCACCAGGATGATAAACAGTATGGCTTCGTTCTGGGGAGATCGTGTCAGTCCAACCTCGTAGAGTTTTATGACTGGGTGACGGGGGCCTTGGATAGTCATAGGCCAGTGGATGTCCTCTACCTAGATTTCAGCAAGGCGTTTGATTCCGTACCTCATAATGGGCTGATAAAAAAAAGCTGGGGGAGATGGGGGTGGGAGGACAGGAGCTCAATTGGGTTGAAAATTGGCTTCCGGGGTGTTTACAGAGGGTAATGGTGGGTGGGATGCTCTCCTCCCCCAGGAAGATAATCAATGGGGTCCCTCAAGGTTCAGTATTGGGGCCACTCTTGTTCAATGCCTACGTCTCGGATATAGAGAGGGGGGTTATGAATAGGTTGAGTCTCTTTGAGGACGATTCAAAACTGGGATCACTGGTGGATTGTGAAGAGGCGAGGGAGGTGGTCCAGGGGGATCTGGATACCCTGGAGGGGTGGTCAAGGAGGTAGGGACTGAAATTTAATGCCGGGTAATGTAAGGTACTTCATTTTGGGGTCACAAACCTGGGCCATGTAGACACCCAGTGGGGGGGGGGGTCCACACTGCAAGCCACATTGGGAGAAGGGAATGTAGGGGTGGTGATAGACGTCAAAATGAATAACTCTGAAAATTGTAGAAGAACTGCAGCCAAAGCAAAACAGGATACTGGGCTGCATAGCCAGGGGAATTACATCCAGAAGGAGGGAGGTGATCCTCCCTCTATATAATGCCTTGGTCAGGCCACAGCTCGAGTACTATGTACAGTTCTGGAGACCTCATCTGAAGAAGGACATAGCACTGCTGGAGAGGGTCCAGAGGAGAGCGACCAGGATGATTCAGTGCATGGAGGGGAGGCCTTATGAGGAGAGACTGGAAGAGCATGGGCTTTACTCACTGGAGGAGAGGAGAGGAGGGACAGGGGAAATATGATAGAGGTTTTCAAGTATGTAAAAGGAATAACTAGGAGTGGAACCAAGGAGCTGGTTGGGCTAAAGAAGGAGGAACAACCAGGGGCCATGAGTGGAAGCTGGAGGGGAAACTACAGGGGAGTGTAGAAAATTTTTTTTCAGTAAGCGGGTGGTGGAGCCATGGAATGTGCTGCCTGGGAGGCTGGTGGAGGGCACAGTGGAGGGCTTAAAGAAGGGGTGGGCAGGTACAAGGGGAAACTGAAACTAAAGAAGACCCTCTTGGGGGCTGGGGGGGTGGTAAGGCGAGCAGTCACTAGGTTGCTGGCTTTCGAGCAGACAAGACAGACCATTTGGCCTATTCTGCTGGCTTTTAGTATGTTAGTATCCGCCTGGTCCCTTTCATAGAGCAAATCACTGCTTTGTCATTCAGGGAGTAAGTAATCCTTTCTGCTCTGTATATACCATTTACTGTGGCTCTCCAGGTTTCAATTGAAGGTACCAAATTGGTGAGCCAGCATTTAATGATTGCCTTTTTTGTGGCAAGTAACAGTATTCCCATCAAGGGACCACTATATGGGCCTCTTGATTCCCGTGGGAAAACATGTAACATAAAAAAACTCTCCAGTCCATGGGATCCCGGGTCCCCACACCTCCTCCAACTCCCCCCAGAGGTCCCCCAGAAATGGTTGCAATTTAGGGCGTAACCATAACACATGCGTGTGGTGAGCATTAGCCTCACCGCAAAGGCTCCAACATGAAGCCGATGAGGAACCACTGAAGTGTGAGGTTATGGCTGGGGTGCGGAAATATGAGGAGCTGCCAGGAAAACAGACACCAAGCATGTGAGCAGGTAAGTCTAGAGGATGTAAGACAAATTGTTCCCCATGTTTCTCGAGTAAGGTGGAGCTCTAGTTCAGAATTCCACCTTTCCATAGTCATGTAGGTATTTTCTTCAGTTGTTTCCGTTAAAGATTTATAAAGGATTGAGATGGCATGTGGTAGCTCACTAGATCGAAGTACCTGAAGTAGTAATTTTATCAGGTGAGGGTGCCCTACTGGGCTACATACCTCAGTTGGGAGGGTATCGTAATCGTGATGGATTTGTAGGTATTGGAAAAAATTCGAATGCCTAGGTTAAATTCTTGTTGGATCTCATTGAACGTCTTAAACTGTGCTCCTTTAAGAAATTGTGTAAGACTTGTAAGGTGTAAATACCTCCACTTACTAAAGGTGTGGTCAGTCCGCCCAGGGGGAAACCCTCCAACAGACCAGTGTCAGTGGCTCAGTAGGTAGCACACTCACCTCTGAGGCCGGGAGATCAGAGGGCTGTGGGTTCAGTTCCCACATCTGGCACTTGGGTTAATATCCTAGTACTGACACTGTGATGCAGCATGAGAGGGGTGCTGCATTTCTGAGGTGCCGTCTTCCGGATGAGACGTTAAACCGAGGTCCCATCTGCTTGGCTTGGTGGTAGTTCAGGTGGATGTTAAAGATCCCATGGCACTTATCGAAAAGTGTAGGGGAATTTCCCCGGTGTCCTGGCCAAATTTCCCTCATTCACTAAAAATACCACCAACAGCTTAATCTGGTTCAAGGTCAGTTGGCATTCATCTGTATCCCCTTCCCCCGGGTCGTGCCTGAAAATAGGCAGGATTTGTCTAGTGCACTTACCCGGTCAACAAAAGCTAAATAAAAGACCGATTGGGCATAACAAAACCAGGTATGGGATGAGCTGTAGGGGTTTATGGATAATGTGCCAGGTGCGGATTTGGTGGATAATCCAGGGGTTTGAGGAGCACTGTCCCAGAGAGGGGGGGACTTCGATAGAACAACACTTTTTCCCACTCGAGGTTAGGTAGTATGGCCTCCTCAATTTCTTGCCAGCGGGCTGAGGTTTTAGCCGTACATCGTCGGATCAAGAACATTATATGGGAGGCCCAGTTGTATAGTTTGAGGTTAGGAAGTGCTAGCCCTCCCTGGGACCTAGGTAGGGTAAGAGTACTGAATCTAATTCTGGGACGCTTGCCTGCCCAAATAAATGTAGAAACGGCAGCGTTCCATGTTTGGAATAGTTTCGCTGGCAGGCTAAGGGATATATTTTGAAAGAGATACAAGGCTTTTGAGAGAACCACCATCTTTTTCACTTCTACCCTCTATCAGGGTCAATGAGGGGAGGAGGCCCCATCTCTCAAGGTCCTGCTTCATTTGTGTAAAAAAAGGGTTATAATTATAATGCATAGCGTCCTCCGACTTATGAGTCAGGAAGATGCCCAAGTGTTTCAGTCTGTCTAGAGTCCACCTGAAAGGATACCTTTCCCTAAGCCACCCCGGCGGATCAAAGTGGAAGACGAGGGCATCAGTTTTGCTAGTATTAAGCCTATATCCCGAGCAGGCTCCATACTCTTCCAGAATTCGAAATACTGCCGGGACAGATTCCACAGGGTTGGAGAGGAAGAGAAGGACATCATCCGCATACGGTGCTATACGGTGTTCAGTGTCCTCTATCCTCACACCTGAGACCTCCGGAACCAGCCGTACTACTTGCGCCAGTGGTTAAATAAAAATAACAGAGACCCGGTGATAGGGAGCAGCCCTGTCTTTTTCCCCTATTCAGGGTTAAAATAGGCCGAATGGTGCCCGGAGACCTTTTACTCTCGCCTGCGGGGAGGAATATGTTGCCCGAATGATGGCTATAAGGAAGGGGGGGGGACACATTTTAGTTATGGTGGAGAAGAGAAAGGGCCAGGACACTCGATTGAACGCCTTCTCAGCATTTAGGCTGAGAAGGACGCTTGGGGTCCCGCAGGATTGCATCTCCTGGACCAAATGTAGGGCTCTACGTGTGTTGTCTGTAGTGGATCTTGCACTCACAAAGCCCATTTGATCCAGGTTTATCAGGGTTGGCAGAACTGCATCCAGCCTCTGGGCTAAAATGGATGTAAAGTATTTATAGTCTGTGTTAAGGACCGATATAGGCCTATAGGAGCTGCACTGGAGAGGGTCCCCTTCTGGTTTAAGGATGAGGGAGATTGTCGCATAGGACCAGCTTGGAGGGGGGGATCCCCCTGCACAACCTTGTTTAGAGCGCTTAGCAGTAGGGGGCTTATAGACTGAGCTATGCTTTTATAAAACTCTGCCCCATATCCGTCAGGCCCAGGGACCTCCAACTGGAGTGCACTCTTAAACTGAATGACACCGCCCATGTTTGTGTGCTGATATTCCCTTCCTAGCAACGCCTCCCCCCCCCATTCAGACAATGCCTTTGGCTATATACCTACTCTGGAACAATGTTAGGCCCTAGCCCTTCGCTTCTGTCTCTCCTTTAAGACCATGTCCCTAGTTGTTGTCTTTCCCTCATTTTGTCTCTGACAATGCCACTTGGCTGCATCTTTTTCCTCCTGTAGCCAGATTCCAACCCTAATGCCCTTCCTTGCTAGTTAAGCTTACGCCTAGCCACTATGTGTCTGCAAAATACCTATTTTTGTAATTAAATCCATATGTGCTCATTTGATTGTTACCTTTACTCCTAGGATTACTATGTATTTTCTCACTATACTGTTTGTTCTGTTCTTTGATATGACTTGGAGCCTATGTAAAAGAGCCTTTGGCTCAAAGGTATTACTTCTAAGACTGAAATAAATAAATAATAAATACTTGCCGGTCTGTGCTTATGAAGCAGAGAGAGGGGATGGCCTTGAGTAACCTAGAATCCCTTCCAGCATTCAGTGGACCACTCCAGACAGAACGGCGGAGCACTAGAGCGATGGCTAACGGGCTACAGAACATGACCTGCGAGGGGAGACTGGGGTACCAGCGGTTGTCCTTTAAGAAAAAGGAGAGTGGAAAGTGACGTGACTGAGATCTTCAGAAATGTGAAAGGTTACGTAAAAACAGACCAGAACGACAGTTTGTTAAGCAAACTGCAGCATAGAAGAACTGGGGGGGTGTAAGCTCAAAGTGAGGGGAGTCGGTCATGAGGAACGTAAAAAGTAATTTTTTTTTCACCCAGCGAGTAATAGGGTTGTAGATAATATTACCAGAGGGGCTGATTAGTGCAGACAGTGTACTGAGTTTCAAAGCTAGGCTACGCAGGGTACCTGAAAGGAAAAGAGGTGTTATGCTATTGTTAGGGTGACAGACAGGCATTCTTGATGTGCCAGCACATGGTCTGACTTTATCTCTCTGCGGCTGTGTGCCTGTAATTACTTTCTGTGGGATGTGTCTTCTGTTGTTCTCACTTTCGGTTAGCGCAACATTTTGCCAGCGCATGCCTAACCAAAGGCCCTGTTCACACTAGGGCTTTTAAACCATCATATCTCTGTTAAAGTGGTTTTCAAAGTTTGCGTCCAGATTTTTAGCACAGTACACGCCATGCTACAACTTGTGTTCTAAAACCGTTCTTAAACCCTGCTTAGAAGTAGGCTTGGGCATGGTTCAGACCAGCTCGGTTCCCTTAACTCATGTTAACAGCAGTGTGGCCGCAGTATGTTCTGTAACATGGGTTAAGGCAACCACCGTGACACAGATAACATTTTTTTGGCTATTTTAATGGAAAGAAGAAAAACAAACTTGCTCACAACGTTTAGCTCACTTCTGCATGACTTTCAACAAAATCTGCACGGACACATGATTGTGAGCATTCTGGCATGCTTTGCATTGCCTGCAGTACTTTGTGCTGGTGCAGCAGTCCTGCTTGGGAACTTGCTTGGGTTACCACGGTGCCGGAGCACAATATGGGTGCTCTGACAACCGTTCCATAACACAGAAAGGAACCATTTTTTAAAATATTTTTTAAACACACTACAAACTGTGTACAGGGCTTGAATCTCCAACTGGATCCTTTCCCTTGAACAGGACTTGTGCGCCAAAAAGTCCTTTATGTTACTGGGGAAACTTTGAAAAAAAAAATCATTTTTAGTCACATTTGAATATTTGAGTTCATATATTGTCTGTATTTAACTTCCTCAGGCCAGGCTGGGGTAACTGCTGTGCGGCGGCGTGCCTGGAATGGGGAGGTTTGACTACGAATACCGCCACCACAAGGACCACTGCACTCAGCCATGGAGGTTATTCCTGCTTCAGGGATATGCTGTGTGTGTGCAAGGCCACTAAGCAGGCTGCACTCACATTAGGGGAGGAGGGAGGAAACCAAAGGCAGAAAATCCCATGTCCCTCTAGATAGTCTGGCCTCCTGAACTCCTCAGGGTTCTGGCGCCTGCCAAACCTGGATTCTAGCACACACAGTGGACTGCCTCAAGAGAAGGACAGCCCTTCCTCCACAGCCCTTATCATGGAGGGGAAGCATTGAGGGTAGTCAAGTGGCAGACCTAGGGGGAGACAGGTTGCAGGGCCTGGGCAGTGTATATCCCTGTGAACGGGATGTACCCCTGGAAGATGAGCGTAGCTGGGAGAAAAACATGTATGGAAAAAAAATATTGAAAATAGGATCACCATGCCGGCCTGGTTGTGCGGAGGGTTGAGGTGTTGGTCGTCACACCTCGCGCCATGCTGGCGACCTGCGTTCATGAACGAATGTGGGCCACCAGGGGTCGGCGTGGAGGAGATGGATCAAGCGTCTGACAGACAGTTCTCCATCTCCGGGGAGGTGGGTAACTTCGGTCGGCGTACGCCTGACCCCTGGCGGAGGTTGGGGCTCAGCATTATGCAGCCACAACACTAGGGGCGGGCACAGGGCAGATGCTTGGTGGGGCTGCACACGGGTGTGTGAGCCCGCCACAGGCGTCGCTGCATGCCTTGCTTCCGCAGGGGAAAGAGAAAATGGAAAAAGGACCCTGGTTGCTGGTCGTTGCGGGTTTGATGGCCGTTCCAGTTGCGCTCCATTCCCTAGGTAATGCCCTGAACTGGATCCTGTTGGTGGGTGGGGGTCAAGTTGTGGGGGTTACAGGGGTGAGGGCTTGGGGGAACGGAGGCGACTGATGGCAGCTGGACGAGGGCCGACCAGGGCCAGGGTGGGGGAGAAACAAGAAGCTAAAAAGAAAATAGGATCACCGTCCCTGAGACTTTATCTGCTGTGGCTGCTTGTCTACTCCTGACATCATGGTCCTCTGCTTGTAATATCAGTCTGTTGCCATGGATATGATTGTGATGTCACAAGGAGAGGGTTATGATGTCAGGTGTAGGCAAGCAGCTGGAGCAGATTAAGTCTGAAAATTTCCAGGGGAACATGCCTTTAAATCCCGCTTTCTCATTCCTCTCTTATCCTCAAAGCAGTTGCCAAAGATTGAGAGGTCAGAAATGCTTCTGTATTTTTCCCTTGATAATCTGTCCCCTTCCCCCCTCCCCATTAGTGGGCTCATTAGCTTCGGTTCAGCTCCCGTTACTCCATCTCCTGTGTTGCCTCATGCCCTGCTCTTCCCTGCAGTCAGTCTTTTGCTTTTGCCATACTGTATGTAGCACCCAGTTTGCTTTCCCCTCCTCTCCGCAGCAGGGCTACTTCTAAGCCCTCTGGATTTAGTGTGAGGGGGGATCTGGGAGCAGTATTATGGGCCGGTGAGTGTGGAGGAGGAGGAGGAGGAGAGGCTGCTTATATCATCCTTGCTTACTCCAACCACTGACATTTTTCCCCCTGTAGAGCTGGGAGCCAAACCAAAATTTGGAGATGAAAGAGGCACAGTGGGAAAGATGCCTGGCATCAACAGAGAGGAGGGGGGAGGGAGAGGGAGGGGAAACAAAGAACAGTGGTGAGTATGCAGGGGTTTGTCAAGGGCAAATCGACAGAAGGAGTGAAAGCGGGGTCCAGTCTAACTAAAGTGTACTTTGGATCAGCACTGTAAACAATATCTCCATAGTCAAACACGGGGAGTCTCATTTCTTTGAGGATTTCTCTTTGAACAAGAAGCTGAATGCATCTCTCGTTTCTGTAAAGTGTTCCAAATTTGGGGTGGAACTTCTTGTGGATTGTATCTAGTTGAGCAGAAAAATCAAGGTGGCGATTCAGCCAGACCCCAAGGTACAGGAGGAAACATCTTCAATAGTTGCACCGTCAAGGCTATGGGGGGGGGGGATCTAGCAAGCCACTGCCTGGCGCCAGAAGCCCTAGAGACCATTTTCTTTGCATTGAAGGATAACTGATTTTCTTGGAACTAGCGCTGGATTATATTAAAGTCCAGTTGGAGCTGGCTCATGAGGTCAGAGGCAAAGGAGCCAGAGGTAAAGAGAATCATATAATCTACGTACACATGAATAGACACAGAGGAGTAGGCAGTGGAGAGATCATTAAAGTGAGGTTCCGACAGAACTCTATAAGGTATTGGGCTTCATAGCCCAATACCTTATAGCTGTGTGAGCTGACAGGCACAAAAATGTAAATTTGTTTTTTTATTGAATAAAAATTAGTTCTACACTTGTGTACATTCAACACACCACTTAAGAGCCATACTTTTAAAGTCAATGGGTGAGTGCACCCAAGCATTTACATAGTATAAATCATATTAATTATGGTATGTAACATTACCGTATCTAAATCAAAAAACAAACAAATTTTGGGCTAATGAAACGGAATCGAAGTGAAACACCTAGATAGGTAACGGAACCAAGATAAAGGCACAGACAAATCCTCACAAGGTTATTTCATTCATAGGCTTTAAGGTTAGATGAAGTTACTACTGTATCTATAGTATCTATCTGAAGAGGGAAAAATAGCTGGTTGATTGACTCCCAAGGGTTATTACTAGAGGTTCCCACTCATGGTTTATTCAAAGGCTCCTTGAACATACTCCCCCGGGATATGTCTACTGGATCTGATTCTGATACAGTTCCCATTTCTTCCATCGAGAGACGAAAGACTCTATTTTATTATGGAGAGCAAAAGATAACTGCTCACTATGTTGGATACTGGAGATTATTATTTTCCAGTCCAATATCGAGGGAGGGTCCTCCTGCAGCCATTTCTTGGTTATTGTTGATCTGTATGCAGCACACAGCAGGATAGACCATAAGTATAAGGTGTCTTTTCCCTTCGTTCCCCCCCCCCGGAGGCATACCCAAAAGATAACATCTGCTTGCCAAGATACGTGGTGTATCTATCATGTTGGAGATATGTAGGGAGACCTGGGACCAAAAATTGTGTAGTTTGGGGCAGTCATAAAAGATGTGACTATGTGAGGCTACCTGATCTCCACAACTCCTCCAGCAGCTCGTAAAGGCTCCAGGGGCCCTACGTGCCACCACAGTGGGGACCGGAAAAAAATGAATGCGCACTTTCTACATAAACTCCCTCCATATAGGAGAGGAGGAACTTGACTATGTTCCTCTCCAAACACCAAACCAATCACGAGTACTTATGGTTAGGTTAAGCTCTCACTCCCAACTGACTTTAATTGGCTTGGTGTAGTGGGAGAGCAGTAGGATCAGAAATTTGTATATTTTAGAGATGGCCTGTTCCCCCATGTGGTGATTTCCATATTTGGATATATGGGGTCATCCGGGAACATTAAATTAAGCTCTTGTTGCTTGAGATGCTTAGTTATATAATCCTTCATCTGATAGTAGTACAGTCTGTCTCCTACTGCCTAGCCATATTTATTTTGACCCTTCTCAAAGCTGCTTATGTCATTCCCTTGAAGAAGTCGCCAGGGTGCTGTCATGTCCCTAGCTGCCTGTCTTGTGTACCAGGGCTTGTATTGTTTAGAAAAGAATTGGGGGGAGGGGGGTCTATAAACCATTGGTATCTCCAGAGATGTTTTTGGACTGCTCTACTGCGTAGTCCCCTCTACCAGCCCTCAAGAACCGAGGCTGTGGCATTAGGAATCTGTTGTTTAACTTGCTTAAGTAATGAGGGGGTAAACAGAGAGGCTTGTAACGAAACAGATACTGGTCTTGCCAGATCAATTTGTTTCCAGTGCAAATGGTAATAAGTATTGTTTCCCCATAGTAGTGCCAATCTTGTCTGGGATGCTATCCAATAATAATGTAAGGGAGGCAAGGCTACCCCTCCGAGTTCCTTCAGTAAGGTAAGCTTATTCTGACTAATCCGGGGTTTCTTACTGTTCCATTGGAAAGCAAGAAAGTTTGCCACAATAGAATTTCCTTTGAGGTTACTGAACAGGGGAAACATTGAAAAAGATATAGAAGCCTAGGGGGCATTAATTTTTAAAGAGAGGGTACGAGAATAGAAAGACATAGGGAGGTGGTTCCACCTCCTCATATCCTGTTTTAGCTGTGTCTCCCGAAGGGGGGGGTGTAGATGAGGGAGAAAAGTTGGGATAGGTTTCAAGGGATTACTGTCCCTAAGTATCTGTGAGCTTGCTGGTCCCACTCCCACTTAACATTAAACTGATTTCTTAAAGAGGGGGAAGCCTCAAAATTAAAGGGGAGGGTCTCAGACTTACTCACATTAAGAGGATAGCTTGACCGTTCAGAAAAGTCCCAAATTCTTTTAAGCAACTCTGGCATTGAAGTTTCTCATTCAGATAAACTAGATTATATAATGAGCTTCCTATTGTGTTATATGAACATGTTTGTCATCAAACTTTTAAAATTAGGTTAAAAAATTATTTTCTTGATAAATTATATTACTGCTGTTTTTAATTATTTCTTTTATATTATACAGTATGTTATGTTATGTTTGTTAAATGTTGTTTTTGTGATGTTATTTGTTTATTGTAAACATCTTGACTGTATACATATTCAGTCCCCAGGTCGAACATGAAAACGGGCCTTTGGCTCATTGTACTTACCTGGTAAACAAATGTTTAAATAAATAAAAATAAATAATGGTGTGTGAAAATCCTGTACCCTCATTGGTCAAAACATGTCAAATGACCATTGGTAAATTCTGCATAACCCACAGCTGATGAATGGCATTTATAGAAAACATAATTAAACACATTTGAAATGTATTTTACACATGGGTCCATTGTATAATCGCAATAAGGCACTCCAGGGTGTGAGTTATTGGGTGATTTACCCACTTCTTGTGTGGTTAAGTCACACTGCTGCGCCTCGTGACACACCACACAAGGCGTGGGTTAATCCCCAATAACCCACACCCTGTCGTGCCTTATTGCTTAAACATCATCTGTGAACAGTGATAGTTTGTGTTATGTGCTTGCTAACTGTACACCTTTTATAGCTGGGGAGGCTCTTATATATTGTGCCAGAGGCCCTGTATAGAGAGCAAACAGCAGGGGAAATAGGGGGCATCCCTTCGGGGTGCCTCTGTGAAGAGAGAAGCTGTCTGAGATATGCCCATTGACTGTTATGTAGCCCTTTAGGGGCCTTTGTAGAATTTGAATATTGCATCTGAAAATTGTGCCAGGAAGTCAAAAGAGGCAAGGACCTCACGTAGAAAATCCCCAGGATACAATATTGAATGCCTTTTCAGTGTCTAAACTCAATAAAAGGGTTGGCTGCTGTGGACTTTGTAAATGCTCAATCAAATAAATAGTACGTCTGATATTATCCGGAGCTTGTCTTCCCGGTAATATATAATTTAAAGTTTTGCTTTTTGGAAGGATGCACTAGCGACTCCTCGCCAGCCGATCCCCTTCCAGCTTCCTGAGCCTTTCAGATTTCTGAATCAGGATGCGGTTGTGAAAGCGCTGGGGCGAGTTCTGTTGTTAAGGGGTCATTTTTGAAGTTTATGCTCTAGTAGTTCAGGGGAGAATGAAAATAGTCGCCAACTAGTAGGGTCCCTACCAGTTAAGCAACTGCTTTAATTTTCCCAAGACTGCTAAAAATGGCTAAAAAGCAGCTTTCAAAATAGCCCCATAGACTTGTAGCCCGCTCGCACTCTCCTTGGCCACACGTCACAATTTCAGAGAGCACGGGGCAGAGTTGGGGCGAGCAGGGGCACCAGGAAGCTGAAAGGGATCGATGGCTTCGGCTTCGGCGCCAGTTGCAATCCCTTCCACAAAAGAAAGTAAGAACTTTTAAATTTACACTTTTGTGCCTGTCAGCTCAGGACAATATAAGGTATTGGGCTATGAAGCCCAATACCTTATATCGGAAATTTCCTTTAAGAAAAATGGAGAAAAGAATTAGACCAAGGACAGATCCTTAGGGGACACCAGAGCTAATTGTGAGCGGGGGTTGGGGGGGAGAGGGATTCTCCAATACAATGACCTACCCTCAAAGTAAGATTGGAACCACTCCACTGAAGAGGCAGAGAAGTCCACGAGCCTGAAGCTTGTCCAGAAGAATGGGTTGGGAAACTGTCAAAAGCTTTGGCTAAATTGACAAAAAATGGCAGTGACAAGGCACTGACCCGTGCCACAGAGGACAGTATCAGTGAGCTGGAGGAGAGAGGTGGAGGCGGAGTGGAAAGAAGGTAGAGTCAAGAAAAGGGAAGAGTTGGGAGAGAGCAAGATGTTCTGGAATTTAGCCAGTGTGGGGGGGAGGAGAGAAAGAGAGGATGGAAATTACTAGGGGAAGAGAGGTCACCTCCTTTAGGAAGAGGAATGACAGTAGCCAACTTCCAAGAGTTAGGGACACAGGATAAAAAGAACGTGACCTTGAGGAGGTAGGTGATGGGGTGGGCAATGGCATGAGCAGAAAGATACAGGAGGGGTCGAGACCATGGGGTTTAGAGCCAGGAGGGTAGTAAGAGTAGCAGCAGGAATAGTGGGTGAGAAAGAGAAAAGGGAGGTGGGAGACAGTAGGAATGGGTAGAGAAGGACAGTGAAAGGATAGAGAAGGGGGGGAGGTGGAGGAGGAAAAGAGGAGGGACTGTACATAGGAGGTGAACAAGGAACTGAAAGATGAGGCAACTGTTGTGGGGTCAGAGATAGGAGTATCACCCAATCCATCTTGAGAACAAGTGGAAGGGACTGAGTTGGAGGAGAGATTAGGGCAGCATAAATTACCTTCCAGAACTTAGAGCAGCGATTACGGTTGGTTTGGGTGAGGATGCGAAGTGTTCAGACTTTGCAAGTCTAGGAGCTTTAGTACAGGTATTATGAAGGGTCCGGTAAATTGTAAAGTCAGAAGTAGAACCAGAGATGTGGAATGGAGTATTGCACATTATCTGGGCCGACTTCCCCGATTTGAGCTGACCTGGAGGCCCTGGGTGTTCTAGATTTCCCAACTAGACCCGGCATTCGTCCCTTAAATTCAGCCTTCAGAGTGACCCTTGGGAAGGTCCCCACTCATCTACCAAGTTATCTGTTACTTTCTTATTTCACATGTTGACAGTTGCTAAGACTGTTATAAAGAATAATTTTTTGTGTATGTAAACTGATTTATTATCTCTGTGTTATCACAAATGTGATGTGTAATATTGTATTGCTCTCCCCCTGTGAACCAATAAGAAGTAGGACCAGAGGATTTGTAGGTCCTCCAGGCAAGGTCACACACATAGTGACAAGCCAGCAACTCTTCTGAGATCCATGGAAGGTGAGATCCTTGGACCCCTGGTTCTTCAAAAGGAGAGGCGGGGAATGTGATGATCCCATACAGACATAAATTTGGAGGTGAAGCATTTAAGGGCATTGTAAACATTGCCAGCTGTAGAAATAGGGGACCAGTCCGTGGCTGTCAGGTCACCAAGAAGGCGGGGTAAATCCAGCAATTGAAAGGACTGGATCTGAATGAATATGGGGGAGCTTTTAGACAATGACTCTTACAAACAGAGTAGACCATATGGTGATCACTGAGGGGCAACAGGGAGGATATCAGCACTCACAGTACAATGGAAATGGGAGTAGAGGACCCAATCCAGAAGGGAGTGATTCAGAGATGTGAAATTAAAGTGAGTGGGAACAGAGCTGAGTTGGGTTAAAGGTTAGTCAAGGCCATTGCTCAACTAACAAGGGTCTTGTTAGTTGCGTGGTGGCCTTGATTTGTCCGAATCGGAACCTTAAAGTATTAGAACAAGAACTTTAAAACTCATCCCTATAATACTCTATGGAGCATGCCCCCAAGCTCGCCATCTTATTGCATCATGTAACGTACTAGTAGAGGGGATCAGGCTGTAGGCTCCACAGAGCCAAAACACGATCCCTTCCCTCTCAGAATAGCTGCACCAGAAAATTAAGAATGAGGCAGCAGTGGACTTGGGGCCAGGTAAGTTAGCAATAAACCATGACAGGGTATGGGATTATAGGCATTTAATCCACACCTTGGGTGCCTTGTGTGTCGTGAGGCCACAGGCCGAGTGTCCTCACAGCGCCAGAGGCATGGATTAAATGCCTATGACCCCATACCCTGGAGTGGATAATTGCGCTTATAACATGCGTTATGTTCAAAACAAGGAGAAAACAACATACTGTAAAGGGATTTTCCTCCCTGTTTAAATACCAAAAACGTGACTGTATCCTGCCACCTGGACAAATAGTCTCCAACAAATAATCCATCTCTGATTGCTTTTACGGTACATACAAATGTCAGAGATACACTACTGAGATGATTTCTGACATTTGTTGTGCATAATATATTTTTGTTACGCTGCCGACGTGGTTGCCTTTTTGCTATCCCCATCACACACTTCAGAGCGCAAATGAATGATTTGCTGACTACCGAAGCTCCCCATCTCTCACACACACACACACACACACACACACTAAAGCTACCGATCACAGACAAACACAGATAGAAGAGCAATACTGTGATGTACCTCCTGCTCGCTGTCACTGGCTCACTCTCTGATTCCCATTGTCCTTCTCTCTGCTTGCTTTCTGTGTCTCTCTTTCTCTCGTGCTGGGATTTCATTGTGTCAGTGTTCTGGGGCATGGAAATGAAGCTTGCGGTCAGAAATTGATTTCAACGCTCTTGTAGGGCTCGCTGCAGCTACAGAATCCCTCTCTCTCTGTCAAGCACCACGTCGGGGGACACTCAATGCTTTGGCACAGGATGGAACTGCTCTTGACTGACATCACCCCCCCAAGATGTACTGACACTGTGACCCCCCAACATCTTTGATCCCTTGCTTGCGAGGGACAGACAGGAGAGAGAGAGAGACAGAGGTGTGCTGTGACAGCTGTATGACAGAGTGGGGTATTTGTGACACAATCGAGCAGACTCGATAGACTGTGAGGCCTGTTTCTGCTGGCATTTACGTATGTTCGTATTATAGGAGGATGGAACGGCATTACAGTTTGCAGCTCCATTGTTACTGAAGGGATTCCCTGGGGTGGGACAGGGACTGTACATTGCATGTCTGCACAGTGTACTGGGATCAGGCACATAGACCAAGGCAAGTGGGTACAGCAGTAACCGACGCCTGTTTCAGAACTTGGTTTCTGTCTTGCAAAACAGGAGAGCATTCCCTGTACATCTCTTTCTCTCTCTCTTTCAGGGCCACATTTCGCTGCTTGCACTGTGGGGGGAGGGGGGAGCTGAAGCTCGACGTACAAAGTTCCATTTCCCTGCACTCCCTGTGGGACGGGGGTACATCTGGCAGTACTCCTTCAGCACAGGACTTACAAAACAACAGGGGAATTGCATACAGCATTGACAGACGGCCACAAAGTTACTGCTGTGTCTCTCTCTCGCTTAGGTAGATTTTTAATGGCTGCCTGTCAGTGCCACATTTTCCAACAGAAAATAAGTCCCACTCTGCCCAGGGATCTTGCTGGCTGGGCATCTCACCCCAACTGTGGATTACATAGTGAATTTAATCCACATTCAGGTAATGCTCTTTGCCTAATTAGATTTCCGCCTTTTTTCAACCCATGTTATAAGGGTGGTTATGTGGTTTTGGGGGGAGCACCAGAAAAGGTTCTCTTTAAAAGGCTTTTTTGGATATTGGAATATCGCTTTAAAGGGACACTACACTGTCACCATTTTTGCATCATATTATATCTAGTTGAAAATCAAAATGTTATGATTGGTTACTGTCTCTAAAAGTCATTAATGTTGCTGGCTGTTTTATCTGTTCCCCTTCTTAGTAGAACTGAAATGAATGCTGATGGTGTAGTTATACCCAACCTTGTTTTGTTTTAAAGGAAAACTCTCTAAATCCACGGCCCCCCACCCCCGAAAAGTTTACAAAAATATGACGGACGCTGGGGGGCTCCATTTACTGTAAAGGTGTGTTGCCGCACCATGCACTTCAATACAAGTGCATGGGAGGCTGGCCCAGTGGCGCTGAGGGCTGAGGCGCTGGTGCCCTACCTCGCGTTACGCTGGCGACCCATGTTCGGGAACGAGCACGGGCCGTTAGGGGTCGGCAGGGGAGGAGAAGGATTGAGCATCCAATGGACTGCTTTCCTTCTCCGGGAAGGGGGGTCTAGGTGGTCGGTGCTTGTTCGCCCCCCGGCGGAGGCTGGAGGACATGGCGCTGCACCACAAGTAGGGGAGAAGTTGGGCCAGACGTCTGGAGGGAGCGCATGCGGACGCGTTCCACTCCGCTGACGTCGTGGCACGGTCCTGACTCCTGGGAGAACAGGAGAAAAAGTTACTGCCGTGCAGGATGGCGGAGGGCGCCTCGCAGGCTCCGCCCCGGCTAGCCACGGTGCTGGCCACCTAATCTGGTCCTCGGTGGGGGAGTTAGATTCCCTGCCGACCCTGCCAGGAGGGGTAAGCCCTGGGGCCAGGTCAGCGTCGGTTGGTGGACGCCGGAGGACGGGGCTGGGGACGCCCTCCTGATGCAAGCCGGCGGTAAGAGGAGAGAAAAGTAATTATAAAAAAAAAAAAAATATACAAATGCATGGTGCGTCGCCACACCTTTTACAGTAAATGGAGCCCCCATGCCCCATATTCTCGGTTCAAGGACTTTTCAAAATAAAAGTAAAATAAGTAGCAGCAAGAAAAACGTGTTTTCTGAATAAAAAGCTGGATCTGGGGTAAGCCTTTCGGGGCCGGGGGCCGTGGATTTAGAGAGTTTTCCTTTAAATCCTTGATCTGTTACTCTTCATGCATACTTCCTGAGCATTAGGAACATCTGCAAACAGTGCAGCTACTTATGATGCAATAGTCTCCTCTCTTCCCACTGCATCACAAGTAGTTAGACTGCGTTGGGGGCATTCCCAAGTCCAGGAAAGATGCAGTGGGAGTTGAACAAGGATGTAAATAAACACATTTTTGTGTGGCAACACCAGTGTTGTGGAGTCTTTCACTTTTTGTAGTCATATTTTATTATGTTTTTCCAAAGACAGGACAAGTCATGTCCTTCAGGTACAAGTATAAAATATAACGATGCGTGTCGTTCATCAACATACCGAACTTATGTTGTCACAGAACTGTGAGTGTCTTGTAAATGGATTTTGACTGTGTACATCAAAAAGGTATTGCTCTCTTAAAGCAGCATGTTTCCAATTCTAACAGTAGGGCATTTGAAACTGGGGTGGGTGAGATGCGGGTGGTCAGAGAAGATATGTCCCGTTTCTGCTAGATCAGGGAAGATATGCGTCCCGTTTCTGCCATCTACTTAGGATACTCAAGTTTTCTCCATTGCACCTAAGATTTATCCTGCCAAACATGCCTTCCATCATTCTGATTTCTTTTTATGAGGGCAATCCATTCCCCTTTTGTGGGGACAATGGGTGACAAACTCTGCCTGGTAATTGGGTATCAGTACTTCTACCAAAAGAATATGGTACAAAGTATTTGTTTTGAGGAGATCACGTCTCTTGTGGTAACAGTCCTAATGCTAGGTGTTCAGAATTGTGATGGGATGGGTGTTTCTAGAATATATGAGCAAGATTTGTCTATATCCCCTCAAAACGGCTGCAATGATGGACACATCCAAAAGGTATGGTATGATCACCTTTTCCACCACAACCTCCTCAGCACCTCTCCGACATGGCTAGAGTATAGTGGGTGGTAATCGTGGGTACCCTAAAGAACCTAGCTAAGGTTTTCCATCCACACTCTCTCCACTGCGAAGAGTACATTGTTTTATGCGTTTTGTGCTAGGTTACCCAACTTTGCCAAATGCTAGCAGACTCCAGTGGATTGGAGGACTGTAACAAGTCATATAGATTAGAGATAAGGTGAGAGTCTGCAGCCCATTTTCTTCCTATCTAGAAGTATCTTACTAAGGGGCAGGGTCCCTTGTACATTCTACGTTGACTTCAGGGGTCTGCAGGTGACTTCAGAGCTGCAGGAATCTGTAAACACCCACAGCGTCAGGTGATATTTCACTCTCAATTGGACAAATCTGGGTATTTGTCCCTGCTCCTTGAAATCCCTCTAACCGGTTTTCACTTTTAAAAAGAAAAACTGAATCCGAATCAGACTACCAGCTATGTCAGCAGTCAGTACTGAAAGTGACAAATCATAACAGGTGCTTTTTTAAACTGGAGGCCTAAAGGGGTTGACAGTGTCCCTTTAATTCTGAGCCTGCCTTCTCCCATCATCCACTCTGACCTCTTCTGTGAAGCAGTGTGAGCTTTGCATACTCTCAAGTAACCTGGAATGTGCAAGGTTTTTCATTACGAGGAAGCTCCTTCATGTGGCTTGGTGGTTAGAGCACCACTTTGGGAACCAGTAGGCCACAGGTTCAAATCCTGGTAGAGTCAACTTCTCACTGTGTGACCTTGAGCAAGTCACTTAACATCTCCGTGCTCCACCCTACTCAGCTGCAAAATGGGTACAGAACTCTATGAGAAAAGAGATGTTGCATCTCAGCTAGGCTGTCCTGGGCATGTACGTTGTAAATTACCAAACTAGAAGTGAAGAATAAATGATCTTAAAAGGTCAGGGGTACAGAAATTACACTGCAGTTCCTAAAAATAAAATCTGTGTCCCAGGCAATACGCACCTACCCAGCAAGCCACGTCAGTACAGTGTTGGGTGATAAGTTGATGCCATTAAACAACTTCTTTCTGTCTGGATCATTATGTTCTCAGGGGACACTTTTTTCAGTAGGCGCTGCATGTTTGAGTAGTTGAGTACTGTAAGGTGATTTATTACTTTCGATTTTATACTGAAGTTATATTCATGTTACCAGGAATTGTGTGCTCTGTGTATTTGATTAGTTGAGTAAGGTGTACTGTGTGAATCAGTGTTTATCTAAATGCATTTTTTAACTTTATTTACACTAATAAAAACTGCACCCTAGTATATGTACTGAGTAAATGTGCAACTTAAAACAACAGCTAACAGTGTACGAGGTGCCAGTACTATTCGTTGTTGAAAATCTTCGACAGCTGGGAAATTCTCGGTTTAACTTTTTTTTTATTAAATTTAAAGACCGCTGGAAATTCCTGTATGAAAGGCCAACTGAATCTGACGGAGTGTACTCCTGTCAGTCGTGGAAGTAGAATAGAAGCAACCCCAACTTATACACACATACAAACGTATGAAAATGCCAGCACCGGAAGGCTTGATGGTCTGTAGAACAACAAACCTGTGATATATATTCAGGGCACCGATTGCCGCTGTGTGGAGTCCAAAGAACCAGCAACAAAAGCAGAAATACAGCGCAAATCGCGGATATAAACAAGTACAATTTATTTGTGAATGGGTACAAAATGTGCTCCATTTTGCACCCACTTGTGAATAAGTCGCACTCGTTTATACCCACAATTTGTGCTGTATTTCTGATTTTGCTGGTGACCTTATGGTCTGTAGAGTCTGCTCGATGCTCAGTTCATGTAACATGTGTTGCATGATGCTATGTCCACCCTCCTCTTTACAAAACTGTGATGTCTTTGATAAATAGGAAATGGAACCCCATTTATTTCCAGCTTTCGGATTCAAACCGGTGTACCATGATTGGCTGCCTCTGTGCAGAGTGAAGTGGGCTTTGTGGTTGCCTAGTGCATTGAATCTGCTAGCCCAGTGTGGCTATTGCACTTCTTCGTATGTTGATTCCTTGACACCCCCTGTTCCTTTATCACATGCAGGTGCCCAGAATAACCTGAGAGTCCCTTTCCTGTAATTTACGATTAAAGGAAAGCTGTCTAAATTATGGGCTCCCACCCCCGAAAAGCTTACCCTCCAGTTTAGCTTTTGACAGTAAGAGTGACGTTTTTCTCGCTTCACAATTTTAATTCGCAAACGTCCGAAACCTGGAAGTATGGCGGATGCAGGGGAGGCTCCATTTGTTGAAAAGGTGCGGCGCCGCACCGCTCGCGCAAGTGCTTTTGTACCTTTTCAGCAAATGGAACCACCCCTGCATCCGCTCATACTTGTGGTTCGACGCTATGTCAAAAATACAGTAAGTTGGCGGGTGAGAAAAATGCTGTTCTTACTGTCAGGCTAAACCGGAGGGTAAGTTTTTTCGGGGGAGGGAGCCCATGTCTTAGACAGCTTGAGAGTCCCTTTTAATGCATTTGACTTTGACTACCTCCCACTTTGCAGCTTCCTAATGGAGGTATACAGTTTGCAAAACTGTTGTCTTAACTACAGTGCCTGCACTTCTAGATGATGGTTCGCAGCTGGCACACATGAGCATCACCCCATGAATCCCACCGCCTGGCCTGGATCCTGCTTGAGTCACTGGGAAGAGCCTCCTCCCTCCCCCGAGACCCTTGGCACAGATTGAAGAACTGTGGGAGCTGGCAGAAGCAGTGAAGTGGATGGGGCTGCAGGATCACTAGAGGGCTGGAGAAAGGGGATGTGGGTCTGGATGGGGAGAAAAACATATATCTAATAACATATATATATATATATATATATATATATGTATAGACACACACGCATGTACGTATATACGTATGTATGTATGTATATATAAACTCTTAGCATAGTGTTGCCCAGTGGGCCAGCTGCAGTGCATTTGGCCGTTGTGCAAGTGATCTGAGTTCAGGTGCAGACTCAGGATGTCGCGTCTGAAGGCTGGCCAGGCTGAGACAGCTGCCAAGAGGCATTGCACACCTTGGCCTGAGAGTTGGTGAGTTATAGTGCCGTAACGACCTCTGTGGATGGGTCAGGGGGCTTCCTTCTTGTACAGAAGTATGCTGTGGCTGACGAGCATCACTCATACCAAAAACGTGAAGGAGGGTGGACGCAGGAAGAAAAATGGAAACATAGAAACACCGAATTTGTTGGCAGATGATGACCAGTCTGCCCAAGGGTTCCCTGCCTATTCTGCCTCCACAGACCCGATCTGGTCTCCAGTGATGACCCTTGCCCCCTCCCTGTTCTATATATCCTCATCTTTATCCCCTGCATGCTTGAAGCCCCCCACCATTCCAGTCGCCACCATTTTGGTTGGCAGTCTGTTCCATGCAACTACCACCCTTTCAGTGAAGAAATATTTCCTCACATCTCTCCTAAACTTCACCCCTCCAGCTTCATCGCATGCCCCCTAGTCCTGGAGCTTGTCCTCATTTAACGGAGGCTCTCCTTCTATACCCTGTTCACCCCTGTAAGGTGCATGTTGCGATCCCTCAGTCTCTCTTCAGAGGGCTTCCTTTGGAACCCCTGCACCATTTTGGTTGCCCTCCTCTAGACTGCTTCCATCCTGTCTTATCTGTGTCCTTTATGAGGTGCGATCTTCAGAACTGGGCACAGTACTCTAGGTGGGGGCGTACTAGAGAGCATAACAGAGCAAAAAGCACCCAGCTGCCGTCTAAATGACAGTGCGGCCTAAACTGTATATTTCTGTAAGCAGGGTATGTACGTGGGAATCAACAACAGCAGGGTCCAAGGAAGAAAACCAGAATGGGGGGAGGAGAATAGTATAATGGGACTCCTCCCCAGTGTCCCCGTGGCAGCCTGTTTCTCTGCTGTGCAGGCAGCCTGCATTTGGGAACAGACCCTGGAAACTGAGATCGGGCAACTGGCAGGGAGAAGCAATGCCCCATGGCAGCTCGATCCAGTGTGTGTGAGTGTTGTGGGCATTGCAGCAATGGGAATAGCACAGCACTGTGGGAAAGGAGGAAAAACAATAGCCATCAGGATATCACATCACCAACATACTCACGCTCCCATGCTCATCACATGTTTCCAAGGTCATGTTTGGGTGCAGAGGGGGTGCCTCTCCACCTGCCCTGCTACAAATGGCCAACCATTGAGGATCTTGGAGGCAAGGGGAGTAGCGGAGCTGGGTGGTAGTCAAGTGAGTCCGAGCAGTGGTGTCTAGCCAGTAGCATAAACTACTAATGAATAAAAAGAAAAGTAACGTGGAAGATGGAACGCTCTGTACTTGTGTGTTGCAGACTACGCTCAGCCCTGATAAATGGTAACAGAATAAGCTGAAGTGCACAGACACCTACAGATCCAGGTTATTTACACTGTGATGTCAGCTGTTGCTAAAATATAGTTTCATTACTTGAAGCCAATAAAGCATAAAGCTTTACTGTGCACTTTATGATTTCTCTGCACGGCTTTAGGGTCAAAAAGTAATTAAAAAATCTTGTAACTGCCTGTGGTTCCCATTTAAAAAGCTCTCTGCTCCTTTCCTCTGGCGAGCCAACTCTGTGTGGTCTGTTTATGTTCAAGTTTTAAGACCACCAGTCACCTCTGCTAAAATGGAAATTATACAATGTGGTAAATCCGATATGCCGAATCCGGCATCCTGATTGGTTGGCTGGCACAATGACCACCGTGATAAATCCTCCAGTGTACCCACTGGAAGAAGTGCCAGCCAACCTTATACCATGCTAATCCGGTCGCTTTCGCTTCAGACGAAACTGCCGCGATTTGTCCCGTCGCCGCTTTGCTAAAACACCGCAGTAAATTTTTAGCAAAATGACCTCTCTTTCAAGTGTAGGGACCTCAGTGAGTTAGAACACAGTTAAAAACATAAAAAACAACATTCCGATTGTATAATAAAAATTTATCCTCCAGGTGTGGGCACACTGGAGATTATTTCTTTGGTGTGATTCGGTACCGCCGCGCTGCACCGAATCACACCAGCCGCGGGTAAATCCTCCAGTGTACTCACACCCTGAAGGGATAAATTGCTTAATTAACCCTGATACTGCTGGCTATTTGTTGTAACCTGTTGAAACTGTGCTGGATCTCTTTACCCGTCACATAGTAATTCCCGGCATGCCATAGTATGAAGGAGCTAGGCAACTCCGTTCATTGGCAGTGGGTTTAAAGAACCTTTCCCCTCTACGTAGCTAGTGTGAATTTGACTCACATTGGTAGCAATGGTTAGTCGTGTGTGTGTGCGTTTATATTGTGTTTGTTAGAAATCTCAGCAGAAGAAAAAGGAGTAACATTTCTGTTAGTTTACAGACTGGTAGGCATACTTCCAGGTTATATGAACCCCAATGTGTTTGGGTACTTATTACGGCTGTTCAAAACTTATCTGCTTATTTTCACATAAATATTCTCACAGAAAAACAACATTTCACGAAAATCGCTGTTTGCATGTGAAAAGGCAGAGGAATGTCACATAAAGTTGTTCATTTTGTACAAAATTAGTTTTCGCACAGAAATGGTCACATCCTTTTAAAGTTTTCAATAAGACCCATCGTGCAAAAATGGGTTCTGTGCGATTTTTGTTATACAAAAAAGTGCCCAGCCTGAGAATGGATACCTGCCAGGTGATTAATTAGCTCCTGCTGACCTCGTGTACAGTCCCCTCTCCCCCAAATCCATGCTTCTAGGATCATGTCCCTTTCCCTTTAAATCTTGCTGGAAGGTCTAAAAGCTGGCTTCTCCCATCCACCTGGGTGGTATATGCCTCGGCTCTGCCCCTTGACGCCAGATCTTCCTTTCTGCTTAGAAGATTCAGGTTCCCTCTTTACCACTCCACATTGAGTAGGCCCTGGCGCTTAATACTTTGGCTAGTCTACTGAAAATACAGCTCGCTAGTTTCTCCACGTAAATTTGTGATTGTGACCACAATGGAGGAGAAATCCTCGCCTGGGTTCTTCTGGTGTCCTTGCGGGCAGAAGATGTACCGACCTGACCCGCGTGCCATGTGCGTCTACTGCCTGGGTCATGCGCATGACCCCCAGGCTTGCGATGTTTGTCGCGTCTTTCTTCTGACAGTTTTGGATGATTGCCTCGCACACTTGCAGCTTGGACAACTGAAAAAAATGGCAACCGCCGGTCAAATCTAAAGATGCCCGTCATGTGGTCTCTGCAACTGCGTGAACCACCACCACCACCACGAGAGCTACTGCTGGTACTAGCAAAGCTCATGGGTAAGCCATTCAAACCGATGCACAGGTGTGAGATGTCACATCTGTTGTGGAAAACCACCTTCTTGGTGGCTTTCACATCAGCCAGAAGGACTGGGGAGCTACAGGCACTCTCTGTAGAGTTTCCCTACCTGGTCTTCCACAGGGACAAGGTTGTCCTGCACCCCAACCCGAAGTTCCTTCCGAAGGTGGTGTCTGAGTGTAACCTCAATCAGGTGTTGACTCTGCCGGTGTACTACCCTAATTACACCTCGGAGGCCGAGTACAGGCTCCATAATTTGGACCTGAGACAAAGTGCTCTCTTATTATAAGGAGCGAATGGCTGAAGTTCAGGGAGAGGTTCGCTGTTTGTCACCTATGCTGAAGCCGCACCTGTCAGACCTGCAGCAAAGCGGACGATTGGCAGATGGATTACATCATGCATTGATCTCTGCTACCGGTTGGCGGGCAAGGAGCCTCCCGTAAGGATAAGCGCTCACTCTACCCACCATACTGCTGCATCGGTGGCTGCTTCTAGGGACATCCCTATCCAGGATATCTGCTAGGCTGCTACCTAGAAGTCAGCAAACATCTTTATTACCCACTACCACATTGACCTTGAGTCAAGCCGGGATGCTGGTTTTGTGGCCTCAGTTCTCCAATCTCTGTTCCCCGAGTAAGTATTTAGGGGGTGTGCACCTTGCTTCCTTCCTCCCGGAGAACTGCTAGGAGTCTGCCAACAAGTGTGGATAGAACAACATATCCACGGTCCTAGAAAAAATAGGTTACTCATCTGTAACAGTAGTTCTAGGAGTGGTATACTGTATGTTGTTCATCCACACGAACCCACCTGACCTCCCCGGCTTCGATGCACAACCTCTGCTTCCAGCAGGTAAGATCTGGCACTAAGGAGTGGAGCCGAGGCATATGCCACCCGGGTGGGTGGGAGGAGCCAGCTTTTAGACCTTCTGGCAAGATTTAAAGGGAAAGGGACATGCCAAGAAGTGTGGATGAACAACATATACCACTCCTAGAACTACTGTTACAGGTGAGTAACCTGTTTTTCTGCTCCTCCCTTAATGTAGAGTCTCCCTCTGAATCCGCTAAACCCAGGGAGCTTCTGTACATACATGCCTTTGGTTTCTTGCCTATCGTCATTTTTCAACAGCCCCACCCCCTGCCAAGCAGATCAAGCTTCACAACACAGATGCCAAGAGTAAAAATTATCTGCAAATTTATCTCATGCACCATGTGGGACCCTCCCCACACCAAGCCATGACTTCAGTAGTGTTCCAGGCCAGCTCGGGTCACACTATTTGGCATCTGAAAAAGACACCATCACAACTGGCACCAATTGACGTCACCAGTCGACAGTCCCATGTGAGGGCAAGGACTGAGTGGGCATGGAATCTGAACTATGATGTCACTTGCAGAGGAGGCAGGCCATCAGAGTTGGTTTGCTTAGGCACGTTGTAGGGGGTTGTGGCTAGGAAATCGACATTGTGATCTGGGGCCTACGTTGTGGTTGCCTGTATTGTATAGCAGCTGTTATGTAGATATAAATGTGGTGCAACTGCCTGTGGCCTGTTAAATCACCCTAACCCAGCTCTCAGCCTTTCATCATTCTTATTCCACATTTTTCCACCCGTTCTATATCCTGCGTCCTGATGATTGGCGCTGGGTCTCTATGGCTGCATCCTTGCTCCAATTGGGAGGGAGAGTGAGCAGGCTATCTTGGCAGCTTTAAACCAGTGGCCCTCCTTGATTGGCTGGCATGGGAAAGTGTGAATTTCAGGTGGCCACTGCCTCCCTGAGAGCCACGCACTTCACCTCTGTGATGCACTGAGTACCCTTTCAGCGTCAGTGTTGGATTTGGGGCTTCCAGCACAGCCCCCAGTCTCTGCTCTGTCACTGCATCACTGAACCAGCCCATCAGGCTTTACTTCTTTCATTTCAACTGTAGTACCAGCATAACTTTGTGTAGCAGTAGCACCTTGTTTTCAAGAGGAGCCTGACAACAGGCAGCTGTTCATGTTATCACAGGCATTCTTAAACTCCGCGTACCTATAGGTCGACAGCGGGGTGATTAAAATGTTAATGCATGTAATTGCTGTTCCCGCTCTTTTGGCAATCTAGTGCCAACTGTTTGGCTGACAGCGCTAAAGTAACGCATGCAGTTATCCCACTAGCGCTGCCAGTTCACCACTGACACTAGGTTGCTGACAGAGCAGAAGCTGGGATTACATTTGTTAGCATGTAAATTACCCCAGTGAAAGCAGTAATCCACAACGGGGCATGTGTTTCCATAATGCGCATCCCAGGTGAATTGTTGGTGAAGTGCCTATCAACTTACCTAGGAGTGCATTAATTCTCAAAAAAAAAACATGTCCTGGAGTGGGTTATTCCGCTTATAAAATGGAAAAAAAAAGCTTTATTTCATGGGGACAAGGTTTTATTTTTTTGTAGTTGGGCTGTTACTGGGTAGAATGTGCAAGTTTGGTAACAAATTCCAGGTACCTTTGAATGCACCAGGAAAGTGCAATACTGCTAAAGAAACCTATGCCTTATCATGGGTTATGTGCTTTTAATAATGAAAGAAGTTTTTATTGTATGGAAATAAGTTTTATTTTCATGTGGTTAGACTGTTGCTAGGTAAAGTAGGTTAGGAAATGCAGAGTTTGTAGTTATCCTAAGAATTAATGAATGGTCAGGTGATCTATTTAGACCAATGAAGTTTCTAAGATTCCAAAGTCCCTTTTGCAAGTTTATATGAATGACATCTAGCTAATTTTAATGCCATGATCATTTATGAATCTGTGGAATGTGACAGCTTGGGTTTTTAGTTTGGTTGAGAGTTCCAGCCCCTGGAAGCAAAGCACAGAAGTGATTTCTCAACTGTTTTCTTTTTCCAAGGGACATGGATTGGGTCCGAACTGTTTTGACCAGTAGATTGGTTAGGAATGCCCAAAGCGTGTCACTGGAATACGGGCAGGTCAAAAAAAGTCAATGGACAGTGACTGCTTAAAAAGGAATGGTCAGCACTAAGAGCCCCACACCCAAATGCGGGCTTACTACAGTATAGTAGATTGCATCAGACTGAGTCTGCTGACTTCCAAGCTGGCATGTGCTACAACTACAAATCCCAGAATACCCTGCAGCTGACATCAGAGGAGGGCTGCAGCAGTGATAGATTCAATAGCCTGCAGTGTATGTTACAGTTTTTATAAGCTCTGGGGCCTGATTCTCAAAAGGGCGCAAAGCACAGCACAAAAGTTTCTGTCTGAGTTTCTATCTGAACCCAAACTTACTTGGCCCCTTCAAATCAAAACTTCGATCTCATCTTGCCGCAACCAGCACAAGTGATTGTAGCTCCTAATATTTTCACGGCTATGCCCTTGTGAGTACTCTCAACAGCAGCACTTAGTATCTATCCTCCTCCCTCATCTTTCCCGTAGTATCTACCCTCCTTCCTCATCTTTCCTGCCACCGCTCCCCTGCTGCCTCTCCCCCTTCCCGCAACTGCTGTCCACCCCCCAACAAGCAATGCCCTTTTCCTTTGGTTCTACCACTCTACCCCTAACAGTGGTTAACTCTAACGCTTACCCTTACCCTAGCTACACTTTCCATGCATACTCCCCAATCCTCTCCTCCCACTCCACTGTTCTGACAAAGCCGTCATGGGCTGCTTGACGTAGTCCTCTTAAAGGCGAAATTTTAACCTACCTGCCTCTACTGTCTTTGCCCACCAGCTTCTATGCCTTCTATCCCATCCGTGCTCTAACATATCCCTACTCCCCCCCCCCCCATCTATACTCCCTAATCTCCTTCTCCCTCCAGGTTCCACGTTTTCTAGATAGCAGTCTGTAACTGTAACACTGTAATGAATTGTAATTCTCTCTGTTTAGTAAGTATTGTAATGTCCATATTAAGCATTGTACTGTCTCTTTAACTTTCGTTATTTACATATTTTCCTCATACGACGTGGAACCTCTATACACCTCTATAAACGAGCTCTTAGCTCAAAGGTGTTGATCCAAGATGCTAATAAATAAAGAAAAAGTTTGCGCTGTGCTTCATCTTAGCCCAGGTATCTAAGGTTGCTGTTCTTAGTCAGATAGTGCACCTGTGCTATCCGACTGAGAACAGCGCCAGGTCGAGTCAGCGCTAACCCCATTACCACAGCCCTGACATGGAGCCAGGAGTACGGCTCTGCAATGAATAGCGCAGGTATGCTATTTGCTGTGCACAGAAGCAGCCATGTAAATGGGCCCAGAACAAGACGATATTTGGCCATCTCCATGCCTGTTATAGGCCTATTTGCATAGGCTGCCCAGAGCTTAGCGTGCCCCCCCCACCCAGCTCCTGCCTGATATGCAGCCCCAGTCCCTGGTGTCTAGTGGTCTCTTCCCCCACCCAGTGCCCTCCCAGATGTACAGAAGCATTTTCCCTGGTGTCCAGTGGTCCCTCCCCCCACCCGATGCCCGATTAAGAAAATACTATTTACCCTGGTGTCTAGTGATCTCTCCCCCCTCATATGATCCCTGTCCACTATTTGACAACTCCCTCCCCTTGGCGATCACCAGCCCACCACTGACCAGGTACAGTATCATCCCCCCCACACACATGCACAACACAGTCCCAGTCCCGCTTCCAAGCACCAGTCCCCGACACCCAATCCCTCAGCCTGTCTCTCATTGGTATCTAGTGGCCCCCACCTGTGGCATTGACTTCCACCTCCCCTGCTAGTCCCTTACCTGACTGTCGGTGCCACGGTGAAGCAATGAGACGACACAGCCCTTCTCACACTGCCCATGCCACCCGCCATCTAACAGAATTGGGAGTGTTGCTTATTTATAGGCATTTTGCCCTATCAATAAACAGCGTGCTCCCTGCTTTTGTCAGACGGCAGATGGCCGAGGTGGTGTGTGGAGGGCTGTGTTGCTTGCCGTCACTTCACTGCGGCACCGATAGTCAGGTAAGGGAGACTGGGCTGGGTGGGATGTCAGTGCCATGGGTGGGAGTGGGACCACTAGACACCAGTGAGGGACAGGGTAGGGGGTGTTGAAAATCGGTGCTCAGGAACAGGGTCGGGATTGTGTTGGGGGGGTGATACTTGCACCTGGTAAGTGGCGGGCCAGTGATCGCCGAGGGGGGGTATCAAACAGGGGACGGGGATTGGACGGGGGAAGGACCACTACACACAAGGATAAATTGTATTTTCTTAATCGGACAGGGCATTGGATGGGGTGAGGGACCACTGGACACCAGGGAAAATGGTTATGTACTTTGGGTATGGGTTCAGGTGGGGCAGGGACCACTGGACACCAGGGAAAATGGTTATGTACTTGGCATGGGTGCGGTGGGGGAAGGACCACTGACACCAGGGAAGCCTGTTTATTCATATTGGGCAGGGCTTTGGGGGAGGGACCACTGGACACCAGGGACTGTTGTGCTGAGGGTTGGGCATGGGGGCCACCGCAGTACCTCTGCCAACTACTAGGGTTGCGAAGATTAAAGCAAGGTCTTGGTTGGCGGTATTTGCGACACGCAAGGGAACCGCGCAAAAGGCTCTTGCATGGAGCAAGTGCTCTGTGAATCGGACTGTGCCGATATTCAGGTCCCCTCCTCCTTATCTGCATTCGCCCACACACCTTGCCTGAGCACACAAATCTGGCTTCTGTGAATAGCAGCTTGATGCAAAACCCGGTTTGCTCGTGCAAATCCAGGTTTGTGCCTGGGCAACATTTTGAGAACTGGGGCCCTGGTCTTTTGATTGCTAGTTGCCCTGTCCTGCCTGGGTTAAATACAGTCACAGAGGCCTGTACTTGGCTCAGGAGAACAGCGGGACTGGCAAATGTCTGACTGGAGTGTCTAAAAACTCTTTAAGATGCACTGCAGGCTATCGAATGTCCCACTGTTTCAGCCCTTCTCTGATGTCAGCTGCAGGGTATTCTGGGAGTTGTAGTTTCAGCAAATGTCAGTGCAGAAGTCAGCAGGATCAGTGATACAATCTATAATACTGTAGTAAACAGTAAGTAAAAAAATGTGTTTATTCACACAAAGTGCAAATCGAGCCCAGTCCCACACCTAGGTCGACTAGTGCCCATGTTTCACCACAAACTGACCATTATAACATTAAAAGAAACACTCGAAAGCCGCCCATTCACTATAATGAGAGTCGCTCTCCTGGCATCACGCCATAATGTTGCTGAGCACAAGAACTTGGGCTGCCTTAGACCGAAGTCCGGGACCAGGGTTTCATCAAATTACGGCTGCTTTTTCCAGAAAAGTATTGCACTAGTGAAGCTACAAAGATTCCCTTGGAGGTAAGGCACCCATACATCGGGTGCAATACAGTAACTTGGTGAATCTCTTTAAAAATCATCAGTGGCTTCTAAAAATTATATTCAAGTGACAATATGGTCACTGGTTTTGGCGTGTCTACCATGTACTGTACAGTTGATGAACTGGCCACCATTACAGGAGCTTTGACTATAAAAACAGTTTTGAGTCTTGTAGCCTCCTGATCATCAAACTTCAAGATGACTTTGTGCACTCTGCTTGTCCGTACAGCTATATACTACACCAAATGTCAGGCAGAGAGATTTTCATCTATTTTGCAGTGATAAAGGGTTCTATTTTTCTGTACACCTCCACAATGTGCAAATTGGTTTTCCCTTAGGACAAGGCTGCAGACATTATTAAAAGCAGTCAACAGTTCCTGCAGTTTGTGGCGTGTCCTTAGTGTGCTACCATGATGTTGAGAAGCCTTCTGATGTTGCCGATTTGTCTACCCAGAATGAATCCTGTTTGGTCCTGGTGTATCAGGTTCCCATTACCTTTTGCACCCTATTTGCTATTATTTTTGTGTACATTTTTAGGTCTTGATTAAGCAGAGATGTGGATTTTTATCTTTAATTTTTTGTAATATTCAGAAAAGACCTTTGATTCAGTGACTCATTTACAAAGGTTCCTTGTCATACATAAAAGGTACAGGGACAGTACTTGAAATACAGATTACAGCACATTACAAATAACATTCAAAGAGGTTACATAGTTGTTCAGTTGTTGGCTAACAGAAGTTTCATTTCTTTAGCATAGCCATAATAGTTACAGACGGTTCTGCAGAGGCTGATAGTCATATAGTTTCATAGGTGCGGTTTGGTACGGGGATATGACAATAGTTAGTTTGAAAGAGGCATAAGTTAATCTGGTGTCAAGGGCAGTCACATTTGTTAGAGGCCTGAAGGTATTCCCTTAGCTTGGATTTATAAGGGCCAAGCCTTATTTCATTTGTTATATGACTTGGGAGGGGGTTAGTCCAGGAAGGGGCTCTGTAACTGAAAGTACGCTGGAATTGGGAAGTCCGGCCATGGGGTACCCATAGCAGCCGCTTGTTTGAGCTACGGGTTGTTTTGCGTGGTGGTGCTGGGAGGATAATTTGGTCAAGGGTAGGTGGGGTGAGGCCTAGTAATGTCTTTTTGATCATAAGGCAGGTGTGTGGTACCTGATTCGGCTATCGAGGTTTAGCCAGGTTGTGCTGCTGTAAAGGGAGCAGGAGTGTGTAAAACGATCACATCCAAGGATGAGATGGCAGGCTTCGTTAAGCAGGAGTCGGAGTCTGTTTAGGGTTGTGGATGGAGCGGCACTGTAGATTAGGATGCCGTAGTCTAGCAGGGAGAGGATCGAGGAGTTTATGGTAAGTTGTAATGCTTCAGTAGTCAGGGGTTTGCAAGACCCGTACTCATTTCTTAGTTTACCTGGGTTTGGTAGAACCGTTACAATGGCTTCTTTCCACATCACTGGGTTGACTCCTCTTTCCCCCCGATGACGTTGAAATGTTGTTAAAAGTATTGACGCTATTTGGGCTTTACGTGTATTTATAAAAAGCAGCATTAAAGCCGTCAGGCCAAGGGGTCTCATTGTTTGTTTCTGATATTACTTCTAAAACATCTGCCTTTGTAGGAACTTGTAATAATGCTTGTTCCTCTGCTAGTAATTTTGGAAGTTCTATTTTTCTGAGGAATTCTTTTGTTTTTCTCCTGACCTGCTCTTTGCTACGCTCTGGCAGTTTAAATTCAATGCCAAAAAGTGCAAGGTGATGCACAAAGGAAGCAAGAACCCCAGGACAGAGTACTGTATGGGAGAGAGGGTAAAGCTGAGCACAACTTCTAAGGAAAGAGAAGAAGGTGTTACTGCCTCTCTACAGATCACTGGTGAGACCCCACCTAGAGTGTTGTGCCCAGTTCTGGAGTCCTCACCTAAGAAAAGTTATGAAATGGGTAGGAAGCATCAAGAAATCTGATTGGCTGAGCAGCTCAGAACCCCGTGCTGATATATCTTAACGCAGCAGCACTGGAGGAAGATCAGTCACCTCTCCTGACTGTTTACCTGTTTAGCCTCAGGGATGTCACTTCTCGCTCCCCACTATTGCTGACTGCCTGCTTATTCCCCCGCTGAACTTCACAACACGCTTTGGGACAGAGGGACAGCCACACTTAACAGAACTGGAGGAAAAGTAGAGAAAAAGACTTTCCTTCTAGTTCTGTCACCACAGTACTGCCGAGCATGGCAGTTACAAGGTAATCCCTGCCGCTGCTGTCTCACGCTTCCTGCCATATCTCTCTCTCTCTCTCTCTCTCTAACTGTTTTAAAACATCACCACTGCCACAGTGTGCCCACTCGTTGCTGCTCAGAAAACTCCACGGCTCTTCAAACTGCCTTGATTGTTCAGATTCCTCACAGTCCATACAAGAAGCAACTTGGCAACAAATGCTGTTACTGCTCACAGTCTTTCCTCCCGGTGCTGCCGGCTGTGGCTCCTCATAACACTGGGGATGCCATCGCTCTTCTTTCCCCTTGTGCTACCAAGTGCCAGCCACAGATCCTCATGCTGCCGACTGCAGCTCCACTCGTCCTTTTCCCAGTACCACTGACCACATTCTGCCACATCTTTCAGCTCCTAACCATTGTAAGCCATCTTTCTAACTACAGTGCTAGCAACATTTTTTTTTTTGTTAAATGCTTACAGAAAATCGGTAGAAATAAAACAAACAGTTGAACCCAAAACTTTCACACTGTGGACAGCTGAAATCCACGCTTCCAAGCTTGACCTCAGTACAAACTGAGCTGCTTATATGTAGAGGGGTGCCACCTACTGGTCAAGTAGACAGTGTAAAACAAACCAAAGGGGATTATTTTTTTTGTAACACATTTTATTTCTCTATATTATTAATTTAAATCATAAAAATGTTGATTTTTATATAAAAATATCTTATCACATGTTTTTTATCCATTTCATAATCGCAATAAGGCACTCCGGGGTGTGCATTGTGCTGGAATAACAGCACTTCCTGGGTGGTGGAAGCACTTGGCTTCACCTTGTGCTTCAGCCCACCCAAGGCATGCCGTTATCCCAGCATAATGAACATCCTGTCGTGCCTTATTGCTTAAATAAGGACAGGCTGGAGACAGCGCATCATATGGTGACCAAAATGATTCAGGGCCAGTAGGGCAGAGCTTACGAGGATTGGCTGAAGGCACTAAACATGTTCTCGCTGGAGGCCAGAAGGGAGGGGGGGGGACATGACTGAGACCTTCAAGTTCCTGAAAGGAATAAACAAGGTAAACTGGGAGGAACTATTAGCTTAAGTGGCAGATCAAGAATACGAGGGCACAACTAGAAATTGACGGGGGTTAGGAGGACAGTGAAGTGGTTTCATTTTATAGAAAGGGTGGCGGAGCTGTGGAACAAACTGACAGCTTACGTGGTGAGTGCCAGAACTATCAGTGGTTTCAGACACGGCTGAGATAGAGTGAAAGGCTTAGTGGTTGTTCAGGTTGGTGGCAGTAGGGAGGGAAGCATGGGGGTGGATAGTGTGGGTTAGAACCCCGTGTGGACAGTAGGTCCTAGGTTTATTAGGGTTTTATGGGCAGACTGGATGAACAAGTAATCTTTTTCTGCTGTCATTGTCTGTTTCTGTACTACCATACTTTTTTTTTTTCTTTTCAAACTCTGTTTATTCACCTCCACCATTGGCCTCTCTCCGGCATGGACACACGGTAACTGCGACTTTGCCCATCGACTTGAAACTCTGGCCACTTGTCTTCGGCAGGGACACCCTTTTCTCAGCCCAGTTAGCCCGGCCCCCCCCCCCGGATCTGAGTCCCCTGGGGAGGGACGCCCGTACTCCTCTGGTGCTCTGTCTATCGTATTGAGGGCTGCCGCACTGGAGTAGGGTCCGAAGCAAGTGTCCTAGTGCCCGGTATTGAAGTGTGGTCATGATCTCTGGATCCGTCTTCGCCTACCAATGGCGAGAGGGTTATTTTTCTCTTACTGTTCCCAGTGGTGCAGAAGTGCAGTGATGTCCAGTGCAGGCATGCTCTCGCACCTGCCTGCAGGACGTCAGACGCATCCATCATGCCCCAATGCTATGTGCACTGTTTGGCCGAGCTCCTGACCACTAGGGGCTGTCAAAGCCGTGCAGTGCAAGTCCACCCTTCCTGGGAAAGGAGAGCTGCCTGTCGGCTGCTCGATCCGATTCCACACTCCCCCCTCCCCCGCTGACCCCGGCAGCCAGAGAGTCCATTCCTCGAACCTGGGTCACCAGCGTGGCACGAGGTGTGGCATCCAGCGCCTCAACCCTCAGCGCCGCTGGGCCGCCGAGTATACTACCATACTTTGAGATGGTCATTCAATAGCCAGAACTCAAAGGGCACATCTCAAAGATATATCATTTATTACATATGACAAAAAATCGGCTCATAGCCCACACAAGACTGAAATGCGCAGAGAAAGATGAGCTTTTAGTTTCTGACTGTTGAATGGGTGACAGTATGGGAATTAGTCAAGACTACCAGAGCAGCTCCAGTATGGAAAGGATACAAATGAAAAGTCGTTAAAAGGTTTTTGTTTCACATACCTGTCATTACACAATGTTTTAGTACAACTTGTACAGGTCTGTGCTGGAGGGGCTGTGCACAGGGTTCGACAAATCAGGTAACCTGGAGGCCAGTGGCCACTAGAAAAGCTGGTTTGGCTACCAGATTATAAATGTTACCAGTCAACTGGCTACCTGGCCACAAAGTGATTTTTTTTTCCTCTGCCTCTGCGGAGCTAGGCAGGCAGCTCTGGCCCTCCCTTGGAGGGACTCGTTCTCTGGGCCAGATAGCCCCGCACCAGCCATGCCCCGGAGTTTCCTCGTGGATTACCCCCCACAGTGGTGCCAGGGAGAGGAGCGCCGGCTTTACTGCTCACCCCAGAGCACAATCCAGAATCGGGGCTCACTGGCGCGGTGGTGCCTCGGGCCGTCATGGAGCCTGCCAACTCCTAGTATTTTCTACCGCTTTTCTCCCTGGGCCCCCGTACGTGCAATGGGTGGAGATGGCTAGACTCCGCTTCTATGGAGGCAGCCATACGCCCTATAAGTGAAGCCCTCCCCTTCTGACGTCACATGTACTGACACCCAGCCGCCGCTGGGTGTCATGCAAACAGCACACTGTACTGTCTCTCTTCCCCCGAGGAAGGAGAGCTGTCCACGGACACCTAATCCTTCCTCACCCCAGCCGGCCCCAAGCAACCCGAGTCTGTTCTTGAACCCGGGTCGTCGACATGGCGCGAGGTGTGGTGTCCAGCACCTCAACCCTCAGCGCCACTGGGCTGGCCACACAAAGTGATTTTTGAGCTCTAGCCACTAAAATTATTGATGTAGCTAACAGATTTTGAAAGCTAGTGGCTATACTAACCACCAGCTCACAAATTAATTTGTCCCACCCTGGTTGTGCAGAAGAACACGTACTCTTATATTTTGGATCTGCCCCAAATAGAAGAATTATTGGTTCACGATACATGCGGCCATGGAGGACAACTTTCAGACACCAGTCTTGAACCTGTGAAAGAAATGGTAATCAGTCTAGTACTGCGAACAATCACTACGGGGTGAGAACAGTGTCTTTATAGCATATTAACAGTTGCTGCAGTCAAAGGAGTTGCATGTAATTGAAACCCACGGCCCTTTCATAAACTGAGTGGGAAGGCCATAGCAGCAGAAATTCAAGTATGGAACAAATCTCTTCCCGGTTGCATTTACTGAACGATAAACAGACTGTTGAGTGGTTTCCTTATTACTCTTGCTATTACTTTCTGTGTTAAGGTAGAAGAAGGCATTAGCCCCATCGTGACTACCTCCCACTCCTAGTGAGTGTGTTGTACTATGTTCCAGATAAAAGTCTGTCCAATTCAGACTTAAATTTATTAAATTCATAGATATCAACCAAATTCTGAGGTAGGTTATTCCATATTATACAGTGGCAAGAAAGAATGCTGATCTCTGATTGGTCTGTCTGGGGCTGGACCCGTAATGTTATCCCAGCATAATATCACGGATCTAGTCCCAGCATACAGAAGACCATATCAAATCTGCATGAAATCACTCCATTTTATTTTTTCTTTATATTTTCTGTGTTTTTCCCCTGTTTTCTCCTGTTCCCTAGGGCCCCAGTACACAGGCATCGTGCATGCGTGGAGGTGCACGGATGCCCTGTGATGCGGGTTCACCCTTTCCGTCCCTCCCCATGGCTATTGCCGGAGCTCCCTCAGGACGGCGCTGCCATCCGTCCTCCACTGGGTGGTGGCTAGTGGCCGGGGAGTATCCAGTCCCTCCCAGGAGGAGAGAGCTGTCTTATGGTAGCTCGATCTCGCTCCTCGCCCTCCCCCTCCTTCGGCCGACCCCCTCCCTCGGGCTCGTTCCTGAACCCGGGTTGACGGCGCAACCCTCAGCGCAACCGAATCAGCCATTAATCACTCCATTATAAATCAAAGTGAAAGCCGTTTCTGATCGGCTTAACAACACTGTAAATCCCTCCATCCCTCAACACAGAAACCACTCAAAATGACACCAGCAACCCGCACACATTTCCAAAATTCCTTCTTCTTTTAAAAAAAAATGCAAGTTAAAGAAACCCATTATTATGACTGGGTTCACGGACCAAGCACATCCAGTGAGTGAGTGAGAAACTGTGTCTTTAAACAGTCACTGCGTGGCTCTCACTCGCATGCTCACTCTTATTTTCCAGACATCCTCACAGCAACAGGTGGGTGGTTGTATTTGGTTGGGGGGGGGGAGAATTTCCAGTACAGAAACAGCAGCAGTACGAAGAGCAAGTCAGTGAAACAAAAAGATACAGAAATTCAAAACCCACTGACAAAACAGAACATAAACACCAATGGAATAGGGCACATGAACAAAGAGTAGCAGCACTGACAAAGGTCGCTACGGGGGACTGCAGAGCCACACAAAAACCCAGCAGCTCCTACTGGCTGAAACAAGAAATCAGCACTATTTTTTATAAAGTAACCCTACGCATTCAAAAAAATGTTTAAAAAAAAAAAAACTACTTTAAATGTAGTTTTTCATCTTTTTTTTGCTGTACAAACGAGCCATTGTATAATAGGAATAATGCACTCCAGGGTGTGTATCGTGCTGGGATAAAATCACTTCTTGGGCATTGGATGCACTCAGCCTGCGGCCTTGTGCCCAACCACCGGAGGTGCGATGTTATCCCAGCACACAACACACACCCTGCTGTGCATTATTCCTTTAATCTACAAGCCCGAACTGTGAAGCAATTATCCCTCCTATTAGTTTGTACATGGCGGACCAGCAGTTAATTATTAATATTGATCGCAAGTTTGTTTGTCTTGACAACGGTGTGATGTTAAATTGCTTAATTAGTTCTTCATCATGAAGGACATTGAGCATTATAAGTAGATTCCCCCCCCCCCATGTCTTCTTAACTGGAGATCTTGTAGCTTGAGTGCATTAAGCCTGTTCACATACTGTATGATATCCCCTTTAACATTGGTATAATGCATGTGACACGCTTTTGGACACCATCCAGAACTTTTATATCTTTAATCAAGTATGGTGACCAAAAAGATGATACATGGTTCAAATGTGGCTTAACGTATGTTTTATACATATAGAATAAAGTACGGGGTGGTGTGTTTAACGAGAGTTCACACACACACCTGAGGGGTTAGATGCTACATAAACCCCGAGAGTGAAGCTCGAGGGGTTTGTGCAAAGCATCTAACCCCGAGGGTGTGAGTAAACTTCGAGTTTAAACACACTACCCCGTATTTTATTTTATATGATTGCCTGGTCTCCCCTTTTTGGCCACAGCAATTCTATAAAATATCAGCAGTTTCGGTGTGGCTACGAGTACGCTCCACTTTATTTTACCTCCGGTCGGAATTTCATTTTTGACAGCTTCTCGTATTTAAAAAAAATATTCATAGTCCCCCATCTGTAACACTAGTTCTCATTTTGATTTTTTTATAAATTTACTCACCGCCGTGTTTGTTTGGTGGCTCCGTTGTGAGTAAGTCGGCAGTGCGAGTCAGGAAGGGAGACGCTGCTGTAGGCGCATGCGCAGAAGGAGGAGAACCGAACTAGTGTTTGCCGTTATAAACGCTCCTTTATAACGGCAAATTACGCCACGGTCTTTCAATGGCAAAAGGGGAGACCCATTAATTATAGGGGAATAATGCACGCTTTGTCTAAATGATTTTTGGATGACTCTACTAAGTCTATTAGCAGTCTGGGTAGATTTCCTGCATGGACTGCTGTCTGAAAACTCTTGAGTTAATAATTATTCCTAGGTCTGTCTCATTTTTCACAGATTTTAAGGGTAACCAGTTCATGATCTAATTTCTGTGCAGGTTCTTTTTACCCAAGTGGAGGACTCTGCATTTATCCACATTGAATGTCATACATTTGATTTAGCCTGTGTTTCCATGATGTATAATGTATACGTCCTTGACCAAAGACTGATATTTTGCTTCACTTTTAACCTCCCCACTTATTTTTGTATCGTCCACAAATTTCAGGATGTTATTTTGGATGTTTTGATTACGGTCCGTAATAAAGATCCCAAATAGTGTGGGTCCGAGAATGGAGCTCTGTGGGACCCCACTACTGACAGGTGTTTCTCCAGACAGTGTGTTACCCACCCCGACATGCTGCGTTCTGTTGTACAGCCCCTCCCAAGTCCATTGGATGATATAATTATCAAATCCAAGTTGGATCATTTTATTAATTAATTCAGTGTGGAGGACCATATCGAAGGCCTTTTTGAAGTCGAGAAAGACCACGTTGACTGGTGTTCCCTTGCCAAGGCTAGCGCTGACCTTGTCGTAGAATGCAATAAGGTTGTGGTACAGGATCTACACTTCTTAAAACCATGTTGTGTATGTGTACTATTAATTAATCGCAAGGTTAGAGCATTGTTATTGATTCTATTTTTTAAGAACCCTTCCATAACCTTGCAAATGACTGCAGTAAGGCTAATGGGCCTATAGTTTCCTGCGAGCGATCTGCTGCCCTTTTTATGAATAGGAACGGAACCACCATGGCTCTCTTCCAATCCTCCGGTATAACTCCTTGTTTAATTTATTGAATAGATTCGTAAGATGTGCAGTAAGTGGATTGGCCAGTTCCTTCAAGAAATAACAATTAATACCATCTGGGCCAGGGGATGAGTTAGTCTTTATTGATGTAGCAGCTTTATTAACCTCCTTGCTAGAAAATGGTTTAAAAGCAGATGGTTCAGGTTGATGAATAACTTATCTCCATCTTTGGGCTAAAGTCTGAGCTGAAGTAGCTATTGGAAGCCTCGGCTATAGTTCGTGGATCTCTTTCTTCTGCCCAGTTTTCAACATGTGGTCCCGATGGTGGTACCTCTGGCTCTGTTGCCTGATATAAGCAAAAAAAAAAAAACCTCTTCTGGTTATCTTTCGTATGGACTAGATTAAATTCTACTTTCATCCTTTCCCGTTTTATTAATTTTTTGTTTGAGTACTGCCTATAGCGTGTTTTTGCTTTATTGTTATATTTCTTTACATTTCTGAAGACTTTTTCCTTTTTATTAATTTGTTTCCTAACCTTAGGGGTTCGCCACGAGTGAATTGTGCCTTTATCATCATGTGTTTGTTTTAGAGGGATATATTTGTTTTCCAGTTCCTTAATAATATTTTTTAATGAATCCCAACACTTGCTGGCAGCTAGATCTGAGAATAGGATATCCCAGTTGTATGTTGTAAAGATTTGATTTATCTGGGCATAATTACCCCTGGGGTAGTTGTGCTTAAAACATGTATGTGAGGGTGTAACTTTAATCATTATTAAGTTGTGACACCATTTATCAGAAGCCTGCATACACTGTGCGAGTCCTGTACTTGGGTATTCACATCATGGGTGCTTTGTGAGGCTTTGTTAGCTTTAAAACATAATTTTTCCACTGATATACTTCTGACCCCCTCGGTTCACTTCCAGGGCAATCCCTGCTATTTAGCGAACCCTGATGTAAGCGCTGAAAATTAAATCAGTCACCACACGCTGTATTGCAGCTGGGAGGTGCAGATAAATACCTGGGGAGTGTATTTTAAATGACATTTAAACAATGTATTTGACCTTCGTGTAATTGTGTACTGAGAGCCCTGGTTGCTACCTATTGGTATCCAGGAAGTGAGACTGCCTGCAGTCTGACTTGCAGTTTTTGGTAAACGCTGCCTTTTAGCTATTATCAGAAGCCTGCATACACCGTGTGAGTCCTGTGCTCAGGTACTCACATCATGGGTGCTTTGTGAGGCTTTTTTAGCTTTAAATCGTAATTTTTCCACTGATATACTCCTGACCCTTGCGGTTCACTTCAGGGCAATCCACGCTATTTTCGTGAGCCCTGCTGCAAGCAGGTGCGCGCGCAGTGCGCGGAGATGCACGCAGAGACACGCCTATCTGCGCCAGGTTTGCTGTGTCCACTGGGGACACTGGGAACCTTGGTAGATACGTTAGCCGGCACTGCATACCAGGAGTAAAGCGAAACAGGTAATTTATTAAAAACCCTGTTCGGGTACGCTGTATAAGCATAATGGCTCAGGCAAAGGGGAAGCGAGGTAAAAGTATCAAGAAAAGAATGTGCTCCCAGTGCAATATGTATACAGACGATCCACCAAACCAGAAGTTTGTACGTGAAAAATGTATCCTAATCACTACATTGCAGGAGGAAAGCTGCCAGCAGCGCATAAGATTAGAAACTCGGAGAGAGATTACTCTACTGGAAAACTTTATTGATGGAAAACTTTATTGATGAAGCAGTCCAGGAAACTAGTCTATCATACTGATTGTGTAAAGAAAGATGAACCAAAAGTCTCGACTTCTCTCTCCAAGTTAATACACGAACCTGGTGCATCTACCTCTTATGGTCTACATAAACACGATGTATTGCCCATTGCTCTGTCTAATAAATTTGAAGGTCTGAAATTAGATGCTGACGGCTGTATTGAAAACCTCACCCTAAACATCGATGAGCCACCTATAACTCCTTGCTCGCTTCCAACTGTTCCCCCAGAACCTTAGGTAACTGATAATAAAACTAATATACCCAGGGACATTGTGGTTATAGGGGCTTCATTATTAAGGAGGGTTGACACTACAGTTTGGGAGGGGCGTAAGTCTCACACAACAGTTAGCACATTTCCCAGGGCATGGACTAGGGACATAGCGGATTTACTGGACGGCTTACTCGAGAACACTACTAGGCCCCTGGTTATCCTACATGTGGGTGTAAACGATCTCCCTTCACGTAATATGACTGACATCCAGGATGACTACAAAAAGATAGTCAAGCTGATCCAAAAAAAAAAAGGGTATGGAAATCATATTGTCTGGAGTTCTGCCCACTTTTGGGAAATAGTCATACAAAAACTATAATATTAAAAAAATCAAATAATTGGCTTAGACAATATTGCCTATTAGAGAGCATTGGTTTCATGGATAATTCCTGTACATTTAACAATCTAGCTTGCTACAAAGGGGATGGTCTGTACCTTAATCATTTTGGTACCAGGATTATAGAGGTCAATGAAGTTTTAAAATTCCATTTAAACTGGAATGGGGGGGGGGCTCCCTGGGACTCTAGAACCCCCCAGTAAAATAATAAACAACAATCCCATACCTACAAATTATGGTTGTAACGGGGTACTAATAAATGCCTTGAAGTCTAACTAATAAGTTTGATGAATTTAAATATCGCCTAGCTACGAATAACATCCAGACTTCCCTAGTTACAAAAACCTGGTGGGATGTTAACGACCCCGGGACAAAACCATCCAAGGTTACAATGTTTAGTCTAAAAGTAGGGACCACAGAAAAGGTGGAGGTGTGGCCATCTATATTCATGAAACAATAGCATGTGAGGAAATTCCTGGAGACACCCTCAATCTAAAAACTCTTTGGGTCAAACTATCTCCTCATACCGGCCCTCCAGTCATCTTAGGCCTAGTGTATAGACCACCCTCAATGACCCCTGAAAATGATGCTAAACTACTAAACTATATTGGGAACCTGGATCCATCCAACAACATCATGATTTTTGGTGGCTTGAACTTACCTAGTATTAACTGGGCCTTGGCATCTGCAACCAACAGAGTTGACGGTCTTTACTTAGATTTATTTAATGAACTAGGGTTAGAACAATTAGTAGAATATGCAACCAGGAATAATAATATTCTTGATCTTATTGTAACTAATACTGTACACTGTACATCTAACATCACTATAAATGCACCTTTGGGAAATAGTGATCATAATACTATTCATTTTCTGGTCACAGGAAGTAATAACCAAATAGCTACTGGTGTTACTGAAATTCTGAACTTTAATAAAGCTAATTTTAATAAGATTAAAAACAGTTTAGCCCAGTGGGACTGGATTAAATTGTTCACCAATCTCTCTGTTGAATCCAGATGGGGCCTTATGCTCAGCAAATTAAAAAATGTAGTAAAAGCCAGTATCCCAACAATAACAAAATATGGCACTAAGCAGACAAATAGACCCGGTTGGATGAACCCTGCAATAAGATGTTTGATTAACAAGACACACAAACTGTTCGAGCAAATAAAAAAGTGTCTAACCCACTTACAGTAAATTCTAACTACAGGGCTGTGGTTAAAAACATAAAGACCAAGATTAAAATAGCAAAATCCCAATACGAGATACATTTGACCACCTGGGTTAAGGATAACAAAAAAGCTTTCTTTGCACATGTCAATAAAGTCAAGGGTAGAACAAATACTATAGGACCCTTTCTTACCGCTTCTGGAAAAATTGCAAGTAACCAAGAGGCCGCAGACATACAAAATTAATATTTTTGTACGGTGTTTAATCAAAGCAGTCTGGGCTTAACAAGTATAGTAGAGACTTCTTCCCCGGGACAGTTCACAATCAAACCTGACGAAGTTCTGGATAGGTTAAAGAGGATAGATATCAATAAATCACCAGGTCCAGATTAAATTTATCCCAGGGTGTTAAAAGAACTTGCTGAATCCATTTACTTACCTTTAACCAATATCTTTCAACACTCCCCTGACAATGGGGAAGTTCCACATGATTGGAAAATAACGACTGTGGTACCCATTCTTAAGAAAGGCCCTAAGAACAACCCCGAGAATTTATAGGCCCATCAGCCTAACTTCTTTAATTGGGAAAATTTTAGGAAATATTATTAAAGATCTTATCCTGGACTCCCTCTGTCAAAACAGGTTATCCAACGCTCTTCTACATTGGTTCACTAAATCTAGATAGTGCCAAACAAATCTACTAACCTTTTATGATTAGGTCACAGGTGAAGTAGATCAGGGTAATTCCGTGGACATGGTGTTCCTAGATTTCGCTAAAGCATTTGACAAGTTACCACATTTAGAGCTCTTAGCCACCTTGAGAGCATTTAAACTAAAAAACAATATCATAAATTAGATTGCTGGCTGGTTGGAGGGAAGGAAACAGAGTCATTATTAATGGAGAATACTCTTAATTGGGCGTCTGTCACAAGTGGAGTCCCACAGGGGTCTGTTTTGGGTCCCTGCCTTTTTAACATATATGTCTCTACTCTTACCATCGATAATCCCAACATATGGATGTTAAAATTTGCTGACGATTGTCACATAGGTACTGTGGTGAACAACACTATAGCCAGCTCTGCCCTTCAGCTTGTTTTAGATAAAATACTAAATTGGTCTTGTAACAACAAGCTTGTCCTAAACACTTGTAAATGCAAAATTGTGCATTTAGGTACACACAATTACCACTATAAATATAAATTAGGAAATGACACTTTACTTGAAAACTGTTCAAGGAAAAGACTTAGGGATATTTGTCACCCCGGATCTAAAATTCAGAACTCACTGCAGAATCCAAATCAGTAAGGCAAACCAAAACCTAAACTGTATCTTTAGACATGTAGCCAGTTGTAAGAGCGAGGTATTGCTTCCATTGTATATTGCTTTGGTTAGGCCGCACCTCGAATATTGTGTCCAGGTGTGATCCCCACACTGCAAAGAGGATATTGTAAGAGTTGAGAGGGTACAGCATAGATTCACCAGGGCAATCTCAGGGATCGGAGATGGGCCATATGAGGAAAGGCTGAGACTCTTAGACATGTACACACTCCAGTATAGAAGACTGAGAGGTGATATGTGTCTAATTTATAGTGCATTAAGGGACCCCTCCCTCAGTAATGGACTAGGAATTGCTATTGCCGACAACAGAGTCAGCAGTAGAAGACATTCCAAACAGTTACATTCGGGCAAATGGAACACCCTGAGAAGAAAGAACTGGTTCAGCTTCAGGGCTGTCCCAACTTGGAACGCCCTCCTAGCTGAAGTTGTGGATAGCACAAATATGGACTCTTTCAAAATAAATCTGGATTTAGCAACTGAGGATAAAGTAAAATTCTGTCTTAATTAAGTTTTGTCTTGGCAAGCATTATGGATTTCCGTCCACTTTAGCTTGTAATTACCTATGATACCATACAGTGATCACTATTACCTAAGGGGCTATCACTGCTAAGTCAGTGATGCCTGAAGACTTATCAGTGAGGACCAAATCTAGTGTATTTTTCCCTCTTGAAGCTCCAATAACCAGTTGCTCAAGTCCTGTCTTGAGCACTGTGTCAATGAATACAGAATCAGAATTAGAATCCTCAGTCAACAAAGCCTACTGTATGCCTGGCATGTTAAAGTCTCCAAGGATTAGGACATCCGATAACTTACTAACATACTAAAAAGCCAGCAGATTAGGCCCAACGGTCTATCAAGTCTGCTTGTGGACCAGTGCCCTCTCATGGCACTGTTTTAGCGCCCTCCAACAAGGTCCCCCCGGTGAGGCTCTGGGCTGCACCCTCCTCCGTACTTATCCCAGCCTCTTTTGAACCCCTCCACAGTTCCAACAGCCACCAGTGCTGCAGGCAGTGCATTCCAGGGCTCTACAACCCACTCCGTGAAGTAGTGCCTCCTTGTCTCCCCCCTTAGTCTCCCACCGACCAGCCTCATCGAGTGGCCCCTACCTCCCTCAGCTACAGCACCCCCTCAAGGTTGACCCTGTGTATTCCCTTGAGGTATCTGAAGACCTCTGTCATATCCCCTCTGTTCCTCCTCTCCTCCAGCAAGTACAGGTTGAGCTCCTCTAGCTGCTCCTCATAGGGCCTTTCCCTGAGACCCTGTATCATCCTGGTCACCCTCCTCTGGACCCTCTCCAGAAGAGCAATATCCCTTTTTTAAGTAAGGATGCCAAAACTGCATGCAGTATTCAAGGTGCGGCCTAACCAGGCAATTATACAGCGGAAGGAGCACCTCTCGGCTCCTTGAGGTTATCCCCTGGCAATGCACCCCAGCATTTTATTAGCTTGGGCCACAGCCCTTCTACACTGCTCCGAGTTGTTCATTTTGGCATCTACCACCAGCCTGAGGTCCTTTTCCCTTTAGAAACTTGCAGTGTCCCTCCCCCCCCAAAGGTATATACATGTGCCGGGTTTTTGGCCCCGAGGTGGAGCACCCTGCATTTCCAAGTGTTAAACTTTAGTTTCCAGGTGCAGGACCACCTCCCCAGGGTCTCCAGGTTCTCTTGAAGCACCAGCTTCCCCACCTCCTCTTCCACCACTGACCACAGTTTCTGGTCGTCGGCAAATAGGCTCATCCCACTCTTGATACCTCTTCTGATGTCTGAGATATAAGTTTTATACAGGAGTGGGCCCAGCACGAAGCCCTGTGGGACCCCATTAATGACTCTCCTGGGAGATGAGACCTCCCCCCACCATCTCCTTCTGTACCCTCCCCGCTAGCCAGTTCCCTATCCATCTTGCCAACTGCCCCCCAACCCCATATCCCCCAGCTTTACTAGCAACCCGGGATGCGTCACTGAGTCAGATGTCCTCTGAAGTCTAGAATGAGGACATCCACTGGTCTGCCTTGATCCAGCTCTCTCATCACCCCATCGTAGAACTCCACCAGGTTGGTCCGACACGATCTGCCCCTAACGAAGCCGTGCTGGCGATCATCCAGGTGGCCCCGTGGCTTCAGAAACCCTTGCAGCGTTTTTTTCAAGATGACCTCCATAACTTTGCCCACTACCAGTGTCAGGCTTATCGGTCTGTAATTACCCGGCTCCTCTCTCAAGCCTCCCTTGTGGATAGGCATGATATGGGCATCCTTCAGTCTTGCGGCATCCTCCCCGTCTGAAGGGAGGAGTTAAAGAGACCCGCCAGAGGTGCAGCCAGGGTATCAGCTAGCTCCTTAAGCACCCTGGGATGGATCCCGTCTGGGCCTGGTGCCTTGTCCACTCTTAGGGCCTTGAGTGCTTCCCACACCCTCCCAATGGGGATTTCCTCATCCACTGCCCCTATTACATCTGCTTGTCCCCCTACCCCCTCCCTTGCAGTGCCATTCCCCATCGTCCCTGGTGAAGACTGAGGCAGAAAAATCATTTAGTACCGCTGCCTGCTCCCCTGCCTCCTCCACCCACCCACTCCCCGACCAAAATCTACTAATCTGCCCCTTCCCTTTTCTTCTTTCCCTGATATACCTAAAGAACCCTTTCCCCCCTTCTAATCCCTTGTGCCAGTCTCAGTTCTGCCCCCGCCTTGGCTGACCTCACCACCCTGGTGACCCTCTTGGCTGTCCCATTATACTGTCCCTTGGATCTATCCCCGAGAATGTTGGTATTGGCTATAAGCTGCCTTTTTCTTCCTCACCATCTCCTGGACCTCACTTGTCCAACAGCTCGGCTCCTTCACTCTGCCCCACTCATGTCTCTCCCTCATGCAAGCATTAGTGGCTTCCAGGAGCCCTTTTATAACTTCCCACCGTCCTCAGTGCCCATACCTGACCTGATCTCATCCAGGTGGCCCCTGAGGATCCTCTCCATCCCCCCAAGTCTGCCCCTCAAAAATCTACCATCAACGTTTTTATGTGGTCTACCTCCAGGTCCATGGAAAACCAGACCGTGGCGTGATCACTTCCCGCCAGTGGGTCCCCAACAGCTAGGTCCCTGATGAGCTCACCATCTGCCAGGACCACATCCAGGACATGACAACCCCAGCGTTGGATCAGTTACCAGCTGGGCGAAGCGCATCCTGGAAGGCGTCCAGCAGGTGCTGTTTCTTGCCCGATGAAGGCGTCATAGTCCCCAGTCTGCTCCTGGCATATTCAGATCCCTCAGTGCCACTGTTCTGCCCTCCCCCTCCCACATCGGCCCCTAAGGTTGCCACCAGGCCCTTCTCCTGTTCCTCCCCTGCCCAGGTGGTCTATATACCACCCCCAACTCACCGCTTCCCCTAGAGCCTGTCACGGTGACCCATAAGGCCTCCACCTGATCCCCACCTCCTCAACCTTGATTATCCCTAATCCCTCCATAATGATAAATGTTACCCCCCTTTCCCTCCACCCTGTCCCTTCTGCACGTGGCGAATCCTGGTAGGTTTAGGTCCCAGTCATGTTTGGAAGTGGCCCAGGTCTCAGTGACAGTTGCCACATCCACCCCACCCTCCAACAACAGTGCCTGTAGCTCTGGCATCTTGTTCGCCATGCTCCTGGCATTAATCAGGAGCACCCTCCAATGTGCCCGCCTATCCCCCTTCCCCTGCCCTGAGGGCTCCTGGGGCCCTGCATACAAGGTCCTTCTCCTGCACAGTCGAGTGTACCTAATCTGTCCCCCCTTGTGGGAGAGAACCTGGTCCCTCCAGGCTTGGCCTGTCAGATAGCCCCCTCCCTCCCCCCTTCACAAGTTTAAACCCCAACTGGAGTGGATGAACCCTGCCAGTTTAAGCTTCAGGATCTCCTTCCCCTCTGAGCTAAGGTGGAGCCTGTCCCTAGCGGTACAGTTCCTTGTCCTCCCAGGTTGCCCCCCAGTTCCCCATCCACCCATACTCCCTGCCCTCGCACCATTCCCTGAGCCATACATCACCTCCCTTATTTTCTGCTTATTCTCCACACTGGCCCTAGGCACTGGTAGGATCTCCGAGAAGGAGACTGAGCACCCCACGTCCTGACGGACCCAGGCTAGCTCTCTGAACCTAGCCTGTATCTCTAGTTCACTGTTCCCCCCCTCAATATCATTTGTTCCCAGGTGCACTAACATGCCAGGGGTCCCACCACACTCCCTCGCCAGAGCAAAGATCAGGTGCTCTGCCTTGTGCACCATAAAGCCAGGTTTACTCCTGGTCTTGACACCACAAGAGGTCTCCATCTCCCCCAACCTGATCCCTAATCATGGAGTCACCCAAGGGTGGCACTCTTACCACCTCCTTTCCCTAGGCCTACTTGCAGCCCTGGTTTTCCCCTCTCCCCTCCCTACCTTGTTTCTTTTAATGCCCCTTCCCCCCATGCCAAAGTATGTCCCTTCCCTGCCTCTCCAGCCCCTATTCCTCTCTGACCTGTCTCCCAGGCCACTTCTGTTCCTGCAATGGCATGTAGGCCCATCCTGTATTTCCCCAGGAGCGAAGGCCCCCTGCCCCAGCTCTTTCTTCTCCAGCCCCAGCCCTCCTGCATGCCTCCTACTGCCAGAGTCCATGCCCTTATCTCCCCAGGGACAAGGGTCCCCCTGCCCCCACCTCTTGTCCCTCATAGACCCTTCCTCGTCGAGCCACTAGCAGTCTTCCCCCAGGATCAAGGAACCCCCCTGCCCCACTGGTCCCAGGGCTCCTATTGGCCCCAACTCCCCTTTCTCCATATTACCTCCTCTTCCCCTGCTTCCCTGCAAAACTCCAACCCCTCACAAAACACCCATGTCCCCTAGTACCGCCTCCACCTCCATCCCTCCCAGGGTTTCCTCACTCGAAGCTCCCCCTTCCTTGCTGTCCCCGTCCATTCTCACAGCATTCTGTCTTCCATCCCTCACCTCCCTCTTACCAGATCTCTCATATCCTCCCCTCCCAGAGACTCTATGCCATGGAGTAGCTCCTCCTCCTCCTCCCCATCAGCTGAGCCTGTTGCTATCCCACTCCCATCTGCCTCTGTTGAGCCTGTTGTCATCTCACTCTCATCTGCCTCTTCCGGAGTGCCCTCGGTTCCAGGTAACTCCCCCTACCCATCCTTTGTCTGTGTCAGGGGTGTGAATCTGTTATTATTCTTAATCCCCCCCTGCTGGCTCCATCCCCTTTGACCAGAACCCTGCTCTGTCCTCCTAAGCTCCTTCCTGGTCTCCAGGCCTTATTTCTTCTAACCTCATGGCAGGCCCTTGAACCCTATTCCTTTTAGGGTCCCCCCATTCCACTTCCCCCGGTGTGCTCTTCCTTCCTCTAGAGCCCCCTTCAATCACCCCCCTCAAGGCAGCACGGTCCCATGAGCTCGTGCCAACCTTCTCTTGTCTGCTTCCACCTCTACTGGATGCTTTCCCTGATCCTACCTCTCTTCTACCATAATTCCGCCCACTGCCCTCTCCCCAGCTCACCCCCACCCGAGAGCCCATTTCGTTTTCCCTTCCCCAACCCAGCACCCAACTTAGCCTCTAACCCCTCCTCCTCAAGATGTGCCAACCATTACACCATACAACCCCCCCATCCTTCAGGCCATGGCTAGTACTGTGGCCACCCCGCACCCTGCACACCCCACTACCCTTCCAGAGATTCCAGCCCTCATGATCTGTGGTCCCTGCCCCACTTTCCTTGGTTATTTCATTTAAGTAGGCATGTAGTATAGTCCTGCATTGAGGATGGTGGTGTATAGAAGTTTCCTATTAGCAGGGCTTTTTTTTTCATATTTTTTTTTTTTCATGATCTGTACCCAGACACTTTTTATTGGTGGGCTCTGAGCTTCTGGGGTTATGAATTCAGAGGCCTTTGTATTGTTCTTAACATATATGCATACTCCCCCTCCCTTATAAACGTTACAGCCCCATTTACATGGACCAAGGTGTTGGTGTGGCTCACACCAATGTCAGTCTGCACCTGGTCGTTTCTGAAGCCACTGATGTACACCACTTGAGGATGTCGACTTCCACACTTGTCACACCGGTGTCTTGCGAACTGCACTGTGGGACCTGTCCTGCAAGGAGTGCCCTAGTACATTGAGGTGCTAAATTAGGCTGAAGCAGTGATGAGTGAAGTGGCCACCATTTATACTACACCCGAAAGCACCCACACCAGTTCAGCTCCTCTGTCTGGGAGAGGAGCGGAAGAGCCACACTGGTTTGATGCCTGCATAGTTTACACATGCAGATGTACACTGGTGTAACTCTCCAAACCACCCACACCAGTTTAGAAATGGCCAGCGTAAATGGGACTTGTAAAGCCTCACAAGACAGCTTCTCGATCTTGGACATTAACAAAGTCACAAACTTGGTCAAACTTGGTTTTGCTGGCAGTCCCTGTCCCCCACCCCCACCCCTCGTTTTGGTATGGGTCTCACACCAGGATATGATTTAAAGATGCAAAGAAACCTAACCAACCTTGTAATGCAGACTTGGGTTAAATGCTGTATCAGATAACTCTGAAGGTTAACTTAATCCATCTCAAAGCATATCTGAGGATAGACGGTGTGTGTTTGTATGTTTTATGCTTCAGTAGAGCTGATTTTCAAAAAGAAGAGCCATGTAAGCCTGTAAGACGCCAGACTTCCTTGCGAGTTGCCCCTTGGCTAAGGATCTAGAGAGCAGGAGCTAAAAATCAGATAAATGTCCTGGGCCATTGTACGGTTGCAATTATTTTAATTAGGTGCTATTGAGATATTTAACTTACTACAAATACAGTCTGCCTTCCTGATACAGTTCGAGTCGCCAAACAACCACCACAACTCTGTCCACAAAACAGAGTTTTAATTACGCAATACAGGGAAAGAGCAGCAGTGTTACAGATAGACTTACAGTGTGATCAGGGACAGTGGTGGCCTTAGATGCTTTTTGTATACTTTGCAGGCAATTTTACTTGTTTGGGGGCGGGGGGAGTATTGTATGCATATATACTCCCTTAATATGTACAGTCGCCTGTAAAGTAAACATATGTATAGTGTCTGGGCACCAAGGACTGGGTAGTGGATAGGCCACTGATAGGGGTCAGGTGGTGTGGAGAAGCGCATTGGAAGGCCGTCACCCAAGGCTTCCTGGGCCAGCATTTTCACCTTTTTCTCTGCCCATCCCCAACTTCAGCACCACATTGGCACCCTGGTGGTGGGACTGCCCATCCCCAACTTCAGCACCACATTGGCACCCTGCTGGTGGGACTGCCCATCCCCAACTCCAGCGGCATGTCGGCACTCTGGAAGTGGGACCTACTGGCACATGGTCTCCTACACCAGCAGTGGTCCCATGCAGCTGCTAGGTGCTGCTATCCAAGTGGTGCACATCTTCTCTTCCCCTTCCCCTCAAGAAGAGAACATCATTGCAGATGTTCTCTTACTCTGTCTGCCAGTATCCGCTGATGATGTCCAAGGCCCAGAGCATGAACCTGAGTTGCCAGCATGACAGAGCAGTCCCTTCCCACTCAGCACCATGGAGCAGATCCCATCTATACATCTGTATATAAACAGCCTAGGGCCGGCTCACCGCAGTGATATCATTGCCATTTGCGATGCCAATGACTCTGTTTCAGGAACGAGCCTGGATCGTTGGAGGGATGGCCGGGGAGGAGGACTGAGCGTCTCACAGGACCCTCTCCTTCCTTTGGTGAGGGAAGGGGGATTCACTGTCACCGCACAACAGCTACCTGGGTGGCCACGGGTATCGGTGCAGGAAAAGTGTAGCAGCAGGGGTTGGAAACTGCTGATTGGCTAGATGGGCACTCATGCCTTGCATGAGCATGATGTTCATTAGCCAGCGTCCCGGGAGGTGGGGAGGGGGAGGAATGTGAAAATGCAACCATGCTCCATGGCAGCTTCAGGGCAGCTCGCAGACCACGCACTCCGCCGACCCAGGCTCATTCCAGGAGAACCAACAGTGGCCAGCCTGAGGACCTGCACCATGCGGAAGGGATACCACAGGTCACGCGACTGGAGGAAAGTAAGTCCTCGGAGATGGTGGGGGTGACGCGATTGGGGTTGCCCAGAGTTCTGAGGAGGACTGCCGCTGGCTGGGGGGGGGGGATAAAAAGTAAAAAATAAACAGTCAACAGAGCACTGCATATTCCACACATTAAAATCTCATAAACATGAATTCATGGATTCTTTACACTTTTTCATCCAAATCAAGGATTTTTACATCTGCTTTGTCTTTAGGACTCATAGTTGGCAACACATTTTTCAGTTAATAAATCACATAACCTGTGAGTTGGTTCATAGATACTTAAAAAATAACTTCTTTGGTATCCTTTCTCTTTTACTACTTTGGCAGTCAACTTGCATGTCCTTAGGGCTTCCTCCTATCCATGGGTAAACAAATTGCATACAAAATAAATAAAATTTATGTACTAAAAAAGCATCACCACATGACAGAAAATAACGTGGTAAAAGAGCTATGTAGAACTTCTTACTCTTATGGCCCCTGGAGAAACAAAAAACTTAATCCCACCCCAGGTATGGGTACTTCCGGTAGGGCTTATCTTAACTGTTCCAGTGTTCCATTATCTTGTTTGGGGGGGGGGGGGCTCTTCCAGGAGAATGAACATCGGTAGTCCATGATAACTCTCCTGTGTGCAGGGGAGCTGCCATGGAGCTAGCGGAAGTCATCCTTCCTCTGTTGATCTACAGTGTTTGTGCAGGAGCATGGGCCCCGCAGTGCTGATTTAAACTGCAATCAGCCAAACAAGATAAGGGACAGTGAGAGACTGATAGAAAGTAATTACAGGCTCAACGGCTCCAGTTAGTGCTTTATACTGAGCCCAGTGGGAAGGATGCTCTCTGTGGTTACAGGATGGAAGATGGAGTGGGGAGGAGGGCTGACGTGATGGTAACAGAACACTTATTTATTGCACAGTCCGAACGGGAGTACATCTCATTTGGGGTGATGGAGTTTGAGCGTGTGCTTTGGCTAGCGAGGTAGAGCACAAACTTATCCTGGTCCATTTTTTTTTTTTTTTGTAACAGAGCTTTTTTCCCCCCCGGCTGTGTTCCATCTGTCGGGGATATACCCTGGTCCTGGGACATAACCTGTTCTGGCTTGTTGATCCCTGATCTTCCTTGGGGTTCCACACCTCCCAATGACCCCCACAGCTTCCCCCAATGGCAGGGGCTCAGGGGGGGGGTGTCCTCCCTCTGAGGCAGTCCATGCGTGAGCAAGGTTTCAGTGTCGGGCAGGCACTAACACTCAGGAGAATCCAGGCACCCCGTCTGTCATATAGACATTACGTGGGTTTTCTCCCCTTCCTCCCTCAGCTTGTGCACAGAACGTGGTGCCTCGGTTGCGCTCAGGGCCACCTTTCGGAAGGAGCAAACTCCCTTGACTCATCACAGGGATCACTGTCATCGACAGTGCAGCGCCATCTCTCCCCGACTGCAGCACACGTTTGAGCGTCAGCTGCTGCAGCCAGGCCTGGCACCCTATGCAGTATCCCAAGCTCATTTCCAAACTTGATTCACCTGCATGGCAGCTGAGCCACTGAGGTGGACCTACCCATATCCTTTCTGACGGTTGTGTTTGTGAGCTTATATATATATTTTTTTAGTTAAAAGTTACTTGAGACAAAAATAGTAAAACACAGACGTAGCAAAGGTGGGTGCTGGAAGCTACAACATTACATTTGATAGCTCATAACAAATTGTGGGGTTAGTGATAAAACTTGGATCTACAGTGCACCAGCTCAAGATAAATAAAAGGTAACACTAAAGTTTGGAGCCCCAGCTACCCAAATAGGGTGGAAAAACTTCAAGTCCTGTATTCCAACAACACCGATGAAACCAAAGAATGAGAATCAGCTGCAAAAATGAGGGGACCACAGTGGCATAGACGGACGTTAAGTACAACATCCACCCCTGCCATCTTTTGTTTATAAACCTTTTTGGCCCCTATTCGCCCCTGACACACCTCTTTCCTGTCTGGTCCTCCCAACCCTGTCACCTCATTTCTCTGGGACTTACCTTCCCACAGATGTCCCGGCTTCTGGACTGTGGTGAGGTGCTCGATCACCGGTGTGGGGCCCTGCAAGGGACTGGACTTCATCCTGTGGTGGGGGAGCCCACCTTGGTTTGTAGGTTTCCCAGACTGTGCAGTATGTGTGGCAGGCGAGCTCTGTCTTTACGGAAACGTCATAACATGTCTAGCCGTGGCTCTGCCTCCTGACGTGCCCAAACCTGCACTGCCATCCGCATATCTCAAGATGGGCAGTGTTGCAGTGGGTCGTGGCAACCCCCCACCCCCAAGGGAGGAGAGCTATTCTTCGTACCCTCAGTCCTCCCTCGCCGGCTGACCCCCAAATGACCTGCATCCGTTCTTGAACCCGTATTGCTGGTGTGGCAGGAGGTAAGGCATCAGTTTCTTGCCCTCCACGTTACTGGGTCAGCCTTGTCCACCCCTGCCATCTAGTATGAAAATGCTCTGTTCTGTCGTGACGTGAAGCAGTAACGCTATAGAATAGATCTCCATGACTATGGTATGCCAATCCTCCACAGTTGGGGTGGGGTGGGGTGGGGTCTAGCATGCATTCACAATCGACTGATAGCTTTCTTAGCTGCCAAGATGTAATGACATGCTAGAGTCCGGGTTCTCAACCAATCCAGGAGGGACAGACAGGAGCACCATTATGGAAGATGTCTATTCCTTTGGTAGAGGCAGTTCTATAAATTTTGTGGTGAGATTCTGCTAGTATCACTGAGGTGGATTCTGCTAGTTCAGTTGAAGTGTTGGGCAACATCAAAATATGTCTATGGTCCGCCTTAGCTTGCCCGCACTGTTGCCAGCATCGACTGTAATTGGCTAGCAGAAATTTTGTCATTATCGTTGGGGTCCTGGAAAATCTATAGTGGCACTTCTAGGTGAATTCCCACCATTTCGTGGAGGAAGTTATATTCTGTACTGGAAGTACATGCTTCAACCGTGTCTCAAATGAGCTTTGGGTACCAAGCTCTGAGTTCCATTTGGCCCAAAACCGTTATTTATTACTGAGATCATTTGCATGAAAACAGGATCTTTGCTCCTGAAGAGTTCATTTAGTCCTGCTACTTTCTCCCAACCTGAAGTTATAATGCACTTCTTGTGACATCACAGTTACTCCCATGACAATAGATTGATGTCACAACAGAGGATTATGACTTGAAGCAGGGAGTTAACTATAGAGGCAGATGAACTCTAAGGGAGTAAAGGTCATGTATTCATGCAAATTTCCTCAGTAATAAATAAGGGAAGGACAAAGAAATAGAATATGTGTGTGTGTGTGTGTGTGTGTGTTATATATATATATATATATATATGGAATACAAACGGAATGAATATAAATCTAATGTTTTTTAACATTCTCTTTACGGCTTCAGCAGCTCCTTAACACTCTTTACCTGTTGGCAAGAAAAACGCTCCTGAGCTATGGTCACTAATGATTCCTTTTGCTGTCCTGCTGTCCTCACGGGTTTCGGAATGACCTGTTGTTTACATTCTGTGATCATCCTATAATGTCACAGTAGGTGGGCTGTCTACAGAGGTGGCTTTAAAGAACACAGAAAGACAGAAATGCAAAATATATATATATATATATATATAAAATACATACTTTGAAACAGAACTGGGGTGGTGCGTGGGTAGGATTACGTAGATATGAATTAGAAATGCTACAGTATAGGCCAGCCCGGTGGTGCAGAGGGCTAAGGTGCTGGTTGCAAACCTGCGTACAATGCTGGCGACCCATGTTCGGGGAATGAGCATGGGCTGCTGGGGGGTCGGCAGGGGGTGGGGATTGGCGTCTGATGGACTGCTCTCCTTCTCTGGGGAGGGGGAGGTTCCAGCTGTCTACGCCTGGCTGCCCCCTAGTGGAGGCTGGGAGACACGGTTGCCACGCTGAAGACCGGGGAGGAGTCGGGGTAGACGCTTGGAGGGAGCACGTGCGGACACATGCCCACTCCCCTCCGCAGGGCTAGGGAAGTAACACAGATGACCACTTGCCGCAGCAGAATGGTGGAGGGCGCCTCGCAGGCTCCGCTCCTGGACAGCCACGGCACTAGCCCCTTGAATCCGGTCTCCGGTGGAGTTGGGGAACCCTGCCAGCCCCGCCAGTGGAGGGAAGTCCTGGGGCTGGGTCAGTGCCGGATGGTGGCTGTCAGGGGATGGGGCTGGGGGTGCCCTCCGGACGCAAGCCAGCAAGAAAGAAAAGTAGTAGCTATAAAAGAAATGCTACAGTATTTCCCTGGATGAGGTAATATTTTCCCCTTAAGAATTTTCATCAGCCCTACTTTTTTACTTTCTATTTTGTGCCCTTATTTCTCCTCGTCAGATGCTAGGTCTGCCTTTCACTTACCTTAGTCTGTTTACTCTCCGTAGGAAACCTCTGATGGTCTAACCCACTACTAGCCTCAGGTCAAGGTCCTCTCTGGAATCCTGACCATAGCCCACAGCTTGTTTCTTGCTGGTGGGATCTCCGGTTCTCCAAGACAGGAGGAGAATACCTTGATGATGGTCGAAGGTTTGGAGGAGAAGCCGACGAGGCAGGGGAGGGGTCTTCAGGGCCTTACAGTGGCATGGAGGTGAATGTTATGAGGCAGCTTCATCTGCCTGTGGGTGCTGAGGTATTTTCCCACTTAAGCCCTCCCTTTACCCTCCCCAAGACTTGGTCCTGAGGAGCAACCCAGAAGAATGCCTGTCAGGGTGAATACGTTCTGTGCTACCATCGGCATCCCCTTTCAGGCCCCACTCTGGGCATGTGAGACCTCTGTGTTACAAAGTGAGCGGGTGCATGCCAATATGAGATCACTCCGAAGGGATCACTTATTCCATCTGCCTGACACCTCCCCTGTATGTCGCCAGGGAGCAGTCATGCAGCTTAAGGAGATGTCCTCCCTTCCCAAGTCTGGATGCTTCTGAGATGGACACCTGGACCCTGCCTTGCGGGCAGCACCAAACATCCCAGGCTCAGGCACAAACCAATTTTCTTCAGCCCTGAATGATGGGGGGGAGTCGGTGATCTGTGAAGGCCCCTCTGCACACATCTTTTGCTACTTTGGTATACAGTGTGCTGGATACAGGTGATTGCAGGAAGGTGGTGAATGTTGATGCGTAACGTAGCCTTCTTCACCTGTATCCAAAATATGAACTGAAATAGGTCCACGGTTCATGTGGCGATCTGATGAGTGGCTTTTTCTTATGCCGAGCTGTGCTTACTGAACCATTTCATAGTGAATGTATTCCAAGATACGTCTTTTTTACTTGCTTTAAGACAAAGATCAGTGAGAATGTAATAACCCACTCAAAATGTCATTGTGTACTTGCAAATTGTGTGGCTACATAATGATTTGTTTTAAACAGTTTTATACAAGTTGATGAACTCCATTGTGTTTTTACTTGGTGTTTATATCATACGAATTGTCTGGTGTGGCTGAAAATACATTTTTAGAATATGTGACCTAAATGGGAATTGAACCCATGTCCTTCGGAATAATATTCCAGTGCTTCAACTGAAATAATCAGATCCTTTTATTTGAACTTCTTGCAGCCACTCTCTTTCAGAGACTGCAAATCCCGCAGCTCAGAACAGTTAAGACGCTAATTAGGTAGTGGTTAAGTGTTAGCCACTGCTAAGCATTTGACATTTATATTTCTGTGTGTGGATACGCATTAGCAATAATTCGGAGTTGCATTCCCAGCCGAATCAGAAGCTGATTCATCCATCTTTCGCAACATCTGACGTGGTCTTCAACAACATCTGACGCTGGTCATGAAATCTGGGGTGAAGCTTGAATCATCCATCTGTTCTCCTGATTGAGACGTCTCTAGAACAGGTTGCCATTAGTTGCAGTGTGTCTTTACTGCTCCTCTCTTAATATTTACTTTGCCTGAGGTGATGTGAAGGAAAGTACATTTCATCAGTAAAATCTATGACAAGAGTCTCTCTGTTTAATGTGCAGTGTTCCTTTGCTGGTTATTGATGGATTATTCAGGCTGTGCTAGTAGAGACGTGACATTTATTTTGTCTGATTGAGCTAAAAGTCCTCATTTTAAAAGATGTTTTCATTTCTTTTTTTTCCTCCATCTATCTGGAATTTAAACATATTTATAAGAATTATAAAAGTGTTTTTGCCCTAGACAGGCAGTCTGGGTTGTTTTATTCAGCAATCTTCAGCCTGTCATTCTAGGCCACCAAAATAAAATGTTCACTCTGTTTTATATCACCTTCCTTCCTTCCTTCCTTTCTTTCTTTCTTTCCCATTTCCCACTTTAGAACTCCCTGGTGGTTCATCCATCCCGGATCAAGTCTTTGCATCAACCCTCCTCCGCTGTAGTCTGTTCTGGTTTGCTGCAGTAATCTGATGTCCCTTCCTACAGATGTAACGCTGAGGGTGGTTCAACTGATCAATGCAAAAACTCACTTGACAGTAAGGTACCCAGGTGGGAGGAGCCAGTGAGGTGTGGTGGAGTCTGAACAGCCTTAGTGAACATAGGGAGTGGGTAGTTTCATCTGTCCGGGCTGGCTTGCAGTGTCTGTCCCCTGTGGTCCTTCCATTGTGTCGCCCCAAGGAGTGTACTGTGGGAGTGGCCCAACAATATGCCAGATGAGGACATCAGAGGGGTGAGGAGAGCCCTCTTCCATTACTTTCTTGCTGGCTCCACTCTGGATTCACATTGATGTTTGACATCTCCTGAAGGACACTGACATCTTCTGCTCAACTCCATTTCCCTTGGTCATAGGGTGCCAACAGGGCAGGGGAAGGTGCTGCAACCCCCCCCCCCTCTTCGCCAGGTCTTGAGGTGCTGATGTCCTCTCTGTCATGGTTGGTCGATTTCTGACCGTCTAGGTTTTGGGGTGAGGAGGACCCAAATCATTGTCATAGAAAGCAGCTGCAAAGCAGGTGGCCGTTGTTCTTTCCATGGAACTTTTTCTGGTGGAGCTGGCATGCGGCTACGGCTCCCCCCATGGGGGAGCTCATCTCTCCAGCCCCAACCTCCAGCATGACCCTCCCGGGGAAATCCCCCATGGGTTACCCCCCCTTCCCCCGTGACAGGGCCAGGGGTGAGGAGCGACAGCTTTCTTCCCTCCCCTGGATAGCCAACATCCAGACCCCGGGGCTTGGCATAGATGCTGTCAGGGCCATCACGGAACCTGCCAGTTCCATTTTCTCATTTACTCCCGGCGACGTGAAACGTAGATGTTTTTGTGTGAGGGGTGCTACATTGTTAATAATAAAATTCATGATTTTAAGTTGGAAATGAGCTTTCCATCTTTTTTTATCCCAGATTTAGGTGAGGTGAGGGTGTTGCTGCCTTCAATGTTAATTATTTTTCTGTACCTTGGCTCCCTTTTGCCCAGACGTGGAGCCATGTTTCCTTTTTGAGTGTATATTGAGGAGCAGGGTATGTAAGGTTTGAGGGGGTGTTTGCTGGAGCAGATTTTGTATGAATGCAGAGTGCACAGTCGAGGTTTTTTTGTGCACCTGTCTGCACATGTGCGAGAGGTGGCCATTTTGGTACAGACCATGGATGTATGTTTCAAACTGTCAGCTATATTGTAAGATCCACGTATGCTCATTACTGCTTGGTAGGAATTACAGGATTTCAGCCTTTTCTGAATACGTTGCATCTAATTTTGGCATTCCTTATTTTCTCTCACCATGACGTTAGCATTATTAAAGGAGAACTACTGCCACAGATAAAGTAGCAACTGCTGCACAGATCAGGGCTTCAGTACACAATCCCCCTGCTGGAATAATCTTCATTGAAATGTGTTCATACCTAAATCCTTGTAAAATTTAAGAAGGCTCTCGTAGTAGGCAACATTTTGTAACATCCCAGGTTCTCACCCACCAAGATTGTGCTGCTAACAATGCGATATCATGAGACGCGCCACTGCCCCTTCCTATATTTTCCATATCTCCCATTCCCTGCTCTGTTTTCACAGACTTTGCTTAAGAGCCTTGTGCATACATATCATATACTTAGCATTTAGGCAAAGTCTGTGAAAATGGAGCAGGGTATGGAAAACAGAGATTATTAAATCTCCGTATATAAGGGCACAATACAGAAAGAGGCAGTGGCGCATCTCATGATATCGCATTGTTAGTGCAATCAGAGTGAGTACTGGGATGTTACAAAATGCTCACAAAGATGCTTCTTAGATTTTGCAAGTGTCCAGGTATGAACACATTTCAATGAAGATTGTGCTCGCAGGGAGATCATGTACCAAGCGTTCTCATCTGTGCAGCAGTTGCTGGTTTATCTGTGGCAGTAGTTCTCCTTCAAGCAACGTTGGCTTTCATTTTGCACTAAGTATACTGCATGTGCATAAACTGTTAGCATTACTAAGGAGGCAAGATCTGTTGTGAGGCTGCAGAGTATAAAAGTGCCAGGCTAGGCTCCAGTCCACCGTGGGTGGCTCCTACTGTGCCTCTTGGATAGAGCATCATCTTATAGGACAAAAGAGGATCAGTGCTCATCAAGCTCCACCCAGGGCTTGGCAGAACAGAGACAAGCTCCATGTCCTCTCCCCTTCCCCCCCTTTCTCTGGTGGAGCAAATAATTTATTCACAAATTGAATACAAAATCTCGCTGTCTGGAAACTTGCGAAAGGCACCTCACTATTTAGAAATGCGTGCAGTTTTGGAGACCTCATCTACGCAAGGACATAGACAGGATGGAAGCAGTCCAGAAGAGGGCAACTAAAATGGTGCAGGGTCTACATCAGAAACCATATGAAGAGAGACTGAGAGAGCTTAATATGTATACCCTTGATGAAAGGAGGGACGGGGGTACATGATAGAAACTTTTAAGTACCTCAAGGGAATCAACAAAGTCCAGGAGGGTAGCATCTTTCAGAAAAAGAGATGTGTAAGAACAAGGGGGCACAATTTAAAGTTAGAGGGGGGACAGCTCAGGGGTAATGTGAGGAAATTATTTTTACAGAGGGAGTGGTGGACGCATGGAACCGCCTTCCTGGAGAGGTTGTGGGGTCTAAAACAGTGGGGGGAATTCAAACATGCATGGGACAGACATTAGGCAATTATAGTGGGGGGTTGCAGGAAGTAGGCTGTTGGTTAACTAGAATCTTCAGCTTATCCAATAGGTAGGGAAATGGGCAGTCTGGGTAGGCCAAGTAGTCCTTATCTGCCCGTCAAAGTCTATGTTTCTAAAGCACCAGACCTTCTCACTGAAGTTAAGGACACTTTCTGCTAACCAAACATAAATAGACAAAATAGGATCGTTGTGGTCCACCATCAGGGACCATCAGTAAGTAGCCAAGATCCAAGGCTCTAAACTGCAAAATATGTCAGGCTAGGCTACTGCCTTCAGTGGCCAGCTGCTGTTCCCCTCTCATCACACAGCTTCTTTGCCAAATTCAAAAGAGGCTCACAGCTTATCCAGTCCCACCTCAGACTTGGCCTAGCAGAGGGGGACGGGCTGTGACCATGAAGGCCTCCGAATGGGCACACACAGAATAAAAGGTACCAGCTCTGTGGAGCCCTACAATCTACAATGGGTGGCAAGGATGCTAAAGCATGGGGTTCACATTTTGGAGTAGATGACAGCTCTTGTCAGCCACAAACAAATTCTACCACTCTGCTCCACAGAGATTATGGACCCCCTTGTTAAGAAGTTACAGACCTCGATGACAAAAGTGTAAGAGATTTCAGCTTTTATGTCACCAGGGCGATGGCCTGTTGGTTCGCAGGTGCCTCAGCCATCTGGCTATATGACTCCAGGGGCAGCTGGTCCAGTATCTTTCCTGTCTAAGGGTACTTTTGTGGGGCCAATGTGCCTTATGAACTGATAACTACTGTTGACAAAGTCAGCCAATTTAATTTCATCTCACACACGTGTCAAACTGCACAGTGGCTTATCCTCAAGACAAGGAACCTTCACGGCGACGTTCCTTTCGTGAGGCACACCAGTACCACCTCAGATGCTGCTTCAGCGTCTCACAAGACAAGATGCAAAGCTCATTTTTTTTTTATACTTTATTTTTATTAGTTTTACAACTAGTGCACATTAATGTACATTCCATATGATCGACAGTCCATATACAGGATACAGTACCAATAGGACAAAAGTCCCTTAATCACAGGATTAAATATGCATCTATCATATCAGTGATACAACATCGGGGAAGGGAAATCCCAACTTTTTCCAACTTTAGGGCTAAAGTTATGTAAGTTACTGAATGAAGCCCATGAGCAACATGGATAATCCTTAAAAGCAGTATAGCGCAGAGGTTTAGGGCTCTGAGCTGCAAACCTGGAGACCTGGGTTTGATTCCCACAGCCCCCACTTGCATACTGTGTGACCCTGAGCAAGTCACTTAACTTCCTTGTGCTCCCAGGTCGCACCTGGAAACAAGCTTCGACTTAGTGTGCCTTTCCTGGATAACAATTTCCCCTTCCCCTAATATATAATTTAAATTCCTAACAAGAACTATCCCACCAGTGGGAACGTTTTACCATGCTAGTCTCCTTAAGTTTAATTTACCTAAAAGTGAACAACACACTCATTTTATATAAACTAATTAACTTGTGACCTGCTTGTATAAAAACAGTGTAAACATTGAAGCACTCCACAGTCCATTATTTTAAACGTGGTGAAGGCCTCCAAAACGAGAGAACATATTAAGAGTATTAGCGTTACATTCTTCTGTCTAAGCCCCCTCTGTCCTCCCATAATATGAAGAAATAGAGAGTTATAACCTTTTCACCCATAAAGAGTCTGAAAACAGAGTTAGTCCTCAAGTATTCAACCCAAATCTTCTTCACTTTCTCCTTCCTCATCTGTTCTGCGTCTCCGTGATTCCTCCTGTATCTTCTTAGCCCATAGACCCGCATCCACAGGATCCGTAAAGGCCCAGACCTTGCCCGATAAACAATACGCAGCGTAGCTGGAAAAACGATAGAATGGGGGATATTAGCCTCTCTTAGGATACTCCGTGTCCCATCAGATTTCTTCCTTCTCTGGCGTGTCACAAAACTAATATCTGGAAAAATGTGGATAGATTGTCCGTCCTGAGAAATCGTGCTTTGTTTCCTGGCTAATGCCCAAATCCGATCTCGCTCTCCCATGCTGGCTGTAACTGCAAGTAAGGTGCGAGGATTGTTAGAGGCCGCCGGACGACCGCGTGGCATAATGCGGTACACTTTTTGGATGTGAAAACAATCAGGGTCTCCTTCTGTTTGTAGTTTCTCTGCAAGCCAGGCTTTAAGAAACATTACTGGATGGTCCCCCTCAATTTCCTCGGGGAAACCTAAGATTCTGATATTGGCAGAACATACTTGATTTTCTAGGGTCTCCAATCGTGCCCTGAAATGCTGTTTCTCCTTTACCCTCAGGGCAGTCACACTGGTTGCTACCTCTGCCTGCTTCTTAACATCTATCATTTCTGTTTTTATAATGTCGACTGTAGATTCAAGTAGCACTATCCTGGAGTTAAATCCGTCCGTTTTCTGGCTTAAATCTGAAACCGATGCTATCAGGCGTTGCATTTTATTCCCCAGCGATTGTAGGATTTCCGTCTCAGTACTTGGGCCTGATGCTGATTCAGTCATCTGCACTGGATGGGCCAACGGCCCCGTAGTTGATTGTTTCCCTTTTACTGAGTCGGTCTGGCCCCGATTTCTCCGAGGATTTCCCATATTGTTCTTAGGGTTGAGCTTTCTTCAAATATATGTTTAAATTGTTGCAGGTTTCCGAAATTTAAACTTTTATTGCTTTCCAGAGTCATAAATGCATAGAGCTGATACTGAGTGTCTCTTCTGCTTGGGCTCCACAGCAACCCCCCTGCAAAGCTCATTTAACCAAGGATTGTTTCCCTACAGTGAAGGAAGGCGAGATGGAATAAATTGCCAGGACAACAGAGAGTATAAGGACAAAAAGTCATATCCATGCATCCTCCCTTGGGGCAAAACTATTGTTTGCAAACCTGTGGAAGGAAATCACACAAGATCAATATTGATTGGCTTCTGAATCCCCATGTTGGAACTTCTTCCTGAAGTCACAACAATCTGGCCAAAGTCTGAGTGCTTCACGCCACTATCGGCTATCTCAGAGACATCAAAGCAATTCAGCTGGTCCCTCCACAACAGTGGAACTCAGGTCTATACAGTACTTAATCTTTGTTGTTCCCAGGGGGCATCTGAGATGTCCTGTGTCTCAAATGCGCACCAAAAGAATCAAGTACTCGTCTTTCAAGACGGAAACGGTATGTTCCTCCATAGCAGCAATGCATACAAGGGATTTTTTTCAGATGTCTCTGCACCTCCAGTAAGCATATTGACATATTTCCATTTATTGATTCCGTTGCCATTTTTTCCCACCTCCATGTTCATCGTTTTTAGTATCCAGCAGTGCTGTTTGGATTGTTCGCTGCATTGAGGGCATTTTCAAAATCATGTTGGTGCTGGTGGTTCCACCTCAGGGAGAAGGGCATGCATGTTCTTCCATATCTGGCAACTGGCTCATTAGGGCACAGTCTTGGACTGCATCACAGGAGGTAGTATCGGAGGTCATCCAGAGCAGTGCCACGGATGTATAATCAACCACTGCCAGAGTACACTACACCTAATGCAGAGCATTCAGTGCTGTGGGCACTGTCCTCGCAGCAGAGCAGCAGTCCTTCTCACAGGCTTCAGAGAGATGCAGACACAAGACTGCAGTGACTGTAAGGACAATTCTGCATGTGCTGAATCTGATGGTGGCAAGCATTGACTTGGGGCAGTGAGCTAGACATCGTACTAGCCCCTTTTTCACTTCACTGCCAACAGATGAGGGATCCGCGGATGCAGTCCCTGTTGATCAGTGTCTCTCTGACACCTTTGGTGAGATAAGTTCTTAAATGGTGGCCAGTGCAGACAAACTTGACTCAGAAAGTGTCTATATGGAATGTTCAATGACTCACCCTCATGACAGCCGCCAGTCGGTTGAGCTGAGGGAGCAGTACTAAGCATGGCGTCAGCTTTAGGGACATGGAGCCTAGTGGAAAGAAGATCCCTATCGCTGTTCTTGAGATCGGGGAGGTTTTTTTTTTTTTTTGTTAATCCTTTTTACCTGGCACCGGTCTGCTTCTAACGTCCCGGCATCCGTCTCATCCAGCTGCCGTCCGGTCTGCCATGGCCTGGAGAACCCCACCGCTAATTACCCCCGTGGCTTGCCCCCTGCAGTAGGGTGGCGGAGAGTCCCCCTTACTCTCCACTGAACCAGGATCCAGTAGCCATGGTGGAGTCCCCAGCCATGCGTCCCTTAGATGGCATCAAGCCGCGCGACTGTGTGTCCTATTTCCTGTTTCTCCCTTGCATTGCGGAGTGGGCGCGGTAATGGACGCCCAAGGGGGAGCGCAGACGATCTGCACGCCCTCCCAGTGCCTTGCCCCAACTCACCAGCCCCTCAGTGAGGCATTAGCACACCGTCCCCAGCCTCCGCTAGAGTCACCAGAGTGCCGACACCTGGAAGCCCCTTCCCGGAGGGAAGAGCAATCCCTATGGACGCTCAATCCCCCGCCAACCTCCAGCGGCCGAGTCGTTCCGAACCTGGAGTCGCCAGCGTGGGCGAGTGTGGCGTCCAGCGCCTCAATCCTCCGCGCCACCGGGCCGGGCTAAGAGATGGGGGAGTTAATTGAGGCACTGCTCATATTCAGAGGCAGCTTGAGAAATCAGCATGCCTAGTCTGGTTGGGCAGTACAGTGACTATAGCATACTTCAGATGCCAGGAGGGTACAAAAAGCAGATTTGTGATTGAGACTTGCAGGCTACTTTACTGGGTGGAGATGAACATGCTGTCACAGTCACTAATGCTCATGGCGGCTGCCTTCAACTGTCGAACCGACTGGCTAAGTCAACAGAAGCCATACCCAGGGGATCAGGAACTCAACTAGGAAGTTCTTCACTTGAATTGCAGGATTTGGGGGAAATGCCAGTTTAAGATCACATGGCCTCCAGGTCCAGTGCAGAAATAGCTAAGGTACTTCAGCAGATGCTGGGAATGCTAGTTGCCAAGAACTGACTGCCTTGCCTTGTCAGGGCTGGACACCCAGCTGTATGTATTTCCTCCACGGCCTGTGATGTCAAAGGTTCTCAAACAGCTACAAAGGGGACCATTCACACAGATCCTCACTGCGCCCCACTGGCATGGTACTCTGAGCCTGCAGTATACACTTGGGACTGGGTGAACCACTCCCACGTCTGAACAGGCCAGACTGACTTCATAAAGAGTCAGTTTGTCATCTGATAGAGTCCCGAGAGCGGCTGGCACATAGCTCCTACCACAGCACCTGGTGAGAGATTTCCGTCTGGGTTCCACTTGTGCCCCTGGCCAGAGTCTGGCGGCCAGCCAAAAGCGTGCACTGGGAGTGCTCACTCCTCCAAGTGTGCTAGATTCACACTGGCACCACCAGCCACCTGCTGGCTGTGCTTCCTGCTACTCCAGCTGGTACCAGTTCCCAAGGTGGCTCAGCCTGTCTCTTGCCTACATCCCGGTGAACACTGGCAGGGAAGGGCGCCTGCCCTCCCAAACTCTAGAACTAGAACTCACAGGACTGACTGGCACCACAAGGGCATGCTACATTTATTTGTAAGATAGCTTCTCCTACCAGCTGTATCCTCGGGGATGATGCCAGGGTATCACTCTCCCTGTGACCAACATCTTGTGAATAATCACCACCCCCTACTTCCAAGGAAGGGGTTTATTCCTTTATAGTCTTTCTTATGCTGCCTGTAAACTACCTCTCTTGTATGCTACTATTTTCTTCTGGGGCTGACTTGGCTGGGATAGTGACTGCACTAACTCTTGAGGCGTCCCAAAGGGACAAAACATGTATCTGTAGTTTGTTGCTCTTTCCTGCAGTGGAAAAATGCAAAAGTCTGTTTTCAAAAAAATGCTGATCATGGTGAGGCCCTGTCAGTGTGCCCTATGCAGAGATTTGCATATTGCTACCCATGTTGCTTTGCACTAGGTTTGGGGCTTTATAGTGTATGTGTACAGTATACGAACAGAGAAACCAAAGTATGCGGCGATCTTCTCTCGACCTGTGTTCTTTTAAAGGACCCCACACCCTAGGGTTGCTCAGAATCTGCTCAAAGGAATTGGATTCATAGGAGTTTGAGCCTTTTTTTCCCCTCCACAATTCTGAATTTTAGCCAGTCCAATGGCATGGAGGGGTGAGGCACCTAACACCATACCTCCTGCCACACCAGCAACCTGGGTTCGGGAATGGATGTGGGTCAGATGGGCGAGGGAGGGTTGAGCGTCCCCAGGACTGTTGTCCTCCCTTATGGGAGGTGGGGGTTATGTGGCCCTCTGCTTGACTGACACTTGGAGGTGTCTAGGTGGTAGCACAGTCTGGGCACGCAAGAAGACAGCCACGCATGGGCATTTGAGGATGTATCCGTGGAAGTGAGGTGGTCCGTTATGCTATTGCATTTGTGTGGTTTGGGGGAAGAAAACCATGGAGGAAAGAACCCTCCGGGCACAGGATGATGTGCGGGGCCCTCGCAGGCCCCGCAACAGCAGTTGGACACCCTGCCACAAGTCCTGTAAGCCAAGGATGCTGGCGAGAATGTAAGTCGTGGGGGCTGGGGCTGGGAGGAATGGATGGAAGGGGGCAGGCCGGAGGCGATCAAGGGATAAACAATGGATGGAAAAAAGAACCTCAGTTTTGCTAGTCGTGGTCAAAAAAATTAAATCCTGAAAAAACCCAAGCATTAAATCCTAGCTACCTGGAGTGCTTTTTGAAGTCCAAGTATGCCATTGCTTAACCCTGATGCAAAGTGGCTGCATTGTGGCTTTCATTTTCAGAATGGTTGAGTTGGTGTTTCTGTTGTGGGGATAATGGGTATTGAGATGTACTTTCTGGATGGTCAGGTCTGTGTTTCCATACAGGCGATCGTGGGCATTAAGGTGTTACCACAGCGTTGCTTCCACTTTCTGGATGGCCGTGCCTTAATTTTAACCGGGGCATTTTAAAAGATGCATGGGGTTGCGGCTGGAATGTGGCTCAGCAGAGGTCAGAAAACAGGTGAGGAAGACGAGGCAGCATGCGGTGGGAGCAGAGCATGGAGTTCGTGGGACGGAGGCCTGAGAGAGAAGAAAACAGTACTGAAATGTGAAACATGCCAGAATGTACCTAAGTTTGTATTTTAAATGGTGTGTGTGTGTGTGTGTGTGCGCCGCGTGTGCATGTGTGGTGTGAGAATAGGGGTGTTATGAAATCATGGTAATTTTTTTTTAAAGCTATGGCAAGTGGGTTTTGCCTTGGCAGTGTTTTTTTTTCCTCTCCAGTGGAGTTTTCTGCGGTATAAAATCAGCAGCCTATGGCCTCGGTGTTTATTGTCATCCAGGTACAGTCCCCCCAACCCCCCAAAAAACACAGCGCAATATACCATTATTGCTTAATTATACTGAAACGGTTATCAGCCAGTCAGAATACAGAATTACTGTCCTGTTATTCTGCGATAACTGGAGAACAGACTTAAAAAAAATGGATTGTATGTTATCCCCTGTGTTCTGGTCGGCTAAGACTAGCGTTACAGCACATCATTCTGTGAGGAACCACCAAACATTTTCGACTTCCTCGCAGACATGCTGTAGCACTAGTGAGAGAGAGGTTTTGCCACACTATTTAAAACATTTTTTTTTTCAGTATAATGGCGTAGTTGTCTGGGTTTTACTTTGCAGTAATCAAACCAGGGGGTGTTAAAACACAAATGCACAGTTTGAAACAAAAATCACAGAGCCAGCGACCATTGTTTGCTATTCAACCATGATAGAATTGACTAAAAAATGTGTTTGTATCACCTATGTAGACAGGTGATCAGGAATGAATTAGCAGTGACAGTAACATGATTATAAAGGGAAAAGCTTGCAGTGCAAGGGCAAACTAGGCTGAAATTTAGCTAGCCATAAGAGGGACAAGAGTAGATCTGTCCACCAGGCAAAGAGAGTCCTTCAGTGCCTCGCAGAAAATAGAGTGAGTGGTAGAGCAGCACAGATTTAGAAGAAGGGACTTCAGAAAGCTGGGGTATAAATTGCCAAGGCCGGTTGAACATCTGTGGTCTATGAGTGGTTGACGGTCCATCGAGCTCAGTGAGTTAGTAAGAGATGGGTGCTGCAGGTAGAAGCAGGGTGGGACAAATAGGGTAGCCAGGTGGCCAATGACTACTTAAAAAACAGATTTGGCTATCAGATTTTGAAAGTTATTGGCCAACATGGCAACTTGCTTACAAAGTGATTTTTGAGCCCTTAAAAAGAATGGCCACTGCAAATATTGGTTTGGCTATCTGATTTTGAAAGCTAGTGGCCAAACTGACCACCAGCTCATAAACTGATTTGTCCCACCATGGGTAGAAGGCTAGGGAAGGTGCAGAGCCTGGCCTCAGGAGTCTGTCAATGAAATAGCACAGAGCAAAGGAATGTTGGCCAGCAGGACGGGGCCAGCCCAGGCCAGGGTAAAAGAGGCAGTGGTGCATGAGTCTGGGGTGGCCAAGGAGAAGTGGCATACATTGTAACATCCCATTTAGAAAGAGCAGTTTTACTAGCTCCCAGGAATTCCAGAAGGCCATAGGTAACTCTAGGCAGGAGTACTTCCTGAGCTATGGACAGTCGGGCTGCAGGGGATAAGCAGTGTTTGACCCTATAGGTCAAGCCCAGCTTAGTATTAACAGATTTGCAGACGGAGGAGATGTGGGGGGAGAGGTCAAGGAAGTGGTCCAGTAAGAAACCCAGGTACTTGAAACTGCTCACCCCTTCCAGTAGGGACCCATCCATCCAGGTAAGAGAGAATCTGGGAAAGGTAACACGAAGTTTTGGCTTGGAGCCAAAGAGCATGGCCTTTGTCTTTTTGCTGTCCAGAATTAGCTTGTAGAGATGGCCCATAAGGACAGTGCTAGCACTGCTGCTTGAGAAACTGGCGGCCCGAGTTCAGGAATGAGCTTGGGTCATCGGTGGCGGGGGGAGGGAGATAGAGGGTCTTAGAAAGACAGTTTCCTCCTCCGGGGAGGGAGTGTTCCATCCTCTGCCGTGATACCGCCACCTGGGTAACCACAGATAGCAATGCAGCTGGAGGGATGACTGGAGGGTGGTTATGTGGCTGACACTGGCGGGCGGACACGCGCATTGTGTGTGCGGGCTCGCCTTGACATCCATGTAAGCAACATCTCCAGGAGATGGGAGAACAAGGAAAAATGGCCCCAACATCCCATGATAATGGCCACGGTACATCCCGGATTACGCCTTCCTCAGTGCATGGCACCACCTGACGAAACTCAGAAAGTTTGGGGGTAAATCCCCCTCCACCCTGAGCCCACCTGCTGGGTACATCCAAGGTTCTGTGGAGGTAGGGGACTATAGCTGGAGGAGGCCAGGGGATCAGGAAGTGGCTGCCAGGTCCTGAGAAGACAGGAGGGTCTGGAAAGCAGGGGTCATAAAAACAAAGAAATTTAACCCAAAAAATAAAAATAAAACAAAGAAAAATAATTTGCTTGTTGATTTATAGCCAAGACTGAGTAAGAGTGAAAGTGTCAGAGAGGGTTTGTCGGATCTTGGGGATGGTGACTCCACTGTAGTAGAAGACAAGGTAATCTGCATACAGCAGGGAGCTGCAACAGGTGGCAACATCTAGGAGACAATTTATATAACTAGAGAAAAGAAGTGGGCCCAGGATTGATCCTTCGGAACATCAACAGTTATTTCAGCAAGGTTGTAGGTAGCCAAGTGTAGTCTAACTTGCTATTTTCCCCCTCCCCCAGGACAAGGCTGAAAATAGGCAGAATTGTCTAGTCCTCCTTTCCCGGTCAACAAAAACTAAATAAATAAACGTTCTACCAGTTAGATAGTTGGTGAGCCAGGAAATGGCAGGGAAGGGGGGAGAACGACAGCGAAGGTTAGTTTGTTGCGGAGGAGCGAGTGACTAACCAGGTTGCACACTTTGTGAGATCAGTAAACACCGTGCCTGTCATTAGGCCAGTATCCATAGCTAGGCTGATGTCATTGGCTAGTTTTGCCAAAGCCGTGGAGGTGCTGTGGTTTCTCCTGAAACCATGTCGGGCAGGGAACGGACGATTGTATTTGGAAATATAGTCTATGAGCTGGGATGCTACAATTCTCGCAAGGATCCTTGAAAGGAGTAAGAGTGTGGCTATGGGGCGATAGTTCTCAATGAGTTTGGGTCACCTGTTTTAAAAACGGGTAACCCCGACAATCTTCCAGACATGAAAGACAACAGCAAAAGAATGAGAGCAAGGGGTTTAGAATTTTCTGCCAGCTTCAACAACTTTGGTTCCAAGCAGTCAGGCCCAGAATGATTGACAGGCGTAATATGGAGTAGAAGTCTCTATACCATGGCCACCTCTACTAATCCGAGGTAGATGTTTATCACTTGCTGCTTATTGTAATTACTAGGGATGATCTTGCTTCTCTCTTTTGTGCGCTACTGGATTATATATTCTTCATGTACATTGCTTTCCTTTATTGTGGCCTCCCAGTGCTATTTTTCCCTCTATATACATTTTGTCCGCCTTGTCTCCCCTGGCCACCCCCTTCCATCCAGTCCACCCCAGCCCCGTCATCCAGTTTCTCCAAGACTTAACTTCTCTCCAGAGTCCTCTGCTTACAGGAATGTGGGGGATGTCCAGTCCCCGGTGTGGGGCGTACGAGGGATCGGACTTCGTCCTGCAGCCAGAGGTGTTTTTCTACCTATTTTCACCCTGGATCCACACCCATGCAGTGGGCTTGATATTCGAGCTCCGCCTCTGAAGAGATGCCCCCAGCATCCTGTGCATGGTCCTTCCCCCTCTATTTGTGTGCTCAGATTTATTGCGCTGCCACCCCGACATAGCCAAGTGGTGGATGAGCAGCAAGTCGCACTCATCCCCCCTCCCAAGGGAGGAGAGCAGTCTCAGGGACACTCAGTCCTCCCTCCCCCAGCTGACCCCAAGTGACCTGCATCCCATTCATGAACCCAGGCTGCCAGCATGGTTCTAGGTAAGGCGCTAGCTCCTCAGCCCTCCACGCCACTGGGTCGGCTTCTCCCAAAGTTGTTTTAGTCTGTTACCGCTGTTGATGATGATGATGTAAGCCTATAATTCTGCCACGTTGTGCCTGAAAATAGACATATGCATGCCTAGTGGGAAGCACCACTGTTCGTCGACAGCAAAGCTGCCAACATCCCCTACAGCGACAGCACAGTGCCGACGCGATATTGTGCCGTCCAGAAACAAAGTATTTTTTTTTTTTTTTTTAGCGGGAGCTGTACCCCCACACTCCCTGCAATTATATATCATTAACTCCAGGTTGGAGTTGTTTGAGGAAAGGGAAGAACACTAGAGACACTGCATCAGTGAAACCGGACCATTACAGCGACTTTCGCTGTAAAGGTCTTTTAGGTTCCTTCAGATGAGGTGTGTCGCTATGCAGTGTGTAACGTGCCTAGTGTATCTTACCTGGTGTCAAAACCAAACTTCGGCCTACTGCCTCAGTGTTCATTCACCCTGGTCCAGTAATTTCCCTTTAAAGCCCGACCACTATCGTTATAGCTAGATTAAAAAATGTCTGCCAGTTATCTTCAGATCATTTCCACCAGCCTAATTTCTTTTAAATTAATGCAGCTCCAGTGATGGAAAAAATATGGGAAGGGGAGGGGGTTAAAATGCATTGGCTGACCTCCCCGCTACAAAACGGGTCTGCTGATGCTGCTCTATTTGAATTCTGGCTCTGCCACCAATGACAAACAACAATTTTTTTTTTACTTTCTATTTTTCCGCCTCGCTCCCCTGCACCCCGCTCGGGAGCGCCTGGCATTCGTTCTCGTTCCTTTCCCTGCATTTGAGCCCGCGGTGGTCCCCTGTATAGCTCTTTGGATTTTCCCCAGGCGGGATGAGGTGAGGCCCTTGCACCCAACTGAACGGCACTTCTTCGGGCCGGCCGCTAAGTGGAACAGGCAGGGGACCATTGAGGTCTATGCTGGTACTCCATCTACCGGAGGAGAAGGGAGGTGTTTTTCCCGTTTCCCTGGATGTGCCATGCACCCCTGACATCAGGCGGGCTCACGGCGTCTGGCATGCCAGCCCTCCTGAATATGGCCAAGCACTTGCTGTACCCCAGGCCTCCGCCTGGGGTCAGTCAAGCCCTGAACCTTGTCTCCCCGCCCCCTCCTGGAGAAGGCGAGCAGTCCACGGATGCTCAGCCTTCTCCCCCTGGCCGGCCCTCCAAGCTCCCCAGGTTTGTTTCCACAGAGCCAGTCACCAGCATCATGACGGTAGGCGCTATCCTGCGCCGGCCGAACTGGCGATAGACAGCAATTTTTAAAGGAAAGGAAAAAAAAGGGTTAAAAGACAGTGTTGCAACTGAGTTGCATTTCTTGTTTTTGATGTGGAGCAGCTAAGGGAGTGTAATGTGATATCATGGACACTGGGGACACAGTGCGACTTGGGCAGCGGAGTATTAACACGTGTGGTGTAGGTAGGTTGGCATTAGGAAATTGGTGTCGTAGGCGGATTAGTATTCTGAGATTGGTGAAATAAACAGTTTAATCTACCTGTTTAAGAGGCATAGCCATTATCAGAAAGTTCATGGGTGGATTTTTACAGCTGACAAAATGAATAAACTTTGCCTATAAATTATAAATGATAACGCATGAGTGAACTACAAGGTGGTGATTTTATTGAGTAAAGCTGGGGTAGAATTCAGCCTCATAGTTTACCACCCATGTTTCACTGGTTCTACAGTATTTTATGGTTTTCGGAGTATTATATTAAGACATTAGGAGGAATGAGTGCAGGTGGCGTCTGTTGTTCACTGTTCACACATCAGTCAATATTCACAGTTCAAACTGTTGTTTAAGTAAGGATTAACCCACAACAGAGCATGGGTCTACTTGGGAATTAATCAACGGCTTGGGGGGAGGGGCGGTGGTTCCAAATCCACCAGACGCTGGATTATTTCGGCAGACCCATGCTCTGGAGTGGGTTAATTCACTTGATTCACTTGTAACATGGGGAAGAAAAAGGGTTTGACTCGCTTCTGAGAATGCTTTCTTCCCCATGTTAAAGATTGCAAGACCTTATTTTTGCAGTTTTAGGTGGCGCGTCTCAACTTCCGGTTGCTTGGTGGGATCAGGAACATCAGTAGATTTCCGATCATAAATAGTTTGCTATGCCAGGATACTTCTAACACGTAGCTTTTTATCTTATGATTTGCGATCGCTCTGAATACTGCCTTCTGCTGAAATGTTTTGTGTGGACATGGTCGGAATCTACTGTGGTTTCTCCCGTCATTACAGTGCTGTGTCTGATCATGCCCAAGATGCTGCGAGACCATGGTGAGGTATGGGAAACACAACGCTAGCCGTCCTGTTCCGGATTCTGTTGGGAATCGCATATTTGTGGAACTTTTCTTTGCAGTTTAATGGACGCCTAGGTCAAATCGCACACTGCCACAGACTCTAATGCTTTGATCTCCGAGAGCAGTGTCCGACATACTAGGCCTCCGGAGTTCCGCGGGCACAACTCTAAAAATGTGGTTATTGGAAGTAAAAAAAAAAAAATCCTCTGGTTTCACATCCCTGCCTCTGGTATAACCTTCAGCCACATTTCTTCACTCAGTGCTGGCCCGTCTAGCGCCTGCTGTCAGCCTAGAGTCTGGCTCGCCTTCTCTGTCTGTAGCAGCACCTGGGATCAGTCGACCGAAGCGAACCCACCCTGGGAAAGCAGTCCTAGCCAGTAAGAATGGAAACCAAGATTCGTCCCCACTCAACATGTGTGAACCCTTGTGTCCGATCGTTTGTTTTTGTTACTTAGGTGACGGCTGACGGGGTCAGTATTTTAAAGATGCATCAAAATAATTCTGCTTGGTCTAAGAAACGGGAGGCAGTACAACTCGCAGAGCACAGATTGTAACATGGGAATAGAAACTCACAGTGGCTGTTGAAATGAACCCATGCATTAATTCCAGCATGGCCATGCATTAATTGAGACTTAATACATGGTCACCTGATGCACATTCTCCAGTCCGCCACAACCCTTTTTCTTCCCCGTGTTAGAAGAGTGTGATGACACACCTATGAAAAACAGTGTGAATTGTGAATAACAATGTGCCAGCTGTGAATAACAGTGCTTCTCACTTCATTGATATCGGTAGATAATAAGGATCAACATGTTTTTATATATACATATATATATATATATTTATGTATATATATAGAGAGAGAGAGAGATTTGCTGTAATCTGTGTCTCTTCCATAGTGAAAGACTAGTTCACTAATGTTACCTTGCGCCCCAAAAAAAGCATTAATCCATGATTCTGTGACAGTCCAGAAAGACCCAGTATAGGTGCCAATACTGCCAGAACATCAAGTCAGAGCCTGCTGCCGTCGGTCGTCTTCAATCTATTAATAGGAAACAGCAATTTATCTAAATTGGTAAACAGTGCAGAAGGGGGATTAGGCCGTGGAAACAGGAAACTGAATATATTTCTGCACAATTGACTAACATAATGGAGCCTGAGCGAGAGAGCAAGCAAGCAAGAGAGAAAGTAGGCTGAAATATTATGCTAATTGCCGTTTCAAGAGTCTGTGATTATTTTCAGTTCCACTCTCGTCTGGCAGATAATTAGGAATTCTGTACCTTTCTGCCGCAAGTGTGATTGCATCCTAATTAAATTCCACGTACCCTCAGCTTCAGAGAATAAAACCTGGTCACAACTACCTTAAGGTTCATTAGGCCATTAAAAAATAGTATGAAATAATTGCAGTTGTCATTAAAAGAAAATCTGCAGATCTTCTCCAGCGGTCTTAAAAATCTTCTCCAGTGTGTTTTAAGCCCTTGCTAAGGGAGGGTGTGTGTGTGTAAACATGCAGACTGAGTGAAAGGTCAGAATGTGTTTAGAATAACTGTGTATGGTAGGTAAGATGTACATAATAAATGCTGAATTTGGAAGGCACTGGGGCCTTGTGGTCAAAGAGTTCAGGCTTGGGAGTAGTAAGGCGCAGGTTCAAATCCCAACACAGCAACAGGCATACAGCTTGACCGTGAGCAAGTCGCGTAATCATGCTATGTCAGTCATCCCAAAGTTAAAGTAAATGTGTAAGGTTCCCCACATGCCTTTTACACATAGTAAGCCATTGCCAGACATGCTTCAGATGTTGAAGCTGCAATTTGTTTTGTGAAAAAAAATCCGTTGGTCATTTTTTTATGTTTTATCAGCATTTTGTCCTCCAGTTTTCTGTGTGTAGCCACTCCCTCAGAATGATGTCATACCAGGGAGCTGTCAATGTTTTATATACAGCAACAAGGAATTCTGGGTAATTTATAACGACTTAAATGTGCCTTACTCAGAAGTACAGTCCTGTATGTTGGTAGTGGTGAGCGCTAACATGTAAATGTCCATAGCAAGGCATTGTGGGTAAAATAAGAAAATGTTTTCCAATTTCCTTACTGTGAGATGCTGTCCAGTATTTCTGTAATGGTGTCAACAATATACGCTTTTTGTATGTTTATTTTCACAATAATGCATTGTGCATACCATATCTAGCTACAAGACTTCTATACTAAGTGATGTACTCTTCTATTTCTGCAGTGAGCACAGAAATATAATATCCTGTATACTAATTTACATAGTGAGGCATTGTGGGAACAGCACATAACTGATTTGTCTTATCTAAAACTAAAAACTGACAGTGTCCCTTTAATAACTTTGTCTCCCTGGTATGATGTCATAGTTGGGGTTGCAGGACTAAGAAAAAAGGGGCGGGTTATGCAAATGAAGCACAGCTCCAAAATAAAAGGATTTTTTTCATGGAAAACAGCACTGTTTGGTAGTTTGAATGGTAGGGGACTGATTCTCAACGCCTACAGTTTACTACTCCCATTTGCTATGGGAACCTTCAACATTAACTTTAAATTTGGGTAGAAGTAGGACCCCATTCTAAATGAGAGCTTACATTTCAGTTGGCCTGTTCTGGGTAAATTGTTGAAAGAATGCATCAGTTGAGAGCAATATTGTTCCATGGAGATCACCTCTGGGACAGTAGTGTAGTGCAGGCCACCACATGCCTCAAGTCCACTCAAGGTGCGTGTGTGGACATTGTGTATAGGTATATTTATAAAACGGGTGCGAAAATAAATTTGCCAAGATAAACATGTTTTTTTGGCAACATGAGCAAAATGAACGAAGCTGGTTGCTGAGCACGCTCGGAAATATATTTCACTCATTTTAGCCACACTGAGCATGTGCAGGTATTTATTCTCATGCAAGATGCCATTTATTTTTTGTGGAAAGAACAGTTGCCAAAAGACGAGGGGTCATGGCTTGAAGCTAGAGGGGGGTGGTTCAACGGTTAACATAAGAAGTACTTCTTCATGGAGAGGGTAGTGGATGCTTGGAATGGTCTACTGGAGGAGGTGGTAAGGACAGACACAATTACCAGCGTTAAGAATGCATGTTTGGGACAGACACAAAGGGATTCTGGTACTTATGGGAGGGATTTCTGGCATATGAGTAAGACAGGGGATCTCTTATTAGGTGAGGCATGATTGGGCAGACTAGGTGGGCCTTGAGGTCCTTCTCTGACGACATCTTGTATGTATGTATGATCGAACCACTGGTCCAACCACAGTTTACATTTTACAGTTTTGTTCCTTTTGCAACCTTTTACCATTTCTTTCACAAACCCACCAAAACACCGGTTGTATAAATTGAATATGACATGGCCGGACTTAAGATACCATTCTTATCTTCATTTGAGGGCTTCGATCTATTGCTATCTCACCTGTGGCTTTGCCAGTCATTAAATATCAACAGACCAATGCCCTCGCATGAAAATAAAAATGCTGTCTTAAGTCAGCTAGTGTCATATCCCATATCTGTCTATTTATGTCTGTCTATCTGTCTGTCTTAGGGTTGCAGCATGGTGTTTTTGCTGCTGTGCCGACGGGCAGATTGTGTCACATCTGACGTAGCAGATAACTAAAAGAACTAAAGGAAACAAAAGGTCCTTTTTTTTTCTTTAAATTATGCGCACCTCACTGTGCCGTGGTGGTCTCACGGCAGAAAAGAAAATGCTGCTGGCCACAACTGTATATTTTTATAACTATATAGCTATCTCTGTCGAACAGGGGATATGCAGTGGCGGACCAGTGTGAGACCATATTTATTTTCACTAGAGCAGTCTGACCATGGGTAACCTCACAAGTGGCGCAAGTCACGAGCGAGGTGCCCAAGGTTGAACCGCTCAAGGGAAGATAAATAAGGTATCACGCTGGTCTCTATTGTAGATTTAATTAATGCAGTAAGGAACCTTATGGTAATGGAGGAAGATGTGATTTAAAATTTGCAGTTTTTGTTTTATAAAATAGAAGTTGTGTGGACTTTTTGGTTATATGCCTAGTGTTTTTGTGCCGGGTGCAGTGGTTGCTAGGAAGGTATAGCATGCGTCTGCTGTCATGATAATTAGATGTGCAAAAATTTGAACTCAAGATGCCGGCTGTGCATAGCGAGAGTGAGTTAGCCGCAGGAGTCCCGGTGTCCGCTCCAGTTGAACTGTGGCTGGCGACGGGAATTTGCGGGTGTGTTGTTTATAAACACACAAAAAAGAACTGCTGCTAGAGGGGTTTAAAATTAATAAGGATGTGTAAACGGGCAGATCTGTAGGCAGGTGTGTGGGCTGTGGCTAACCAAAAATAGCCAAAGTTTTAAAAGCAAAATCTTTTTTTTTTTGTTAAAATTCAAATTTGAAGAGGAACTGGCACATTTGTGAACGGAAGGAGGTGTAGAACAGGAGAGAGACACAATGTGACATAATGTGGGGACTGGAGTGGAGCCGGGTGAGTGACTGCAGAAAATGAAAGTGTAATTAAATGAAAAAGTGATGGGGGTGACTTAGAAACTATTAAGATAAATGCATTTTATCTCACTGCTTACTGTTTCGCAGTGATACAGATTATTTATCTAAACAGATTAGTGCCCGTGCCCATTGTATAAATATATATATTTATGTATGTTTGTATATATATGTATGTGTATGTATAGCAAAAAAAGATTTAGAAATTTCGTTGACTGAAAGTTAGAGGGAAGGGGAAGAAGCTTCTAGCTGGATGCTGGGAGAGTAAGGAGACTTGAAAGATTTTCTTAGCTGGTTTTCTGGGTGTTTCTAGCAGACTGTCTGGTGTTTATGTGTGTGTTTAAAAGTTGCTATCTGACCTGTAAGTGCAGGCATCATATTACAGGGGATTAGTGCTGTTTGAAAGTAAGGTGGGACTCCCAACTCAGTCAGCCTTCAGTTAGAAGGGAAGGGGGAAGAAGCTTTTAGCTGGATGCTGGGAGAGTAAGGAGACTTGAAAGATTTTCTTAGTTGGTAGTGCTTGGAGGTGCAGTGAGGGGCAGACACATGGCTGATACACTCGCGTGAGAGTCAGGTGTAGGCCCAGATCCCACCCCCTCCCTCCCCAGAGCTTGGCTCCTTTATAGGGGAACACCTGCCCTGCAATTGGAGGAAAAGGCTTCAGGTGCAGCTCATGTAGTTCTAGCCACTGGGGGGTGGGTTTAAGGGCTGGGAGAGAGTAGCTTAGGGAGTTGTACACTTCCCCTATAAGTTTACTGTGTAGTACTGCACCTAGTAACAGGGGTACCTGTTTACTGTGGGACTGTATCTAGGATTAGTGGGTGACCTGATTACTGGGTAGGGGTGTATCTTGGACTAGTGGGGAACCTGGTGGTTCACCCAAGGAATCCTACTTGGAGGGGGATGGGACCACACGTCATTAGGGCCGGCATCTTTGGGAGGGTGTTGGGGTGCACAGGGTGTGGGGCGGCCATGATACTGGACTGGGCTTGGAAGTTGGTAGTTGCCCATTGTGCTACCAGCTGGCACAGCTTAGGGAGGAGGTTGAGGGGATTAGAAGACAGCTGGAGGGAGGGGGGAGGTATGGTTGGGGAATAATGCAGGGGCTCTCCCGCGGGGTTGCACCAAGCACTAGGGGTGGGGGCATAGGGAAAGGGGTGCAGGAGAGTACTCTGGGGTCGCATAGGGACCCTGACAGAGGGGGGCCCAAGAGGAGGACACTACCAAGGAAGCAGGCAGGTATCTGGGGACCCTCACAGAGGAGGGCCAAAAGGAGGACATTCTCAGGGAAGTAGGCAGATGGCTGGGGATGGACAGAAGGAAGCAAGGGGGAGAGGTGGATTGGACCTTAAGCTCAGTAACCACTTCAATTCTCTTCTTCTGCTTGAGGATGAGAGAGGTGATGTAGCCATGACAGGAGCGGTTAGAGATGGAAAGGGAGTGGGAGGCAGGGGCCAGATAGCAGGAAGACCGGAGGAGAACTTGGAACGCGGGAAAATGGGTGGAGCAGTGGATCAGAGCGGGGGGGTAGAGGGAGGAGAGCGCAAGGAGAAGGACCAGTTGGGAGGAAAGGGCAAGGAGAGGAACCAGAAGTACAAGGAGGATACAGTAAAGGCAGCTGAAGGTTTATGCCAGAGGAGCACGACAGGCAAGGAGGGGCTGAACGGAGACAGGAAGGGAGGACGAGCCAGGCAAGTTTAGCAGATGTGGGGAAAGTACCAGTTGCGAGCAGTGATGGGGGATAGCGGGGTACAGAAAGATACTTGTGAGGAGGAGAGGCATGGGATCGGAGGGAGGGGTGGCCAGGGTAAATAAGGAGGGGCAGCAGGGGCACCCAGATAGGAGGAGGAGGAGCAAGGAGCCGGCTGGGGAGGGGCCAGTAGAAAGGATGAGGACATGGAAGGGGTGGGGATGGAGGAAAAGGAGTGGTCATAGTGCTCCTGTTGGGTGATTCCATGATCTGGGGTATCAAATGGGATAGGGAGGGGGAAGCCTGCCCGGTTAGAACAAAATGCTTCCCTGGACTAACGGTGCACAGGGCCAAGCATGAGGTATATCAGCTGGCAAAGGATTGGAGGTTCCCGGATGTACTGGTCCACCTGGGTACCAATGACATTGAGGGAAATGGTGAGCTAGAGATGCAGGCAAGGTTCGGGGAGCTTGCCAGGGTCTGTCATGACATAGGATGCGTGATTTCCTTCTTGGAAATCCTGCCGGTGCCAAGGGCTAGTGGGGAACACAAGAGGAAGATTAGGGAGATAAACCAGTGACTCAGGGAGTGGTGTGCGGCCAGAGGGTATGGTTTGATGGGGGATTGGGGGGAATCTGGGAGGATAAGAGACTGTATGCTAGAGATAGACTCCATCTCAATTTGGAGGGGAGGGAAATCCTTAAGTTGAAAATAGAGGGGTTCATTGGTGAAAGGTGGGGTTTAAACTTGCGAAGGGGAGAAGGATGGGAGAAAAGGCTGTCGAGGGTGGTCCGATAAAGGAGGGACTCTGTCTCTCCCCACCCCGGGGAGCTGGAGGAATGCGGGAAAAGGCTGACTAGTAAGGTGCTGACCGTGGGAAGACAGAATCCTCATGGGAATGCGAGCAGGGGAAATGGAATTATACAGAAAGGGTGGAAGGTAGTCCTGCTAAATGCCAGGAGCTCAGGCAATAAAATACCTGAGCTCCAGGAGATGCTAACTGAGGGACAGGTGGATGTAGCAGCGGTCACTGAGACCTGGGCCACCGCAGGGCACGACTGGGACCTGAACCTGGAGGGTTACACCATATTCAGGAAGGATAGGGGGGAGGGAAGGAGAGGAGAGGTAGCAATAATAGTCAAAAACTGCAGTGGCATAGGAGGAGTGGAGGAGGCGGAGGGAACTGTGGAGGTGATTTGGGTCACCTTGATAACAAGGGGGGCAAGAGAGTAAAAATAGGAGTGATGTATAGACCCCCTGCACTGGAGGAGAGTCTGGTGGCAGATGTTGGGAGACACTGCAGATTGGGCAGGGGAAGGGAGGTGGTGTTGGGGGACTTAAACATGCCAGGAACGGACTGGGAGACTATGACATCCTCGGTGGCCAGGGAACAGAGGTTGTTGGATGTCTTTCAGGACGTGTTTCTAACTCAGCAGATGGGGAACCAACCAGGGAGGCACGGATACTGGATGTGGTCCTGGCAGACAGTGACCAGATTGGGGGCCTGGAGGTAAGGGACCCGTTGGTGGGGAGCGATCATGCCACGGTCTGGTTCTGCCTGGACCTAGGAGGGGTAGAAGGCTGCACAAAGACGGAGTTAACTGACTTCAGGGGGGCAGATTTCAAGGAAATGGGAAGGATCCTTAAGAAGCATTTGGATGGGATTGGGCCAGACATGGACGCTGACAGTAGGTGGGAAATCATCCGGAGAGGGGTGCAGGATGCTACCAGCACCTGTGCAAGAGTAAGACGAAAATGTGGTAGGGCTCATAAACCTTGCTGGTGGACCAGGGAGGTTCAGGAGGTGGTGAGGGGAAAGAAGGCGGCCTATAGGCAATTCAAGTGCTCAAGGAGTGAAAGGGACCGAGGGGAGTCCGAGCTGATGGCCAGAAGGGCCACTAGGGTGGTGAGGGAGGCTAAGGCAAGGAAGGAGCAGAACCTGGCCAGGGAAATGAGGAGAGGGAACAAGGGGTTCTTTAGATACATTGGGGAAAAACGAAGGGTGTAGGGGCAGATTAGCAGGATTAAAACAGGGGAGGGAGGGCACAAGACCTGGGGGAGCAGGCTGAGGTACTAAATGAGTACTTCACCTCAGTTTTCACCAAGGAAAATGGGGGGGCTGCATCATACAAGAGTGGAGATGGTGAAACTGAGGAGGGGGACCCTTGCCGATCGGCGGGTCTGGGGAGAGTGGGGCCATCACTGGCAGGAGGGGAAGGAAAAGCAGGGGGATGAGGTAGCAGAGGTGGAAATCACGGCAGAGAGAGTGAGGGAAGCCCTCAGGTCCCTTAAGATGGAGAAAGCACCGGGGCCAGATAAATTACATCCCAGAGTGCTGAAGGAACTGGCGGATGTCCTGGCGAAACTCCTGGTGGAGCTTTTCAGCATCTCTCTGAGGACAGGGTGGGTGCCCCAGGACTGGAAGGTGGCGCATATAATGCCTATCCACAAGGGGGGATCAAGGGAGGTGACAGGGAACTACAAGCCCATCAGCCTGACATCGGTGGTAGACAAGGTGATGGAGGGCATTGTCAAGGAGAGGCTGGGGGGGACCTGGAAAAGTTGGGGTGCCTGGACAATAGCATGGATTCGTCCCAGGGAAATCGTGTCAGACAAACCTTGTGGAGTTCTATGACTGGGTGATGAGTGCCTTGGACCTGGGTAGACCAGTGGACATTCTGTATCTTGACTTCAGCAAGGCGTTTGACTCTGTTCCTCACAGGGGCCTGTTGAATAAGCTGGGAGAAATGAGGGTGGGGAACCAGATGATCAGATGGATAGGCAGTTGGCTCCAGGACCGGATAGTCTCATCCCCAAGGAGGGTCATTAGTAGGGTCCTTCAGGGATCGGTCCTTGGGCCCCTCCTGTTCAATGCCTATGTCTCTGACATAAGGAAGGGTATCAGGAGTGAGATGAGTCTCTTTGCGGATGACTCAAAACTGGGGGCGGTGGTGGATGGGGAGGAGGGGAGGGTGGCCCTACAGGGGGACCTGGAGGCTCTGGAAAGGTGGCCTAGAAAGTGGAAGCTGAGGTTCAATGCAGGGAAATGCAAGGTACTGCATCTGGGAGCCAGAAACCTGACCACATGTACACCCTGGGGAATACTACAAGTCTCAATGGCTGAAAGGGACCTGGGGGGTGGTGGTGGATGTCAAGATGAATAACTCTGAGACTTGTAGGAGGCAGCGCCTGGGCCAACAGGATGCTGGATGCATCGCTGGGATCACCTCAGAAGGAGGTGATACTCCCTCTATATAACTTCTTGGTGAGGCTGCACCTCGAGTACTGCGTGCAGTTTTGGAGGCCACACTTAAAGAGGGACATTGAACTCCTGGAGAGGGTCCAGAGGAGGGCAATCAAAATTATCTGGGGCCAGGAGGACAGGACCTATGGGGAGAGGCTCGAATAGCTAAATATGTGCACATTGGAAGAGAGAAGGGACCGGGGGGGGGGACATGATAGAGGTCTTCAGGTACATGAAGGGGTTAAATAGGGGAGGAGCAGTCAGGGTGCTCTGAAGGAAGGTGGGGGCAACTAGAGAGCATGGGTGGAAGCTGGATGGGGGAGATTCAGGGGAGAAAGGAGGAGGTGTTACTTCAGTGAGAGGGTGGTGGACCCATGGAATGTGCTGCCCAGGGTGCTGGTGGAGGCAGAGACAGTGGAGGGTCAAGAGAGGGGTGGGACGGGTACAGGGGAAGGTTCTGGAAGCAAAGTCCTGTGCAGTAGGAATATCCGGGACTGGGAGGTGAGAAGCCAGAGAGGGCGAGGGGGGGCAGTAAGGTCAGCTCCCAGGGTGGGGGCTGACCAAACGAGCAGACACAAAAGACCGTTAGGCCTATTCTGCTGGCATTTTAGTATGTTAGTATGAAAGATGTCACTCTCTATAAACATATGGCCAGCTGCTGAATCTCATTTTCCTCCCCAAAAAACTTACTTAGAGCCATTTTATATAAGCCCCTTCAGGGTGTCCATCATATGAATTTAATGCATTTCCCAGGGTGTGAGGACACACGGCCTTCGGCCTCGAACCTTACTACACTCCTGGGGCGTGCATTAAAATCCTATCATGCACATCTTGTCATGGTTTATTACTTACATATATATTTATATATGGAATAATCCACGATTAGGTAGGCAGAAAACATATATATGGGGCCGGCCTGCTTTTGCAGAGGTTAGATTTCCGTCTGCAACGCCGCCAGTTCGGGTTCGATACTGGACTTGGGACCTCAGAGGGCCGGGGGGAGGAGGATTTAGTATCCTTGGGACTGATCTCCTCTTCCAGGGGAAGGGGAGAGCAACCAATGCATGATTGACCCCTGACAGTGGCCAGGGGAATACAGCCGCCGGAGCTGAGCTGTCAGGGACGCATGCCGATTGTTCACATGTTGCACACTACGTCATTGCATGCCACACCTCCCGGGGAGCCCATTATTGGGTAAAACTGTTGCCAGCTCCGTTTATGACACCCTGTCTCTCCAGCCCCCACTCCATGCTCTGTGATACTTGGCTGGCAACTGAGCGAGAGTCTCCATCAGTGCAGTCCGGCCCAGCCTTGGGGGGTATGCCAGGGAGGCCTACCAGTGGTTCTTACACCTAGAACCTCGTACAGTCTTCCATGGGGGCCATGCCTACCTGACAGCCCGGCCAGAGGGGGTAAGCCTGAGTGGATCGCTACTCCCAAGTAAGTCCAGGGCCGGGCAGAGGTTGGATGAGTTGGGGGCTGAGCTCTCAGAGGAATGGCACCCAAAAAGCATACTATATAAGAAAACATTGTAATGAGCTAAAGTAAGATATCAGAAATATCTTCTTGAGTTGTACCTGACCGCTGACCTCACAAGTGACAATAGGTCAAGTATAATGAAAGGAGATTTCTAGGGGCACGGATATAGTTCACTATCCAAACATAGGCAGTTCCTCGGATAGTGCGGATTTGTTGGAACATCTTCAAGCTAGGCTCCTCCCCAGTATATCTCTCATCTCCGCCCTGTGACGTTAGATCTTCCTTTCCGCTGGAAGAGGTCATTCTCCTCCTTCACAGCTCCACGCATTGTAGGCCACCAAGTGCCCCATTTGTGAGTTAATATATTTTTCTTCGATATTTCAAGAGTTTCTTGACTGTGTCTCTTCTTGTTTGTTCCAGCTGCAGCCTTGTCAATGGAAGATGGAATCCAAGGAAGCGAAGCCAGCTCTCTGCTTCAAGTTCTGTGTCACGCACCGACAGATGATGTCATGGACAGACCCATATGTGTCTTGCCTCTACTTTCTGGAGGCTGCACACGTTTCAGGCTGTGGTCTGTGTCATGTGATGCTCCCTTCTTCCTTGGAGGATTATGCGGCCCGGCTGCGTCTTGACCAGCCAGCCTATAGGGATCCAAAGCTCCAGCTAGAATGCCCTATGAAGGCCTCTGCTACAGTGGGATCTGCTGTTCAGCTTGCAGACATAAAGAGGCAGTGGCTGCTGCTGCAGTGGGTCCTCATCAGTCTCGGCACTGCTCCCCTCTGAGGCCAGTATCAGACTGTCCTTCACCAGAGAGTTCCAGGAGATATGTAGGGCCTTCCAGGCCTTTGGGAAGAGTCTTGCCCACCACGATAAGAAAAAACAAGTGCTACTGGTGCTGATTGTGGGACCAAGAGAGATTATGGTCCTCTGGCTCGCTCGACTCCCGCCAGTGCTCGACTTGTGGTGAGTGCTTGACTGAGGTCAAACTTTCTGTGGTCGAGGGCCAGGTTGAAAACTCCACAGTGCTCCCGTTGGGTTTGTTGACATAAACAATGGCCAATCAGATGGTCAAGACCTCTCTTGATCCCATCAACCGGTAGTTGGAGGGGATTGACGAGGAGTCAGTCTCTTAAGACTCTAATCTTCCCAGTCCTCTCCCAGGCGGACGTGGACCGGTCGGTGTCCCTGATCGGCTCCACTCGGGATCAGCTTCTTCCAGCGATCATTCAACCGAAGCTGATGCTTCTTCAAGTACCTTGACACATGGTCTGTACTGACCCTTCATTTGCTTCTTCTCAGTGTTGGCCCTTGGATTGACAGTTGAGGCAGAGCTCATGGTTGAGGTGCTGTTCATGCTCTCAGTCACATTTGACTGGGAGGCACCACCTTCGATGTTCCTTGGACTGCTCATCCTTGGGCAAGGAAAGACATCACCATAGGATGCACTGACACTATGAGGGACTCCTCTCAGCATCAGTGGACCATTGCGGGGCAGGGTAGGGCTCTATCCCTGACATCTATGGTTGACTGACAGGTGTCAGTCATGCCCACACCAGTTCACCCTTGGCAGGTATCGCCAACATCTACCTCACCACCCTTGCAGGTGGAGCTGCCGCCACTGCAGCCTTTGTTGGGAGCACCGACTAAGGACTCCTGTGCTGTGGCTAACTTGCCAGGTCGGTTGTCGTGGAAATCACCCAGACAGATGATTCTCGGATGGTCCACAGCAGCAGACATGTGAGGGCCATTTTTGAGGAGTCTTTTTAGTGGACTTGAATGGCTTGCTCATGCAGTAGTTGAGGACTCACACCTTCGACTGGGTGTCAGTCAAGGACTCAACTATTGACCATGGGTCGGTGTCATTCGGGGCTCACATCAACTCATATCAGAGTCCATACATATCCTGCTGGAGCCTATTCGGGGGGGGGGTTCACTTCACCAGTTCTGGCCACATTGATCCATCTTTACCATGGACAAGTGGGTTCTAGAGGTGGTAGGCAGAGGGCTGCCTCTAGATTTCAAGGCTCTCCTGCTTTCTAATCCCATGCTCTGAGGGAGTCCTTGGTGTCACAGGACACTCTTTCTGCCCAAAGGGAAGATGTTGCTCGTCTCCTTGTGGAAGGCGCTATAGCCCATGTCCCAGACACCCTAGCAAGTCTGGGGCACGTGTCCAGGTACCAGATGGTCCCGAAATGGACAGGGGCTGACACTCCATATTGGATCTGCATGATCTCTATCAATATATGCCGAAGTGCAAGTTCTGGATGGTTACCCTGAACCACATCATACTGTCCTTGGACTAAGACATGTTCTGCTACCGGGATCTCCGAGACATGTTCTTGCACATCCCAGTCCATCCATCCCACTGGTGGTACCTTTGGTTCTGTGCAGAAGAGGTTATGTGTCAGTTCCAGGTTATGCCCCTCGGCCTCTTGTCCAGGCTCAGGATCTTCACCAAGTGCATGGCAGTGGTGGCAGTGTTTCTGAGGCACAAAGGCATCAGGGTGTATTCCTGCCTGGATGGCTGGCTGATAGCCGAGTTGTCCAAGGATAACATGGGGTGGTCCTGGGATCTGCCCCACCAGCACTTGAGAGTTGGGCCTGCTGGTCAACCTGGCCAAGTCTGAACTGATCCCTTCACAGTTGATTCATCAGGGCAGAGCTAAACTTCCTGCAGGCCAGGGCACTTCTCCCTGTGGACAAGGCAGTGGATCTTACTTCTTTGCCCGATTAGTTCAGTTTGGGTACTCGCGCCCTTCCTGGGACTTTTTCCAGCTGCTGGGGTATATGGCATCCTGCACCAGAATGGTCCATTGAGCAGAGATACCTTAACAGGCTGATAGCAGCAATCCCAAGCTGAGTAAAGACCCCCCCCAATGTCCTTGTTAGTCACCTAACAGTGCCCATAGTTAATGACAAAACGACTGCTAAGATATCTAAAAATGTTTTAAAAGTTGGCCCCCTAGAGTATAATGGAGTGTGCCACTATTGCGTGCCTGAGTGCGGGGGCAGGTCTTTAGTCCGCTCCCAGAACTGGGAAGTGGGAGGGATCAGTTGTGCACAAATTTACGATCCCTTCCACTCTTTAATATGAATTTATTTATTTATTTATTTATTTATTTTTACTAAATATGGCCAGATGGGGTGCCGCTCAGGTAAGGCACCACACCATGTGGTGCAAAGCTTTATCTTGGGGGATCTCTTTAATTCCCTGCTGGATCAGATTGAGCACTGGAACTGTCGGGTCATTGAGGGAAAGGAAAGGGGGAATTGTTTAACCAGGAAGGCACACTAAGCCAGAGCTTGTTTCCAGTTGTGACCTGGGAGCACAAGGAAGTTAAGTGACTTGCTCAGGGTCACACTATATGCAAGTGGGGGCTGATGGGATTCAAACCCATGTCTCCAGGTTTGCAGCTCCGTGCCCTTAACCATATACTATACTGGGGGACAGATTGGTTTTATTCCCTGATGGGTTGGGTAGGGCACTCAACCTGTTGGGTAGTTTGGTGAGGGGGAAGATTTTTTTTATTCCCTAACAGGCGGGGCTGGTCACTGGACCCATCAGGTAATTGGGAGAATGTTATATTTTTTTTATTCCCTGTCAGGTAGCCCAGGTTGGACAGTAGAAATTCCTTTCTAGTCTATATTCCCTGCCCTACTAGTATAGAACTCCTGTGCCTTGTAAAACACTTTAGGATACAGTGTGTATGAAGGTCATTATATAAAACTAAATTATTTTATAGTTTACAGTCCCTGCACTACCAGAATCTAAGTCCTGTGCTTTGTAAAGCCTCGGACCTGTTGTCGTTGTGGGGAGAGGGACACGTTTGTTTCTCCCTTGCAGACTGGGTTGGGTACCAGATCTGTCAGGCAGCTGAGGTGGGGATGGGGGGAGAGGCAGATTTTTTTATTCCTAGGAGGTAAGGATGTATATTGATGATGCCACCCCACGGTTTCCCCCAAAAGATTTTGCTTCTGATGGGCTGTTTGTCAGTTGGAGTCACCTAGGGGCAGGTGTTCCACTGCTTAACGTGCTGGGTCAGAGAGTGCATGACAGTAAGAATCCTGCATGTGTGTTAGGCAGTGTTGGGTAAGTTACTTTTTCTAATACTTTCTATTACATTTGGAAACTTGTTCCAGGAAGCTCTGTGCAGTCACTAGCAAGGATGGAGAGGTGGTAGAAAAGTAATACACCTTACAATTATAGTTACTTACTTATTTTTATACAAAAACAATAAATAACTATAACAGATTACATTTTTTGAAAGTAATAGGTTAGTTACTAGTTACTTTCAAATAAATGTAATAAATTACAGTTACGTATTTCATTTGTATACAAAGACATAAGTGATTGTAACTGTAAGGTGTATTACTTATTCCAGTACTTCTCCATCCTTGCTAGTGACTGCACAGAGCTTCCTGGAACAAGTTTCCAAAAGTAATGGAAAGTAATAGAAAAAGTAACCACCCAACACTGGTGTTAGGGAGAGTGCAGAGTTGAGATTGAGTACCGAGAGAAGGAAAGACAGCAAGAGGACGAGAGCCAGGCAGTGGAGCCAGGATCACGTATACTTATGACTGCCGCTTTGTAAGTGCGTGCTGTCAGTGTGTCCCCCCCACCCCCGATTGATCTCCTGTGCTAATGTGCTGCGGGCCTGAAGTGACGGAGAAGCCTAAACTCACCAGTAGTGGCAGCAGAGGGAGACATTTTTTTTATTCCCTGACATACTGGGTTGGGTACCAGACTCAACAAGTAGTTTGGGGGAAAGGGATGGGTTTGTTTTTTATTCCCTCATGGGTCGGGCACTGGCTCCGTCAAGTTGTTGGTGGGAGGGAGACAGATTTTTTTGTTATTCTTTACTGAGCCGCGTTGGACCCTGGACTCCTTAGGTAACTTTCACTGCTCTTTTCCTTTCCGATAACAAAAAATTACTCTAGCTGAGGCCAGCTCATAACTTCTTACACTGGCATTTTTCATTGTAATAGTAGTATAAGCATGCGTGATATCTCATAGGTTGAAAATAGTAACGCCTTACAAGTAAGTATGGTAAAAAGATTAAAACTGCCTTTGTGTTGGCTAAGTATAGTGTTGTTTTGCAGATTGCCTCGCCTTGGCCCCCCTCTTGCTCCAGCACCTGATCACCCACCCCTTGTTGTTTTCCCAGTCTTTGGCTAAACTACCGAATTGACTGAAAACTCGGCTGTGAGAACTCCTACTTCTAACAAGCATCAAATGGTTGTGCAGACTGACAATTTATCAGTTCTTCCTCTGTGCACTCATTCACTGTCAGTCTTGACATCACGGGGGCTAAGCTAAACAACCTCAGGGCTCCTTCAGTGATACCATGTTCACGAGAGTTCAGCCACTTGCTCAACCAGTTCTCATGCACTGTCCTCCCTGCAGCCAATAGAAAGCCTGCTGCAAAGAGCAATAGCGAGACCACCACTCACTCATTGACAACTATAAAAGGTCATACCTCAGTCCCCCAATGCATTTCAGTGGGACAGCTGCAAAACACTGCCTGAGCTTAATCTCGGTAGGAGCTGGTCTGCTATGCAGATCAGCCCCAAAGAAAAGCCACACCCTTTCAGTTGCAATATTATTCTTTCCCATGCTTTCACTGCTTCTGTTGTCTTTAATCAACCCCTTTGAAACCTGTTTATATGTCTCCATTATCGTTGCAGTTAAAATTAGATATATATTGGATCTGTACAAGATCCTCATTAGCAATAAAGGAACCTCCTCTAGTGGTCATAAGGGCAGAGTGGGAAAGGGAACAGGGCACCCTTTTGTCTGTCAGGTAATGGGAAAACGAGTCTACAGAGAGGGTAGAGGGTCACCTCCTCCCCAACGTGGAAAGAATATAGTGGAAAATCCTAATGAGGTTCTTCTGCACACCCACTGTAACCAAGCACTGTAAAACTACTCAGACAGGCACCAGTTGGAGGCAGCGTGGTGGCGAGATAGGCATCCACGTTCATATTTTTGGGGCATGCCCCAAACGTACTCAGTGTTGGACCAAAGTCCATACTCGTATCCAGAAAATTACAGGGAGGAACCTCCTAAAATCTTTCACAGGCTTGGTCTTAGGTTTTCTTACATTCTTTAAGAGGTAGCAACCCAACTCAAAAATTAGGACCCATTGTTGGAGTGGGTGCTTTAAAGTGCATCACCCTTGTGTGGCCGGAACCTGTCCCACCCACTATAGAACAGTGGCAACTAAAAGTGGATAGTATAGAACGAATGGAAAGAATTACAAGCGATCTGAGGCTAGAAAGGGAGTAATTGACAGAGCTGTAGAGCCCGTGGCACCGATTTCAGAACTCAGGAAGCAACTGACCCTATGGACGCTGCTTTGGAGTGATCCGTATTGAGAGTGGATGTCTCCCACCCACCCCCACATTGACTCTGGACAGGGAGAGGGGAGACCCACCAAGGAGGGACTGATGATTACAGTTGTTCTGTCTTTGATTTTGTTTTTCAGATACAGAAAACTCCGGCTAATACAAGACTCGGGGCTTTTATAGAGAGGGACAGAGACACCTAACATTGGCTGGGAGGCCAGACATACCAGACCTTGAGGCAGTCTTTGGACAGTACATCAAGCTGCCTATTTTAATGTTGGGTCCAATGCTATGGGACTGTTTTGAACACAGGGAGGGTACTGAGACACATGGGTTAGAAGTTACATTTGTTGCTAATTGTTAAATGGTTATTTACTCTTAACTTGGATCTTGATAGTCACATAAGTGCTGAATAAGATTGTAACAAAACCACATGTATTTAACCAGAATGTCTTTTATTGCTGAAATGACATATACTCATTTGACTCGTTAAAAAGTCAATGCAAGCTAAACAAAACAAAAAGAAAGAAACCTGTCTGCTGCCACAGAGACTAAAAAAAGTGGGCTGCTACAGAGGAGTTAAAGTTCTTCCCGTTACCTGAAGGGGGTGCTAATGTCAGAGCCACCTGGCAAGCAGGAGAGTAAATTTTTTCTCTTATCCCAGGGCCAACCCTGCTGCACCACAGCCCACTCCCAACCGGCAACAGCCTGCCCCAGGTCTGACCTACAAAACCCTACAGATTCCCCCCACCCCACCCATGGCCGGACCAGGAAGAGAGAGAGAGAGGGTCTGTCTTCCTGTTTCCCACCCCCCACCCAGAGACCACATCCAGATGAGGCAGCCCTGGGTGGTAATGCCATTCAGGTAGTGTGCTGAGCGTCATGCCCCTTCCTCATTTTCCATTTTTATTCCCCTTGGCCAGACAGCATGCAAGGATGTAGTCCTACTTGTGCATGGAGGTCCATATGTACTACACTCCTGCCACCAGCCAACCCTTCTAAGTTGGCAGTACCTGAGCATCATGGCATACCCTCAGACACGGACTTCTTTTCCTTCCAGGCCAATCCCAGGTCACTGGCATCCAGCGCCTCAACTCTCTGCCCCACTGGACCGGACTGAGCTTGGTGCATTCAGCAGGCAGAGCTGGGTTTGATACCCACAACTGCCATTAGCATACTGTGTGACTCAGAGCAAGTCACTTAACCTCCTCAGTGCTCCCGGGTCATCCCCCTAGTGGGCCTTACCTGGTAACCAAAGAATAATTTTGTTCTTGGATGTTAATTTGTGAAAAGTGAGTTTGTCACTTAAGAAATCTTTGATAAGCATACACTTTAGATCAGGGTTTCTCAAATGGTGAGGCCAGTCTCCCAGGGAGGCCCCAACCTGTTCAAGGGGAGGCTCAAGCAAGCCTTAAAATGTACTAAATTTAAATGTCAAGTTTTGGATGCTTTGTATGAAAGGCTGCACCAAACTGAAACTGAATAATGGCATGCGAATTTATGTACAAAATGGTTACTAGGAAAACACGCCCGACAAACATTTGTTTCCTGGTATGACATGGGGGGAAAGCTGAATGGAGGAAATGCAATTCTTGGAAACTGCAAAACAAAATGCAAAATAATACAAATGAATAGGAACAAGATAACAATTGACCCATTATTCTGGCTGTAGAAAAGCACAAATACAAAGGCCAAGCAGAGAGATACTAGGAGCAAGGCCAGCAGGGAGCAGAATGGTCCCCGAGAAGATGTTTAAGAACAGGGTAAAACTGGCAAAGAAAACAGTCTGACTCATGGAGGTATTGCAATGAGGGGTAAATAGGGCCAAAACTCAGAACTGTGGCGCGAGTAGGCTGACCTAGGGAGGGGGGTTATAGAGAGGGAGAATAACAGCATCAATAAAATTAGAATAAACTCAACTACTCAAATGCATTTCATTGTATTCTTCCTGTAATGTGCAAAGTATGATAGTTGTTCTAACTATGGGGAGGCCCAAAATTATTTCTATATTGGGGGATGCTCAAGATCTTTTCCAAGGCTTGAGGGAGGCTCACTATGACAGAGTGAGAACTCCTGCTTTAGATGCATGTCAACTCATAGTTTGCAGACTGTCTGCATTTATCTTCCCTTTGTTCTTCATTACCAGATCAATTTGCATGGAAACATGATCCTTGCCCCCTAGAGCTCATTTGCTTCGGCTCCTTAATCATTTGCTGAAGTTGCCATCCTCTGTTTGAGACATCACAGTTGGCTGCAGTGGAAATTATTCTTATGTCTCAAAAGGATGTTAAGATGTCAGGAAAGAATTAAACAGTGGGACTAGATCAACGGCAGGTGGCAAGGTTCCTGTTTGCATGCAAATGAACTTAGCAGTGCTGACTAAAAGGAGTAGAAATACAGAATACCAATGAAAGAGAAGCCAAATTCTGTCTAAAAGTAATGTTCCCACTTTTTTTTTTGACAAAATATATTTTTATCTGGATGATCCCAGGACCCTCCTTGTCTGCTATCCCTATGTATAGGTGACCCCACCCACCCACAGCTGACATCAGCTGCGGGGTAACTACAGTTTCTAAAAACAGAAAGCGAGAAATGGAAAAGAAATGGGCTCAGAGGCTATAACTAGATGACGTTTTTGATGCTGCACCCTAGGGTGGACCACCATTAGTCTGAGATGTAACTTGAGATTTAGATCGTAAATGAATGCAACTACGTTTTTACAGAACACTTGCTGCCCTGAGGAAATGGCCAAAGGACAATGGAATGTTGGCGGGTGACTTGCTTTTATTGTGCTTCAATCAGAAAAAAAATCTTAATTTTAAGATAGCTGGGTGAGTGAGCAGATTAGTCCACAGTTGTTGTATCAGTTTTTAGGTTTTGCGTGGCAGACTCCTCTCACTTTATGAATTTTTGTATCGGGCATGAAGGCCATGCATGGGGCTTTAATCTGGGGGGACTACAGTCCGCAGTACTGTGTATCAGTCAGTGGCGACTTGAGATGGGGATAGCAGTGCCACAGGAGAGAGCATGAGCACTGTGGTTGAAGTCCCCATGGCCGATTCCGTAATGAACATCAGCAGGGTGGGGTGGGGGATGTGTGGGATTGTCTATCTATACAGCAGGATGGTGATTGGGGGGGGGTCAAGATTAATCATTTGAACCTTTATTTCAGATTTTGACAGTGAAAGTAAATAGAAATTCGGGCAGTTTGAAGTTCAGAACTCCTAGTCCAGGTACATTGCCTGGAACAAGACTTGTGTTTTTCCACACTTAAATGCAAGCTGGCCAAGCTTCTCACAGTGGACAATAGTGCTGTAGTTCAGCTAATTTAAAAAAAAAAAAAAAATTTTCAGCCTTTTTCCGATAGCAATAATTCCATCGCATTGTGAGCTCTGCGGTCAGATAATGGACCAGGACTGCTGTTGGGCTCCTTGGCTATTGGCGCAAGGAAGCCTAATGCCACCACAGACCCATTTATGGGATGATTGAGCCCACTGGTACCGTGGCTCCTGTAAATACTCCAGCAGTGGTCACTGACCACATTAGCGCTGCATGTGCGGGGTCAGGAGGCACCTGTTGAATTTAACCTCATTATTTACAGAGCCCAAAGAGCGGTACAGAGCCAGAGGCAGGTCAGATTGACGCATTTTCTAAGGGGGGCCGAGGACTTTGCTGCTGAGGAGCTTGATTATCAACTGAACAAAATGTTTTCTCATTATTTTGTTGGTACTCCCCAACACCCCCCAACGGTCGGCACACATCCAGCTGCCACCCTGGTGCACCCCGGCTCATTTAAGGCTCCCACCCCCAATTGAACCCCCATGGCTTGCTCCCCGTGGCAGGGTGGTGGCAAGCTCCCCTTACTGACTGCCAAGTCCGGATCCAGTCTTCTGGGGGCGATACCTCCCAAGCTAAGCGTGTCCCGGGATGGCCATCAAACTGCACGACCGCATTTCTTCCTCTCTTTTCTGTTCCCCTCGGGGGTGGGGCATGCATTGATGCCAGCGGAGGCAACGCGCACGCTCCCTTGCGCACGTCTCCAGGTGTCTACCCCATCCCAGCCCACCTTGTCAGCATCGGTGTGCTGCCCCCCAGCCTCCGTTAGGGGGCCATGCATTCACCGACTACTGGTGCACCCCCCCCCCAGAGAAGGAGAGCAGTCCCTAGGATGCTCCCCTGCCGGCGCCCCGCTCTTTCCTGAACACGGGTCGCTGGTGTGGTGTCCAGTGCCTCAGCCTTCAGCACCACCGGGCTGGCCCATGTCTTCTCATTATTAACTAGTCGAAGACCAGTATTTAGCCAAAATCAGAACGCTTTCACTGGTCCAACTGGATCCGGATCGCACCTGGAAATGAGCTCTGGCCCAGGGTGCTTTTCCTGGACACCAGTTTCTAAATAAATGAATAAATAAACAGAAAACAGATATTTTAAGACTGTTAAATATTAAATAAAGCTTAAGCCTGTGGTTTGCTGCATACAAATATTAGTCTTCCAGCCTTGCTAGAAACAGAAATGTATTTCTCCTAGAATCAGTGTCGAGTGCCATTTCTGATGGTCCCCTAGTTATCATTTGCCCACTGGTCCAGTGTGGAAGATTATTCACAGATGTCCATTACAAAATCAAAATTTCAGCCCTTACTCAACACCCTTCATGTGTTTGTGCGTGCGTATACAGGGAAAAAAATTAGAATTTCTCTTAAACCAAAGTGCTGAGTATGCTGAAAATTCGACACACACAACATCTCTCTAGTGGGGTCATCAGCCTTTGCAGAGCTGCAGCTATTTTTAGCCCTCTGCTGACGTCCAGGTGACACACGAACTGAGCTACGCTGCAGTGGAGGCAGAGGAGGAGGAGGGGCTGAAGAGACAGTATCACTGCTGAGGAGGACTGCGGGTGACGTAGAAAGGGAAAACGCGATTTTTCTAAATGCACTTTGCCAATTTTCTTTGGGGGGAAAAATAAAAATAAAAAAAAAGACCGTCTCAAGGGAGAGAGACTGCGTGAATGTGTGTGTAAGGGCTGCTGGAGGCGTACTGCTCCATTCTGTGAGTGTGTGAGATAAACAGATATTTTAAACACTTTCTCGGGGAGATGCAGGGTGGTCCAGTGTTCAGCGCTCTGAACTGTAAACATGGAGATAGAAGGCTTGAATCCTACCACAGATACTCACGGACTGTGAGACCTTCAGCAAGTCAGTTGACCTTCCTGTACTTCATTTTCCTCTCAGCTGAAACATTTATTAAAAATTTTTATCTGGGAAAGGCAATACTGAGCTGAAGCTCGTACAACTCGATACCGCCTTCAGCAGCATTTGCAGTATTGTCGCACTTGCCCCTTTCTACATCCATCAGCACCCCCTTTACTTGATGCCTGGTTGGATGTCTCCTCAGGCCCACCATGACTACCTCATGGGTACCCTTATCGATACGTCTTTGTGAAACTGGGGGCGGTGGTGGATGGGGAAGAGGGAAGGGTGGCCCTGCAGGGGGAGCTGGAGGCTCTGGAAAGTGGAAGCTGAGGTTCAATGCAGGGAAATGCAAGGTACTCCACCTAGCCAGAAACCCAGGCCAAGTGTACACCCTGGGGAAATGCTACAAGTCTCAATGGCTGAGAGGGACCTGGGGTGGTGGTGGATGTCAAGATGAACAACTCTGAGACTTGTAGGAGGGCAGCAGCCAAGGCCAACAGGATGCTGGGATGCATCGCTAGGGGGATCACCTCCAGAAGGAGGGAAGTGATACTCCCTCTGTATAACTGCTTGGTGAGGCCGCACCTCGAGTACTGCGTGCAGTTTTGGAGGCCACGCTTAAAGGGACATTAACCTCCTGGAGAGGGTCCAGAGGAGGGCAACCAAAATGATTTGGGGCTTGGGGGACAGGACCTATGAGGAGAGGCTCAAGAGCTAAATATGTACACATTGGAAGAGAGAAGGGACCGGGGGACATGATAGAGGTCTTCAGGTACATGAAGAGGGTAAATAGGGAGGAACAGTGAGGGTGCTTGAAGGAAGAAGGAGGAAGGGCCACTAGAGGGCATGGGTGGAAGCTGGAGGGGAAGATTCAGGGAGAAAGGAGGAGGTGCTACTTCACTGAGAGGGTGGTGGAGCCATGGAATGCACTACCTAGGGGGCTGGTGGAGGCAGAGACAGTGGAGGGGTTCAAGAGGGGTGGGACAGGTACAGGGGAAGGGTTCTGGAAGCAAAATCCAATGCAGCAAGAATATCCGGAACTGGGAAGGGAGAAGCTAGAGAAGGCGAGGGGGACAGCAAGGTCAGCACCCAAGGTGGGGACTGACCAAACGAGCAGACACGAAAGACCGTTAGGCCTATTCTGCTGGCATTTTAGTATGTTAGTATGTGATGGGGTTAGATCCCATGTAAGAAGACTCCTTAGTATTAAGTCTGGCACTCGTGAACTGAAGTCCTGTTGTCAATGTTGCCTTGACCATCCCTGGACTGCCAACGAGATGGGTCAGAGAGCCATCTCTGTTGCTGCCTCCGGGCTTTGGAATGGTTTACTGACCACTCTTCACTCAGTAGGCACTTTCAACCTCTTCAAATCGCATTTTAGAAATTCCCTCTTCACTGCCACAGTTTGCAAGTGCCCTTCCTGACACTTGGTGGGGGGCAGGGTTCCCCAATACTATAATCTCATTGTTTTTTTCATTTGTCTCTAAGCTACATTTGTACGTTTTAGCCAACTGTCAGTTGTAGTTTGCTTTCTCACTCTACCTGACTGTAACTACCCAACTGCATGCCCTCGCATTGATTTTATGTGCATGAGTTGTCTGACTATATGCATCCCCTCCACTTATATGTTGATACTAATACAGTATACTGCATGCTGAATCTCATGTATTGTAAGTACCATCTAGATGGCCCAGGTCATTCCTGAAGATGGTCCCTTGGATCAGGGTACCTACCCGGTTATCAAATAAATAACTATAATAAATAAGCAAGCTAATTTCAAGGTGTGACATGGGAAATAATTGAGCACAGGAAGGTTAAGTGACTTGCTTAGAGTCACACAGTATGCAGGAGGTAGTTTTGGGATTCAAACCCAGGTCTGCTGGGTCTTCAGGTTGACAGTTCTTTGCTCCAACCACTAAGTTACACTGCTTCCCAAATTGGGTAAAAGCAGGAGACACACACACACACACACACACACACAGACCATGAGATGTTGCAGTATATTTTGCAAGGTTCAAAAATCGATATGGGGCCAATAGCCAAACGTGGGTACGTTTTATACTAAGCCCGTAAAATGTTCCTTTAACTTGCCCTTCTAGCTACAAGTGAAGCAGATACAGTAGCATTTCGCTAAGTGCACCAGTTAGGCCAGTGAAATGTCTGTGGAACTGTGGAATTTCTCAGCCACTAACACTGTTGGGCTCCAAAGGTTAGTGACTCCAAAAAGGTACATAGTTAGATGGGTAGGAAACTGGTTAAAGGAGAGACGACAGAGGGTGGTGGTAAACTGGGTCAGATCAGAAGCGAGGGTGCTGCGGGGGTCTGTCCTGTGTCCTGTCACCTTCAGTATGTCCATTGGCAACATTTGAAAGGGTATGCAGAGCAAGTTCTCTCTCTCTCTCTCTCTCTCTCTCTCTCTCTCTCTCTCCAGATGGCACCGAGCTCTGAGTCCACGGTAGGATAGATAAAAGCAGGGGAGATGCAGAGGGATCTACAAAGGCTAGAGAGGTGGTCTGAGGTTTGTCAGATGAAATTTAATGCCAAACAATTCAAGGTTACACACCTAGGGAACAAAATTCAGGACAGTACTGGATGGGATGAGCATTGCAGCAGAGGAAAGGGACCTGGGAGTCGTCATTAGTGACTCCTTCAGACAATGAAGCCAATGTGACAAGGCCTATCATAAGGCTAATAGGATGATGGGGTGTATTGGAAGGGGTATTGACAGCAGGAAAAAGGAGGTAGTACCACTACTACTCCTATATAGGTCACTGGTGAGGCTGCACCTGGAATACTGTGCTAAGTCCTGGAGTCCTGACCTAACGAAAGACAGGGACAGGCTGAAGACGATGCAACTCAAGGTGAAGAAGATGATTCGGGGCCAACAGGGTGGATCTTCGAGGATCATCTCAAGGCACCAAACATGATACAGGGTCATACTGCCAAAAACAAAAAAAGCGCGGCAGTAAATGCCGCAGGCAAAATGCCGTCCACAAAAATAAGGTCGGTTGAAACTCCAACCTTACAAAGCACGGCACACCCCATTGAAAGTCAATGGGGCTTTTGTGTTTTACGGGGCACTAAATAACTAACTCGAGGGGGCATGGACTTAGATGAGGAGAACTCGGTGGGGGGATAATTTTTTAATTAAAAAAAAAAAAAGCTGTAATACCAGGAGGGGGAACCGAACCGTTGTCCCAGGTCTCCTAACCTGCTGTGTGCTGGTGCCCTAGCCACTCAACCAGGCACCACACACACACAGCAACTTGATCGCTCCCTTTTGCAGTGGACAGCGACCGGGGTAGCAGTAATTCCCTAACGCTATTCTACCCCGGTTGCTGTCAATGTAGTCACTGTTCTGACAGCGTGGTTAATACTGCACTTTTACAACGACATAGTGACCTGGTACCCCAAACATTTACTCACTGGAGGCCAGGCGAGGGTTGGGGGATATGATAGAGACCTTTAAATTCATGAAGGAAATACGCAGAGTGAACTGCAGGGAACTGTTTAGCAGGAGTACAGAGTCAAGAAGCCGAGGTCATGAGTGGAATTTGGGGGGGTGAGGAACTTCAGTATTACGGAAAAGGTCTGCCAGCGTAGGGGGTGGGCGCCAAGACCGTGAATGGTATCAAGCATGGCTGGGACAGAGTAAAGGGTTTGGTGGATGCTCAGGTTGGTAGCAGTAGGGAGGGGAGCAAGGGGGGGTGGTGCACCAAGAGGAATAAAATCTGGTATGGACAGTAGGTCCTGGGGCAGATAGGGAACTCCAGTCAGACTAGGTGGGCCTTTGGTCTTTTTCTGTCGTTATTATCTATGTTTCTAATTGTACCAATTTGGCATATACTATTCCTCTTCCACCAGAACACAGCTGGAAACTAGCAGAGTCTTTCTAGCTCAGTGTGCTTTTCCTGGTAAGACTGTTGAAGTAAATTGTAACATGGCAATAATAATTACTTGTAAAAACAGTTACTCATTGGTTCAGACACACCAGGTGACCCAGTTTCAACCGTGCAGTAATTCCCTAGATATGCCCTGCTGTGTAATACCAACATGAGCCACACGTCGAGAAATATATTTTAATGTCCCACCCACCCAGTGGACACAGCAGAACTCCTAGCGAATTGTGTGCTGTGCTCGCCACAGAGACATAAACCTCCTGTCACACCCGTTGACAAACATATTGCAACCTGTAAGGTAGGTAAACCTATACTTGTGTAAAAGAAACAGAGAAAGGTAGAAATGACACACAGAAAAAGTGGCACAAGCAAGGAATAGAAACCTACTGAAGTATAGACTTTCACATCGTGGAAAATAGTGTTCCTGTGCAAAGGTCTGTCAGAAGTTGTGTTCTGGTGCCATCACAGAGACCGTAGTTGAAGTGCACCTTCTAAAACAGCAGTAACATGTTCCCAGTGTAAGTGAGTGGTCCAGGCGAGTGGTTGCCTAGCAACGGAGCACAATCACCGGCCATCTCGTCTGGAAAAAAAACGTGTCTCTGACAGTGTAAAAAAAAAAGACTTTTATGGAGACGTAACAGAGATCGTTCTGCAAAAGATGAGGTTGTTAAAAGCAACACATGGCCCATAAGCAGCATCCGTGAGCAGTATAAAGAGCAGGCTTTACAACTTTCAGCAGTGTTATTGTCCAGTTCGTTGTCTGAGCCTGCCTGACTGGAATCCGATATCTTTGTATAAAACCCATAAGTCTAGTGTCCCCTCGTATTTTGAAATTTTGGTGCGGGAAGATCGACTTCCTGGTTTAATTATTTAAAAACGTTTATATTGCTAGACATAAAACTAAGGCCGTGGAAGTTTCATTCAGTTTGGTTTATTATATTTAAATTCTTTGTTGGATTTTATATTGAAAGTTTACTCATCAACTAATAGGGTCCCTATTCATCGATCAATCGCTTTGATATGGAAAAATACCAACATTAAAGGGTTTAAATATATTAGAAAATACCAGCCCCATAGAACTGAATGGGGTGCACTCCCGCAGCCTTCCTTTTGTGACATCACAAAAACAGTGCTGCGTGGGCTGACGTGGGGGTGTGTTTGTTAAACCAGGAAGTCAGTCTTTTTCCCCGCACCATGAAGATTTCCAAATTACGAGGTGTATAACTCTCCGACTTTATGGAGTTTTTATGCAAAACGTCAGTAGCTCGATTCCAGTCAGGTAAGGAATCGAACAGGCTGGCGCAGGAAGCTACTAGGAAGCTGCTCTTTAAGGCACTGTAAGCAAGTAATGCAAATCATGCAGTAACAACCCAGAAATCATTGCATAGGTGTGTGACATGTTTTCGAGTGTGTCAAAAAGTTAAATATACATTATTAAAAAAAAAAAAGTATGAGTATAGTGATTTAAGAACATCGTTATTATATTTCTAGTATGATTGAGCACTTAATATTTCAGCACTCACAATATTAATGCACACCTTGTGCTTTTCTCATTGTTTTGAACTTTTCCAAGACAAAAAAATTATAAAAATATGAACGATGTAACAATGTCATTCCTGTATTTATTAAAACTCTGAGTAGCACTTGCCATGTTAAAAGCGCATTGATGCCCTCGAAAGGAGGCATTTACTAGAAATTATTGCATGGTTGGGTGGTGGGAAGCACGAGGCCGACCCCAACCATGCATTAACTCCTAGTAAATGCCTCCCTTTATGGGGATTAATGCTTGCTGATACCCTGTTACTTTTTCTAAAGTTTATCTTCTGCTCCCTACCATGTAACCAAGGGGTATGCTTTCCCTTGAATGTTATTGGGCCTAGGAGAGGCACACAAGGGTGTCACTGTAGGCCAGATTCAGTACTAACATTCTGTTGTTCGTTTCCTTTGCAGTACAGGATCGGCCAGCTTTACACCATCAGCAAACACAGCCACGAGGAGAGCGACAAAGGGGAAGGGGTGGAGGTGATTAAGAACGAGCCCCATGAGGATCCGGTTCATGGATGTGGCCAGCTCACGGAGAAACGGGTCCACCTCTCCAGGTACGATGCTGCTATGTCGCAGTCCTTCAATACTTGCACAGTAAAAAATACTGCTGATAAAAGCTGGAATCGCTCGGTGCCCGTGATTTCCTCCCTAATAAAGGGTGGGAAAATGAATTGGATATTTTGAAATATTTATGCTAAATTTTGCATTTGTGCACCAGTTTGTAATGCAAAACCACCACCTGGCACAAATTTCTTCTACAAAAATAAATAGTTTATCCCAGTTCACGAGAACCCCACTACACACCTATTTCTTTTTTTTTTTTTTTTTAACTTATTCTTTGGTAACTGGGTAAGACCCACTGGGCACAAGGCCTGTTTACAGAAGCACTAGGAAAGGTAAGTGATGTGCCCAGGCTGACACAGTATGTAAGTGGAGGTTGCGGGAATCAAACCCGGGTCTGCTGGATATACCAAGCTTGTTCACAGCTCATTGCTCTAATCTCTGAACTATAGTACCATATGCCCAGCTTCCCAGGGAAAAATCCCACTTAACACCAGTTGCCCTGCACAAAAAATATTATGCGTCATATTTTAATGTAGAACATGGGGAGCTGCACTAAATTTGGGGAACAGAATGGAAAAGAAGGATTTGGAGTTTGGTCAAATGGAGCTGGGTGATTCTGAAAACAGAAAATCATTGGGCCTGATCATGGTGACTACTGCAAGCAGCTTTGCTGTCAATCTGAAGTGGTTGTCTGGCCACACTGATGTTTGTTTTGTTAGCCTCTAGGCCCGGGAATCTTTTCTCATTGGGTGGAAGGGATGGAAATCATTCTTAGTGCATTTAACTTAAAATGGTCTCCTGCTACCTCACTGTCTCCTCCCCTCTAATGTGCTCTTTCTGTGTTTTGTTTGCAACTACTGCTTTTTATGCCCCCTCATCTCAGGTCGGCCCCTTCTGCTTGCTCTCCCAGCCCCATCACCCTGGCATCTCCCAGGACTTACCTTCACTTCCAAAGGTTCCCCAGAGCTTAATCCCCTCTGGCAGGGGCAGTGAAGGAACCCCCCAAGCTCTGGCGCAGAATGGATCCGGTGTGTGGAGGAGGTGCCTGAGTAGCCAGGTGCCGGGCCTGCGGGGCAGCCGGCGTCATCCGGCCAACCGGGATGTATTCCCCTTTCCTTCCTTCCCCAAGGACGTCTGTGCTGAGGGAATGCCATCAGGCGTCCATATAAGCATGCACGGCATGGCACCAGTCGATGCCCTCCCACCCACAAGCTGCTCCTGACTGCACTGCCTCCTGTGGTCACCCAGGGGGCAGTATAGCAGCAGAGCTGGGTGCCCACCCTCACCAGAGGAGGACAGTATCCCATGGGATGCTCGGTCCTTCTCTCCCTGGCCAGTGTCCGACCCGAGCATGTTTCCAAACTCGGGTCACTGGCCTCGTGAACAGTAGCGCTACTGCTGCGCTGATGGGCCGGCATTGCTGTTCCTGTTTTTAATTTTGCTACAGAAATAATTTTTACTATTTTTCAATTTTACCCTCCATCTAAACATGGCTTCTGTATACCGCTGGTAGGGCCCAGCCCTGTCTCTCTGCATCCACCCTGACCCAGGCATCATCCCCCACTGCTCCAGGTAACATGAAGGGAGACACCCCCTGCTGGATTAGAGTGGCCAAGAGCAGGGCCTGAACGTGCCGACTGTTGTGCTGCTTGCTTCCAAGGATTTCCTGGTTAGGTTCTACCCAGCACACCTGCTAGTCAGTGTCTATGGCACCAACCTGTAGGTCAGCCACAGCACCAAGGCAGTCCCACTTCTCTACTGCTGGTGGTTCTCAGAGAGTGGGTCTCCCAGCATCCCCTGCCTCCCCGGCCCTGGGGTCGTCGAGTGATGCTTTCACATCATGCTCCAGAACCTACTGGTCCAGGCGGGGGAGTTTGGACTGAGGATCAGTTTTGTATCTCTCGCATAACGGGGCAGTGCTCCATCAGCCAGCACCACTGAGCCACACTGCCGTTTGTGTTTTTTTACTGCCTGTGTTCTTTCTTTCTTTTTCTTATGTGTTTATCCTCCTGCCTTCAAACTACCCCCTTCTGGCCAGCCCCATCAACCATCTTCTGCGGGTTCGTACCCACTATAACCCAACCTCCCTTGACTTGCCCCAATTGCATGGCCTTTGGAGGGGCTGCCCTTACTCCTCCAAAGGTCTGGATCTAATGGAGTAGGGTGCCGGCAGGCTGTCATCCTGTGCGGTTGGAGTGTTTTTTTTTCCCTCTACATTTTCTCTCTTCCCGGGGACATTGCCATCAAGGCCATTAGGGGGTGTGTGCACGCTTGCCTGCTGATATCCAGCAGTGTCTCACTTTCTGCCTTTTGAGGGACTCCCACTGCACTGCCAACTGTTGATTCCCTGGTGATGGTGGCATTATGGAGTTCACTGTTCTATCTCCCCGGAGGAGGATGTGGCCACTGGGACTCTCAATTCTCCTCCTGGCTGTCTCCCAGCATCATAGGCTCATTTCTGAACGTGGGCTGCCAGGACTGTGAGCAGTAGCCTTACAGCTGTGCTGATGAGCTGGCCATTGGCTACTGACCTTTTTTTCTTTTACAACTTTGTGCTCCTTTCTGTTTTTCAATTTCTGTTTACGCCCCCTGTCTCTCCGACCCCTCTGAATTCCTCAGGTCCTACGAGCAACCAGTCCAGGCCTCCTCTGTCATGGTCAGGAGTGTGGTAAGAGCCAGATGTCCTCTGCCACTGGACCTGGTAGAGGTGCTCAGTCATTGGTGGGGGGTCTGCAGGGGTCACAGCCGTCATCCTGCCATAAGCCGAGGTCTTCCTCCGCTTTCTCCCATGGGGCCACACATATACAGTGATGCCATGTGCATGCTGTGTCTCCACGTAGAAGCCCCCCGGCATCTGGCATGGGAACCCCTTTCCCATGCGGTCCCATTGCAGTGCCACCCAGAGTTCTCTAGGTGGTAGGCACTCAGCAGACGTGCAGACTCCCCCAAGGGATGAAAGCTGTCTAAGCAATACTTAATCCTACCTCCCTCAAGCCAGCCTCCGAGTGTCCTGAGTCCATAACATGGCAGCTCTACTGCTGTGCTACCAGGCCGACTGCTGCAGCCAGCGTCATTCTCATTTACCGTTTTCTGCAGTCTGTGTCTGTGGTTCCTATACAGTCAGACCCTTGTATGCAGACGTTAGTTACTGGTTAGTATGCTGACATTCACAAAGGGGGCAGGTATCTTAACATATAACCAGAGCACAGTCGGATTACAGTAATAGTGGTGGAGCATTCTTGCTCCGTTGATGTCATCGTGTGTGATGTTTCACAGCCATCTCGGGATCCGATTGTGGCGTGGGTTTTGAAACAAGGGAGTGTCTGTTTATATTCTTTACAATATAAAAACTACTATTTCGGGGTAAACAGTCACAGTCTTTGGTATGGTTGATTGTATACTACTTCACCCAGAAATACTTTTTGTTCCTCCCCAATGAAGCTGTTTCTCTTTGAGAATGGTGTTGCTGGGCCTAGGAGATTGCCCGCTGGCACCCCTCCAACCCCGTTAGTGACCTGCTTACAGACTTACTGGTTATCCACCGCTCACCCAGGACCATCTACTGGTGAGAAGCCCGCTGTGTCGGTCATGCAAGAGCCTGCGGGGGGGATGCTGGTCTGGACAGGGCTTTTCCCTCCAGCGTCCATTTGTCCTCCCCTGGGATGCTGTTGGGCAATGACATGGCGGCGTATGCACGTGTTGACATGCATGCACAACATGCTTCTGGCGGCGGCCCCTCCCAACTGGTGGTCCTGCCTGTATCACAAACTGGTCTCTATCAGTCAGCAGTAATGTATCGGGACCAGCGTCGTTCCCACCCCAGGGAAGGAAAGCAAGCCCCATGGACGCTGAATCCTTCTTTCCTTGGCTGGCCCACAACAACCTGCGCTTGTTGCTGAACGCAGGTTGCTGGCGTAGCAAGTGGTAGTGCTACTGCTGTGCTACCAGGCTGGGTCCAGAAATACATTTTTTTTAGAGCATCAACTACAGAATTACGTGGTTTAGTTCTTTTGACAGTAAGTATGATGGATGTCACATTTAGATAATAACCTCCACCCAGTGGGCCCATCCAGATGAGCTGGGTCCAGAAACAGACTCAGGGAGCTGCGTTGGGCTGAGGCCATGGGATGGACTAGTGACAGTGCGCTTCACTTGGTGAGAAGTGGTGGTGGTGGGTTCCAGTGCCACAGCAGCCCTGCAGGAGGGCCAGAGAACTCGCCCCCTCCCGGCATGTGCTGTGAGCACACAGTGCTGAAATGGCTTTCACTCATGCCATAGGGCAGAGGAAGGATCAGGGAGAAGCATGGGAGGAAATCAGCCAGCCACTATTGGAAGGCCAGCTTCAGCCCGATGTAGGGTGTATTCCTGAATTCAGGGTATATCCCTGCTGGATAGGAGACTAGTTGGGGGAATAAAAACCTATGTAAACAAAATAACCTCCACCCCTTATAACAGATTATTCTAGGGAGGGGCAATTAATGGCAAGCTCCAGCCCCAGACCCAGGGCCTTACTTCTACTAGAAAATACAGTGTTTTTTTTGTTAATATATAAAATCCAGAACAAAAAAATGTTATGCCAAGGCCGTTTTCCAACCCCCTGGCATGGCTGTCTGGGCCAGTCTCGTGTATGAGGCTTTCACCTTGACCATTGGAGACTGACAACCCTTCCAAACCTTACATAAGTTCGGATAAGTTAGGGTGCAGCCTGGTCGGTGTGGCAATACCTAGCATAGACAAATTAGATACTGTTTCATGACCTATTAACTCCCTGCCATCACTATATTGTCATTTACTTGACTTACTAGGACTATGATTTTGGGGAGTAAACACAGTATGTTCATCGTAGTCTAAATTACTGCTGTGGCCACAAGTGGCCATCATAGGACAATGGGCCTGTCCTAATTGTTCAAATATTCTTACTTCTAAAATCTCCCATGTCTTTATGTCTTGGGCAATTCATTATTCTGCAATTGTTTTTCCTATCAGGGTCTATGTGGCACCATCCCAAGAATTTATGTATAAAGTCTGGACATCCTAAATCTGTACAATTAATTATATGACTATAACCTGGAATAGTGATTTTTTTATTGTGCCCATATGACCGATGAAGCAATAGTCAAATTCAGGTTTGGTCTTTAACTTTGCACGTTCTAAATCAAAAGCCCTTAACTGTAATAAACCCAAACGAGACACACCACCAAAATTTTCAGAACTCATGTTTAAGAAATGCTTTTACTCAATATATTTTCCAGATTTTCACAAAATAATCTGATCAGCGGTACAAGCAAAAACGTATTCATTTTTCTGTCAAAATCAATGTAGACTCAATAATAGGATAAAAATAAAATGTATGCCTAGCATTAAAATTCCTCTCTGTTCCAGAAATGCCAGAGTTGATAGGCAAAACTCGCCACACCAAGATGAGGTCCTAGAGCAAGGGCTGGTCTCTGCCTTCATCTTCTCTCCTGCTCGTACCCCTGACTGAGATGTCTGCAGGCTTATACAGACTGTTAAGGCAGTTGGATGGGGTTGATAGTTTTGCAGTTCCTAACTTTGTGCAAAGTTCCAGAAAGTAGCTTTCTGTAACTTTATGTATCAGAAGGCTATCAGTAAAAAACATCCGATTAAAGGGGTCTTTTAATGAAATATATGGGGCTACTTCTACCAGTTTTAATCGTTATGGTATATGGTATGTCATGGAGGTCTAATTTAACGGGAGACTATATATAAAAATAGTTTTACTTTTGCAGACCATACCCAACATCTAGAGTAGGGAGCAATTTTTTCAGAGTAAGTCGAGGATTGTGGTTGCCCATAAAGACGTCTGGTTGCCTCGTGGTTAAGCCTTTTTACCAGAAAGACATTTAAAACTATTCAACTTGTGAAAAGCACCTAGGATAGTTTAGCATACAGTCTTCTACTGGAAGTGTTAAGGCATTTAATATGTTGTCAAGTAAGAAAGTTCATGCTGAGTAGTCATGTCAGTTAAGCAATAAGGCATGGCCAGGGGTTGTGTTAATGGTCTGTTAATCACCCTCTAGGGGCATAATGTGATACGAGGCATTGCCGAGTGCCACATGCCCCTAGAGGGTGATTAACTGACCATTAACACAACCCTTGGGAGTGCCTTATTGCTATTATAATAAAAATGTTTTTTTAAACAGTGTTAAACCTTCTTCACTATATGGGTAAGTTGTACAAGTATGTTAATAAAAGATTAACATAAGGCTGTTAGAATGTTTATAGCCAATCAGAAAGCTTCATTTCTCAGACCATTGTTATAATAAGGATTGAAGACGAACACAAATCAATAATTACGTCAGCAAGCATTAGATTAAGTATAATTGTAAGTGGCTGACTATTAAAACATATACCCAAGTATCAAACATAACTGTATTTATGTGTTTAGACAGTAGAGGCTGAGGTCCCAGTTACAAAGTACTAATGCTTAAAGGGACCTACCAAGTTAAATGAAGCAGCCCCTGCACCTGATACATAGGTGCTGTACCTCATGGGGCTGCTTCTTTTTGTTTTGTGTTATCTATCCCCTCCTGCTCCGTATCTGCCATTCCTTTGGGCATCCTAGGTCCCCTGCACCCCTCCAACCTCCCCGGGCGCCCTTCCGCCTCATATCTGCAGCCTACCTTGAGGTAGCTCGGCGTTAGCCTTTACCGAGTGGGTCCCTCTCCTCTGAGGGGGAAGGCACCGGTGGAGGCGGCCCAGAACACTATTCTTTTTCTTCTCGGCCTCGGGCGCTGCTGAGACAGGGGCTGACCCCGCAGGAAGTCTTCGGACGTGCCTTGGACCGGGTGCCATCATCCGGCCAATCCAGAGTGGTTTTTCTCATTTTTCTGGTTTGTCCCTCCTGCGCCGCTACCTGTAGTGCCTCCGGTCTCCACTGGGGGCCACTACTTGAGCGAGGCTTCCCACCAGCCCACCCCAGGAGAGGAGGCAGTCCTCTGGACCTCGATCCGCTCCTTCCTTGTCAGCCCCAGTGTCCCGAGTCTGTTCCCGAACCCGGGTCACCGGCGTGGTTCGAGGTGTGGCGTCTAGCACCTCAACCCTCTGCTCCACCAGGCCGGCATAGGGCTGCTTCTAATGTACATCTTGCTGCAAAGAATGGCATTAGTAAAAAATTACGACCCTCATAAAATCAGAAATACCGGGTCCAAAGGACTTCCTGGTTTCTGATGCCCTCCACGCTTCACGCCCACGCTCTGCAAATTTATGACGATGCTAGGGAGGCCTTGTTAGTCGAATCAGCACTCCACGCTTTATGACCAAATGGCCATTATAACATAAAAGAAAGATCGAAATGGTGCCGCCCACTCCCTAGACTCATATTTATTTCAAGCTGTCCCCTGCCCAATTCCATTAAGAGACATTATGATCTGGCAGAAAAAGATAACAGCCTTTTAATGGGCCCACGCACACCCCAGAGTTTCTAGGAAAACCCTTTTTCTAGGCCGACAAGAAGGAGGTAGGGCCTGCTCCAGCTTGCTGGACTACTGGCTGGAAGCCCAAACGAAGATGGCCCTTCTGTGGACACATCCAACCTATGACCCTCACTGGAAACAAATGGAAACCAGTGCTAAAACTAGGATACCCCTTTCAGCAGTTTTATTTAGTCCTCCCTCACAAATAAACTCAAAGGAATACCATCTATATACGGTGCAAACTACTTTATAGGGGTGGATCCAGGGCTCCAAACGAGGCTTTACTGCCAAAACCATGTGGAAATGTAGGTGGTGGTGCTATGATGATAGCTTTAAACCAGCCTCCCAATCTGACTGGTATAGGAAACAGATGGCAAAGGGATTTTGTGCCCCTTGGCAGGTCCTTAAGGGTGTAGATATTTTGTCTTCTGAAGTGCTTCGAACCCAGATGGCCTGGTGTCCCTCACAATGTATATATTTTTATCAGATATGGGATTATATATATACTAGATTTCATCAAAATCTGAACTGGCAGGATCAAAGACCCTTTCTCGAAGCCTTTGAAACTATTTGGAAAGGTACATACGGTAAAGGGGCAATGACTGTTTTGTATTGGAATCTGACAGCTGATAGAGCTCACAATATACTGAGAGTACAACCGAAGTGGGAAGGTGAGCTCGGGCTCACTTTGAGTTCCAGGGACTGGATAAAGGTTTTTAGAAATACACGGAAGACCATCTCCTCTCCAGCCTGGCAGGAATATGCCTGGAGGGTCAGGATACGGGTATCTCTACATCCCTTATAAACTTTTGAAGGCAAACTCACTTCAGAGGGCATCCTGTTGGAGGCAATGCGGATCAGTGCAGGTGGATCAGGTACACATATTCTGGCACTGTGCTGGCATCCGTGGGTACTGGAACCAGATTATTACTCACCTTGTGGAGTTATTTGGGCTGGGCTTCGTGGTAGGCCTGGAGCACTTAATACTAGGCCTGTACCTGGTCGAAATTATAGGTAAAGAAGGACGTTACTTATGGGAGATCCTTACCATAGCAGCTCTAAAAGCTATCACTAAGAAATGCTCCAGCAGAATGCTCTGTCTGACCAAGACTGGGTGACCACTACTACACAAATTTATAGTATGGAAAGAATCACTTTCTCAACCATCAAAAAGAATAATTTTCTAACAGATGAAACAGATGGGATATGTATAAAGATAATGCATTGTAATCATTTTATTTGCAATGAGTTAATCGAATAATGAACCTAATATCTTCTCATACCTCCCCCCCACTTCCTTCCGCTCTTTCCCTCACCCCCTCCCCTTTTTCCTTTCCATCACCTCACTTCTACTTACCATCAACTGTTTTCTTCCTTTTGTCTGTTCGCTCTTTATCCACCTGGGCACAACAGTAATCTACTGTTTAGAAATGCTATTCTCCCTATTTAATGTTTTATAATCTTTTTTTAATGGTGTTTTTTATCCGCTTTCTTAAAAGGATTGTTATTTTAATAACAAAATGATCTAAGCTTTAGACGCTGTTAACCTTGAAGAAGTTGAATGACTCTGTAATGTCATGGATTTACAATGGAATTAATCAATAAACAAGTTTAAAAAAGAAAAGGTGCCACCCATAGAGCATAATGGAGCGTGTCCCCGCGCTCTCCCTGGCATCGCGTCATAAATTTGTAGAGTGCGGGGGTAGAGCGTGGGCGGCACTAGAAACTGGGAAGTCCTTGGGACCTGGTATTTCTGATGTTATGAGTGTCGTAATTTTTTACTGATGCCATTCTTTGCAGCAAGATGTACTTTAGGGGCAGCCCCATGAGGTACGGCACCGATATATCAGGTGCAGGGGCCGAGGTTGGTAAGGTTCTTTAAATCTGCTTGTTAGTTCATTGCAGTGAAATTTTAAAACACCATATAAAACTCATTTTATTTGACATTGCTTATCATTCAATTGTGATGTTCAAGAGAGGGTCCATGGGTTGGCTGTCTGGAGCAGACCATCTGGCTGTTATTTCTTCAACCTCTTGGTTAATTTCTTCATTGGTTAGGATTGGTGGGGTGAGCAGACCCATTGGGGGCTGAATTGGATTGCAGACCGAGTAAAACTGAAAACATTTAGCTCAACAGCAGTTTTGGCAATTTTCCACAAGACCATATCTATCTCCCTCACTGCAGTAATTGCTCAAGTTCCATGGCCGGTCTAATGAAACCAGTTGTTTATTGACCAACAAACACCAGTTAAGGGAAGCGAGAAGAATATAATGTTTTGCATCAGCTGGAAAAATCTATTAAAACACGGATGTCGTAAAAGCACACAGAGATAACACTCCTCAAGCCAAACAGTTATCTGTGTAACAGGTGTCCGTGGTGTTTACAAGGCTTTGGTGCAGAGAAATGACTCCTGCATTTGTTCATGGACCTATCAGTTTTTGTCAAATGATTGTTTGATTTACTTTAGGCCATAGAGTACACTTACTGATTTCCATTATGAGTTACTGCAGACCTTTGACTGTGCATGTTGGTTTAGAGAGAGGAATGTTTGTGGAATAGATTCTAGGCTGGCATGGCACGGGTGGTCACTGCAGCTGCAGAACACTGTCACTGCCTTCCCTGGCTGGAAGCCCTGTACTCTAGTGGCACAGCCAGCTCGTAAGTCGTTCCCAGTCACCAGTGCAACAGTGCAGTACGTTGCTTTTTTGCACTCTGTGTTTGGTGCCCCCAATCATCCCCTATCTGGACCTGGTCCCCCTGGCCCCATCAGCTGACTTCCCTGGGATTTACCTTCTCTGAAGCATCCTGCCACAGAACCTAGCTGGAGGTGACCAAACATCAGTGCGGGGTCTGTGAGGGACCACCACCACGCTTCAGTCAAAGGGTTTTTCATCCATTTTCTTATGTGGGGTCCCTGCGCATAGAGTGAGGCGATATACGAAATCGGCTTCCAAGGAGATGCCCCACCGCATTCAGGCATGTGTCCTCCTCTCTTGCTGTGCCTCATCCAGATTCCTCTAGGTGGCAGTGAAGCCACGAGACAGGCTCCCTTCCCGAGGGAGGAGAGCTGTCCTACGGACACTCAATCCTCCCTCTCTCCATCCAGCCCCCAAGCAAACTTTGGGTCGTTAGTGCGGCAGGCGAAGTCAGGCAGTCACTGCATCAGCCCACCACGCCACTGGCGCAGAAAATGTTGCTTGTTAATGACCTTTTCAATGGTCTGTATCAGTGCAGAGATGTTACACAATCCCATTTCTTGGAATTGGGGGGGGGGGTTAGAGATCGGAATAAGAAAGGCATGTGCATTTTGAGTCATATTTTCTAACAGCTGGGTGTTGGATTTTCATTTTTTTGAAAGACATTTTTGCCTGTTTATTTTCTTTTAACGCTCTTTTGTGCAGTCGCAGTTTCTTCTTCCCCTGCAGTTCACAGCTATCTCTGGTTGAAATTACATTTATCATTCCACAACTGGTTTTCGGAGACTGATTGAAGACTGCCATTGAGGAACGCTAATTGAGTTGCCCGACGCTGGTTCATCTGACTGTTTTTTTTCTCTTCCCCCATAATGATTCAGACAGGATACTGAAGTCCTGCCAGCAGTCTGATAATTTAACACGGATGCCGGGTTGTGATATTCTTATTTTTATTTTTAACGTCAGATTAAAGTATGGGATTGATTTGATAGCACCAATTGCTTAACATTAATACATTTTAATTATAAAGAAAAGTAAACCCTATGTTCATTCAGTAGTCTGGGACTGCTGGGACATCACAGTTACAGTCTTACTAGGCAAAATAAAGGTAGAAAGACCAAGGGTTAGTAGCAGTAATGGTAGTCAATTTTATTTCATAAAGCGCCCTTCGCCAGAGGCTCAGGGCACCATACAATAAATATGGCAGTACAGTGATAAGATCAACATCATAAAATGCAGTATAAAACAACCGGCAGAAAGTGACGATCATATAAGTATTAAGGAGTCAGCCGTGAAGTCTTGTCTAAGGTCTTGCGGAACAGATAGTATCTGAGATCCCTTTCAAAGGACTTCACCGGCGTCACCTCTCACAGAGTTTTTGGAAGTGCATTCCTAAGTACTAGGGCCACCACAACAAATGCTCGGTCACCGGAAGATTTCAAGCAAGCCCTAACTATCATCAAGAGGCTACATCAGTGGAGAGGGGTAGGGAGACAGGAGTTCAATCAGGTAAACCAGAACCATACCTTGCTGGATTTTACAGGTGAGCAAACCAACCTTGCAGGTTATACGGCACCTAGCTAGCAGCCAGTGCAGCTCACACAACACAGGGGTCACATGGTGTGACCTAGATAGGTCGGTCAGTAGCTAAACCTCTGCACCAACTCTCTTCAAGTTCATTGTGTTTCTGTCCTGCCATTCAGGCACCCAACATTAAATGCACACTTTGAAACACCCAGAAACCCTCCCATCTCAGTAAATTCAATACTGTACCTCATAATGTCCATGAGGAACTTTTGCAGCCGGAGTTCAGATGATTCACCTCACCCCACATGTAATGCCTTCTTTGGGAGTTTGTTCCATAAGATTGCTTGGGGACAGGAAAAAAAACAAAACCTCCCCCCAGAAAAATAGAAAGCATAATAAAAAGTTATTTATTTATTTTAGTCTTCCCCGTCCTCTAGTCACGTGCCCCTGCCATGCCCAACGTGTTTTTGGGGTCGCGCCACCAGGGCTCGTGTCACCCAAGACCACGAACGCTTATTTTAAACCGTCCAACCATGAATTTACACCCCTTTCCATTAACCCATGCTGCAACTTAGCAGGCCATCACTGTGGGCTAACCAAGCCCTCATAATTATGCTGTACTTCTGCTAAGCCAGTTGTGAACATAGAAGGGTGGGTGGGTGGGATGTCCAGGAAAGTTGAGAGCAGGCTCAGAGGAGGAGAGCTCCCTCTACCATGCCCTTAAGTACCCCCGTGGGCCCTCCCTGGAAGCCTAAGGCCAGCCTTCCCTCCACCTGGGGCCCCGCCTGTTGGGCCGGTCGTTTCAGAGGCACCTGGGCCACCATTTGCCAGTGATGTGGTGGCCCAGCTCCTGCTCCCCCACACACCCCGATTGCGGGCCATGTCCAGTGTAACCTCCCCCCCAGGTGAGAGGCCTGGGGAGGGTCATTGCCCAGTCGGACCCGCAGTAATTACACACAGGCAAAATGGAAAGCTTCTGTCCACACAGTGGCCCAGAGGAAGAGCATTACACTTTAACGTAGGTGACCTGTGTTCAGGGTCTGTGCTCAGCATCTTCCTTGAGGAGAGAAGGTTAAAGAGCTGCTGATGCCTCAAGAAAACATTGAAAAACATATTCTATAGATTCCTTCTCCACATTGTTTATCACTGAGGAAATTTGCATGAATACGTGATCTTTATACCTTAGAGTTCATCTCCCCCTTTAACTTACTCCCTACTTCATGTCATAATCCTCTGTTGTGACATCACAGTCTTTTGCCGTGAGAGTAACTGTGATGTCACAAGCAGTGCAGTATGACCTCAGGTAGGGAGAAAGCAACAGAAACAGATGAACTCTTCAGGAGCAAAGATCCTGTTTTATGCAGATTAGACCAGTAATAAATAATGAGGAGGAGGAATACAGAACTAATGTGAAATACAAGCTGAACTGTGTCTAAATGTTATGTTTTGTTAAAGTTCTCCTGAAGGCGTCAGCTGCTCTTTAAAGGGAATGGGGTGGAGAACAGCTGAAGGTGCCTGTCACAGCCTCGGATGGTGATGGTATTCTCAGGCCACGTCCCCATGGATTTCCCCAACCATAACAGAGGTGTGTCCTTTTGGTGGATACAGACTTCACAGGAGAGGTCATAGATGAAAGCTGGCTGGGGGACAAGTGGGAGACAGGCCTGGGAAGTTACCAGGCTGTGTGCAGAAGCTGTGTCAGGAAGGAGAAAAAGCTTGTTATATAAAAAGGGAGGGTCCACCTTTCTAACAGGATGAGAGATTCATTGGCTGTGATGATGATGTCACCCCAAAAGGTGTTCTCGTGATGGTACAGTCCACCGGGTGTTCCTGTGATGGTACAGTCCTAGTGGGTGTTCCAGTGATGGTACGGTCCCAGCAGGTGTTCTCATGATGGAACAGTCCCAATCAATGGGTGTTGCCGTGGTGATGCATAGAAACAATAGAATTTGTCGGCAGAAAAGGACCATCTGGGCTGCCCTGTCTGCGCAGATGTTTCCAGTCCCAGTGGGTGATGGTAGACACTCGGGGGATGGGAGAGTGAATAGCGGGGTGCCACACAGATCAGTGCTGGGACTGGTCCTCCTCTTTGTCTTTATACGTGACATTACTGAGGAGCTGGATTGGAAGCTGTGCCTCTTTGAGTATGATACACAAATCTGAGACGGTGGACACTCAGGAAAGAGTGGAGGGAATGCAAAGGGATCTTGGGAAATGAGAGGAGTGGCAGCTGGGTTTCAGTGCCAAAAAGTGTAAGGTTATGCAACTGGGACGGGGAAACTCAGGAGCTGTGTATAAGATGAGGGGAGAGGAACTTAAGAGTCATCAAGTAAGAAAGAGACCTTGGGGTCATCATCACTGATGACTTCTAGGTAGCTGGTCAGTGTGATATGGCAGTGGGAATAGCCGGTAGGATGCTGGGGTGCTTTGGGAGGGGGGTTTCTAGCGGGAGAGGGAGGCAGTGCTGCTGTTGTATTGTTCACTGGTGAGACCCTACCGGGAGTATTGTGTCAAGTTCTGGAGGCCACACCTCCACAAGGACATTGACAAGGTGGAAGCAGTCCAGGGGAGGGCAGCCAAAATGGTGCGAAGGTTGCACAAAAACCATAGGAGAAAAGGCTTCAGGAACTTAAAATCTACTCTCTGGAAGAGAAGACGTGATTGAGACCGACAAGTACCTTATAGGGGTGAACAAGGTGCAGATGGAGTTCCTGTTTCACAGAAAAGAAGGCACTAGGACATGTGGCATGCGATGAAGCTAAAGGGAGGGATGTTTACAAGAGAAGCGAGGAAATATTTCTTCATGGAGAGTGTGGCAGGGTTGGTCTCTAATGAGGTTTATGGACCAGATACTAAGTGCCCACAATCAGTACTGTTCAGCATACCTGGATGATATGGTGTTTTTCAGCACTGACTGGGAGTCTCACTTAAAGCATCTTACCACAGTCCTTAGTGCCATCTCAGATGCTGATCTCAAGGTGAATCCCACTAAGTGGGCCATTGAGATGCAGGAAACCAGGTATATGGGTTTTGTATTGGGTAAGGGGCAGGTCAAACCAGAGGTTGGAAAGGTTGAAGTGGTGGCTAATTGTCCCATTCCCCAAACTAAGAAGCATCTGCGGTCCTTTTTAGGTCGGGCCAGGTATTACCACAGGTTCATACCTAATTTTTCTAAGCTGGCTAATCCTTTGACTGACCTCATGAAGAAAAGGAACCCAAATAAAGTCAAATGATCACCAGAGTGTGATGAAGCCTTCAGTGATATTAAAGCTGCTCTGTGCTCTTCACCTGTTCCAAGGAGTCCTGATTTTGCTCACACTTTTGAAGTGCAAACAGATGCCTCAGAACGCAGGATAGGGGCAGTACTGTCACAGACCATTGATGGGGAGGAACATCCTATAGTTTTTATTAGTCGTAAACTTCACGAGAGGAAAAGGAAATACTCAACTATGGAGAAGGAAGGTTTGGCTTTGAAATGGGCCATAGTATCCCTCAACTATTATTTGTGGGGGACTGAATTCAAATTGATTACGGACCACAATCCTCTCTGTTGGATACAACAGATGAAGGATAAAAGACCCTGTGTCATGCATTGGTGCTTAGCCCTGCAGCCTTATAAGTTTGCTGCGCATCACGGGGCGGGTTCCCAGCACAATAATGCTGACTTCCTGTCCAGATATGGAGTGGGGATTGATGTTCCTGAATAATTGAGAAAATGATACTTATCTGATAGGTGCTAAGGTACACAGTTGAACCCCAGGGTGTAACGAGATATTGAATGTGAATGCTGTATTAGCGTTGGTTTTGTACAGCTTGTATTCTAATAGGGTGACCTGGGGTGGAGCTTCTGAAGGGGGGTGGGTGGAAGCTCCAACCCTACCAGTGTCTGGTACATGTAGGTAACCAGCCCTTTTGTTAAAGTACTGCTTCCCTTTGGGGGTATGTGGCAGGGTTGGTCTCTAGCGACCCTGGGACGCTTCTTTTTGTGCTTTAAGTCTGTTGCAACAGTACCTCTGAGTAATATCTATCCTTTCCCTATCCTAATTATTTCACCTTATTCCTTCCAGGCTGGCCACCTGAAGGATGCCCCCACCCCCAGTTCTCTACTGTATCTATTACCCACTTTATTTGTATTTTTCCCTCTCGTTTTCCAGTCCTCCTGGGGATATAAAGGTGCACCAGTAAAAGAGATGCTAGCTAGCATAATGTTGCAATTACGACCTTGAATATCAAATATTTGGGGAACGCTATTCTAGTGCTAAGAAAAGAGTCCTGAATGAACTTGGGTTAAACAATAATGTTTAAAACTGTATTTTGGTACAGAAAAACCTGTATAATGGCCATTAGAAGGTCAGTAGCTGCTAAGCTTTACATAAGTGTCTTCAGTATCTAAAAACTATTGAGAAAAAGTGTCTGGTGATGCAGAGCGTTTTTTCCACTTTCTCTTAGTTTTGTAAGGCAGGAAACAAGCCAAGGAACTGACTCAAAACAGTGTTTAAAGTCGGGGAAATTAAACCCTCTTTACACCATACTGCTTTGTTTAAAGGAAAGCTGTTGTTTAACAAGAACCCCCAAAAGCTGTACCGCCCGATTAAGGTTTGCAGCCACAAGAGACTTTTGCCCCAAAGCAACTTACTTATTTTATTTTGCAAAGTCCGTAATGTCCTATTATGGCGACTGCTGCGGGTCCATTTCTAAGAAAGTGCGGGCGCCACTCGCCTCAATAAAAAGTATTGGGCGGGCGGTGCGGCGTCGCACTTTTCTTAGGAAGTGGACCCGCGGCAGCCCATGATAGGACATCACAGACCTTTTTCAAACAAAATAAAGTTGTTTTAGGGGAAAAAGGCACCTCGTGCTGAAAAGCCTAATCAGGTGGTACAGCTTTTTTTTTGGGGGGGGGGGGGTTCTTGTTGAGTACTTCTTTCCTTTGATACAAAGATAGTCATTTTTACTGTTTTGATAAAAAGAATTAGCGAAGCACAAACACTGTTGTATCCTCCTGTTACTGTTCATTTCTGGTAAAGCTGTATCATAGAAAGATTTTCATAACTCTAAACAGACATGAGGCCTACCTGACAAGTATTAAAGCGTTCCTTCTATAAAAAGTATCTTCTATGTTACCCCCTGGTAAAACTACACATAGAGGCCTGGATATTCAAACTGCACCAGGCAGGGGCGCAAGCAAAGGCGCAGTGCAACTGGGTAGATAAAATTGAACTTTGATAGGCAAGGGGAAGGTTACTTATACAGGCATACTGGAGGGAGGGAGAGAGGAAAAAGGCCAGGGCAATATAAGTTGGGGGGGAGGGGGTAGGGGGCAGAAGCCAAGAAGTAAAGAGATGGAGCTTTGCATTTCCATTGCAGTCCTGCTTCCATCAGTGCTAGTCCTGGGAGGCACCCAAGTACTGAGAGGTGAAGGTGATACTCTGAGCCAGAGCAGGGATCTCCTGATTCATAGTTTATTTTTGCCCCAGCACATCCTCCTCACACTGTGTTGGGTCCTTGCATTGGAACCTCCCAGGTCAGTCAGCCGCTCCCCACCACTGTTGCACCAGCAGAGCTCTCCACAGAGCTGGGGCCTGAGAATGCCAGTGAATGCCCTGTTTACAGTCTGCGGCTCAGATTTGTCCCCTGGTTTTTGACCTGATCCTTCTATCCCTTGACGTGAATGTAGCCACTCTTTGCCTCGAGTGAGCATGGCATGCCCTTGCGGTGAGGCCAGGCTCACTGCTGTGCAGCAGCTACCTCAAGCCAGCCTGCCTCCTAAGTGATGACCTGAGTCCCAGTGCGCTGCATCTGGGCCATCAGAGCGGCCCCACAGTTCAGTGTTTTGATCATTTAGCCCTCACTGCCTTCTCAGAGTATCTGGTTGCGACTCACCAGCACTGTATCTACCTAACCAGTCAAGCCCTTTCCCTTCACATTTAAAGAAGCAGTGCATGTTACAGCAAATATCGGTACTTACCTGTACTTTTTTATGCCAATAATTGGGAAAACATTGGAAGACCCTATCTGTTGTGGGGCTGCATAAGGCGGCTTTTAATCCAGGGAGCGTTAGAGAATAAGTAACCTGTGTCATCAGGCTAGTGTTACCAGAAGGCCCAGCTAAAAGCTGTTACAGGTAGAGTGTGGCAGAAGTTCGTACATAGATATGTGGTTGGTTTTTGCAATAGCCTAGCATAACTCTGTGTGGGGTTTGGCGGCAACTACTTCTGTACTGAGTTATACCCGTTCTTTACTTCAGATGGGCGAGGGCGGACTGTGCTAGATCAATACCTTTAAGAAGTTGCAGATTTGATGGCCTCCTGCTGGCTGAGTCTTAACTGGACTATGACGAAGTTGTTGTTGGTGGAACCAGGTCCTTGGGGTCAGCTGTTCGGAGGAGGGATGCCACCAGTATTCAGCTTTCTCTTCTCCCCATTAAGGGGCCATATCACAATTTTAATTTATTGTCGTGCCGAGCTGTTGCCTAACTACAGTTGTCAATAGTAGTAGTATGGAATAGTTATCTCAACTTGCTTATAACTGTTATTTCCTCTGTTCCCCTCCTCCCAGCTCATCCCTGGAAATGAGATTCGGCTAAGTGCATCCTTTCCTGGTTACCAGTTTCCAAATAAATAAATGGCACTGCTCTGGCAGCTTTGGATAGGGTAAAAAATCTGGGAGTCACTGTGGATTCCAGGCTGATGTTTGAATATCATTTGGCATCTGTGGTCCACAGTGGGTTTTTCCAAGCTACGAAATATCTCCTGGATAAAGGCCTATTTAATGCAAAAGGATCTGGTGACTCTAATACATGCTTTTGTTACCTCAAGGCTTAACTGTGGTAATGCTCTTCACCTAGAGCTGTCAGGAAGGTTGGTGCATGGCCAGGCATCATAGACACCTTCCAGGACTGCTTCCTGAGCCAACTAGTGGAGGAACTGACTAGGGTTGTTACTGTTCTCAGCCTAGTTCTGAGACAACATCAGAGGGAAGGGGAGGTCACAGTAGAAGAGCCCATGGAGTCTAGTGCCCACAACACAGTGTGATTCAACATACCTCAGACATCACTCTGGCAGGCGACCTGGGCAGTGGTTTCAGACATTAGGAGGACTTACTTCATGAGAATGGAGAAAGACCTAAGGGAGAAGCTTGTGGGGTACGAACCGCTAGATGGGGCAGAGAGTAATTGTGATCGCTTCAAAGGAGGTGCTTTAGCTGTAACTAAAGTTTGCCGCAGACAGAAGGGGAGGAGGCGTAAGATGCTATGTGGTTTCCCAGTGAGGGTGGGGTAACAGAAAGTGAAAAAATGATGCCCTTCAATGTGGACAAGGCCAAACACACAAAGGCAAGCGGGGAGCATGAAGGAAGCTAGTAAGGTAGTGAGGAGGGCCAAGGCAGAGGTGGAACTAAAGGCTGAAGAAGGGGTGAAGGAAAGTGACAAGGGCCTTCTTTAATTATGTCAGGGTAAGAAGAAAGAACAAGGCTGGAATGGAGAGATTGAGAAAGGCCAGGCATTGGTAGAGGGGAGGGCCGAAAGCTGATATTCTGAATGAATACTTCTGTTCAGTCCTCCAGTAAGGGAGCCATCTCCAGAGTGCAGCATCCTGTTAGGGTCTAGGAACAAATACGGGAATAATATTACAGAGGGAGGGGTGCTTAAACGGCTGAATGGTTTGCAGGTGGTTGAGTCCCCATGACTGGGCAGTTTGTACCCTAGGTACTCAAGGACCTATGGCAGGCTCTGGCAACCGAACTCCACTAAATTGGGCTGTCCTCTGGTTTTCATCCATATTCTTGGCGGTTTTTGAACACCTGTTGTTTCGCATCATGCTTCTTGTTAAGATGAGCCAGCATGCAACGGGAACTGCTGCCAGAAATCTTACTGCACACTGTAGGGACAACAGGGTTAACTCGGGGCCACTGAACTAATGCTGTAACATGGTGAACATTTAATGAAGTGTGGCCTCATAAAAATGGATTAGGAATCCAAAACAAAAATGGGGATCACCAGAGGTTGAAAAGAAGTGCCTTATTGTATATTAAAACTAAAATGTAAATAAATAGCTGCTTTAATATGTGTTTGTTCTTTCCGTGCAGTTATAATTAGAAGTCAGATCTTTCATGCGGCACTCTGCATCAGTGCAGCATGCGAACACAGCAACATCCCCCACATTCAAGAATCGCATCAACAGGTCTGCTGGGTAGAATTTAACCACAACAGGCTCTTTGAAGTTGGAAGGGTTCCACAGGTGGAAGTCAACCAGCAACTGAGTCCTGCTGTGGACTACCAGACAGGACGTCCTTCCCTGCAGGTCTGACGATTGATTCACTGAGCCGATTAACCTTTTAGTTTGTGATTGCAAAACAATGGGGCTGTTAAAGCATCTCTCCAGGATAACTAAAACAATTTAATGACCCATTCAGCATTTGGATTAAACAAACAAACAAACAAACAAAAAAAAACCCTACAGATAGCATTTATTTTACAATTTGAATTCATATCCATGGCAAGGTATAGCGCAGTGGTCTAAGGCTCTGAGCTGCAAATCTGGTGACATCCAGCAGACCAGACCAGACCTGGGTTTGAATCCCACAGCTTCCACTTGCATACTGTGTGACCCTGAGCAAGTCACTTAACCTCCTTGTGCTCCCAGGTCGCTCCTGTAAAAAAGCTTTCAGCTTAGTGTGCTATACCTGGTTAAACAACGAAATAAAAAAAAAAAAGGTCAGTGTGTTTTCAAGTGTTAAAAGCCCCTGTTCCTGGCTGAGCTGACGGCCCAGTGATGTGCTGCTGTGCAAACAACGGGAATTCAGGAAAAGACTCCGTCTGTCATGTCAGGGGCAAGGCTGCAGGCAGCTGTTGGAGGGCAGCTTACCATGGCCGGGTAGGGTTGACGCTGGGTTCCAGTGCATAGTGACCCCTGCGGGCAGGCCAGGAAGCTTACTCTGCAGGAGCAAGCGGCCTTCCCAAAGCTGTAAGCCAGATCCCACGCCAAAGGGGAGGAGGGAGGGAGGAAAAACGAGGGGAGAAAACATTCCTGCCATCCGCATGATGGCAGTCGCCTGAACTGGTATATCCTTGGGCAATGCCAGGCAGGGGAAGAAAAAAACTCCTGTCCCCTTGTCTGGCCCTCCATGATGCATCTAAGTAAATTGGGCTTGTGCCAAACTGTCGGTCTTCATAAACATGTGCTTGCCTCACCCTCAATGTATCTGCATTGTGAATGTAGCACCCTACGTTGAAGAGAGACCTTGGGGGAGGAGATTTGTGTTTAAACTACTGGAGCTGCCATCTTTGTTGTGGATCTACATTAATGAATTGATTGATTAATTAATTTCAAAAGTTTTACCAGGAAAGACATACTGAGCTAAAGGGGTAACAGCACAACACCGTAAATTGACTTGACTAAATAAAGTCCATCTCAGCTAAAGCATAGAACAGTGACTGCACCAGATGGAATACAACATTCAGATAATGGTGCAAACAACACTAACAAGGAAAAAGTATATTTATTCTGTTACAGAGCAAACATTAGACTATTTTGGCAATTAACAGGATTTAAATATGATTTTATACTGTTTTATCAACTTTGCTGGCTCTAAGCTTTAATAAAAAAAAAAAAAGTTCCTATCCATATCCATAAAGGTTCCAAAGTTAAGGCCGGCCTGGTGGCACAGAGGGTTGAGGTGCTGGGCTCTTTACCTCGTGTTATGCTGGCGACCCGGGTTTGGGAATGACCTCGGGTCATCGGAGTGCCGGGAGGATTGAGCAAGCTGGCGGGCAGCTCTCCTCTCCTGAGGGAGGTGAGGATGAGTTGCCCCCCCCCCCCAGTTCCGCTCCCACTTGTTGGAGGTCCGATGTATTGCATAGGCGGAGAGGGGGTGGCAAAAGAGTCGGGAGGTGGAAGGGGCTGAGCTGTTGCGAAGCGTGTCTCCTCATGCTTGCACAGCTGTGTGCTGGGGCCTGGGGAGGGGTCAGGGGAGAAAATCAGTAAAAATGCTATGTGTCCCCATCGCCATTTGGCAGGAGTAGCCGACGGGGACCAAAAAACTCAATTTAAAAAAAGGAAAAAGGTTCCAAAGTTAGCCCACATTAAAGAAATTATTTTTCAAAACGAACTTTTGAACCTTTAGGGCTAGAAAAGTTTTTTAAATAAGTTTGGTGTTAGATCAGCATGAATAGGTTACATCACTACAGTCTACATGTGTTGATACATATGAACATACAAAGAAGCCAGCAGAAGAAGGCCATTCGGTATATCAAGTATGCTCGTATTGCAGGGTCCACAGCTTGAGCTAATGTCCCTGCCCTCCCTTCCCACTCCTCCCATCCTCCCTACCCATGATCCTTACCTTCCCCCTATGCCTATCCCAGCCTATCTTAAAGCTGCTCACTGTCTTCAATGAGATGACCTCTTCTGACAGTGCATTCCAAGTGTCCACCACCCTCTCTGTGTAGAAGTATTTCCTGACCTCCCTCCTAAACATCCCACCCTCCAGCTTAAGACTGTGCCCCTTCGGGTTATGGTTGCCACTTTGCTTAAAGAGACTCTCTTTATCAACCTTATTTATCCCTTTCAAGCACTTAAAGGTCCCAACCATATCCCTTCCCCCCTCCAGTCTTCCAGGGAGTACATGTTCAGTGCCCTCAATCTCTCCTCGTATGCCTTACCCTGCTGACCGGCTATCATCTTTGTTGCCCTTCTCTGGATCTTCTCCAGCAGGTTAATGTCCTTTTTGAGGTGTGGGCACCAATACTGAACTCCATACTCTAGATGCGGCCTTACCAGTGACCTGTACAAGGGCAGTATAACCTCCTCTCTCCTACTACTGATCCCCTAGATATGCATCCCAGCATCTTGTTTGCCTTTGCTGCTGCTTTCTTGCACTGCATGGAGTGCTTCAGGTCACTAGTGATCATCACTCCCAGGTCCTTCTCCTCCTCTGATGCAGATACTCGGACTCCACCCAGGTAGCACTCTGTCCTGTGATTCTTGGCTCCAGTATGCATAACTTTGCATTTCTTGGCATTGAAGTCAAGCTGCCAGATCCTGGATCACCTGCCCAGCTTTTCCAGATCTTCCTGTAGGCCCCGTATCCCTTCAGCTGTGTCCACTTTCCCGCACAGCTTGGTGTCATCTGCGAATAGGCACATTTTGCCTTTAATGCCATCTCCAATGTCATTGATGAGACATTGAACAACACCGGCTCCAGCACCGAGCCCTGCAGGACCCCACTGATTACCTCTCTCTCTTTTTTTTTTTTTATATACTTTTTATTTATATATTTTATGACATTACAATGCAATGCATAAAAAATTCTTGAATCATGCCATATTATCATAAAAGTGTATAATACAGTTGATATGCGGAGAAAAAGACATGACTACTGTTGGTACAAGACTAGGGAGACAAACTAGTATTAACTCTTTCCATAATAAGGTAAACACTTAGGCCAATGCTGTCAATGCCCAAATAGAGATAATCAATAATAATAGATACCCTCAGTTTTTGAACCGGCCAACATGCCTTTGGTGAATGACTCTTTTAATAAACACAGGCTCTCCCTTTCACTTGGCTCCCAATTCCACACCACTGAAAAATCTCCCAGATAATCTAGAAGTCCAAAAAGGCAGTCCATCTTAATGATATATCCGTGAAAAGTCCATATTAACCGGGTGAGCTCCGAAAAGCACTGATTATCTAAAAATGATAATCCCCGTTCTAATATAACCAGTATCCCCCAATTTATTATTTATGTAACACGGACATTTATATTGGTAATGCTTATTCTTGTTCAATGGGAAAGATAAGTCCAGCAAGCAAACAATAACCTGCAAAAGCAACAGCCATTTTTATATTTGTAACAGGCAAAACGGAGGGAGGAAACTCACAGTCCCATTTCATGAATCTTTGTCTTCAGATTCATTAGAGGAATCCCCATCTCGTGCAGCCTCCAGTTCCTCCACCAGTTTCATTGCCTCCTTAGGGTTGGTATATACATATACACCCCGGCCCACCACTATTTGAAGGCAGGCAGGCATAAGCATGCTGGTGGGGAATTCTAGGTCCCTCAATCTGCGTCGAATCGGTTCGAAAACTTTCTGCTTCATGCGGGTTGCGTAAGAGAGATCTGGAAAAATCAATACTCTGGTGCCATCAGTCTCAGTTCCCTTCTTGGTACGAGCTGCCAAGAGAATTCTGTCCCGGATCACCGATGAAACAGCTTGCAGCATGACCGTTCTGTTTTTTCCTGTCTGGTCTGTGGCCCTATGAAGATTAATACGGTAGGCTCTGAGCAATGAGTCATTTAAAGATAAATCAAATGTCTTCTCTAACCAAGTGGTGCAGAAAGCCAAAAGGTTATCCCCTTCTGTCCCCTCTGAGAGGCCCAGTATGCGAACATTCGCGGCTCTTGACTGGTTCTCCAGATGCTCCAGGCGCGATTTTAGCAGTGTCTGCTCTTTAACACAAGTAGTGGCCGTAGCCTGGGCCCGTTTGGAGTTTTTTTCAGCTGTCTGCGCTGTCTTGATCAGACTGTCCATCTTTTGTTCTACTTGGACCATCCTCTCATGGTAGAAATCCATTTTCCTATCTAACTGCTGAACTGTCTTAGTTAGATTTAGAACAGCAGACTTTAGCGTTTCCAGAGTGGTGGGTTGGAGGGTTTCTCCTTTCGGGTCCTCCTAAGGTTGGCCTGCAGAGTGCGATGGCGCCTTAGATGTTGCACCATGCGGTGTAAAGAAATTAGCCTTCTGCTCGTTGTTTTTCTTCCCCATTTCCGATTTAAGTTTTGGAACAAGTTCGAACTGCTATTCGTGTTAAAGTATAGTGGATTAAGTTGAAGAAAACTATGATTTTTAATGTTTTCAGAGTGTTATTCTGGGAGCTCACCAAAAGTGCGTCCACAATGGCTGACAGCTAGCCACGCCCCACTGGTTACCTCTCTGGTGCCAGATAACTCTCTCCCCCCCCCCAACAACCACCCTCTGGGTTCTGTCCCTCAGCCAGTTTTCCATCTATCTGGCCATCTTTTCCCCAACCCCAAGATCCACCAACTTCCTGATCAACCTTTTGTGGGGCACAGAGTCAAAGGCTTTGCTGAAATCAAGATAGAGGATGTCTACCGCTTGGCCCGTCTACTGTCTTAGTGACACAGTCAAAGAAGTCAATCAGATTAGTTTGACACAATCTCCCCCCATGAACCCACGCTGCCTCTCATCCTGGAGACCATGTTCCTCTAGATATTCCACCAACCTTTCCTTTAGTATGATCTCCATGAGCTTGCCCACAATGGAGGTCAGACTGACTGGTCTGTAATTCCCTGGGTCATCCTTGGGACCGCTTTTGTGGAGGGGCACTACATGTGCTGTTCTCCAGTCCTGTGGTACCATGCCTGACTCTAGTGACCTATTAAATAGGTCTGCCAGTGGCCCTGCCAGCTCCTCAGCCAGTTCCTTTAGTACCCTTGGATGTACTCTGTCCGGGCCTGGTGATACATGTCTGTACGTATAATATGAAGGTAGAAATATGTATATTGATATGTATTTTTTGCCTTTCAGAGGGGAGTATCAACATATGTTTATATTAATTCTGTGACATTTAGGCTATTTCCTTTCATCGATGTAATGCTTTACTGTCAAAATATAAAAAAGTGAGATGGTTAAAAACATTTTTTACTTTTTCAGATTTTTGGTGATACTGCATCTTATTTAAACTAGATCCGGCTCAGTGTGCCTTTCCTGGTTAAACAATTTCCCCCATCCCTTTCTTCCCTTCCTTATTTAATTAGGAACCGTGTAGTTTACAATCTAGTATGCCTTCATCTTATACCCTTAATTGTGTTGTGACCATTTCCACCACCCCCAAGTAACCTCTAATCTTCCTTGCCTTCTTAGGCTTTGCCTGCAAAACCATCTGATGATAATCATTAAAACAAAGGCTGCAAAAGCAAGCAAGATTAAAGAGGAGTTCTCTTTTCCAGTACAAGAATCAGAGATAACAAACAGTAACAGATCCTAGTTACACAATAATTAAGCAATGTGGCCCAAAATAGCAGACACATTATTCATTTATATATTATGTTTGTGACTGGCTAATGCCACCAACTAGCTGGTTAGGTATCAGGCAACAGAGACTAGGAGGTAATGAGTCCCAGTCATTGACTGCCTGGTTATCTTTGAGTATCACTATGCCAGTGGAATTTTCAATTAAAACACCTGCCATTTTTTTCTCTCGCTTGGCAAGAGCTGACACCCGACTGCAGTTTTCCAGTCCTCCACCTGCCCGCTTAGCCTGCCGCCACAAGCCGGCAGCATGTCTCCTTCTGAGAGAGCCTAACTCAAGAAAGTACCGCTGGTCTCATGACTGAGAAGTACAGGACACCGACGACCACGCTGCCATCCTTCTCCACATAAACCATGGCTCACCCCCCACTTGAAACAAACTGAAACAATGTGTTTTTTCCCCCCCAGTCACCTTATATAGGCTTTCTTCCCAGACCACGCCATGGCTAATCTTTTCTCGGCAGTCAGGAGGGTGGGATATGGGAGGGGATCTGTAGTCCATTGCAGCTGATTTGTAGCACCAATTCTCAGTGTCTGGCCTCTGTGTTAGCTGCCCCATTGGGTCCAAACTCTGCATCCTACTTCCCGACCGTTCATCTGCTAACCGCGCTACTGACAGACCCCACTGTGCTTACCACATGTAAACCTTGAACAAATAAACAACAAGGTACTGGTCTTCAAACCATACTTTTCGGTGGGGAGAGGGAGAAGACTACAGCAGTTACAATGTACTGGGCTGGCTTGGGGGTGAGGGAAGAACCACACCACTTACAGTTACTGACTCCTGCGGAAAAAAAAAGCAGTGCCCTCTACTTCCAGATCTTACTTCGAGAGGGCTCTTGCAGTAGGTGATTACATATAGGACTGAAGCTGGCAGGCGTCGGGACCCCGCGGAAAAATTTCTAGCTAGGAGTCTCTGGCGGGGGACCGCCCCCACATCAGGTGACTGATGTCATGCGACGTCAGTATAAAGGGGCGGTCCCCCATGCCCGTCTTCCACTTCTTTCCCGCCGTTAGCTCGAGTTAGCGCCTCGCGGTTAAGTTCACTGCTTCACCAGTCTATCGTCGGTAGTTTTATCGTCTCTTGTTCGATATTATCTTCGATTTTCGTCAGCATTTTTCTTCAGCTGCCGTATATATCGTCCTCGACTCCTTCCGAGAACAAAAACAAGTGCAATTCCTGCGGCGCCCAGCTCCCACATATGGACGGACACTCCCAGTGCCTTTTTTGTCTAGGCCCCGACCACCCCATGGAGAAGTGCCAGCACTGCCAGCAGTTCAACACGGCCACCCGAAAGCAGAGGTAACAGTCCCTGGAGGCCCACGTTTTAAAACAGAAGATGTCCTCCATGGAAAAGGAGCTGAAAAAACTTAGGCAGGCCTCTACTTCCCCTGAGGGCCATCGCAAGAAGAAGCACCGGGACTGGGACTCCTCTACTATGGTCTCCGCGACTCCGGCTGGGGTCGCGGTGCTGAAGGTAACATCCTTTCCGGGGGACCGCTCCACAACAGCTGTCTTGGAGGCTTCCAAGGTGGCATTGACTCTCCCGTCAGGCTCGCGCTCGGGCCCCTTGGGCGCTTCAGGGTCAAAGGAGTCCGCCGCTCACATTAGGCCCGCCACCGTGCGGCCTTCTGGTCCGAGTGGCCCCGGTAAGCCGGACGTCGGCTCCTCCGACACCCGCCCAGGTAAGGCTGATAAGACGCCCGACCCTTTGGGGAAGCGCACGGCCTCTAAAGCACCCACCAAGGCTGCCCCTCCATTGTGGCCTTCGTCGAGCGTAGGGTCTGATAAGTCTGATGCCGGCTCCTCTGACGTGCGCCTGGATCCTGCCGGTCAGCCGGACGTCGGCCCCTCCGACGGCCACATGGCGTTGGAGCCGAAGTCGGACCCCTCGGACCTGTTCATTGTCCCGAGCTCGCCGCAATGTTCGTTGCATTCTGAGGCTTCAGCGTCTCCCTTGCTGGACCCCGGGGACATTAGCCCCACTTCCCCGGGTGACACAGAGGATATTGGCATGCTGCCGTTGGGTCTCCCTCCCGCTGGGCCGGACAACCTGATGTCGGATCCTAGGACGCCGGCGCCAGCCTACCCGATGCCGGGCAACATCCCCTGGCTGGACACCGTCCCTACACTGGGTCTGTTGCCTGCCAGGTCTCCCATTCCGGGCCTGCCCGCTGGGCCGTTCCCAGGGCCTTCTGCTCCTTCAGAGCCCCTGGTGCCTGGGTACCTGACTCCATCGTGTCCAACGCTGTCATATTCAAGTCCGCAGTACCTGACGCTGGCCTGTCCGACGCCGCAGTACCCGACGCCAGGCTTCCCACCGTCGGGTTATGGATACACGCCGTACGGATATCCCCAGTATCTGTACCCCCTCTCCTCCTCCTCCTCCACTGCCTCCTCAGCTGCCGGCGGATCTGAAGGAGACTCTGGCTTCCTGGTGGGCTGAGGCCAAGGCTTAGCTCACCAAGGAAGTAGAGAGCCGTCTTCTGACGCCTGATCTGGTTCTGGACCCCCGACGTCGGAGGTGAGAGACTCCCTCCCCCCCTCCTGACACCAGAGGCGAGCCCTCTGGTTCCAGGGCTGGGGAGGATGCGCTTCCCCGAGGGCTTCCCAAGGGGTCCGTTCCTCCCCCGCGCCGGGATGGGTCTTCTTCTTCTTCATCCTCCTCGGAGACCTCAGATGACTCCGACGGGTGCTCCGGCCCAGACGACGAGCCACGCACTCCAGACAAGCCCAGGCCAAGGACTCCTCCGAAGTCCCCTCTGGAGGATCCTTCTTTCTGGAGTTGCTGCATAAAATCCAGGCTGTTCATCAGTGGCAATCGTTGGAGCCAGATCCACAGTGTAAAAAACTCGCTGCGCACCTGGATCTGCCCGAGACCGCTCCAGCTCTGATTCCACCCTGGATCGCGCCTCATGCCGACCTTGTTTCAACTATTTGGAAACAATCATCGACATTAGCCCCCCTTCCAAGGAAGGCAGACAGGCTATACCAGGCTCCGGAGGGTGTTGATTCCTTGAGTTCATACCCCAAAGCTGATTTGGTCATGATTAGCGCCACTCATGGCCGTACGGCTAACCCCAAGCATTTGAGCTTGTCACCACCCGACAAGGAATCCCGCCTTGTGGACCAGTATGGGAAGAAGGTCTTCGCTTCTTCCACTCTGGGAATCAGGGCCCTGAACTACGTTGCTCACATGGGGGGATTACCAGAAGGCGATCCTTAGTGAGGTGGAAACTAAATTGGACTCCCTTCCTGAGTCTCAGACTAAGCAGGAAGAAAAAAATTACTCACCTTAGTAATGTTGTTTCTTCTACTGGAGTCTTGCTATATTATGACATATGCAGTGAGTCCCAACCTTCGAACTGCTCTGGAGGTGAAAGAGTTATCTTTCCATGCCAGGCATGGAACGCAGAGCTCGAGCTCGGTTGAAACTCTGTCTGTTGTTCTTCAAACTCAAACCGTCAGATCTTTATGAGCTAAAACTCACTGAGATCCTATGTGGAAGCTGTAAACCTACACTAGCCAACTGGCTACTAAACATAAAAACACATTTTTTTGGTCCCAAAACAAAGACTCAAGTCAGGAGACCCAAAAAATAAAACACAACACCAAATCACCCCAAAGAAAGAGGGGTGAAAACAACAAGGTGGGCATCTACTAGGTGCCAACACTGCACTGCCCACCCACATCCCAAAAACAGAGGTTCTGAGAGGGGCAGGCGGGGAGGTCATAATATAGCAAGACTCCATTAGAAGAAACAACATTACTAAGGTGAGTAATTTTTTCTTCAAACAACATGAAGTCTTGCTATATTATGACATATGCAGACTACAAGGCAGTAATTCTCCATGGAGGAGGACAGAACCTACTTAGGAAATAGGCTCTGAAGCACAGCTGTGTTAAACCGAGCATCACTCCTAGCCTGGATGTCCAGGGAGTAATGCTTGGTAAAAGTGTGAACTGTTTTCCAGGTAGCTGCTTGACATATCTCTAGAATAGGATGTCCCTGGCAGCAGCAGGAAGCAGCTGTACCTCTGGTAGAGTGAGCCCTCAGGCCTGAGGGAGGAACATTACCCAGCTTTTCATAACAGAATTGATACAAGAGACAATCCACCTGGCAATGGATCTTTAGTGGCAGGTTTCCCTTTACCAACCTCACCATAAGTGAGGAACAGTTGGAGGGAGTCAAATCTGTGACCCTTGGTACGCTCTATGTAGTAACTACGGGCTCTCTTCACATCTAAGCCGTGCAGCCTCCTCTCGCCAGAGGAGGAATGGTCAGTAAAGTACACTGGAAGAGATATAGATTGATTAAGGTGGAAATCTGAAACCACCTTAGGCAAGAACTTCCTGTTAGTCCTGAGGACCACCTTATCTCTATGAAAGGAGATAAAGACAGGCTCCACTGACAAAGCTTGTAATTCACTTATGCGTCTGGCAGAAGTGATGGCTACCAGAAACACAGTCTTCCAAGTCAAGAACTTCAGCTCTGCTGAAGACAAAGGCTCAAAGGGGGTGCATAAGCTGAGCAATGCAAACATTAAGATCCCAGGCAGGGCAGGTCCTGAATGGAGAGTTGGTGAAGCAACTCTTAAAAACTTGGAGAATACAGATGAGCTGAAAGAGAAGAGGGTTTACCTGTTGAAATAAAAGCAGACACAGCTGCCAAATGTACCTTTAGGTAGCTGGTCCAGCCCCAAGGTATTTAAGTGAACCATATAATCCAGGACTGTGGGTAAATCAGCAGATTCTGGGGAAATATGCTTCCCAGAGCACCATATGGAAAACCTCTTCCATTTGGAATTATAGTAGCCCTGGTGGAAGGCTTTCTAGAAGCCTTTAGTATATCCATTACACCTTGGGAGAGGTGTAGATCAGCAAACTCTAACTCTTCAAGAGCCAGGCCTTGAGATTGAGAGATTTGAGGTCTGGTACCAAACCCTCCCTGGGCACAGGTTAACAGATTGTGATTCCTGGGAAGACACAGGGGAAGATGGACTGCTAAGGACAGTAGGAGTGGATACCAGGTTGTCTGGCCCAATCAGGATCATCTTGCAGGATTGAGATCTGATTTTGACTAACACTTTGAACGGGGGGGGGGGGAGCATAGAGAAACTTCCCTTCCCAATTGAGAACTAAGGCATCCAGAGGGACTGAGCCCAACACTGGGGGCCTGCAGCAAAAAAGGGGAAGTTGGTGATTGTCTGGGGCTGCAAAAAGATCTATCTGCAGGGTGCCCCATCTGGCAGATATCACCTCCAGGACCAGGGGGTCCAGTGACCATTCGTGATGACCCTGGGAAATCCTGCTGAGAGCATCTGCTAGGACATTGTCATTGCCTGGGAGGTGAACTGCCATAAGGGAGGTGTTCAAGAAGTAAGCCGGAGACCACAACTTCATTACTCCGGTGCACAAGGCCGTAGACCGAGTGCTCCCTTGCTTGTTGATGTACCACATTGTGGTGGTGTTGTCTGTTCTGACTTGTACAACTTTGTTCTGAACAGATTTGGAAAAAACTTGAAGTGCTAGAAAAACTGCTCTGAGTTCCAACAGATTGATGTGGAGCAGAGATTCCTGAGGGGACCACAATCCCTGGGTAGTGAGGTCGCCCATGTGAGTTCCCCACCCCAAGAGAGATGCATCTGTAGTAAGGATTAAGGAGTGAGACTGAGGGACAAAGGGAACCCCTTTTCTCAGATTGCTCTGATCCTGCCACCACTGTAGGGCCTGGATCAGGGTTCGAGTCACTGGGATCAATTTGGTTAGAGGGTCTTTCCTTTGAGACCAAAAGGCTCTCAAATGGAACTGTATGTCCCTCATCTGAAATCTTGCTCCCTGCGCTACTGCTGAAGAAGCAGCCATGTGCCCCAGGAGCTGTAGAAAATGCCTTGCTGGTCAAGAGACCTGCAGGGTGAAGGAGGAGGCCAGAGAGACCAGGGTCCTTGCCCTGTCCAAAGGAAGGAAGGCTCTGGCTTCCTCTGTGTTCAACTCTGCGCCTATGAAGGTGAGGAGCTGGACAGGTTCTAGAACTGACTTTGAAAGATTCAGAAGGAAACCTAGAGAGGTGAGCAGTTGCTGAGTTATCTGTAGATGTAACTTGACTTGGTCTGGAGACTGGCCTACTATGAGCCAGTCGTCCAGGTAAGGGAAGATGGCAATTTTTTGCCTTCTTAGGGCAGCAACTGCTACTGCCAGGCATTTTGTGAATACTCTTGGAGCAGAGGTGAGGCCAAAGGGCATTGCTCTGAACTGGTAATGGCCTGAGGGCAGCTCGAACCTGAGGTACTTTCGATAGGAGCTTCTGATGAGAATATGGAAGTAGGCATCCTTGAGGTCCAGGGATGCTAGCCAGTCCCCTGGCCTTAGAGAGGGTAGAATAATTCCCAGAGTCACCTTTTGAATTTTGGTTTTAAAAGGTGCTTGTTTAAATATCTGAGATCCAGGATGGGCCGCCATTCTCCTGTCTTTTTTGGGGTAAGGAAGTACCTGGAGTACAACCCTTTGCCCTGGTGTAGGGGTGGAACCCTTTCCACAGCTCTGAGAGCCAGGAGGGAAGAGACCTCTGCCTCTAGGGCAAGTGCCTTTGGTGGATTTGCAGGTGGAAAGGATCTGGTTCTCATCTTTGGAAATCTTTTGAAGCTGAGAACCAGTCCCTGGCTTACTACTTCCAGGACCCACTTGTCTGATGTCAGAGACGTCCAGTCCTGGACAAAGTAAGCCAGCCTGCCCCCTACAGGTAACTGAGAATTGGCCCTGGCAACCCCTAGGGTGCCTGCTTGGCAGGGGCTTTGGGCTGAGGGGTGGAAGCAGGCCTGCTTGTACCCCGTCTGCCTCTCCCTCTAAAGAACCCCCTCTGGGCATAGGCAGAAGAGGAGGCCTGGGCTTGGTAAAAAGGCCTGTGAAAAGGCCTGCCCCTGCCCCTGGAAAGCTGCCTTTGAGGAGTGGCCTGCCTTTCCTTGGCCTGTGCACTCCTATAGGTGGTCCTATACTGCGTCTATTTTTTCATGTAATTCTCTGTCTGCTCCCCAAACAGAGAATTACCCACAATAGAAAATCCATGGCCTTAGTCTGGGTATCCTGTGACAGGCTAGTACATCTGAGCCAAGCCATTCTGTGAAGTGCCACAGATGTAGCCATGACTCTTGATGTCACATCATTAGAGTCCACTGCAGCATGGAATTGCACCTTGGATGCCTCAATACCATCAGCAGCCACCTGCTCCAGCTCCTTGGCAAGCTGGCCAGGGACCTGTTTTGCTAGAACCATAACAGTATCCCATCTGGATTTCTGATATCTAGCAACATAAGTCATATAATTTGCCTGTCCGAGTCCCAAGGATGCTGCCATGTACTGTTTCTTTGCCATGGCATCAATCCTCCTGGAGTCCTTGTCAGGGGGGTGTGAAGCCAAGGGAATATTTGCCTTGCCACAGGCTGCAGTCTGCACTACCCCAACATGGCTGCATTGTTGTGTAAGCAACTCCGTATCCGAGCCTGACAATGTGTACCTCTTGTCCATTCTCTTATCGACAGGAAGTATAATGTGAGGAGTTTTTAAAATTTTTACTGTCCGTTTCCAAAAGGATTTATGCAAAGGAATAGACAGCCTCCTTGACTCTGGGATATCCATCATTTCCACATAGTCAGGCTCCTCTTGATCATCCAAAGCTTCCTCCATAGGGAGCTGGAGGGTTTCAGCCACTTTCTTATAAAACATAAAATGAGAAGGGGACTCAGAAAGCCTGGGAGGAGATACTCCTGAAGGTCTGTCTGGGGAGATGTCCGGGTCAATGGGCACATCCAGACTTTCAAATCCAAATTCACTCTCCTCATACTCCTCTTCCCCCTCCTCTGGTTCATAATATTCCTCTACCTCATACTCTTGAACCAGTGGAACCGGCCGAACCGGACACTTACCTGATGGTGCCGGTTCGGTCGGAACCGGGGAAAGTGACTGGACAGTTTTAATCGCTTTGGCTATTTCTTCAGCGGTTGGAGAGGAAAGTTTTGGCTCCACACCAGCTGATATCCTAGTCCTTTTTGCTGGGGCCGACTCCTCTGAGTCGGATCTCCTTTTGCCCAAGGAAATCTGGCCCTGGTCAGAGGGCGCTCCTTCCGGTTCGGTTGAAACCGAACCGGGCTGGCCATCCGGTTCAGCGGACTTTTTGGCCTCTCTTTCCCTGAGCCTACCAACTCTCTTTTCCAGGGTAGCCGCAGGAAAATTTTTACAAATCTGGCAGTCTGCATTGAGGTGGTCAAACCCCAGACAATAAACACAGGTGGTGTGGGGGTCAGCCTTGGCAAAGGCTTCCCCACAGACACTGCAGTGTTGAAACCCAGTGGGCCCGGTTTTTCTTTTGGGTTTCTCAGACATAGTGCCAGTCCTAACCAAACTTACCCATTTATGGCAATCCGCCGGGTAAGACCCCCTTATCGGTTCCCAACCATGTCACGGGTCGTGGAAAAAACCGTAGTAAAATCCGTTTTTTTAGAACCGATAAGAACCGGTAACCACACTCTAAATAACAGATTAATATATTTTAAAACAACCTGATCGGTTCAAACCGAACTGATAACCGTTTACAAGTTCCACACAGAATAGAAATGAATGCAAAACCTATCTAGTACTCACAAATACCACAGACAGAGTCTGAACCGACCGGTTGTGGTTTAATTTCGGTCGAAAACTGAGAAAAACAATACTTTAACCGACATAATGAACCGAGCAGAAGGAGAAATCTCCGGAGCGACTGTTCAGTGAGGCGGAGTAAAGAATCTGACGGTTTGAGTTTGAAGAACAACAGACAGAGTTTGAACCGAGCTCGAGCTCTGCGTTCAATGCGTGGCATGGAAAGTTAACTCTTTCGCCTCCGGAGCAGTTCGAAGGTTGGGACTCACTGCATATGTCATAATATAGCAAGACTTCATGTTGTTTGAAGTGGCTGATCTAGTCCAGTCTGCGCATTCGGCCAGTCGGCACATGCTTCATGCCACGTACGATGCAGTGGACACTGCTGGTCGGAGCTCTGCTTTCGCCAGGGTTTGCGGCATCATGCCTGGCTCCGGGTGTCAGGTTTGGTCCTGGAGGTGCAGTCTGCTATTCAGGACGCGCCCTTCAGGGGTTCGGTGCTGTTTGGTGGCGATGTCAGGATATCATCACCGATCTGTAAGAACCGGGTACTGCTCTAAAGTCTGTGGACTCTATGTACTGGACCCCTCAGGGTCAGCGCCGCCCTTTTTGCAGATGTTCTTAGCCCAACGCGAAACCTCCGGGCAAGCGGGCCAACAAACGTTGTGCCCCTCTGGCTGCCAAGCCCCCGCCCAAAAAAAGTGGCGGGAGCTTCCGCTGCAATGCTGCCCCACACCTCCTGACTCCTTTCCTCTCCCACAGCCTCTGGGCCTCCCAGAGGAACCGGTAGGAGGGAGATTCTCCTTCCATCTACCGGGTTGGGAGAGGATCACTTCCAACACTTGGGTGCTCCAGCTGATAGCAGAAGGATAATCGAGTTTCTGCAGAAACCCCCTTCCCCCCCAGGTCATCTTACTCCCTGGAACATCATCTTCTGGTTCGAAGAAAATATCCTCCCTTCCTCTGAAGGCGGCGATAAAGCCCATACCATCCCACCTTCGGAGTATGGGTTACTAGTCCCATTTCTTCCTGGTTCCGAAGAAATCAGGAGACGTGAGGCCTGTTCTTGACCTCGGCTCCCCGAACCTGTTCGTGGAGTACATGCAGTTCAGAATGCTCTCTTTGCAGTGTCTTCTGCCCCTCCTTCAGCCGGGACAGTGGCTTTGTGCTCTGGACATGCAGGATGCCTACCTGCATATCCCTATTTGCCCTTCCCACTGCAAATATCTTTGTTTCTCATTCCAGGGGGACCACTACCAGTTCAAGGCCCTCCCATTTGGTCTTTACTCGGCGCCCCGATCCCATCCCAGAGGCTCCAGTTCATCGGGGCGCTCCTGGACACGACCGCCGGCATGGCATTCCTGCCTCTGGACAGGATGGCCACCCTCCAGGATCGGGTAAGCCTGTTGTCCAGTCGCAGGCGAGTCAGCGCCAGGTCAGTCCTTCGCCTCCTTGGGCTCATGGCAGCTGCTATTCCGACAGTCCATCGCACTCTGCTCCACATGAGAATATCTCAGTGGACACTTCGGTCTCAGTGGGATCAGTTGGTGGATGACCTAGATCTAGAGGTCGTGGTCTCCAATCCTATGGTTCGGAACTTGCAGTGGTGGATGGTCCAGGAGAACCTTTGCCGGGGAATTCCCTTCTGCCTCTCTTCCCCCCTCCCAGACATTGACAACAGATGCCTCGGGCGAGGGTTGGGGAGCCCACCTAGGGTCTCACAGGACCCAGGGCTCCTGGTCCAAGCTCGAGCAGACTCTTCACATAAATGTGCTCGAGCTCAGAGCTGTGCTGTATGCTCTACAAGCTCTGCATCTGTGTTTGCTTTCTGGTCATCTGGCTGTCCAGACGGACAACATTTGCGTAGTGTGGTACATCAACAAACAGGGGAACCCGTTTCTACCCTCTTTGCAGGGAGGCGATGCGAGTTTGGGATTGGGCAGTGCAACATAACCTTCACCTCACAGCAATTCACGTCCCGGGGGTCGAGAACACGTTGGTAGACCACCTCAGTCGTTCATCTGCCCAGGCTCAGGGGTGGGAACTGGATCAGGGGGTAGCAGAAGATATCTTTCTACACTGGGGAACACTTCAGGTAGACCTATTTGCATCTCCTCACAACACAAAACCTCCCGCTTTCTGCTCGCTCGCCCAGGGTGAGGCCCCCGGTCCCTTGATTCCCTGGGTCTTACAAAAACTCAGCTCAGAAGGAGCTTGCATGATCCTAATCTCTCCTTTCTGGCCCAGGCAAGTTTGGTTCTCTCTTCTGCAACAGTATTCAGAGGAACTTCCTCTTCCTCTGTTGCAACTTTTGCTGACCCAGGATCAGGGGACCCTGGTCCATCCAGGCCTCAAGTCCCTTCAGTTGCATGTGTGGCTCCTGCAGACGTAGCTCAAGCCCGATTCGGGGTTTCCCTGCTGGTGGTTGAGATTCTGGTGGAGGCCAGAAAGCCCTCCACAAGATCTACCTATGCCATGAAATGGAAATGGTTCTCCATTTGGGCCTCTTCCAGAGATTTTGAGCCATTCTCTTGCTCTTTCAGGAGGCTTCTGGACTACGTGCGCCATCTCTTTGATCTGGGTCTCAGTCTTTCCTCTCTGAAGGTTCACATGGTGGCCATCTCCGCTTACCATGTTCCTTTTGGGGAAAAGCTTTTTGGATTGTTGGAAGTCTCTAAGACTTTTCTTAGAGGGGTTCTCCACTTAAGACCCCCATTCGCGTTCCTGACCCTCCTTGGGATTTGAATTTCATTCTTGAGAAGCTTACCCTGCCTCCTTTCGAGCCGGCAGTCTCAGCAGATCTAAAGCTCCTTTCCTGGGAGACTCTCTTCCTAGTGGCCATTACTTTTGCTCGAAGGATTTCCAAGCTCCAGGCCTTAATGTGAAAAATCCCATATTTGATTTTTCACAAGGAATGTGTGGCTCTGCGTACCAACCCTAAGTTTCTCCCTAAGGTGGTAGTGGAATCTACGCTGAATCAATCCATCGATCTGCCTGCTTTCTTTATGCAACACTCCAATCAAGGGGAGTTCCTCTTGCATACTTTGGATGTTCACTGAATTTTGAGATACTATACCACTAGGACGAAGAATCTCAGAAAGATTGATCAACTGTTTGTCTCTTTTGCTCATAAAAGAGAAGACAATGCTGTTTCCAAGCAATGCCTATCTAAATGGTTGGCTCATTGTATCACTTTCTGTTATGACAAGTACCACAAGACCCTATCGGGTCAAGTCAGAGGTCACTTCACCAGGGGTGTCGCTGCCTCTGCTGCTTGTTGTAGGAATGTGTCAGCGGCAGATATCTGTGCAGCCTCAACTTGGACTTCTGTCCATACCTTTATGAAACATTACAGTTTGGACATTGCCTCTCGCCGTAGAGTTGGCTTCGGGTTGGCTGTTCTGCAGAGTCTTCTCTCCTAAGACCTTCACAGCAAGAGGGTCTACATTTGAGTAGTTTCCTCCTCCTTTGTGCTTCTTTTTGTTCCAGACTACTTGGGACTCAGTCCTATATGTAACTACCTACTGCAAGAGCCCTCTTGAAGTAAAATAGTACAGTTACGTAAGAACTTACCGTAATAGTAGATCTTCGAGAGAGGCTCTTGCAGTAGGTAATACCTTCCCGCCCTCCATCCCCCTAGGCTTTTTCAGCTCCTTTTCCTGGATGGGAAATATCCACTTCTCTCTCGTCTTGCCTTTTTGGCCCTTGGCAGGAAAGAACTGGAAGGCGGGCATGGGGGACCGCCCCTTTATACTGACGTTGCATGACGTCAGTCACCTGACGTGGGGGGCGGTCCCCGCCAGAGACTGCTACCTAGAAATTTTTCTGTGGGGTCCTGACGCCTGCTGGCTTCAGTCCTACATGTAATTACCTACTGCAAAAGCGCCTCTCTCGATCTACTGTTATGGTAAGTTCTTACGTAACTGCACTTTCTTGCACTAGATGGGCTACTTTATAGCAAATGCTATTTTTAATTTCTTTCTGTTTAATTCTCATCTTTTTAAAATGTTTTTAAACTTGTTTTTAAATATGGCCAGAACCCCATTTTTTAAGTGCAATAATACCTACCGACGGGGGCAGTATTGGGCTATACCGGACCTTCCTGGGGCTAGAATACTCTCCACCTGCTGCGTCAGGCCTCATTATGCCCCTGGGCGGTCCGGTATAGCCCAATACCACCCACCCTGCTGGGTATTATTGCTTACTTGTTGACTGGCTTTTTTGTTAAGTGACATTGACCTTCTACATCCAAAATGGTTGCAAAGAGAATCACAAGTGAGAGAGAAAAGACTGTTTTTGTGGTTTTTAAGTTCTTTTTCAGGTAACCGGTGTCCATTCTAAAGGCCTCTGGTTTACTTGAATCTTTTCCTCTAGTTGGAAGGGAATAAGGATAGTGTGACAATTTTTTGTTGGTTATAATTGATGTATAACTTGGCTCGTATTATAATTCACTGCAAAAAAACTATGTGAATGTAGACAGAGCTGAAGAATGCAAAGTGCGCGAAGTAGGGAAATGAAGAAACATTGGGGTTTTGGGTCTCCTGAGTCTTGGGGCATCAGTGGTGAGGTGTTTCTTGGGGTTGTCCACCCTAATGTCCACCCTTCCCCCAGCCCATAGCCTCCTGTCTAAAGAACAAGGAACAGCTTCAAGCCAGTGCCTCACAGTGGTACACTTCGGAGGTGGAGAAGTATGCTAGCCGCATGCTGCCAGCTAAACCATTCACACCTTTTTTCACGCCGGCATGAAGAAGAGAGATCACTTCTGACCTTGTTTGCTCAGGGGAGGAGTGGGCATTAGGGCTGGCAACCCCAAGGAACACTCTATCACTGATTTGCCAATACTCCAGAGACCCATTTCCCTACTTTGTACACTTCGTGTTTTTCATCCCTAATGTCTGAATTAACGCAGTTTTTTTTTTCTTCAGTAAATTTCCCTTCTTTCTATGATAGTGGAATGATATCCTCATTCACTCAGGTCTTGAAATAAATAGAATAGTGGAGATGATCCCGATGCAGTACATGGGTCCATCAGGCCTCGACATGCATGTCAACCTCTTGTGAGGGAAGGCTCCCCAGCCTGCCACAAGGTGTTGACTGTGTGTCAGAACACTGCTCTGTCCTTCCCCTGGCTGGGGCTGGTACCACGTACCACAGTGCCCCCTGGGTTCTGCCCGTTCTGCCCATTCAGCTGTCTCACTGAGCTCACAGCTAAACTTAGATCACTGGCTCAGGAAGGCACTTTGGTCCCCGTTGAGATAAGGACCATCCCTGCAAATCATGTCACTTCATAAACTTTTTGTTGTAACATTTGATCCCAAATTTTCAACATAGTCTTTTATACCCTCCCCCAGCTTTCTGAGCATGACTGGTGTCATTTATAAAGTACTGGCGAAGCGTAATTTCACACACGACTGCAAAAACACATTTCGTCAGTATTTGAAAATGACACGAGCTGCCCGTGGTGCTGAGAGGGCTGAGGCGCTGATGCCTTGCTCGTATGGGTGACCCGGTTCGGGAACAGACTCTGGCCATTGGGGTGCCGCATAGGGGAGGGCGGAGCAGGATTGAGCCAGACGGAAGGCAGCTGTCCTCCCCTGGTGGTTGCCGTGTTCTTCCCCCCATAGTCCTACTGCCACCAGGTGGAGGTCCGGTGGTTAGTGTAGGTGGTGGGGTCGACATGAAGGAGGGCACCTTTGAGAAGCGGCTAAGACGCTGGCCCAGGGTAGAGGGCCGAGATTGGGGTGAAAAAGACAAAAGACCATAAAAATCTGTATGAAAAAAAAAATACAAATGTCACGTTCATGAGGTGGTCTGAAACAATGGCTAAGTTGAAAATTTGGGGTTGAAATATTGAAAATTACCAAAGTAATGATCAGTTGTTGAAAAATGTCAACATACCTTCATAACTTTGTTCTTTTTTAATATTTTTCTGCCAAATAGTCTTCTTCTGACCCCACCTCATGAGTTCAGTAGGTGAAAATCTCAAATCCCACCCAAAAGGGGATTTTGCGGAGCGACTGCGAAATCACCTTTTAGGCCTGATTTTAAAAATTTCACCTACCTTGTTCATGAGGTGGGGTCCCAAAAGGCTGCGTTGAAAATTTGGCAGACAAATATTAAAAAATGTCCAAGTTATGAGTAAAAATTCAAAATGCATTAGAGATATACAGTATTAAAGTGGTTGTCTGAGATTTGGAGATTAGGGGTAACTTACATTAAATTGAAGCTTGTGCCAGTGATAGTTTCTCTGCATAAATCTTAATATTTTTTCTGCAGCCATTATCGAATGGGAAGGGATCGCAGTTTGGCCTGACAAGCTGACCAGCCGATCCCTTCCACTTCCCCGATTCCTTTCCACACACCCACGCTGTGACATGCAGCAAGGGAAGGGCGCAGCGGTGCTCCCCTTTGAAATGAATGGGGCATTTTTTTAATTAGTGTTTTGTACATTATGATGGTGAATTAAAGATCAATGAAGGCCACCGCTCAACTAATAAGGACCTTGTAGACTGCGAGCTAGAAAAGTTTTCATGTGGTCCTAGTGCCTGGCAGTTGTAGTTCTATAAATGTGGCCTGATGCAAGAAATCCTCTAGAAGGTCTACTGTTACAGTAAGTTTGTACATAATTGTACTTTATAGGTGTGCAAAAAAAGGTTGTAATTATAGTCTTTTTTTTTAACCTCTGTAACTGTGCCCCCCCCCCCCGTGAACCAATTACAGCAACATTTTCCAGATCCAGAGATTCTGGTACCAGCTATAGGCCTTCTAAAATGTAAAAGTAAATTAATTGAACGGGGGCAGTTATTAAAGAGCAGGTTCATGATAGCTGCTGCCCAGTCTGCTCGACGACTTACCCCTCAGTAGCGTTGTGCCAAGTGTGGCATAAAACTCTTGTTTTTAAAGATACATCCTCTGAAATTGAAATCGGCGGTTGCCAAAATGGACCAGCTTTGGTCCTCTGAAAACACGCCTGCTGGCCCACGCAGCCCTGTTTTGTGATGTCACAAAACAAAGGCGGCATGAGCGCTTCCCATTTACTTGCATGGGGCCGGTATTTTCTAGTAGTTTTATACCCTTTGGTGTCGGGGTTTTATCCAGTCAAAGCGATTGATCGACTAATAGGGTTCCTATTGATGACTGCACATACTGAGGGAGTAAGTTGTCGAGCAGACTGGGGGAGAGCAGCACCATGCAGGGTAGGAACCTGCTCTTTAAGGTTTAAAGGTTCAAAAAATGAGACTTTTATTGCGTGGGGGGGGGGGGAGCTGCTTGTTGTTGACAGCGGGTGAATTCTATGTAAACAGCTTGTGTGCTGTGTCAGTGGCTGAGTGAGGACTGTCAATGGGAAAAGTTAACAAAAAGTTCGACAGTGTCGCAAATGCACTTTTTACTGTCGCAAATCCACCATTTTATTTTCAGTTAGTGATCAGAAAAATGCTTGGCATTTAAAATTGAGACCCTCTAGCAACCTAATTCTTTTTGTATTCACCTAGTCGGGCCCTGAGGATGCTAGCCATGTCTTTATTTTGGGGTAAAACACCCTAGAAATATGTTTTTCAGATTTCTGGAAAAAGTACTTCATAAGTAGTGTCGAACTCACGAAAGTGTCGCAAATTTTTAAGCTTTCGCAAATCACAACACTACTTTGCGACACTATGCCCAAAATAACAGTAATTCTTTGGCACTCCACTGCAAAAGAACGGTTTGGAGTTTTGGGCTGAAATTTGGAGGGAACGCAGACGATATCTCACAAATGTGCCTTTCAGTGTTTCGTTGAAAAAATATTACATGGTGTCAAAGTTATGGTAGTCCAAAGTTTACGCTTTTTCCCATAGGATAACATTACGGCGTACAACGCATTGCAACAATCGTTTGGCGCCCTGCTGCAAAATAACGGTTTGGTCTTTTGGGCTGAAATTTGCAGGGAACACAGCCAACATCCCACAGATGTGCCTTTCAGTGGTTTGGTGACAAAATATTACAGGGAGGCAACGTTATGGCAGTCTGAACTTCTGTTTTTTTCCCATAGGATTACATTATGGCATTCGCCGCGCCTTTCAGGGCCCGTATCTCGAAAACGGTGCGAGATACGGACTTTTTGTCAAAAAATTTCGGGCTAAATACAAAACTAGCCAGGAAAGTGATAATTCATATGACTTTTAAATTTTCTTTCTGTGTCGTGAGATATAAGCAATTTACTATTCCAAGTCCTCATTTTTGTGTTCCTGGAGTCATTATTTTACGTACATTCTTTATACTCACTGTCTTTCTCTATACAGCTTTTGGGGAAAACCAGCCTATGTGCTTACATTACTGTTACCATTACTGTTTCTGCTTGTGGTTCCGTACCCGTTTCACTTACCGTTCACGTTTACGCCACCATGTGCGTTACACTTTGCGTTTTCATTTGCGGTTGCGTTTGTGTTGTTTTTAACATTTCTGTCTACAGTACTGTTTCTCTTTCTTTTTTGCTTTGCGTCACCATGCGCATTACGATTTGTGTTTGCAGGCACAATGTTACTAGGTGGCCCCGCGCTCCTGCCGCTGCATTACATTCACTATTTCTCATTATCATTCTCAAAAAGAAGGGAAATTAGAGGCAAAAAGCTCCGTTTAATGCATCAGTTAGGGTTGTTCCACAGCGACAAAAGCGAGGAAATTCGATGTTAGGGTTGAAACCCCCTTTGCACCCCTCAAGCCCACCCCAACTGGAATCGGGTGCGCATTGGGGTCATCGGTCCTAACTGTCACCCCATTCTCCTATTCCTCAGCTTCTTTCCACATGTGATGGGGTGACAGGGCCGACGACCCCAATGCACACCCTGATTCCAGTTGGGGGGGTGGGCTGGAGGGGTGCAAAGGGGGTTTCAACCCTAACATCGAATTTCCTCGCTTTTGTCGCTGTGGAACAACCCTAACTGATGCATTAAATGGATTTTTTTGCCTCTAATATATGTGTGTGTGTGTGTGTGTGTGTGTGAGTGTGTATATATATATATATATATACACACACACACACACATCTAGAATCTATACACGTTCAAACATACATATTATAGCCTCGAGGAAAGGAGGGAGAGGGGGGACATGATAGAAACTGTCAGGTACCTCAAGGGAATCGACAAAGTCCAAGAGGGTAGCATCTTTCAAAAACAGAGGTTGCAAGAACAAGGGGGCACAATTTGAAGATGGGGGCAGCTCAGAGGTAATTTAAGGAAGTATTTTTTCACAGAGAGGGTTGTGGATGCATGGAACGGCCTTCTGGAGGAGGCTGTGGAGTCAAAAACAGTGGTGGAATTCAAGCATGCATGGGACAGTCATAAGGAATTCTAGGGGTTGGGGGTAGGAAGAAGTAGGCTGCTGGTTAACTAGGATCTGCAGCTTATCCATTAGGTAGGGAAATGGGCAGACTGGGTGGGCCAAGCGGTCCTTATCTGCCATCAAATTCTATGTTTCTATGTTTCTATACAGGTGTGGTAGTCCCTGTATATTAGGGCTAAGGAAGCACTTTAATGTTAAACTCTGAATCTTCACTTTCTTTTTTTGTTTTTCTTTTGCCCCGAAAACAAAACAGAAGCAGTCACTTCCACTGTTCCCTTTTGAAAAACACAGTGCACTTTCGCAGTATTGCCGAGCTGACAGCGTCGCTTTGCAAATTGGTGCCTTCGTTTTGAACCCAAACCCACATGTCTCTCCCATCGTAAAGTATCTACTCACCAGCGAAAAGTGTTTGTAGAAATAAAGCCATGATAGCAAATGGCTTTTCCATCTCCTCTCTGCCACAGTCATGTCGGCATGTGCACACTTGACGACCATGCTGTACAGTCACGAGCGGCTCGTGACCACAGACACAAGATAATTTACCTCCAAAAAAAAAAGAAACAAAGAAAAATTACACACCCTGCTTTCAGGAGCCAGAGAGCAGCCAATGGGGTATACCAAAGATCATACAAGGCAGGATACAGCACACAAACAGCTGCACAGTCAGGATCATTTAGACTGTAGCTCCTAGTGTTGGAAAATATTCGGGACTTTTTTTTTTTAATCATGTACTTCCATGTACAGAAATCAAGTATAAAATGCATAATAAATTAATTTTTTTTATTCTTTTTTTTTTTTTTTTAACTAACAAATGTGCCATTGTATAATAGCAATAAGGCACTTCAGGGGGTGTATTATTAAAGGAATAATTCCTGACAGGGTGGGTGTTATGCTGGGATAACATCCACTTCAAGATAGTTGGGTCCGAGGCCACCGGCGAGGGCTCTAACACCCGAGAAGGGATGTTATCCCAGCATAACACCCACCTGGGGGCATTATTCCTATTATACAGTGGCTCGTTGTTATATATAAAATAAAAAATAATTTTAAAGAATGTTTTTATTAGTGTGGAAAAGTATTTTTGTTTCTTAAGAGGAGATGCAAAAAAGGGATGAAGAGTAGTGGCCATAATGATGACAGTAGAGCCATGAACAGCAGGGATGTTATGCCAGGATAACATCCCTGCTGTGATTTCCAACTGACCAATCGGAGGCCAGGATTCTTTCTTGCCATTGTATAATGTGTAATAACGTCACTCCTGGGGTGGTGGAAGCACCCAGCTTTCCCTTGTGCTTCAACCCACCCTAGGAGTGACATTATTACACAATAACACACACTCTGTCCTGCCTTATGCTTGGACACTACAGCAAATAACAGAACTTGAACCAGTATTTAAAAACCGCTTCTACTGGGAAAAATGACTTATAGATTCAGCGCAGTTTCCTTTAATGAAATGTCTGTGTACAAAAAAAATTGTTGACTGAGAGAGACATGCTGAGCTGAAGCTCATTTCCAGGTGTGGTATCCGGGGGCTGGCATTTACAAGGCAGGAGGAAACCGTCTACAAAAGTGAGACATGCAAGGAAAAATACAGAATCAAGTGCAATGTACAGTACAGTACAGAGTGTCAGACCATGCAAGGCACAAAAACTGCAAGAATTTTCAGTGGCAGAAAAACAGACAAGTGCAGTCATGTACAACACCGAGTATCAGATGATGCAAAGTACAAACATTTTTAAAAGTATAACATTTTACAGTGCTTATGGTAATGAATCACTATAGTGGTGAAAACAGTAGTGGTACAGATTTGCAAGAGTACACATTTTTTCTTATTGTTAATGTTAATCATTTTTTCAAACCCCAGGAAATCTTACTGTATTCTGACATGTGCAGTATGGTCTCACCATAGGACTGCCCTGGAGCCGAAATGGTTAATAGAACCTATGCTAATAGTGGAATCTTGGGCTCGAGCTCAGTTTTCAAATCACTGTCCCTGGTTGCACTTCCTGCAACCGTCAGATTCTTTACTCTGCTTGCCTCAGTAAGATGTCTCTGGAGAGCTCTCCTTCACTTTAACTGAAGAAATAATTTCTTGGTTTAATTTTGAAAAAGTCAGTTTTAGTTTTTTGATTTTTGAAGCAGTCCTTGGTTCACAGGTAGAATTAGTTACATTAGTGTAGTTTTGGGTAAGTCTTCAGTTCCTCTTCGGTTTTTCCAACCGAGAAGGAACCGTGGTCAGTTTCTGTATTTGTTTAATTTAAATTACTGTTGCCATTCAGTAAAGCGGCTTTTATTTAAGTTAAAACTACCAGGGTAATTCTCGATTTTACTTCAGTTTAAAAAAACGATCAATGTCACAGACCAAGAAGCAAACGGGACCCACAGGTTTCCAACAGTATACAGAGTGTGAGGAACCGTTTGCAAAGGCAGATCCTCATATTATTTGTGTGTTTTGCTTGGGGTTTGACCTCATAGGGGACTGCGAGATCTGTAAAAAATTCCCTCAGTCGACGCTTGATTGGCGTTTGAAACGACTGCAGGGGAGGATGTCTGAAAAGGCAGCTGAACCAGCTGCAGACAAACCGATTTCTGTGCAAAAAGAACCGGATGATCAGCTCTCTGACAAGGGTGACGGTTCTTCCACTAAAAAGAAACCTGCTGACCCTGCCACTAACCAGGTGGCCGCAGGGAAGAGGAGGAGAAAAGAAAAGCATTCAGCGGTTGAACCGCAACCGAGTACTCCGGTTCCAACCACTGAGGAGATAGCTATTGCTATCAAAATAATTCAGTCGCTTCAACCGGTAACACCAGTTCAGGTTCAAAAGCGATCACGTTTGGATGCCTCAAGTTTCACTGCGGTTCCCGGTTCATTGGAACCAGAGGGGAACACTTTTGATGAGGATTATTATGATGATGCTGACGATTTTGAGGATGAGGACTACGGTGAGCCCATTGACCCGGACATTTCACCGGATCCTCATCATCCTGGCTCCCCTGACAAGGGGACCGAGGACTTTTCCTCTCATTTCAAATTTGTTACACAGTTGGCTTTGTCCCTGGACCTCCCCACACAGGAATCAACTGATGAGGAGGAGGAACAGGATTACAGGGACATGATGGATGTTCAGGCTCCAAAAGGGGTTTTGCTCCCCATCCATAAGTCCTTAAAAAGCAGGTGATGAAAATCCTGCATACCCCTACTTCTGTGCCACCAGTTGATATAAAGGTGGATAAGAAATATTGGGTGGCTAAGGGTGGGGCCGAGTTTCTGTTTGGCCACCCTAGCCATGAGGGTGTGGTACAGGCAGCAGCCTGTGATAAAGCAGGCATTCCCCTGGCGTCCTATCCTCCTGACAAGGATTCCAGAAAGCTGGATTCTGTTGCAAAAAATATATATCTAGGTTCCTCACTGGCAATTAGGCAGGCTTCATACATGGCCTGTGTTGCCAGATTCCAAAGGACGTTTTTGGGACACTGTCCTACAGATTACAAAGCCAGTGTCAACACAAATGGCTACAGATCTGGAGGAAGCTGCCAAGAGAGGGATAGAGGCTTCCAAAGTCCAGTTCAGAATGGCTGTGGATAGCAGTGGTACTGCAGCCAGGCAGATGGCTTCCTCAGTGTCATTGAGAAGATTTGCTTGGCTCAGGACTACCAGTCTGACCCAAGACACTCAGTCCAAGGCCATGGACTTCCCATGTGAGCCTTCGTCTCTGTTTGGACAGCAGACTGAGGCTTACATGAGGAAAATGGATGAATACAAAACAGCATATCAAATTGCTGCTGCTAAGGAGAAGGCTCCTACCCCACACAAGCACCATGCTAGGGGTCATGGGGCAGACCTTACAGGCCATTCTTCCAGCCTCAGGCATATCCACAGTACCAAAAACAGGTTATTTCAGAGGCAGGGGCAGGAGAGGCACTAACCACACTAGCTCCAGCATCCAGTCGGCACCTCAGACTAAGCAGACACCCTGAGGGATCTGCTCGGGTCGCCTCCCTAGCACCAGTAGGGGGCAGGCTGACTCACTATCTCCAGGAATGGCAATCCATCACTACAGATTGGTGGGTCCTGGAGGTAGTGGGTCAGGGCCTTACACTCAGTTTCAAAGTCAGACCAAGACTGAGGGCAAGAGTTTTTCAACCTTCCTTCCCCCCAGAGACATTGTTGCTGGAAAAGGAGGTGCTAAATCTGCTGTCACTAGGAGCAGTGGAGCCAGTTCCTCTTTTATAGAAAGGAAAGGGCCTCTATTCAAGATACTTCCTTACAACCAAGAAAACAGGGGAGTGGTGACCCATATTGGATCTCAGGTACCTAAACAGGCATTTACTGAAACCAAAATTCACAATGGTCACCTTAAAAATGGTTCTGCCAACGTTAAGGCAAGGGGATTGGTTGGCATCTCTGGATCTAAAGGATGCTTATTTCCATATCCTCATAAGGCACTCTCACAGAAAGTTCCTGAGGTTCAGGCTTCCATCAGGCCATTACCAGTTCAGAGCTTTGCCTTTCGGCCTTACATCTGCCCCAAGGGTATTCACAAAATGCTTGGCACTAGTTGTGGCACACCTACACAGGCAGAGAGCGATGGTCTTCCCATACCTAGACGACTGGCTGTTAATGGGACAGTCTCCCCAATAGGTCAGGCAGTCTCTGGCATTGGCACAGGAACTGTTACAGTCCCTGGGTTTCTTGATAAACCAGCAGAAGTCAGTACTGCAACCAGTACAGCTCCTGGAATTTATAGGAGCAGAATTGGATTCAGTCAGAGGAAGGGCTTTTCTTCCTCAGCTGAGGGCAGACACTCTCAGGCGGCTGGCAGGTTCTTTCAAACCTCACAGCCTCAGGCTGGCCAGACATTTTCTCCAGTTGCTGGGTCACATGGCAGCTTCAGCTGCCACAGTGTCAGGAGCAAGATTTCAGATGAGGGATATTCAGTATCATCTCAAACATTATTGGCACCAAAAAAGGGACAAATTGTTAAAGTTGGTCCCAGTCACTCAAACATTGGTGCAGGCACTCCAGTGGTGGCAGGATTTGGGAAACCTCAGACTAGGGGTCCCATTCCTACAAGAGCAATCATCTCTGGTGCTCACTACAGATGCATCCCTTCTAGGGTGGGGAGCACATCTAGAGGAGCATACTGTCCACGGTACATGGCTCATGCAGGAGTCATTGCTGCACATCAACCTGTTGGAGCTCAGGGCAGTGTTCCTGGCACTTAAGGCATTCACCAATATGCTGCAGGGAAAAGTGGTCCAGGTCAGGGGCAGACAACATGACCACAATGTATTACATCAACAAACAAGGAGGCACAAGGTCCACACCCCTGTGTACAGAAGCCATGAGAATATGGACCTTGGCCTATTCCCTAAACATTGTACTGTCAGCAGTCCGCCTTCCAGGGAAGGACAATGTGCTGGCAGACACACTAAGCAGAACAAATCAGAACCATCATGAATGGTCCCTCAACAAGCAAGTACTACAGTTGGTGTTCAGAAGGTGGGGCATTCCAGAGGTAGACCTCTTTGCTTCCCCAGACAACTACGAGCTCCCTCTGTACTGCTGCAGACCTCCACTGAGGGGCGCAGTACCGCTGGATGCACTAGTCCTGGATTGGACAGAGAAGTTCTTGTATGCCTTCCCTCCCTTCCTATTATTACTGAGAGTCCTGAGCAAGCTCAGGACACAACCAGCAACAATGGTCCTCATTGCCCCAGGTTGGGCCAGGCAACCATGGTATTCCCTAGTCCTGTCCCTATCGATAGCCAAGCAAGTCAGCCTACCCAGGAGGCACAATCTCCTCACCTCCTCCCAGGGCAGGATCCTTTATCCTAACCTTCGGTCCCTCAGACTTGAAGCCTGGTTCTTGAGGACCTAGAGTATGCAAATCAGAATCTCTCAGAGGGGATAATGGAGGTCCTTAGGGTATCCAGAAAACCTGCTACCAGAAAGATTTATACTTCTAAGTGGAAGAGATTTTCTTTTCGGTGTAGAGACAACAATTTGGATCATACCCAGGCTGGCTTATCAGTAGTTTTCGACTATCTTACCCATCTTCATTCCCTAGGTCTCAGGACCTCTGCTTTGAAGGTTCATCTGGCTGCAGTATCTGCTTACCTGTCAGCAGGTAAACCTTCCTCTTTGGCCTCTAATGCAGTGTTTTGAAAGTTCTTTAAAGGAGTACTGCATTTGCACCCTCCTCATAGGACCCCTACCCCTGTGTGGGATCTAAACATTTGCATAGCGCAGCTTATGCAGCCTCCTTTCAAACCCATATCTTCGGCTGACCTTAAGTATGTAACTTGGAAAGCTGTGTTTTTAGTGGCTATTACTTCTGCTAGAAGGATTAGTGAGATTCAGGCCTTGTCTATAGAGCCCAATTGCGTGGCTTTCCACAGGGATAAGGTGGTACTCAGGACAAATAACAAATTTCTTCCTAAGGTGGTATCTGACTTTCACACTAATCAGTCCATCACCTGCCAGTTTTCTTTACTGATCATTCCTCCTCAGGTGAGCGTGGGTTACATAGCCTGGATGTCAAGAGGGCTATTAGCTACTATCTAGATCACACAAAAGGGCACACAGGGGATAGAACCCAACTCTTTCTGACCTATGGAGAGTCAGCAAGGGTAAACCAGCCACAAAGAGATCCACAGCAAGATGGATCATCTCATATATATAATTCTGTTATGATAAGGTGGGTAAGCAGCCCCCACAAGGGCTTAGGGCCCATTCTACTAGGGGGACTGCTGCATCTATAGTAGCTTCCAGAGATATCCCTTTGTTGGAAATCTGTAAGGCAGCTACTTGGAAAACAGTCCATACATTTACCAAGCATTATTGCCTGGATACCCAGGCTAGAAGTGATGCTAGGTTTGGCACAGCAGTTCTGCAGAGCCTGTTTCCAAAATAGGTCCTCTGCCCACCTCCAAAGGCACTGCTTGGGTAGTATGCACTTGTCAGAATACAGTAAGATTTCCTGGAGTTTGAAGAAAACATTACTTACCATAGTAATCTTGTTTCTTGTAAGGGAATCTTACTGTATTCTGAGCTCCTACCCTTCCTCCCCTGCTAGGACGTTCAGGTCTCTGATCACTCCTGTGTTGCTGATGTTGGAAACCTGTGGGTACCTATTAGTTTGTTGGGCATCTTTTGACTTGAGTCTGAGATACCTCCTGTTGTTTGAGTTTTGTTCCCCTAATAGGAGTATTTAGGGGTAGTAAACTTAGTTTGGTTAGTTAGTATTAGCTTCTGCATGCTTTGTAAGAATCTGACGGTTGCAGGAAGTGCAACCAGGGACAGTGATTTGAAAACCGAGCTTGAGCCTAACTTTTCACTGTTAGCATAGGTTCTAGTAACCATTTCAGCTCTGGGGCAATGCTATGGTGAGACCATACTGCACTTGTCAGAATACAGTAAAATTCCCTTTGAAGAAACAAGATTACTATGTTAAGTAATGTTTTCTTTACTCCCTCCTCCCCAGGTCGGCCCTCCTTTTGAGGAACACCCCAGCCCCATTACCCCAACATCTGCCAAGACTTACCTCCTGCCGTGGAGGAGAGCAGTCCTGCGGAGGCTTGATCCTCCTCTCTTCGGCTGACCCTCTGACGCCCAGATTAGCTCCCAAACCTGGGCTGTTGATGTTGCAAATGGTAGTGCTACTGCTGCGCTGGCGGGCCAGCTGGTAATAAATCAGTAACATAGTAGAACACTTCAAGGGGTGCGGCAGAACTGGTGTGAGCAGTTCTGAAGCGGTGAGTGAGAATGAGAGATGAACAGGATTGGGAAGATCATTCCAAAGAGTCAAAGAAACAGCCAGCTAGTCAGTGGAGGTTTTTCAGTGAGGGATATGAAAACAGCAAGAAACAGATGATGGAAGGGAGTATTATGTTGCTCAGGATGGGGAGAGGAGAGTGGAGACATAGGAGAGGAGTAATGGTGGAGCGCCAGCATTTAACTACGAAGGAGGAGCAGTAAGAGAGATGCGCTTCAAGGAAATTGCCAGCAGAAGAAGGCTACATGGTCTGTAAAGACTGCTATATGCGGAGCTCATACATCATGTCCTACAGGCACTCTGTCCCCCTCCCCTGATACTCTTACCTTCCCTTTGACTAACTTCTACCCCCTCTTAAACACCCTTAGCTGTTTTTTGATTTAGCACCTCCTCCAGTAGCCCGTTCCAACCTGCCACTACACCATCCATGAAAAAGTGCCTCCTGGCCTCCTTTTGGGACCTTCCACCCACCAGTTTGCAGCTGTGTCCCCTTGTGTGTTCTTGTTTTCATTGATCCTGAAAAGATCACCTAGGTAAGCCTTGTGTGTACCCTTGAGGTACTTGAAGGTCCCTATCATTTCCCCACATTGCCTTCTGTCCTCGAATGAGTACATGAAGGTTCTCCAACCTCTGCAAGTATGAGAACCCCTACTGACCTTGAATCATTTTGTGGCTCTTCTGTATATGTCCTCCAACAGGTTGATGTCCTGTTTGTGGTAGGGGCTCCAGTACTGCTCACAGTAGTCTAGGTGTAACCACACCATCGCTCTGTACATTGGCAGTATAACCTCTTTCCTCCTGCTGGTGAACCCCCTACGTGTGCAAGCCATCATCCTATTTGCCTTTGTTGCTGCCTCACTGCATTGCATAGAGGGTTTCAGACTGCATGTGTTTGCAATCCCCAGATCTTTCTTCCTTCTCCTCGGTCAACATGACAGTCTTGCCTCCTAGTCAGTACTCAGCCCTGGGGTTCTTGCTCCCTCTGTGCATGATCGTGCACTTTTTTTTTAATTGAACCCAGTTGCCAGATTCCAGGTCATCTTTCTAACTTTACTAGGTCCTCTCTCAGAACCCGGACCTCTTCCTCTGTGTCCACCCTCCTAAATAGCTTGGTGTCATCTGCAACAAGGCACTTTCTGCTTTTTATGTTGTCCTCAATGTAATTAACACATTGAACAGCACTGGACCAAGCACTGACCCCTGTGGAACCCCACTTGTGACCTCCTTCGTACCTGAGCACTCACCCCCGACCACAGCCTTGTGGGTTCTTCCCACCAAGCCAGTTTGCCATCCATGTAATTAACTTGTCACCTGCCCCCAGGTCTTATGGGTGACTGAGTCAAAGGCGTTGCTGAAGTCCATGTACAGTATGCCCACTGTCTGGGCCCTGTCCACCAGTTCCATTCTAGGGTTTATGTATATCTCGCTGCAAAACAAACCCATGGTAGTGGCGAACACATCAGAAGGAAGGGACCCAGAGGCGATGATAATGGGTACTTGAAGGCATCGGCACAGCGTAAAAGGATGGTGGGAAAGGCAAATCGGATGCTGGGAGGCATTGGGAGGGCAATCACCAGCAGAAAGAGGGAGGTAGTACTGTCCCTGTGTAGAGCACTGGTTTTACCGTGCCTAGAGTACTTTGTGCAGTTTTGGAGCCCCCACGTGTGAGGAAGGAGGGAGGGGAAGAAGTGAGGACTGATAGGCACAGTACCGTAACTACTGTAGGTGGGTTTGGGCAGAGTAGATGGTTGGATAGGCCTTTATCTGCCAACACTTCCTCTGTTTCAGTGTTTCTGCATATACTCTAAAAGCCTCAGGTGGGTTGGAGAGCTACATGCACATAAAATAATGTGAAAATGCGTTCACTCCTTGTATCCTTAGAGGATCTCACACATACCGATCTTTCAAACGGCCTCAACAATATGCTACCTCTAAGTGTACTTAATGCTTGAATTCAATCCTATGACAAACCTAGCTCAGAAATGACTAAATAATATTCTTATGTCCCTACCAGTTTACTTTTAAGCAAGAAATTTCTATTTTTTATAATTAAACATAATTCAGGAATGCAGTATCAAGCTAGAGCGTTCTGTCTGATGGAAGATTTGACTTTCCTTATTATGGGTGTCTACACTATATTATTGCTTGCCAAGAAACACATTTAACTGATGACTAAAACCGGTTCTTAAAAAAGAAAAAATTTTTTTTTTTTTTTAGTTTATTAGTCATTTTATAAAACTATCAACACAGTCTGGGGGTCTGTGGGCTGTAGTGGATTAACACACGTCCTCTGGCGGTTGAAGGCACTTGGCTGTGTCTCACTCCTCACGTATCAGCAGTGGGCATGTCTTAATCCAGCTCATCCCCATACCCTGTTGAGTATTACTGCACACTTAAAGCAGCAGTATTCGTTAGGAGGTTCAAAAAAATAAAATACCTTTTAAACATTGATTTCAGTTCGGTCCACAGTCCAGTTCTTAAGTATCCTTAACTGGAGTTAAAATAGCAACCTAGAGAAAGTTATCTATGTTTTCATGTTTAATTACTTCTGTCATTAAATATATTGGTTACTGTGAAATTGAAAATAATTGGCGTCGAACATGAATCCAGCATTCGTAGTGCATTACATATATACATTCATGTGTGTGGCTCTGTAGGTTGGCCTGGTGGCTCTGAGGGCGGAGGCGCTGGACGCCTTACCTTGTGCTACGCCAGTGACCCGTGTTCGGGAATGAGCACGGGCCGTCGGGGGTTGGCAGGGTTGGAGAAGAATCGAGCATCCGGAGGACTGCTCTCCTTCCTCGGGAAGGGGGGACATCAGCAGTCGGCACACGGCTGGCCCCTGGTAGAGACTGAGGGGCAGCACCACCAACCCTCAAGAAATGGGGGTAGGAGAAGGCAGATGCCCGGAAGAGCGCATGCGGAAGCATGCACGCTCCTTCCATTGGCATCACTGCATGCCCCTTCCTGCAGGGAACCACTACAGAAAATTCTCGTCAGCATGAAGGCTACTCACCGGCGCCGCCATGGTCGCACACAAGTCAGCTTCCTCCTGGGTCCACCCTCCTGGTCTTCGCAGTGGTGGGGTGAGTACCAGCTGCAATGCAACCAGGGGGGGTAGTGACGGGGAGGTCAGAGCTCTGTCCGTGACTGGGACAGCAGCCGGGCTGGTTGGCTGGACAGGGGGAGGAACCAAAGGCACAACCTCCCCCCCAGTCGAGGAAAGTAAACAAATCAACTGGGAAAAAAAAAGGCCGGCCTGGTGGCGCAGAGGGTTGAGGCGCTGTCGCCTTAACCTCGAACCATGCCAGCGATCCGGGTTTGGGAACGGATTTGAGACACCGGGGGCTGGCAGGAGCAGGAGAGGATCGAGTGTCCATAGGACTGCTCTCCTCTCCTGGGGTGGGTAGTGGGACGGCATCGCGCTGCAGCGGCCTCTGGTGGAGACCAGGAGCACTGCAGATGCATGCAGGAGAGAACAACACTAGAAAGCGGAAATACCGCTCCATGTTCAGCCGGATGATGGCTGTCCGGCTGTCTGAGGCCATCCATGTCCTACCGAGTCCTCCACCTCAGCAGCACCCCGGGTCCAGCTGTTGCGCTGGTCTGCCCCCCCCCCCCGGCTGGCGCTTCCCCCTCAGAGGAGAGGGGCCCATCCGGCGAAGGGTTACGCCAGGTTACCTTGGGGATGGCTGCCATCTGAAAACGGAGGCTTGAAGGGCAGATGGATCGGAGGAAGCCTTGGCAAGCCCGAAGGAGTGGCTGATGTGGAGCATGTGGGGGGATAAAGAAATGATACAAAAAAAAAAGTGTGTGGCTGTGTAATTGACAGCCGAATCCTCAATACTCACGCAGTCTGTTCTGCACTGCAGCGGAACATGAATGCTGACAAAGGAGGAATCATGTTTTGTTTTATTTGTGTGTGCCTAATTTGCCTACAGAGGAATTTCAGAAAAGTAATAAAGCATTTGCTCTAACACAAAAATGTCTGATATTATTTGTATGTTATTGAGTTGATGTGATTTCCTGGATACTACCTATTCACTGCATTTATAACTCGTAGTGGAAAACTGAGAAAAAATGAGTGGTTTTCATCTTTTTACAAAGATTCATTTTTTTTGTCAGCATCTCTTGGTAAATTCAGGCATTTTATTATTTTTTTCTTATGTGGGGCTCTAAGCGAAAGGGTTCCCTCAACCTGGAGCTGACTTGAACTGCTGTCAATGTGTCTTCCACACTGCTCATGAGAACTGTTTGGGAGAAAGTACTGAACTGTATTCCGTGTGTGTTCTGTGAGACAAAGAATAGTTTTTTTCACAATTTTACAGTCAGACAGGTAGACAGGAGAGGGACATGGCACATGATAGAGGGGTAAAATACGTCAGGGTGCAGCGCTGGAGCCTGTTTCAGATTAGAAGGAACCCCGTGATCTGACGGCATGTGATGAAGCTGTTTGTTTTTAGCTTCAGAGTGACTCGTGAATGTTCTACTCGGTGTATGCCTGGAACAGATTGACAGAAGCAGTTGGCGATTGAATCACACATGGGACAGACATTGATAAACTGTTGATAAATCTGCAGGGATGGTTGATGGTTGTCAGATACCAGCTATGGGCAGTAGCAGTAGTAGTAAATCTTTTTTATTCATAAGAATAAGGGAAGCATTTAGTTGAGCATGGCTCATTTACAATGAAATCTCATGCATCAAAAAGACAAACAAACATCAGACGTCAGTTTTTAAAGAATGTAACAGTCGACATTATTAAATTACAATATAAAGATATACAATATACAGCAAGGAGCAACATATATAAGCAATCAATTTTAATAAATATCACATTGGTCACAATTAAATTGACTACTAGCCCATCCCAGGTGCCATTTGTTCAAATCAGAAAAATAAATTATCTGATTCTCATCACTTAGACACACAGGAATTTTGTTCCATAGAGTCATCCCTCTAAAAGGAAGCAATGAATTGCCAACATTCAAATTACATCAGTAGAGACAGACAAGGCTGGGAGCATCTGTGCAGACTGTATTTACCATGCTGTCCGTTTCTATCTGTAATCACAAAGTGTATCATTTTATGTATGTGTACTGCCAGTTTTTGTCACATGAATTTATTACAGTTACTCTCGGTGTCTTATAACAGAACGTAATGCAAATAATGCGGTTATTTGAACAGATTCATATGCTGAATATGTATTTCATATTTTTTCCCAGTTTTTCATTTTTATTTGTTTTTCTACGTTTCTTTAAATAGGAACCTATAATTTCTGTCTGTTAAATGATCGATTGGCCCAACCAGTCTGCCCACTTATTTTTTTCTGTCTGTTCTTTTACAGTATACAATAACTAGTGTCCGAGGACCCTCAACCATCCCTTTTTCTTTGCTAGTATTTCTGTATGTCTATCCCATGCCCTGTGTGAAACCTCCACACAGTTTTTGCCCACTCTGCCTATTGGGGCAGGCTGTTCCAGGCATCCTACATTCTTCTAGCGATGTAGTATTTCAGCAAATTTCTCATAAATTTACTTAATTCTAACTTCGTTACATTTGCTCTTGTTCTGTTGCACTTTATCTGAAACAAGCTTCTCACGTGTACCATGTTCACTCGTGAGATTCTTGTATGTCTGAATCTTGTCACAGCTCTCTGTTCTGTTGTCCGTGGTGTATTTTTTAATGCTCTTTTATAAAATGCATTGGACATTTCCTGCCTTGTGATAGTCTGTTCGGGTTATGAGACCCAAATTTTAATTGATCACATCTGAATAGGTCTGAACTACTTCAGGCAGTATGTTTCCAAAACGTTATCATAGTCGGGGGTAAAGAGATCAAACACCATACAGTATCCAGAGTAGAGTAGACTAGAGGTGCTTACTTTATTTGTATAACCAGCATGTTGTTTCAGTTTCACCCACACCGCTTACTTTATGATTATAACACAAGGCTGATTCCAACAGGAACATAACTCGGTAAGTTTTATATCCATAGTATGGCAAGTACGGCAGATCTAGCTGAGGAGCTGCCTCCTGCAGGCCCTGGCACTTTGACTCTGCTAAGCCTTCATCTCTCTACCTGTATAGTCACTGTATAGTTAGGGTTACCAGATGTCTAGTTTTACCTGGACTTGTCCTCTTTTCTACCTTTAAAATTTTATCCAGGTGGATTTTCTAGAAAATGCTATTTTGTCTGAGTTTTTCCTTAGTTTACTGATTGACTGGAAGAACTTGGCAGTTGGCAACTGCTGTATTCTGCACAAGTCCCGCACGTAGTTGAAAACTGAATGCTCACGTGTGGATAGCAAGGGTTTATACCTGCTGGAGGAACTAAGGAAAAACATGGACACAATATTAACCTGCAGCCTCGTTCATGTGAATGAAAACATATTTTGAGTTAAGTAGTTGCATAACTTGCACACAAACTCTTGCACTGTGGTGAACTTAATTGTTAACTAGGTTGGTGTACTCATCTGAGTCAGTGTTGACCTTGCTGGGATGGCTGTGTGTCCTTGTAAAGTGTCTACTTTTTGGCGTCCCAAAATCTGGTAACCCAGTGTATGATGTTTGATCTGTTTATTCGTGAGTGCGATGACGTTTTTGGATACTTGTTGTGTGTGCCATTGCCAGCCACCCTTGTTATCTGCACTGCCCTGCAGCATTTGAGATGTGACCTGTATTGTGGGAGATTATACTTCAGGAAATAGGGTTTGGAATTCGGACAACTCAAATACAGAATCATAAGCCACTTCACACATTCCTGATTTCCATCACAAACATGGCTGTCACATTTACTCCTGTACAAAAGTATTAGTTTGCTGAAAAAATGAAAATCCATCACATTTACAAAATAAGTAAATAATTGGAGTGGTTCCCCCGGCAGGACCCTGTCACTTTATCGGCCCTGGTCATGGCCCTGAAGCCTCTACCACCATCCATGGCTGCAGGGGTCCCCAGTCACCCCCAGCTTGCCCCCGAGGGTGAGGCCATGGTCGCGTTCTTCCGTGACCACGGAACCAGTATCTGGTTGGGGGACCCGCAGCGATAGTGGCTGTTCAAGGTCTTCTGGGAGGGCTTCATTTAGACGGTGGCCCTCACCCGCCTATATTTTCTGTCTTTTTCCTCACGGAGGCGGGGACATGCAATGACGCCAGCGACTGCCCCGCCTCCGAGAGAGATTAGCGTTGGCAGCGTGAGATCTCCCGGCCTCCCCCAGGAGACCTCAGCGCTCCGAGTGCTTCCCCACCCTTCCCCGGAGAGGAGAGCAATCCATAGGGCGTTCCATCCTTCTTCCCCGCCGGCCCTCCGACGACCCGGGTCCGTTCCCGAACCCGGGTCGACGACATCGCGAGTGGAAATCCCACCGCTGCGCCAACCGGCCAGTAATTGAGTGTTCTTAGTACTAATGAGCAACTCCCAACACACATAAACAAATGTGAAAAAAAAAAAAAAAAGGTGCTGCTTAGAGTTTCCAGTGCTGGTGTTTTTTTGACTCTGGAAAAAATACCACTGATATCCTTGCCAGTTTGCCAGTGAACTCTGTGTTGCTTACATGGCAACAGATGAAACTCAGATTCTTGCTGTACTTTTGGCCCGTGTGTGTTTGTGGTGGTATGCTAGACAAATTCTGCAGAATTTTAAATTCATGTATTCCATGATAACATTGTGTGTGTGTGTGTGTGTGTGTGTGTATATATACGCATGTGCGTACACGCGTGCATGTCTATTAGTGGAATACTGCGCAGTATTGAATTCCTGCATTCCATCGTAAAAAAATTACACATTGTATCGAATGTGTAGAAATTATGACTGGTGAAAATCATATGCAGAAGGAAAGATTCTTCTTTTTTAGTTACAGTTTATTGTATCTTTTTGTGGATTATTTCTAACAGTTGACAGTGTACTCAATTTATGGGCATAATAAGACACTTCTGAGCATTGTTTGTGATGGTGTTAACACACTTTTATGCGCTGCAGACAATTGGGTTGTGGCCTCGTGTCTTACTACGGCCCTGTGTGTGAGGTAAAACCAACACAAGCAGCACACCTAAGTTGTATTACATCTTATTTATTCCCACAGCAGTCCATGCAGACGCAGCCCCGTGATCTCGGACGTCTCACAATGCTTACATGTCTCCAAGTGTTGTACCGCCCTATCCACACATCTCAAGGTTGGAGATCTTCATGTGGGATCAGGTCTCCCAGAAAAGCTGCAGTGGTTCTTGATGAGTTAGCCTAGGTTGGTGTGTTGTGTGATTGTACGGACTGTACGGAGGTATCATGGTGATTGTCTTTATTTTTTTTGTTCACATGCTTGCTCCTTCTATTATCCCTTTTTATTCCCCATTTTTCCGCCCTCACGTTCTTGGCGCGAGCATGCGCATGTGGAGACACATGCACACCGCACACTTCAGGATGCCCCATCCTACTGGTCACCCATACCTGCCTGCACTGCACTGGACCGCCACCTGGTGACAGCGGGATGGTGACCTCCCTCCCTCCCTGGGAGAGGAGAGCCGCCATTAGGCAGCTCAGTCCTGCTCCTTCCCTCCCATGCCAGCTCCCCGACGGCCCAAGGTCATTCCCGAACCTGGGTTGCCAGCATGGCGTGAGATAAGGCAAACCTGCCTCAACCCTCTGCGCCACCAGGCAGGCAAAGTGTTTGCTCCTTAACCCCTGCCATGGACGGACGATGGGCATGCTCGTGCAGGGCGTGTGCATCCATCCAGCCCATTAGTGTTATTCCGTCCCTAAGTACTGCACTCCACCTGCACCACCAGCTGTGGTCACCCAGTGCCAGCCGTACAGCAATAGTGTGTCCCCTCTCCCTCCAGAAAATGGGGAGCGTCCTGAGATGCTCAATCCACCACCTATGGCAGACACTCAGATGAACCAGTCTTGTACAAAAAGACTGATCTTCAGTATTGCAGGATGTATGGATACCGGTGCAACATAGGTGAGGTATGAAGGTTGTACATATAAAGATCGCAGGGCCACTCATCATACTGTTTCTCATGCAATACATGTACCATTCTTAGTGGCCCTCCTGTACCCTGTCACTTTTCTGAAATGCGGTCTCTAGAACAGTGTATAATATTCCACTGCTTGTCCCTGGTCTGCTGTACATGTTATCCAGTCAAAGAAACCAGTTAAGCTGGTCTGGCAAGTCGGCCCAGAGAAGAACCCATGCTGACTATTGTCATGGATACCACTTTCATCCAGAAAAGTTTCCGGGCCCGATTCTACAAGGATGGTGCAAGTCGCCGCCAAACGCAACTTGCGCCAATCTTTATGCCAAGGACCTTGTGCCTGATTCTGGAAGGGGCAGGGTCCCTGCAGCTAAGTCCTTTGAGTTGCGACAATTCCACAGGTATGACAAACAAAGGGCATACCTGTAGGGATTGCCACAAGCCGCATCCCCCGGACCTGATGTGCGCAAGTGCTCCCCCCATGCCCACTCCCTCTTGCATACATAAGCTCTGCAGGGCTGTTGATGTCCTCCCCATGCCCCAACCCCCAGAGTGCCAATCACAGCCCTGCAGGGCTATCCCCGTCCTTCCCCGAATGCCCAACCCCAGTGCAAGCACATAATCACCCATGAGACTATCCATGCCCCCCATTGCCCAGATCCCCATACTGCCGCCACCTGCAAACCGCAGCCCCCTCATGTGTGCAGGCACACCCATTACCCTGGTAGTCTAGTGACCCCCACCACCCGACCCAGCAGTGGAAGACCACCCTTCCCACCCCTACCCAGCGGCTGGCACAGGCCACCTCGAGCCAGCCACTGACTGAGTCCATATGAGCGCGTACTACTGTAAATAGTACACACTCGATGAATGACAGTTCATTCATTGAGTGCATACCGTTTACAATAGTACGCGCTCATATGCAGATCAGTCGGTGGCTGGCCATGGCGGTGAGAGGTGGGCTGTGCCAGTCACCAGCTGGGGAGCCACTAGACCACCAGGGATATAGGGGCTGTGTTTGCGTACAGTATTGTGATGGATTGCACTACTGCACACACTTGAAGTTCGGGGATCAGGGATGGGGGTGGTGGTTCTGCCAGCCCCACGGAGCAATATCTATCTTAGCAGGAACATGACTGGAGGGGGTTCCACTAGCCCTGCTGGGCATATACTTGTTATGCAGGGGAGTGGACATGGTGGGGGAGTGCCAGCCCTGTGGGGGCATTCAGTTTGTATTTGGGGGATGGGGCATTGGGGAGTCATGATTAGCCCTGTGGAGTTTTACCGTGAATGATTTGTGGATCGGGGCAAGGGAAGGGGCACACGCCTTGGGAGCTGGCCCGGTGGCAGATTTGCAACCCCGAGATTAGTACACTTACACCAGCTAAAAGCTGATGTAACTGTACTTTGGCGGATGTCCTCCAGGGGTTGTTTGAGAATGGCAACCTTGGGGTCTTTGTTGCTGCCTTTCCAGGATAGGGCGCAACTGCTGCCATAAACCCCCCTAGCTCCATGTCGCAGGGGGTTTAGGGCGTAATTGGTGGTGTTTATCCATGTTGGCGCAAGCAGCCTGCGACGTGTTTTGCTAGTACCCCATGTTGCAACTGCTGGCATAACTTGCTACTTGTGCCATTTATTTTGGCGCAAGTCAAGTTATGCCAGGCGTAAGCTTTTGAGAATCGGGTCCTACAAGTCTTTTTCTTCAGTATGGTTTCCATGAGCTTCCACACTATCAAGGTCAGAATTACTGGTCGATAATTTCTAAATTCTTCCCTCAATCCACTCAGAAAGAGTGGAGAAAGTGCTTTCCTCCATTATATATGAGGATCAAGGGGGTCTTGTGAAGGCCAGGAACAACATTGGGAGCTCCCTTAATGCGATGTGGGCATGGTCCGCGGGGGGTGCCGCTTGGTCCAGATTATCGGCCAGCACTACAGTGGGGAGAAGATAGCATTGAGGAGATGGAGAACTTTGGATTGCGTAACTGGACGAAGGTGGAGAAGTGCTCCACTTCTGAGGGGGGGGGGGAAGGTGAGTTGAAGTGTGGCATAGAAGATTCATAAGAGGATAGAGCTGAAAAGAGGGAGTTGAAAGGCATTGGCAATAGTGGAAGAGTTGTTACAGTTCATGTTGTTAATCAGCAGCTCTTGGGGGAGGGGGGGTTGACTTTGTTTTTTCCTTAGGAGGCCATTTATTTGGGACAAGAACTTCTTGGGGGGGTTGTGGGCTATAACTGCATGGAGAGTGCTGTGGTACATACTTTTTGCGGAATGGATTTAGCTTTTGCAGGTGTTGTGCAAGTTGCGATATGCAGCCCAGTCAGCAGGTAAGGATGAGGACTTGTACTTGGCCCAGGCTTTATCCTGAGTATGTATCTGGATTTCTCTGTCGCTCACCTAAAATTGAACCCAAAATCTGCATAAAATTATCAGGTTGGTATGATAACAGATTACTCCTGTGTCTACCTCGTCCCCTTCCTCTGCTTTGTGCATGTGCACCTTGACGTGATCTACCACCATGACTCTATAAGGCAGTAAGGAGGGCTGGCGGGATATTGGGATGCATAGGGAGAGGCATCAACAGTAGAAAACAGGAAGTTGTTATCCCTCTCTACAGACAGTTAGTGAGACCCCATCTGGAGTACTGCATGCAATTCTGGAGACCCCATCTCCGCAAAGACATAGACAGAGTGGAGGCTGTTCAGAGGAGGGCAACCAAAGTGGTGCAGGGTCTGCACCAGAAGACATATGAGGAGAGACTAAAGCAGCTTAATATGTATACCCTTGAGGAAAGGAGGGAGAGGGGGGACATGATAGAAACTTTCTTTGTTATTCTGTTTTTTATTTGATTTTCATAAATTACAAACTTTTACATTACATTTAATTCGATTGTGTCCATACATAGGTACAAAAAGGAAATCACTACAAGTCAGGATGCACCAATTAGCACGATAAAGATTACAGGAATTAATAATCTTGTACAGTGTTAAAAACAATTCAAGACATTGCAACCTTCACTCCAGATATGGCTTAGAGTCTATTTCCCTTAAGTATGAAATGAGCTAGCTCCGAGAGTTCATTAGCCAAAATGGCTAGTGAAAGTTAGTGATTATAAGTCCTAATAATGGCATCTGCTTACTACATTATTTGCAACTATCGGCGAATGAATCCCAGTTGTGGTGGGGTGGGGGGACCCAGAGGAAATATCGGTCTATCTAAAGTTGTAAACTTGTGGAGATGGGGAATGGAATGGGGAAGGGAATGGGAGGGGAGGAATGTAGTGGGGTGGGTATTGATGGGAAGGGGAAGAGGCTATTTACTCATGGAACAAATGTTGGATCTTTAAGCGCGTAGTATAAAAGCCATCTATTCCACCCTGAATTGAATTTTTCCTCTCGGTTATTCAGTCTGTATGTTATTTTTTCCATATAGTAAATTTGTTTAGTTATAGACCACCAGTCCCTAAGGGTAGGAGGGTTAGGAGTCATCCATAATTTGGTTATGGCTTTTTTCCCTGAAGAGAGGAGGATGGCTAAAAGGTAGCGGATACTTTGATCTTTGAGATCTTCAGGGAAAATCAGAAGAATAAATAGTTGCGGAGAGAGCTGGAAGAGTATTCCAAAGATTTTTTGGAGCTCAAGCTGTAGGGCTTGAATAAGCGGGGTCAATTTAGGGCAATTATACACTATATGTGTTAGGTGAGCCTTACTTTCACCACATTGTCGCCAGCAGGCAGCTGAACTCCCTGGGTAAAATGGCTAGTGACCTCTGCGTATAAAATATCTAACTAGAATTTCCAAGCATACTCTAGCCATTGATAGTGATGCTGACTAGATGTCTGAGACCACCTGACTACAGGCTTGCTGCCAATGTTTCCTTTCTATAGGTACGCCCAGTTCATGTTGCCATTTCTCGCAGGGGATCATTCAGTTTACCGGGTGGGAGGTCATCAGGGCTTGGTAAAGAGTAGATATTAGGTGCCTCTGATTTGGGGAGGAGAATAAAGTTTGCATGCATGTAATTAACTGGGGCCAGCATTCAGGAGTGTGTACCGGGGTCGGCAGGGAACTATGATAGTTCCTTAATTGTAAATATCTATAATGATGCGAATTGGATAGACCACATTTTGTCTGTATTTCCTGAAAGGACCATAGTCTCCCTCCGGCCACAATTTGAAATAGGTATCTAAGGCCGTACCTCGACCATAGTTTAAAAGCATTGTCTAGTCTCCCGGGTTGGAAGTTAGGCAAGACCATTATTGGGCATATTAGTGGAATAAAGGGGGAGATCAAAAGTTGTCTCCTAACTTGGTACCATGCTGACACTCTGTGCCTGGTATCAGGAGGCAGGCTCTGACACTCAACCGAGTGGGCTGTCCCATGATAAAGTATATTGAAATATTCCAAATCCGGCGTAGCTACCTGCTCAAGCTCTGCCCAATGCATCTCACTATCCACTATCTGCCTAGCAAACGAGTGAAGAAGATGTGCTGCTTGATAGTAACGGTAAAAATCGGGGAGGGACAGATCTCCGTGGGTTCTTGGCATAGTTAAAAGCTTTAGTTTAACACTAGGCCTACGGCCTGCCCAAATAAAGTGGGTGATAGCTCTATCCCATTCTTGAAATGCAGAACGGGGAAGTGTAATGGGGATGTTATTAAAAAGGTACAGTGCTCTAGGGAGAGTAACCATTCGGATGAGGTCTATCTTCCTAGATAGACTCAGTGGAAGTGCACTCCAGTTGGCCAAGTCTTCCCTGAGGCGTGTGGTGAAAGGGATGTAATTATGCCGATATGAACCCCGTAAGTCTGTGGAAAGGTTTATTCCCAAATATTTTAATTTCCTTATATCTGTCTTGCAGGGGAATTGTTCCCAGACATTTTGATCGGGTGTGTAGTGAAAGGTTAGAATTTCGGTTTTTGTGATGTTCACTTTATAGCCCGAAAGGTGTCCGAATAAGCTCAGTAGTTGGTTAACTTTCGGGAGCGAGGTGGCCGGATTTCACAGGTAGAGGAGAACGTCATCCGCATAAAGAGCAATGCGGTGTCTCCCCCCCAACACCTCAATCCCGGTGATGTCCTTTGATTGCCTAATTAATTGTGCTAATGGCTCCATAAACAGGGCGAATGGGGGGGGGGGAGACAGGGGATATCCCTGCCTGGTGCCCCTGTGAAGGGAAAAGGGCTTGAATGGTGTCCAGCAACCCTCACCCAGACTCTAGGTGAAGTGTAAATGTTTGTAATAACTTGAATCAATGCCCTGGGAAAGCTCATGATAGAAACTTTCAAGTATCTCAAGGGAATTAACAAGGTACAAGCGGGTAGTATCTTTCAGAAGAAGAGATGTGCAAGAACAAGGGGGCACAATTTGAAGATAGAGGGGACGGCTCAAAGGTAATGTTAGAAAGTATTTTTTCACAGAGAGAGTTGTGGATGCATGGAACAGCCTTCCTGAGGAGGTTGTGGAGTCAGGCACAGTGGGAGAATTCAAGAATGCGTGGGACAGGCATAAGGCAATTCTAGTGGGGGGCAGGAGGAAGTAAGCTGTTGATTAACTAGAATCTGCAGCTTATCCATCAGGTAGGGAAATGGGCAGACTGGGTGGGCCAAGCGGTCCCTATCTGCCATCAAATTCTATGTTTCTATTGATTCACATTGTTTGAGTCAGTTGATTCTGTATTAGAAGTAGTGCTAAAAAAGATAAATAATTCGTCATCGTGATTATTCCTAGATGTATGATATGCAATACCACAGAAAGGAAGTGTGTATGGGAACCCAAGGTCAATCATGTGAGTCTCTAGATCAGTAGTTAGAGCACTTGGACTGTATTCTGGTGACCTGTGTTCAATTCCTTCTTATCACACATGTGAGCCTGTAGATCAGTGGTTAGAGCACTTGGACTGTATTCTGGAGACCTGTGTTCAATTCCCTCTTATCACACAGGTCATTCTTGAACAACTGTACAAAGGCTATAGGTACTGCTATGGCTCACTGTTTCGAATCCAACCTCCAGGCTAACCTTAATTCCACAGCAAGCCTTGAAGCTTATCCACTCCATCTTGACCCCCACTCACTGCCCTGATGGCCCCCCCCCCAAAGACATTGTCAGTCTGGTGTAAGGATCACCTGTCTCCAACCTCTCTTCTGTTGCTACTCACTTTAACAAATTTTTCTTACTGCTTGTGCACTCCACTCTCCTCCCTCTTCTTGTCCCCCTGCCCTCCTCTCCCATCCCATCCCTCCACCGTCCCACTCATCCGGGAGCTTCCACTTCCCTGTCTCTCCTTAGTAAACCTTGCTTGCCCTTACTGCACAAAACCCTGCTAAACCCAGACTTGAAGGACTGGATCCTACAGTCCTCCATCTTTCAATTCCAGCCATTGCCACTCTGCTCCACTCTCTCACCTCCCAACTCTCTCCTTTTCTCACAGTGTTGTCCCTTGGGGCTGGAAGATGGCAAAGGTTTTACCTTTGCGCAAAGTGTGCAACTACTCCTCTCCCGGAAACTTCTGGACAGTCTCCCTCGTACATACCCTTTTAAAACGACAGTAAAAAATTGCCTGTTCTAGACTTACTGACTTCCTCCTTTACTCTAACTTCCTGTACCCCTTCTAGTCTGGCTTTCAGCAGCATCATTCCAACATCTACTCACTGCTATGTGTCATTGACTCTGTCCTCACTGGGATAGTTCAGGGACATATCAGTGGGGGATATGTTCATAGGTCTGGCAAAAGCCATTGACTCGGTGTCCCATTCACTCATTCTGGACAAGATGATCTCTGCTTTCCTCTCGGCTCCTGCTGTTGACTGGTTCCAGTTCTATCTCACGGGCCACCAACAGTTGGTGCAGGTGGGATGTGCAGAGTCCCCTCCCCTTCCCATCATAACTGCAGTAACTCAGGGCTCAGTCCTCAATAACTAGCTGCACTCTGCCTGTGTCTCCTGGCATATCCAAATGTATGCAGATGACACAGTCACTTACAAATCTGGCCCATCGGCCCGCAGCTGTGGAAAGGTCCAGCATGAATTTCATTGTACTGAACTAGTTTCACACCAACCAAGTCTGTGTCAGTACTAAGAAAACATTGTCATTGACCTTTGGCATCAGCCAAAAACAGGACGGGTTTTCACCCTTAACCGTATTCGCCATGCTGGATGCATCACCTCTTGAAGTAGTACCTACCTTTAAGTACCTTGGTGTGTGGTACGATTGTAAACTGGACTTCTCTTTTCACATTGACGCCACCCATGCCACGCCGCACCCCAAACTTCATGCCTTGTACTGTAATAAGGATTATCTTTCCCTCCATGTCCACCGTTAGAAGATCACCAAAAATGGTTCTCCCTGTCTTCGACTGTGCAGATGTGGTCTATGGCACTGCCCCATTCTCTTCCCTTGCCAGACTGGAGACCCTCTGTAAAGCTTTCTGCTGCTTTTCTTCCAACTCAACCCCCTCACACACACCACTGCTCCCTCTAGTCTTCCCTCTTTCTTCACGTAGCCAGTCCCATTGTGAATCCTTCATCTCCGAATACTGGTTTTGTTCTCTTCCCTTTTACCTCTCCTCACTCGTATCCCCAGTTCCCCACTGATCCATGTTCCCTCCACTCCAAAGCCCATCGTATCTTCGCTACTCTTCATCCATGCTCCTCTGCTCAGCAGTCTGCCTTCTCCTATTGACTATCCATACTCTGGAACCTGCCCCCCTCCGCCCTGCACCATTCTACCGCCCCATGCTCTCTCAAGAATTAGCTCAAACTTCTCCAAACCACAGCTGACACCTGTTTCTGATGGTATCCAGTGAACAGGTGATATTTTGCAGATGGTAAAATCCATTCGGATGACTGCTGACACCTAAGAATCCAGTGTCAGCTTGTCATCAGAAGATCTTAGATTTTCATCTAAGAACAGGCCTCCAGTTTGGTTAGAGCCCGCTAGGCCAATAAAAGCCCTAAATCCTCCCTGAGGCTCCCAGTCCCCCGACCCAGCTCAACCACCAACACTTCAGTCTTCCCTGAATTGAGGCGCAACCAGTTAGATGACATCCAAGCCTGGATCTTGGAAAAGCACTTATTTAGCACATCAGCCGCATTCGATCTTCCCAGTGTGTAGGACATGTAGTGCTGGGTATCTTCAGCATAGCAGTGAAACCCAAGCTCATACCGCCTTATGACCTCACTCAGGGATAGCATATACACTGAGAATAACATGGGAGGGAGGACAGAACCTTGGGGCACTCCACAGGACAGGGCCACTGGGCTTGAGAAATAACTCCCCAACACCACCCTCTTGGAACTGCCCTGGAGAAAGGACTCAAACCAGCTGATGACCTTGCCAGGGAGTCCAACATACTCTCTTAGCCTATCTAAGAATACTCCATGATCCATGGTGTCAAATGCTGATGAGAGAGCGAGGAGAACGAGAATAGATCACTCTCCCCCATTCTTCGCCCTGAGCAAGTCATTCAGCACCTGTACAGTCTCTGTGCTGTTCATAGCCTTAAATCTGGACTGGAAAGATTCATAGATCTGGGAGTCAGCTGCAAAGGCAAACAAGATGCTGGAGTGCATAGCGAGGGGAATCTCCTCCAGGCACAGGGAGGTGATCCTACCCCTGTACAGGTCACTAGTCAGACCGCACCTGGAATACTGCATGCAGTGCTGGCATCTATTCCTGAAGAAGGACATCAGATTGCTGGAGGGGGTGCAGTGTAGGACAATGAAGATGATCCAAGGACTGGAGAGAAAATCCTATGAGGAGAGGCTGGGAGAGCGGAACATGTATTCCCTGGAGGAGAAGCTGGATGGGAGGATATGATTGAAACCTTTAAGTACTTAAAGGGAATAAACAAGACTTAAGATGGAAGGGATCATTCAGATCAGAAGGAGGGTCACAAGAGGGTACCAATTGAGATTGGAGGGGGGAGATTCAGGAGGGAAATACAGAGACACGTTTTCACAGAAAGGGTGGTAGACAAGTGGAATACTCTGCCCGAGGAAGTGGTATCATGTAGAATAGCAGGGGGATTTAAGAGGGGTTGGGACAAAGTGAGGGGGGTTGTTAAGGGAGGGAGGGTGGGGCAGCTGCAAGTTGAGGACTAGCTGCACATTGAGACAGACTCTATAGACTGCAAGGCCTCTTTCTGCTGGCATTTCGTATGTTCGTAAGCCTGTGAGGTGACTCTCAAGCTGTTCTGCAACCACCTACTCAAGAATCTTTCCTAAAAAGGGAAGATTTGAGATAGGTCAGTAATTGGCCAAGATATCGGGGTCTAAAAATGTTTATTTTAACAGGGGCTTCACCACAGCATGTTTCAAGGGCTCCGGGAAGACCTCTGTCACTAAAGAACAGCCAACAATCCTGGCAGAAATCGGGCCCAGGGTCCCAATGCAGTCAACAAGTAATCGCGTTGGGCTCGGGTCCAAGCTGCAAAAAGTTGGATTCAGCCTTGAGACCACTCTGCAGATCTCCTCTGTCATCATAAATTGGAACTCTCCCCAAAGAGACTGAACACAACCCCGTCAGGAGAAATCACAGCCCTAATGGAGGACACCCTGTTTGAGAAGAACAGAGCAAACTCATCACATTTGTGAGCTGAAAATGCTCTAACGGGTTCCAGACAGGCCGGATGTAAAAGCCTGTCCACAACCTGAGTTCCCAGCTGCAATCATCCTAGACAAAAAAAGTGCCTTTTTACAGGCGATTATACTCTGACACGCATCATAATGAGCCATTAAAATCAGTCTGTCTTCCTTGGTCCTGGTTTTTCTTCAACACCTCTCCAACCTCCGCTCACTGGTCGTCAGTGCCCTTAGCTCACCATCAAACCAAGGCGAGCCAGGATGTCTACGCATCTTGCCTGTGATAAAAAGTGGTCTGATGGGCTGGAATGGGCATAAGGGAGAAGTGTGGGTAATGGGTGGGGCAGATGGGAAGACTGTCAGTAGCTAAGGAGCATAAGCCAAAGACCCTGCAATACGGTCAGACTAGTAAACCAAATGGCCTTATTCTGCTGGCTTCTTCATACACTTCCTCGTATGTTTGTATTTTGCACCAGAAATTGTGACTGTTCTGTGCTCACCATCTCTCCTTTACCCTATCCCTTGGTTTGCTCCTGGCGAACAAGTCATGGCTCAGTTTGCCTTTCCCGGTTTCAAATTTTCAGATAAATAAAATCTCAATGCCATTGTTTATTTACCAACAGTTTAAGATTACTGTGCATGCTGGTATAATCACAATAAACCACTCCAGAATTTGTATTGTGGATGGATTTACCCACTTCTGGTGTGGTTTAGTCACTCAGGCTGCTACCACGTGACCAGGCGGGGGTAGATACCACCACTGCCCACACACTGTCATGGATTATTGCTTAAATTAAATAAAAGGATATATGAGTGAATTAACCCTAGGCTACAGTTTACATATTTACTCAAAACTTACTGAGCGACAGAACCCAGAGGGTGGCTGTGGGGGGAGAGTTATCTGACACCAGAGAGGTAACCAGTGGTGTCCCGCAGGGCTCAGTGCTGGGACCGGTGTTGTTCAGTGTCTTCATCAATGACATTGGAGATGGCATTAAGGGCAAAATGTGCCTATTCACGGATGACACCAAGCTCTGCGGGCGAGTGGACACAGATGAAGGGATACAGGACTTGCAGGAAGATCTGGAAAAACTGGGGAGGTGGTTCAGAATCTGGCAGCTTGGCTTCAATGCCAAGAAATGCAAAGTTATGCATATTGGAGCCAAGAATCCCAGGACAGAGTACTTACCTAAGTGGAGTCCAAGTATCTGCATCAGAGGAGGAGAAGGACCTGGGAGTGATGATCACTAGTGACCTGAAGCACGCCATGCAGTGCAAGGAGGCAGCAGCAAAGGCAGACAAGATGCTGGGATGCACATCTAGGGGGATCAGTAGCAGGAGAGAGGAGGTTATACTGCCCTTGTACAGGTCACTGGTAAGGCTGCATCTAGAGTATGGAGTTCAGTACTGGTGCCCACACCTCAAAAAGGACATTAACCTGCTGGAGAAGGTCCAGAGGAGGGCTACAAAGATGATAGCGGGTCAGCAGGGTAAGGCATACAAGGAGAGGTTGAGGGCACTGAACATGAAGTCCCTGGAAGACAGGTGAGAGAGAGAGAGAGAGAGAGAGAGAGAGAAAGGGGATATGATTGGGACCTTCAAGTACTTGAAAGGGATAAATATGGTTGATAAGGATAGTCTCTTTAAGCTGAGTGGGAACTGTAACGCGAGGTGGAACAGTCTTAAGCTGGAGGGTGGGAGGTTTAGGAGGGAGGTCAGGAAGCACTTCTTCACAGAGAGGGTGGTGGACACTTGGAATGCATTGCTGGAAGAGGTCATCTAATTGAAGACAGTGGGCAGCTTTAAGAGAGGCTCGGATAAACACAGGGGGAAGGTAAGGATCATGGGTAGGGAGGATGGGAGGAGTGGGGAGGGAGGGACATTAACTCAAGCTGTGGACCCTGCAATATGAGCAGACTTGATAGACCAAATGGTGTTCTTCTGCTGGCTTCTTTATATGCTCGTATGTAAATTAATTGCACTTGTATCTTCTGACATGCTTATTATATTTTCAATAAAAAGAATGGAGTGTATTCAGAGTTATAACAAAGTATAACGAATAAGCACTGCATCTGAATCACTGTGCAGATATCTGCGAGAATAAAAACTCCATACATTCTGCATAAGATCCGCTGTATTATATTTATTATAACCATGTTTGATAAATTGACAGGGAATAAGTGGTGAGCAAAATAGTATAATCCCTTAAAGCAACTCTGCAGTGCAGTTACATAGTACTGCAGTACGTGAAAATAGATACAGGTGTGTTGGTTTCGGAAAGATACATCTCGCGTATCTGCCAGGTGACCCTACCCAAGCGTATGCCACCTGCCACGGCACCATGAGCAATTGTTTATCACAGGCAAGATGTGTATTCTGAAAATTTTTATACATGTAATCCAATAACAGTGGGCAGTTTGACAGGAGTTTTTTATACTTGCATATAATGACACAATGACATTGACCCAGCAGATGTGAGAAACAAACACATAGAGGCCAAGTGTCACAGTTAGATTGTCAGCGTGACAGAAGCTGAGTGTTTGGAAGTTGCATTTCAAATTATTTACTAACATACTCAAGATCACAAAATGAGGATACTGTAGGTTGGGGGTTGGTGCCCAGTCTCAGGGGCTCTGGACACCTTACAGAAGGTCAAAACAGGCAGGGTAAACACCAACAACATACAAATCAAAGCTGTACAAGGGTTATACAAACTACAAGTTAACATTTTAACAGTAAATAGACATTAACAAATAAATAACCAGCTAAAGAAAACAGCTGCAATTAATCTGGGAATACCTCTCTAAAAAGGTAGGTTTTCAGACCCCTCTTTAATGCCTCCACCGACGGGGCCTGCCTCACAGATCTAGGAAGCGAGTTCCAGAGGACCGGGCCGGCCACCCCAAATGCACAGTCAGCCAAGGTTTTCGGCCTGGTCCACGGAACTGCAAGGAGGCCCCTGTTGGAGGAGCGGAGGAAATGGACCGGAATGGCAGGTGTAAGGAGATCAGTCAGGTAGCCAGGGCCAGATCTGTATGGGGCCTTGTAGGTGAGCAAGCCCACCATGAAGATGGTCCTCTACCTGACAGGCAGCCACTGCAGATCTTGCAGGACCGGGATTACATGACAAGATCTAGACAGGCCCGTCAGTAACATGGCCACTGCGTTCTGCACCAGCTGCAGTCGGCGGAGGTTCCCTCCACTTACCCCGAAGTACAGAGTGTTGCAGTAATCTAACCTGGATGTAACAAAGACGTGCACTAGTGAGGACAGGTCCTCTGGTGGAACTAGGGGTTTAATCCAGGTGACATTCCTTAAATGGTAAAAAACCACTTTGGACAACGGACGGCACTTGAGCATCAAGTGTCAGCCTGTCATCAAGGAAGACACCCAGATTTCTCTCCCTAGAGGATGCAGTCAACAGGGTGGATCCCAGGACCAGTCCTGTTGCCACCCCGGAGGCATTCCCATTACACCCACAACCAGGCTCAATCACCAGCACCTCCATCTTGCCGGGATTCAGCCTCAGCTTGTTAGAGGACACCCAGTCCTGGAACTCGGCCAGACAATTTTTTAGCACTTCCATAGCATCATTTGTTCCAGGGATAAAGGACATATACAGCCGGGTATCATCTGCATAGCAGTGAAAACCGAGGCTGTAACTTCTAATGAGCTCTCCCAGGGGCAGCATGTACACAGCAAACAACTTTGGTGACAGGATCAAACCTTGAGGAACTCCACAGGCAGAAACTTCGGAGATGAGGAGAAATTCTCCATTACCATCCGTTGCTTCCTGCCCGAGAGATAGGACTCAAACCAGTTGATGACCATACCAGTGAGTCCACAATACTCTCTAAGGTGATCCAAAAGCACAGCGTCATCCATGGCATCAAATGCTGAAGAGAGATCAAGGAGAATGGGAACTGACTGGTCTCCTCTGTCTCTCACCCTGAGGAGGTCACTTTTCATCCTGACCAGTGCCATTTCAGTGCTATGCCTAGCCCTGAAACCGGACTGGAATGACTCATAGATGCCAAAGGCCATGAGGTGCACCTCAAGCTGCAGCGCTGCTTTTTCTCAGCAACCTTCCCCAAAAATGGGAGGTTGGAGATGGATTGATAATTCGCCAGGACATCAGGGTCAAGTGATGGTTTCTTCAGCAGGGGCCTCACCAATGCCTCCCTTCAAGGTGTCAGGGAAAAATCCCTTTCAAGAGCGAACACTGGATTATCCTGGCGAACACTGGACTGATGGTCTCAGCACATCCCACTAGGAAATGGGTTGGGGCTGGGTCCATATCACAAAAAGTGGGCTGCAACATCGAGATCACCTCAACAACCTTAACCACCTCCACTGGTCGAAACTTCTCCCAGACAGTAGGAGTGCCTCTGTTCCTACCAGACCCCCCACTGCCAGGCTGATCTTGCCCCACTGGTCGATCCCAGACCGAATAGAGGACACCGTGTCAGAGAAGAACTGAGCAAACTCTCCGCATTAATTGACCAAAATTGTTTTTTTTGGGCTGCAGACAGATAGGATGAAGTAATCTGTCCACTGTCCAAAAGAGCTGAGCTTGTTTGTTCCTCCCTTTGGCAATCTCCCTGGACAAGAACTCTGCATTCTTATGGTCAATTGCCCCTTGATACTCATGATAGTGAGTTCTCAAGGCCAGTCTGTCTTCCTCGGACCAGATCCTCTGCTAGCAACGCTCTAACTTATGATCCTTGATCTTCATCTCCTTGAGAGCCCGATCAAACCATGGGGGTCTCAAGCTTGAAGAGCTGGGTCATATACAGACTGGTGCAATGGCACTGAGTGCCTTGGAGACAGATTTATTATAGGTAGTCACCGCTTCACTCGCTCCATCCGCACATGCAGTGCTTACACCAGACAAATCTACTATCACCAGAAGTCCCTCTGGGGACAGTCCCCTTAAAGGGTGAAAGCTGACCATCTCAACAGGGTAGGGACTATTGGGGGGCCCCAAATGAGAACTCTTACCGTGCAGTGATCAGGCCAGGTGACCTGATCAGTCCTGTGGTTCATGACTCAAGCCCCAGTGAGAATACCAAGTCCAGGGTGTGGCCGTGGTGATGGGTCACAAAAGCAACTGCTTGTACCAGGCTCAGTGATGTCATCAACTGGAGGAGGTTGTGTCCAAGATGTGAGGATTTGTTGTCGACCTAGGCGTTGAAAGTTCCCCAGAATTAACTATCTAGGTGACTCCAACACCCTGTCCACGACGAAATCTGCAACCTCCTACAGGAAATCTCCCCTCCTCCCACCGCGGAGGATGGTAAACAAAGAGAATCCAGTAATCTGCACTGGACCCCCCACACACTGCCCTACATTCAAAAGACGAGGTAGAACTCACTGGGTGCACGGCAGAGTTCAAGCTGTTTCTAAAACAGATGGCCACACACCCACCTCTGCGTTCCCGCCTCAGCAGTGCACTACATAATTCTCGTCAGAGACAGATGCCTCCAAAATTGGCCCAGTGTCATCCCCCAACCAGGTCTCTGTAATGCAGGTCAGATCGACAGAGAAAATCAAGTCCGCCATAATTATACTCTTGTTTCTCATTGATCTGGCATTGCACAGCACTGCCCGAAAGGGACTGGTGGAGACTGCAGGCCCACTGGCTACCTGCCCATTTGGTCTGGTGGGAACCCTGGGGATGGACACTAAACACATTGGGCCTCTTTCCTGGCTCCATTTAACCCAAGGGGACCTCCTGCTCGTAGGTGAATAGCCAATATAGTGAATCGCCATACAGTGAATAGCTATGGTCCACTCAGTGATGCAGACACTGAATGAATCAAACCGTTGATCTTTTTTAAACCAATATACATGAGAATGTTATTGAAAGCAACAAATATAATCTGAAATAAAAATGGTGGGAAAAACCTTTGAAGGTGACACGAGGCATTATTTCAAAATGATGTCACTGTATGGTAAAATATTTTTCATGCAAATCAGTGACAATGTGTGTGTTTAGTGTCTGCGCCACTCCCGCCCCCAAACACCCGCACACCCTACTGTCCCTTCCCCACCACAACACAATATCCGATAGACATACTACTATGTGAAAACAAATCACCATCTTTTTGAAAATATTGAAACACCATAGTTAGTTTGCAAGATCAAGAGATATGTCAGGCAACTATTGTTTATGAGCAGTAAATGAAATGAATGGGGCCAGAAGGACCAAGCTAAGGTAGTTGGAATGCACTTCCTTACAATGAAGCATCCTAACAAGTGCAGAGAACTTTATTTTTTGAGCAGATGAGTGTGTATCGGTAGAGAGCCATATAGTAGCACCGAGGAGTATTGAGATATACATCTGTTTAAGTCTATGATAGTGCACATTTTATTTATTTCGTTTTTTTTTTGTTTTTGTTTTTTTTTTTTTACCAGGTAAGTGCACTAGACAAGAATGTTGCCTATTTTCAGGCACGACCCGAGAGAGTTACAAACAATGGAGCACTGTACAGACAGGAAATACAGTGGGCATATCACAACAAGAATTAAGCAACATTTGAACAACAAAGCAGTGTTTACAATTGGACAAAGACAGTTAAAATGGCAAGAAGACCAGAACAAATACATTAATTATGTGCACTAGACAATAATGCTAACTATTTTCAGGAAACAACCAGGGAGAGTGGCATGCGGCGGTACTGGCGGGAGTACAGTATCCAAGTCACAGATTGATTTATGCAGCAGTGGGTCCACAAGACAGTCTATTCAGTGGGTCAAATAACATTTTGATATAATATTGAGGAGGCAGTACTCAGGCAGGTGATGCAAGTGCAGCTATGAGAGTAAGTGCCAGTTAGTGGAGCAGGTATAGCAAGTAGTTGGGAGACACAGGAATGTCAGAGCAGGAGCAAATTTCAGCTTCCCTAAAGAAGGATCAAAGACCCTTTTAAAAAGCTTGATGGGATTTGGAGAGTTTGACATTTACAGGAAGGGAGTTCAAAGTTTTGGGTGCAGATATTGCAAAGGAAAGTTCCCCCTTTTTTGTGGAACATCTAGTAATTTCAAGAGGAGATTGTTCAGTAGATCTCAGGGGCTACGCTACAATGGGATGGTTTAACATATTGGAAAGGGACTCCGGAGCTCCAGTTCTGACTGTGTTAGCAATCAGACAGCCAGCAGTATAGAGCCGATGCAAGGACAGGGAGAGCCAGCTAAACGGGAGAAGAGTTGGCAGTGATGAATTAGTCTGGGCGCAGAGAGTGCAAATCGGCATATGCTATTGTGGCATGTACTCCATTTCTGGAAAGCACTTTTGCTTCCATCAGGATAGGCCATAGAGCCATATGTTAGTAACAGAGTATGCCTTGAGCTATAGCAAGCCCAGCAGCAGGATTGAGGGAGGACCTGATTTTATAGGTCAGCCCTAGTTTTATGTTAACCACCTTACACGTGACTGCAATGTGAAGGGTGAAATCAAGAGATGAGTCAAGTGCGACTCCGCGATACCTGAATGAGTTGACTGTCTCCAGGGGGTAGCCTTCCGGGCCCTGGATTGAGAGGGCAGAGGTACAGGATTTGATTGTAGGTCAGGAGCCAAAAAGCATGGCCACTGTTTTCTTAGAGTTTAGAAGAAGCTTGTTTAGTAGCAGCCATGCTTGTAGACAGTCAAAATCAGATTGAAGATTGGCATTTGTGGAGGGTAGATCTTTAGCGCTCGAGTAAAGTACCATGTCATCCGCATAGAGGATCCTAGAGGAGGAACAGGGCAGAGTGGGCAGATTGTTAATAAAAAGAGCAAAAAGGAGAGGGCAAAGGACAGATCCCTGGGGGACTCCAACAAGGGTAGGGACAAGGTCGGAGATTGCAGTCCCTATTTGAACAAATTGCTTTCTTCTTGAGAGGTAGCTTTCAAACCAAGAGGTGGCATCCCGGGAGAAGCCAAGTGAGGACAACCTAGATAGCAGACGTGGGTGATCTACAAGGTCGAATGCTTTTGTGAGGTCAATAAAAATGGCCCCTGTGAACATGGCCTTATTCATTGCTGTTAAGATGTCATTAGCAAATTGAATTAGTGCGGTTGTTGCACTGCGCCCTGATCGGAAACCATGCTGAGCAGGGAATAGGAGCTTGTTTTTATGGAGCTTCAGAGTTTTGAGCCCGCCCGGGGAGCAGCGGTACCAGGCCCGGCCGCCTTCACCCATCCTCGCCACACCTAAGCTTCCCCTTCTCGCTGGGCAGGAGCGTGACGACCGCCGGAATCATCCCCGCTACTGGAACCACAAGCCCAGCTGCAACTTGCTGGGGCGGGCGGTAAAGCCGTAACTGACTTCTAAGCTGTGACCTCAAAGCCCACTGGGGCTTCGGAGTTTTGTGCCCGCCCGGAGAGTGGCGGTACCAGGACCGGCCGCCTTCACCCATCCTCGCCACACCTAAGCTTCCCCTTCTCGCTGGGCAGGAGCATGACCGCCGGAATCATCCCCGCTACTGGAACCACGAGCCCGGCTGCAACTTGCTGGGGTGGGCGGTAGAGCCGTAACTGACTTCTAAGCTGTGACTTCAAAGCCCACTGGGGCTTTGGAGTTTTGAGGCCGCCCGGGGAGCGGCGGTACCAGGACCGGCCACCTTCACCCATCCTCGCTACACCTAAGCTTCCCTTCTCGCTGTGTGGGGAGCGCGACGACCGGAATCATCCCCTACTTGAACCATGAGCCCGGCTGCAACTTGCTGGGGCGGCGGTAAAGCTCAGAATTGACTTTGTTGTGACCTCAAAGCATTCACCGGGCTTGAGTTTTGAGCCCGCCTGGGAGCGCGGTACCTGGATCGCCACCTTCACCCATCCTTGCCACACCTAAGCTTCCCTTCTCGCTGGGCAGGAGCGACGATCGACCGGAATCATCCCCGCCACTGGAACCACAAGCCCGGCTGCAACTTGCTGGGGCGGGCGGTAAAGCTGTAACTGACTTCTAAGGTACGTTCCTCCGAGGACTTTTGAGGTTTGCTTCGAAAAAGGCGTGGCTTGCCAATTGGCTGTTGCACTTGCGGTTGGTCTGCTGATTGGTGCGCCTCCTTCATACTGCCTGCCGATTGGTGCGCTTTCAATCTCAGCTCTACCCGAAGGTCTGGAGTGCCCCTAGGTAACTTGCCGCGGTCGAGGAGCTGAAAATTTTTTTTCTGAACTTTCTGCCTGCTGCATAGTCTCACTGAAATAGCTGTTCTTAATTGTTATCCTGGTGTGCGCTCCCCTCGGAGCCCAGACTTTGCTAAAGCGTACAGGAGATGCTTCCCGCCGCGGCTGCCGGGCTCCCCACCCGCTTCCCACCTCGTCCACCCTGGGTGGACACTTACTTATATAGTTCTTGGACTGTCATATGACTAAGTCCCTAAAATCCCATTTGCTCCTTATACTGCGCTACCACTAGGGGTTGTCTTAAACGGTAAATTGCAGAAAATAACTTGGCTTCCTAAAAAAGCTTGTACTGGCTATAAATCCACTGCTGGTCCCTCACTTACCAGATTCACTGTATTTTTCCTCCAAATTGTGCCTTACAAAGAGGATTGCTGCTCACTTTGTGGCATTTTTACTTTTTCTGCCCCATCCGTATCCTCTTATACTGCTATTTATCAGTCATAGTCCTCTCTCGACTGCTGCCTACCATGGCATAGCAAAAAAAAAAAAAAAAATACCCTGATTTCTTGTTTTCAAAGCTACGATGTACCCAAACTACTCCAAAATGTCACATACTATACTAGATGACAATACTGTCCCTAGTCCCATAGAGTACCTTACACAAAGAAATAAAGATATTCCCCGTCCGGGGGTTATTCTGCTTGTCATACTTGCTCTTTTCAGTATGAACATAGTGTCACTCCAAATTCCCAGTGACCATCTTGTTATAGGGTCTGATACCCGGGATTTTAGTTTCTCTAACTCACTTGTTACCAAACATAGGCCGGCACCTACTTGGCTCTTTATCCTTTACCCGAAAGGCTGTGCCTATTATATGCTTCTTGGCCGTCATAAGTGGTGCAGAAGGTCTGAACAGATTCAAATCTTTCTCCAGGAAAGGTCCTGCCTCCTTGCACTGTTATTACTCCTCCTAGCAGGAGACATTGAGGTGAATCCTGGCCCTCTCTCTCACCCCACTGCTCATACCTTATCTGGCCTTCCAAGGAAAGGGCTTCTTATTGCCCACATGAACATCAGGAGTCTAACATGCCATAAGGATGAACTGGAGGCGTGGATAAAAGGTTACAGCCCTGAAATTCTCTGCCTCTGTGAAACATGGCTAAAACCTAGCATACCTGACACCCTATGCAAGATTGCCAACTACTCCCTGATATGAAGTGATAGATTAAAAACTAAGCGCTGGGGTGGTGTAGCCATCTATTGCAGATCTCACCTCAACCTAAATACTGTCCTAAACCAGACCTCTGCTGAGGTATGTGAACATCTACACGTCACAGTTACCTTAGGGGCAAAAAAGCTACATATCATATGTGCCTATAATCCTCCCTCTGGTGGCCTTACAGGATTACAAGACCTACTCTAATATAAACCAAAATGAGGCAATCATTCTTGGTGATCTAAACCTAAACTGGCTGGGTCCTGCTCATAGTTCCCTGGTATCAGTTGCCAGTCACACCTTTAACCTTCATCAGATGATTACTGAACCAACGAGGGCCCCAAATCCTGCCAAAACTGGCACCCTCATAGACTGATTACTTACAACACGACCTGAACATCTGATCTCCACAGGGATCCTTGTGGATGCTATCACAGACCATTCTCCGATTTTCTGCATGTGGGCCTCAGGTGCCCCACCACCTCCCCCACCGCGTTATGTCACCTTTTCGAACTTTGCACAGCTTGATGAAAAGGCGTTCCTCCAGGACATTTCTTGTGTAGATTGGTCTGACATCTACCGCACAAACAGTGTTGATGAGGCCCTGCACATCTTTCTCAATAAGTTCACTCATGATCCAATCAAGGTATGTCCCCAAGATCACCAGGAGAGTTACAGGCAAACAAACCAAGTGGCTACACAAGGACCTCCTTTCTGATCTACGCCGCAGAGATAAACTATGGAAGTGTTTCAAACAAACCCGGCGTATGGATGATTTTAACTCCTATAGGGCTAGTAGAAATCTCTGCAAAAAGAAAATAAGATTAGCAAAAAGTAAATACTGCCAGGACCTGCTCGTGAGCGCAGCATCTGATTCAAGGAAATTTTGGGCCCATATCAAAACCTTCCTGGGACCCTCCCAGTCCCATACCCCCAAGGATATGATATTAAATGGGGTGCACTGCAATGATCCTAAGACCATTGCAGATGCTCTTAACCAGAAATTCTCAGACCTGTCTTTGTATACCTCTGCTTTCACGCCACAGACCTCTCCCCTCCGGGGTAGTGAGTCTCAAAGACTACCTGGCTCCTCTACTACTCCCCAAATATCTCAACATACGCCTCCTTTTTACTTTAAAGAGATTACCACATTAGAGGTCTTTAAACTTCTCTTATCCATATCTGGAAACACTAGTATGGGGTCTGACCTCCTTGAACCCCATCTACTAAGACTTGCTGCTGCCCACATAGCCTCACCATTGGCTAAAATATTTTCACTATCCCTGATCACTAGCACTGTCCCAGTCCTGTGGAAGTTTGCTCGAATAACTCCTGTATTTAAAAAAGGTGATAAGATGGACATAAACAACTACAGACCTATTGCTGTTCTCTCCGTTTTGTCCAAACTACTAGAAAAGACGGTTGCTATCCAAACACGTGACTTTCTAAACAAGTGGGGCATCCTATCTGATGCCCAACATGGTTTCCGTAAAAACCATAGTACATCCACTGCACCATCGAAACTTACCTCTGACATAATCTCTAACGTGGACGGAGGTAGACTCACAGGTGCTGTATTCATAGACCTTACAAAGGCTTTCGACCTTGTGGATCACCCCTTACTTCTGTCCTGCTTGCATAGCCTAGGTTTCTCCTCTCCAGTTGTACATTGGTTTAGCAGCTATCTATCCGATAGGTCTCAAGCAGTTAAGTTTAACTCAGCCATTTCTGACTCAGCCTCAGTAAATGTGGGGGTTCCTCAAGGCTCCATCCTTGGTCCTCTCCTTTTCTCATTCTTTATAAATAATGTCCCCCGTGCCCTACAGAGTTGCTCATCTCTCTTGTATGCTGATGATCGTGTCATTTATGCCAGTGATAAAAAGGTGGAGAATCTAAACTCAGCTCTTCAAACTGATTTCACAAATATACAAAACTGGCTGTATGAGTACAAGCTGGTCCTAAACATAAAGAAAACCAAGGCCATGCTTTTTGGCTGTGCCCCTAAACTCCGTAGGAGTCCTGTCCCCCTTACAGTCCATGACTCAGGTGATACAACACTAGAAACTGTCTCATCATTTACCTATCTTGGTGTCATGCTTGACCAATCCCTCGATCTGAGCCTGCACATTCAATCCATCTGCAAGGCTGTAAACTGCAAACTCGGTGCTGCTGACAAATCAGGATACTTGCTTACGCCATCGGCTAAAAAAGCCATTGCCAGGGGTGTACTCCTACCTTCCCTAACCTACAATGCCCCTATCCTCTCTAGTGCTCACAAAACTGCCCTCCAGAAATGGGATGTCACCTACAATAACATATGTCAATATGCATCCTCCTCCTCTAGACAAAAGCACCGCTGTCAGCTTTATGATGACTTAGGATGGCTCTCCCCCATGGCCACAAGAAAATATTATCTTGGCTCCCTTACTGACTGTTGTAAAGCTCAAATCCCCAAATTCTCTGGCAGAACTTTTAATTCCCCACTTCATCCCTTGCGGTCTGAGGTCTGCAGAAAACTCTCTACTCCAAGTTCCTAGATGCTCTACCACAAAAGGCACTGGGGCTTTCAAATGTGCGGCTCCCATGTTCTGGAATACACTTCCCCCTCAGCTCAAATCGGCTGAGACTCATCAGAGATTTAAAAGAACTTCACTGCTATCTATTGCACTGGCCCTGCACTTGCTTTGATCCTCACCGATGGTCTTGTTTAAGATGCCTGTCTCTCGTTTCTCTCTTTCCTTTCTTTTTCCCTCGGATTATATCTGGTTCCCCATACTTTTTCCCCTAGCCCTAAAGACTTACCCTCCCTTGTTTTTTTCCAATCTCTCAATCCTCTATCTCCCTCCTCCTGTATCCCTGCTCTTGCTTCTCCCTCATCCTGTATCCCTGCTCAAGATTCCTCATGCAATGATCCCACTGCCCTGGCTCACTCTTGCCTGACCTCTACTTCTCTACCTCCCTCTAATACATGTTCCCTCCCTACCCCTGCTCCATCCCACAACTCCGCTGCCCTATCTCTCTCTCCTGCCCTATCACCCACCTTTCTCACTTTTCCCCTTCCACTCTTCTTTCCCCTTGTCTCTTCTCACTTCTTTTCCTCCTCTGCCCTCCTCCTCTACTCTAATTTCAAAGACCTTTTAATTTGACCTTTTACACGAAATCTCTGCAAAACTGTAATTTGCTTTGACCTATCCTTGTTTACCCCAAACAATTGCTACTTGCCTTGCCCACCGTGGCCTACGGATGTTTGTTTCCCTCCTATTTAAGCCTTGGTATCTGTTTCTCACCACGTGAAAACCTGAAATGCTACCTATTAACTCTGTTATGTTAAAGGGTTTTTACATTATGCACCATTGCCTAAAACTTCTGTTCACTTTCTCCCCATGTTAACAATGGAAATGTTTCTTTGTACCTGTCTTAGTTTATGTTGTACTCTCCCGGGTCGTACCTGAAAATAGTCATTGTGTTGGCTAGTGTACTTACCTGGTAAACAAAAACTAACTAAATAACTAAAATTAAAAAGATACTGCATGTAGTGACCTGGGTGGCCACAACCTTCTCAAGTAGTTTGAGTAGAGAGAATAGCAATCTGTCGGTAATTGTCTGTTTTTTGTGTCCTCTTTCTTATGAACAGGAACCACTCGAGTGATTTTTCCATAAAGTCAGCACCGTCTGGGTTTTAATGGATACATTGAAAGTTCTCACAATTGGGGCAGCAGGGGCAGGGGCTGCTAATTTGATGAACTTAGGCAGTAAACCATCAGGCCCTGCAGGTCCGTGGGCGGGGATAGCTTTAAGAAGTCACAGCACTTCTGCAGAAGTGACCGTCCTTAGGGTAAAGGGTGTTCGGGTAGGTACATTAAGATCAGTGAGTACGGGGGACTGATCTGAATTTTCCACGGATGCAGAGAAGTCTGAGAAGTGGACGTTAAGAGCATTTCCAATCATGACTAACTTGTTGCAGTTGACATCATTCAGTGTAATTTCGGTTATAGATGGCTTGGGCCCTTGTCCCATAAAAGTTTTAATGTGTTTCCAAAACCCCCAGGCATCCCTTGTGGAGGATTGGAGAAGTGCATTTCAATATTCCCTTTTGGCTTCCCGTATGTCTTTTTTTTACAGGCATTCCTCAGGGTTTCGTACCTATCCCAGTCCACTGGCAGTTGAGACTTCTTAGCAGAGGCCCAGGCCTTGTCCCTTCTTCTCATGGAAGTCAGGAGATCACTATGCAACCATCTTGTTTCAGAGCCCCGTATTCTCCTCCTCTTTAGGGGAACATGCAAGTCCTGGAGAGAGAGTAGCTTAGTTATCAGGTAGTCAAGGGCTGTCTCAGCATCATCTGTGAGACAGAGTGGAGACCAGTCAGTACTTCTCACGTCAGACTGAAGCGCTGCTAAGTTTAGCTTAGAGAAATCGTGAAACTGTATTTCCTTGGGGGGCCCTTTGGACAGTGCCATTCCAGATATAGAAAGTTGGCAAATGATCACTAATAGAATCCAGGAATGTGCCTGCAGAAATGAGCCCATTTGCTCTATTGGTAACAGTCTAGTCCAGGAGATTAATGGTTGCTGCTGGCAGAGATTCTAGTCAGTTCAGTAATCAGTTGTCAAGAGGTGCCTCTAGCACCTGCGACTGTCTCCTTTGATCAGCCCTCCTCACCATTACCCAATACTTGTCTCAGCTCTTTCTACATAGCACTTCCGTTATCTTCCCCCCCCGCACCCCTCCACCGCCTGTTGCTCTCTCTCTGTGATATGACAGTGCCTCTGGCTGTTCTTACCTTTTCTGTCCTTGCCATGTCTTGTAACACTATTTACCCCGTCAGTGCCTCTGGCTTTAGTTTAACCCAAATGTATGTGTAACCCCTTTGTTACCCGGGGTTACTAGAATCCCAGTAAGACCTAGTGGTAGGCAGGGAAGGCAGCTTGTGAAACTCCAGTTAAATGGGTTTCACACTGTCTCACTCTGTCCTCAGTCACAGCTGAGACTTGAGAGATGACATCACTATTGAACTGTCGCAGCTGCATGGGCCGCTTTGGAATCTCCAGCTCAGGGAGTGAAGTTTAGAACTTTGGGAAATTCAAAGGGAGTCTTCCCTTTGTCCTTAAGCAAGAAGGAAGCATCAGTCTGCTGTTTGATCTCTCTCTAAGAAAAAAGGGAGTGTTCCTGTGTTTACCTATTTTAAAGTGGTGGAGACTGCTCCCCCGGTCTCAAGGAAAAGTTCTCTGTGGGTTCCAGGGCAATCCCCTTCTCCCACCACGAAAGGAAGCTGCCTGATTTTGTTTTTGTCTGTTCTTGTATAACAGCAAAGGTTACAGTACTTCACCTGTGGGGCACCTGCAACAAATGGGTGAGTGTTTGGCTCCATTTGAAGGGGCAAACATCTTGTTTTCTTCAGTTGGGAAATAAATGTGGACTGCTATTTGGGAGGACTATGTCAACTAGGACAAACAAATAGAGCAGTCGAACAGTTTAAAGTTTTAAATGGATTTAAAGTTCGCTGTAGAGGGGGTGCTTCAGGTCATCCACCGTTCAGTCTACATTTTAAAGTCTAAAGCTTTCTGTGTGTCCAGAGAAATGGCCGGGTATGGGCTGTGGGAGCTGGAGGTGGGAAAACCCCCCATCTTTAGTAACCAGGTCCACCTCTACAGATTTCCTCTGTGTTTTTGCTACTTGCCTCATGCACTTGGCCAGTGATGGGGTGGGTACCCAGACATGGGTCGCAACTTGAAAATCTCTCTAGGAGTCGCAGACTCTAAGTGGTGTGGGGAGCCACAGGATGGGAAAATTACTCCTTGTTGGATGGGAGTCTCCTTTGTTTGATGGGAGTTTCGATTTGAAGTACGAAAACAAATCTCTCTAGGAGTCGCAGACTTCAAGTGGTGTGGGGAGCCACAGTTTGGGAGTCTCCTTGTTTGATGGGATGTCTTTCCAAGTAAAGTTTGGGTTCATTCTTCAAGTGGACCATCAGTCGAGTGGCCGGCAGGGGAGCCGGGCCAGTCGGGCTATGTATCCAATGCACATGCAAAGTCCGGGCTGAGTGCCTGGTGGGTCCAAAGCCAGACAACTGTAGTAATGTGTTCATTCCTCAAATGGACCGCTGTGTTAACCTCTAATCTGCACATACAGTAACGTAGCCCTTTGGGGGACCATGCAATGCTTTGTTTATGTTCAGTTAGTTAATAAATAAAGCCACACTGAAAAATCCCAATTCTGGTTCTGGACATTACAGTTATTGCTTCCTGTAGTTGGATTTACTTGGGTGCCCCTGTGCAGAGTAGCCAAACCTAGGTCCCTTGTGCCAGGTAACCTCATCCTTCCCCGAACCCGTAGATACATATATATGTTACATATGCATTCATATTCACGTAACTGATTACGTAACCTGTTATCCTGCCTTTACTTGTCTTGTTTTTTTTCTGTTATTGTACTGCAACTGACGTGGAACCTTTGTAAAAGAGCCTTGGCTCAAAGGTACTTGTAATCCTAGCTTCAAATAAATAAAAGTTTCGTGAAGGCTTCAGTGTATGTATGAGAGTTGAAGTCACCCAGTAGAATGACTTCAAATTTACCTTTTAGAGTAGAAAGATAGTCCACGATACTGTTAAGCCCAGAGAGAGCGCCCTTCAGTGGGTTATAGGCACGTATCAGGTTGGGTCTCTTTGCACCAGTACAGCGTGCAAGGTTTCACATGAGCTGGTTAACCCAGAGTGTCGAACAGTGATTGAGATGCACTTTGTAATAGACGGCAACCCCACCTTGATTCAGTTCAGTTCAATTTATTTTTTATACTGGAAAGGCATGTGGCCAAAAGCTGCCCATTTTCACATACGTCCAGTTTCAAACAAACAAAACCGAGTGGTTACACAAAATACAAATGGACTGTTAAGTAAGCAATAAGACATGACAGGGTGTGTGTTGAACAGAGATTACCTCACGCTTTGGGGCGTAGTAAGGCATGTGGCCACCGGCCGAGTGTCTTCAGTCCCTGGAAGTGCGGTAATATCTGTTCAACACACACCCTCGAGTTTCTTATTGCGCTTATAAAATGGGCACCTTTTTTATCTTATAAAAGTTTAGACAAAAAAGTATGTTTATATGTAGAAAAAAAGATGATTTAATCGTTAATATATGATAAAATAGTCCTTCTGCCTATTTAAAAGTGACATCATTATGTAGTTGCAAGTGGTACTACTGATTTAATTTTGTTGCACTACCCCAGTGCTCTTGTGTACTCATTACAGTTTTTTTTTCTGGTTGTATTTTTATTTTTTTTTAATAGGAGCGAGCTCAAACGGGGGAACTAAATCTGAGGGATGCTGATGGAGGAAAATCTGACTGGTGCCGTGCCCTACTGCTTGAATCCGGTCTGGTGACTGTTTCTGTAGGCACTTAGAGCTCAGGCCATACAGAGCTCAGGCTGCGGTCTGCTCCGTGCGGGTGGGAGTATTCGTGAAAAACAGCCGGTGTGGTGTGGGAGGCACTGATTGAAGTGCCCTCGTTCTTTTATTACTTGCAGGTTTTGCTGTGGTCCGTTTTTTTTTTTTCTACTAAGAAAAATGAAGAGCGAGTGGCTCTAAAGCTTCGGTGATCTGCTATGTTGCTAAAACAATGGCGGCTTTTAAAAAACGAACGTTCCATGCTTAGCACTGAACAATTCCATTTAGGGGCATGGATTCCTTTGCCTGTACTTTTTTTTCCCCATGTGTAATAAATATATGGCACTGCTTTTCTAGCCAATCAAAATGCTTTATTTGCTATGCCCATTTTATAAGTAACCAATAAGACACGACAGGGTACATGTTGAACAGATATTACTGCACGCCTGGGACATAGTAAGTGACTTCAGCCCCAGCCGTGCGGTAATATATGTTCAACACATACCCCGGAGTGTCTTATTGTGCTTATAAAATGGAGAACTTTTATTAGAAATGTAAAAAAAATGCAGAAAATATTAAATTTACATTAAAATATAGCTTTATTTGAAAAATAGTGCCTTTTAATCGACACAGTAAACTGCTTCAGATAGTCTAAAATGGCAGGTTGCACCCATAGAAGCAGAAAAACCAGTTAGGGGGTTGCACCTACAGATATCGTTGCACTGGACACTGAGACAAGATGGCTCGGTGGGGGCCCCTCTGTTGGGCACTAGCTACCTACTAAACCCAGAAAATCTTTGCATTTTTTGACCTATTCTCTAATTAAGTTGGATACTTCAAGTATGCCTAAGATGCAAATGAGTTATGCTCCTGTAAAGCTGACCAGATATTTTGCCCCAAACCGACAGTTTCCTCAGACAACACGCCCGCGTCACAAACTGTCTTTCAGCCGCACCTGACAGTTGGGAACAGCAATTACAGGAGGTGCTGGTCGCCAACTGTGCGTGCGCAGCAGGATTTGCCATGGAAACCTGGACGAAAAGCACCCTCACTCTCTTGTGGGCAGATCCGAGTGTCTCGCGCTTCTGCGGGGACAGCAGGAGTGCCATTTTTGTCAGTAACACTCAATCCGTTTCTGACATCAAATTCTAAAGTTAAAACTACACTTGTTTTCATATACCCCCTCGGCTTCTGAAAATAAACAAACCCGCTCCCCCAGGCCTCCTTACCTGGGATTTTAGGTGCACTCTTCACCTAGCGGTTCAGTTTACAGTTTTCTTTCTCTCCGTTTTTCGTTCTTTTTTTTTTATCCCACCACCCTCCCTCCTCTCAGTCCCAGGGCGAGTGAAAGGAAGCGGTCAGCTTTGTAACTTCATTTGGAGTAAAGAGAACACTGTGAGGCCGATAACGAAGGTGCGGAGAACTAGTGCTGTTGTCTGCTTCACAATTTGCTTGTATGGATCTCGCTAAGTGTGGAAACAAGATGGCTAACTGAACATTTATGAACATTCCATTGTTATTTGTCAACATTCTATTTAGGGGCATTGATTGGTTTGCCTGTACTTTTTTTTTCTATATGTAATACAGTACATATTTGGCACTACTTTTCTAGCCAATCACTACCCTTATTTTGCTATGCCCATTTTATAACTACGAATATCTCAAAACTTATCACAGCGCAATACAATTTTACAGCACAATACAATTTTACAGCACAATACAATTTTACAGCACAGTATGCAGCCTTTTATTGTTTACATTTACTGCAGCGCAGATGACTGAACCCATTTATTGTGACCAGGCAGTACAGCACTTACATACAAACATATAGAAACAGACAACGATGGTAGAAAAAGACCACTGGTCATCCAGTCTGCCCATAAACCCTAACAAACCTAGGACCTATTGTCCATACAGTGTTATAACCTGCACTACTGTATCTACTCCAGTGCTCCCCACCCTACTGCTATCACCCTGAGCAGCCACTAAGCCCTTTACTCTGCTCCAGCTGTGTTTAAAACCATCGATAGTTTTGGCACCCACCACATCAGCTGGCGGATTGTTCCATGGCCCCCCACCCTTTCTGTAAATTAAAACTTTCTCGCTTCCATCTTGAACCTTCCCCCTGTCAGTTTCCACTTGTGCCCCCGTGTTCTTGATCCACTACTTGTGTGAAATAGTCCCTTGCAATTTACCTTGTTTATTCCTTTCAGGAACGTGAAGGTCTCTGTCATATCTCCCCTCTCTCGTCTGGCCTCCAGTGAGTACATGTTCAGTGCCTTGAGCTGATCCTTGTAAGACCTGCCCTGCTGGCCCTGAATCAGTTTGGTCAGCGTATGTTGCGCTGTCACCAGCCTGTCCCCATCCCTCCTTAGGGGAGGCCTCCTGAACTGGGCACAATATTCTAGGTGGGGGGCCTTACCAGTGATCTACAGGGGCGCAATAATACTTCCTTCCCTCTGTTATCGGTACCCCTTCCTGTACACCCCAGCATCCTGTTTGCCTTACTGTAGGTCTTGTTGCACTGGCGTGATTGTTTTAGGGACCTCTAAATCTTTTTCCTCAGAGGTTGTGCCCAGCTTTAACCCCCCCCCCCAATCCAGTACTCTGCCCTCAGGTTCTTGTTCCCTATATGCATCACCTTGCACTTTTTGGCATTGAATTTCAACTGCTAAACCTTTGACCACCTCTCTAGCTTTTGCAAGTCTCTGCATCTCCCTACCTCCGTTCCTCCCTCCTCACTGTCTACCCTGGCACACAGCTTAGTGTTGTCTGCAGAGAGATGCATCTCGCCCTGGATTCCGTCTCCTATGTCGCTGATGAACATTTTGAAAATGACTGGACCCAGGACCCCGCTCCTCGTGGCACCCCACTGGTGACCTCTCTCTCTTCTAGTTTGATTTGTTAACTACAAGACTTTGCTGTCTCCCTTCCAACCAATTTCTCACCTTTCTAGCTGTGCCATTTACTACGCCCATATCCTCTAGCTTCTTCAGCAGCCTTCTGTGAGGCACTGAGTTGAAAGCTTTGATGAAATCAAAGTAGAGCAAATCCACAGCGTGGCCTTTATCCACTACCTTCATTTCCCAGTCAGAGAATACTATCAGGTTGGTCTGACAAGACCTTCCTTCCACAAACTCATGCTTTTTACGTCCTAGAGTCCACTGCTCTCCAGGTAGTCCACAGGATTGTCTTTGACTAGTGTCTTCGTCAGTTTATCCACAATAGAGATAAGACTGATAGGTTTGTAGTTGCCTGATTGCTTCTTGTCCCTTACAGAGCAGGACTGTGTCTACCACCCTCCAGTCTTTTGAAATGACCTCCATCTCAGTTGAGCTATTGAATAGCCCTACCAGGGGTTCACTTGGTTCCATTGCCAATCCCTTCAGCAACATTGGATGCATCTTGTCTGGCCCCGGGGCCCTGTCTGTCTTTAGGGCTGCTAGCCCATTCCCTACCCTTTCACTAATAAATACCTGCTGCCTTATGTCAGGGCTCCATGCAGAGTCACCTTAATGCAACTTTCTGGCAGAAGCCCTCTGTTTCCCTTGTGAATACAGAGCAGTAGTAGTTGTTAAGAATAACTGCTTTCTGCCCATCCCCCTCAGTTACCCTATCTCCCTTTGTAAGCCTAACAACGACTTGTTCCTTCTTTCTTTTTTATGTAATACATCTAAAGAACTGTTTTTTCTCACGCCAGGAATACCCCAATATTCCTAATTCTTATGCAGTATGCCTTTAAGCCAGATCTGCCCAGAGATGGAACGTTATGCTAATGATGGAACACCATTGGCACATGCCACTTTTCAAATGCTGCCCCTATCAACTGCCTACATTCTGACCTCTCAGATTTCACTCTCCGCCTGTCAAGACTAGACGCTCGGAGATCCTCTCCTCAACATCTTGTCATGAAGACTTATAAAAAAGATATAAGTATTCCTCATTTTTATGTTGGCGCGTTTGCGCAGCCAACATATTGCAGTAGTGTAGTTTTGGAGGCGCGGTCACTGTTGGGCGAATGCAGGGCACGCACCAGTAGGTGCGTCCCTCAATCCCCAATCAGCCTGCATGCCAGCGCCACACCATGCATACATAATGTGGCGAGCACATCTAAGAAAAGGTCCGCTGCAATCTGAGCAAAGTTCGTCAGATGCAGCGGACCTTCCCTTGACGTGCTCATGGACATTATGCACATGGCGGCACACTGGCAGCCGAACTGCCAACTTCGGGGGTGCCCAATCCCCCTGTCGGTTTACCCTGCCCCCTATGTATGTGCCGATGGGAGAGCCCACTCCCCATCGGCATAAAGCACCCTCCCATTTGTAATATGCCATGGGGGTGCCTAATCCCTTGGCCTACTTCCATTTTTCTCAGGAGCAAGCAACGGGGAGCCACTTCGTCAGCATAAAGAACTCCCTATTGTTAAATGCCGGTTGGGGTGCCCAACTCTGGTTCTGGCCCCCCGCTTCTTTGTGTGCCGATGGGGTGCCCAATCCCTGTTGGCATAAATCTCCCCCCGTGTTGTGTGCTGATGAGGGTGCCAACTCTGTCAGCTACAGACTCCCAAAATAAAGTTAGGTGGCATTGGAGCCCACCCCAACATGCCAACTTCTCAAAAAAAAAAAAAAAAGTCCCGCGATGTTTAATTTTTTTAACCTGTAAAACTTAAAACTGTCCCTCGTAGTCTCCCTGCCCCCACCGCACTTACCCTCTGCGCACTGCCTCCCCACACCCCTCACTCCATACTTACCTCCAGAGTCCAGTGCGACAATCTTCGGTGGACCGGGAACACGCCTGCATTCTTTAAAGCCAACCGCGAACTAAGAAATGCTGGTAAGCTGTATAATGGAATAAATAGGGTTTTTCAACTTTGATGCATATCTCAGGCATTTTTGGAATTTTGGCACTGAATTTTCAACATGGGGTTTTTGGACGCCCCTTATGATTCCTGTCACTGAATACAAGAGTTCAGTCCTCAAAGGTGATTTCGCAGTCACTGCGCGGAATCACCCATCGGACCGAAGATAACGAAATGACAGTGCCACTGTTCATGGGGGCTCTCAAAAGCCTATGTTGCAAATTTGGTGGAAAATCCAAAAATGACTGTTTTACCTGCGGCATTGTGCAGTTGTTACGACGTCAGGTTAGCGACCAAGAATATTTTCATGCCAGATTCTCAGCATTGGCATTTTACCACACCTTCTTGTGAACCGTACAGCTGTCATTTTCCACATCCTGGCCGAAATGTGTTTTCGCACTTCCGGCACAGAATAACGCGGTCGCTGTGGGAAATCAGTGTTCAGACATCTGGCTCGGTGTCCACGGGTGTGACGGGACATGTATTGCGAGGCAGGCAGCATCTTGTATGGCCCGACTGTTTCCTGGCTTTCTCCCGGGAGGCGTGGCATGCAATCACATCACGGACGTGCACGCCGATGTCTGCCCCGCTTCCTGAATGCGCCAGCTTCAGCTGTCGGACCTGTGGCTTCTACCAGAGGTCAGGTGAGCACCAGGAGCGTCTCTCCCCCCCCCCCAGAGGAGGAGAGCAGTCTGTAGGATGCTCAGTCTTCCTTCCGCCAGCCGGCCGTCCGACACCAAGACTCGCTTCTGAACCCAGGTCTTCGGCATCGTAAGTGCTAGCCATACCTCTGTGCTGGTGGGCTTTCTTGAAGTCTGCCCTTCTGAAATCTAGGACTTCAGTCATTGATGAGGGCTTACTCATTCCAAGGGTGTTGAACCATATACCACTTTTGATACACACAATTAAAAAAAAATAATTTAATGGAAACCTACCCATAGAATACAAATGAAAGAACGTAGATTCAGTTGTGGAATACATTTCACATACTTATTTAAAAACTACATTTTAGCAACCTAGAACTGATGGCACTGTTTGAACCAGAAGAGGAGCTAGCTGTCTGTCTCCAAGACTTCCACGTGCACTTAAGTGATTGACAGTTTTCTCATATCCAATAACAAAACAGTGCTTGTGTTCTTGTGCTTGTGCTCACAAACAGGGACAGTGTGATGGGGGTAACAGTGGGGGAGCACCTGGGAAACAGTGACCACCAGTCATTGTGGTTTGAAATCACAGAAAGAGCAGAACCAAACCACACAAAACACGTATCCTGGATTTTAGGGGGCAGACTTTGGGAAAATGGGGAGATACTTGAAAGAGGCATTAAGGGAATGGGACAGGAATCAGGGGTTGAGGAACAGTGGGCAGTATTTAAAATTGGGATTACAAGAACAACAGAATTATGTATTCAGAGGTTAGCAAGAGGAAAAGGAAGAGGAGACCATTATGGTTTTCCAAAGAGGTAGCAAAGAAAGTGAAAGCCAAAAAGATTGCATTCAGGCAATAGAAAGACACAGGCAGAAGGGGATAGGGAGAAGTACCAGGAGAAGCAAAGGGAGGCAGGGAGGTCAGTAAGGGAAGCCAAAGCTCAGACAGAAGAACACATTGCAAAATCAGTGGGTAGAGGGGACAAAACCTTTTACAGGTACATAAGGGAAAAAAGAAAGACAAAGGGAGGGATAGTGAGACTGAAGGGGGAGGATGGGGCCACGTGGAGGATGACAACAGTAAAGCTGACATACTGAACAGGTATTTCTGCTCAGTCTGTACTGAGGAAGAGGAGGGTAATGGGTCTGAAGGGAGTACAAGGGGTGAGGATGGTGCAGAAATGGACACAAGTCCCTTTACACGAGAAAGGGTCCTGAAGGAACTGGAAGTAATAAGAGTTGATAAAGCAATGGGGCCAGATGGGGTGCACCACAGGGTCCTTAAAGAACTAAGAGAGGTGGTGGCTGAACCTCTGGCTATCCTGTTTAGCCGATCACTGGAAACAGGGGTGGTACCCAAAGACTGGATGATAGCAGATGTAGTCCTCTTATACAAAAGTGGGAACAAAGAGGAAGCAGGGAACTACAGACCAGTCAGCCTCACCTCGGTAGTGGGGAAGATCATGGAAGCACTACTGAAGGAGAGATTGGTGGAACATCTAGTTGTCAATGGACTACAGGACCCAATGCAGCATGGTTTCACCAGGGGGAGGTCATGTCAGACCAACCTCATTGAATTTTTTGACTGGGTGACTAGGGAGGTGGATCAGGGGAGGGCAGTGGACATGGCCTATGGACTTCAGCAAGGCCTTTGACACTGTGCCACATAGAAGACTATTACACAAACTGGGAATATGGGTGTAGGCAGGACAGTAGTGTGGTGGGTGGTAACTGGCTGGGTGGCAGGACACAGAGGGTGGTGGTAAATGGCTGTCACTCCACAGAGGGAAGAGTGACCAGTGGGGTACCACAGGGATCAGTGCTGGGACCGGTTCTATTCAGCACCTTCATCAGTGACATGGCGCAGGATCTAGAAGGCAGAATTTCACTGTTCGCTGATGACACAAAGCTCTGTAACAGAGTAGACACACCAGAGGGTGTAGACAGAATGAGAAGCGACCTGCAGAAACTTGAAGAATGGTCAGGGTTTGGCAGTTGAAATTCAATGCAAAGAAGTGCAAGATAATGCATATAGGGCACAAAACCCTGGCACAGTATATCAGTTGGGGGTGAGGATATAGCATGCACCAAGCAGGAAAGGGATCTTGGGGTTATCATCTCTGATGACCTCAAGGTAGAAACAGTGTGACAAGGCAGCAGGTAAAGCAAATAGGATGCTGGGATGTATAGGCAGGGGCATTACCAGCAGGAAAAGGGAGGTCATAATTCCGCTATACAAGACACTAGTGAGGTCCCACCTGTGGTACAGTGTACAGTTCTGGAGACCATACCTACGTAAGGACATAGACAGGGTAGAGAAGGTTCAGAGGAGGGCAACAAAGATGGTGCATGGATTGCATCACAAGTCCTATGAAGACAGGTTGAAGGAACTGAACATGTACTCCCTGGAGGAGAGGAGGGAGAGAGGGGATATGATAGAGACATACAAGTATCTTACAGGGAGGAACAGGGTGCAGGAAAACACTATTTTTAAGCAAAAAAGATGTTCCAGGACTAGAGGGCATGGGATAAAGTTAGAGGGAGGACGATTCAGAGGAAACATGAGAAAGAATTTCTTCACAGAATGGGTGGTGGACAAGTGGAACACCCTGCCAGAGGAGGTGGTGGGGGCTGAAACAATCACGGGATTTAAGAATGCATGGGATAAACATAAAGGAATTCTGGAAGTCAGGGTTAAGGTGCAACAGACTTCTAGGAAAACAAACTGAACTTACAAGCTCAAATGGGCAGACTGGGTGGGCCATAGGCCCTTATCTGCCGACACTGTCTATGTATCTATGTATCTATGTAAAACACCTATGCAAAAATGGGCCCGCCTCTGAAGTGTTTACTAGTGGCGGCGGATCAGGCAAGGGTAAATGTACCACCGAGTTACAGTTCATCGGAATCCACTGGGTAATTGAAAGAAATTCACCAACAAAAAAAAAAGGAGAGATACGATTATGGAAGCGATTCTACAGTGATAACTTTAAAAATAGTTTGTTTTTATTAACAAATACTGCTGCTTTACGTTGCAGGAATTAGATACAAAGACTCCTCTTTCAGGTGCCAGGATATGTGTATATAGTGTTTTTTTGTTGTTCTAAGAGTCTCACACAGTATCCTTTCCTGCCGCCACATCAAGTGGCCTCCACCAGCCAGCTGAGTCAGACCAATTTGGCACTGGGCCTTTTTTATCAATGGAGCACCACCTGAGCCTCACATCAAGGGTGTCAGAAATACACTGAGCACAGCAGAAGATAAAAGAAGGAACACTTATACATTATTGATTGAACCAAAACAGCTTAGTAAGTGTATCTGTCACGTCCATCCTTAATTTATTGAATATAATTTGTTGCGGAGGGTTAGGTGCATAGAATACCAAGTAGATTGTTTTTGTGGTAAGAGAGTTCATGATCTTGTTAACTGACGAGAGAGCGAGAGAGAGATTTTTTTTTTAAAGAGCTTGCTAAAGTGTAGGGGACAAAAAACAAGAAAATGTTGCAGTGGGTAGCAAAGATGTCTTTGCAATGGGGAGGTTGTGGGTTCAGTTCCTGTTTACTCTCTCAGCCTTGGTGTGTGTCTAAAATAAGTACATTATGATAGACTGGCACCTTATTGGTGCCTGTGAATGTTGAGAGTAGTTCTGAATGAGGTGCAATGGAGTGTTTATTATTAAAAAGTAGTTTTTATTACTGATTGGTTTGAATACTTTATTCATGTAGTGTCAGTGGCTCGGTAGGTAGCACACTCGCCTCTGAAGCCGGGAGATCAGAGGGCTGTGGGTTCAGTTCCCACATCTGGCACTTGGGTTAATATCCTAGTACTGACACTGTAGTGCAGCACGAGAGGGGTGCTGCACTTCTGAGGTGCCGTCTTTCGGATGAGACGTTAAACCGAGGTCCCCTCTGCCTGGATTGGTGGTAGTTCAGGTGGATGTTAAAGATCACAAGGCACTTCTCGAAAAGAGTAGGGGAATTTCCCCGGTGTCCTGGCCAAATTTACCTCATTCACTAAAAATACCACCAACAGCTTAATCTGGTCCAAGGTCAGTTGGCATTCATCTGTATCCCCCTCCCCCAGGTCGTGCCTGAAAATAGGCAGGATTTGTCTAGTGCACGTACCCGGTCATCAAAAACTAAATAAATAAAAAAATAAAATAAATAAATTTGTTTGTTAACCAGGTAAGTGCACTTGAGCAAAACACATTTTCATGAGAGACCTGGGGCAAGGTGCTACATAGGATGATGACCAGACGGAACGTCATTGTGCTATACATGTAGTAGTGTGCAGAAAACTCTGACAGAGGCAGTGACCTAATTCTAAAGTGTTACTAACTGACAGTTTTTTTTAAACAGAACATAAATATTTCTTTACCTTGTGTAATAGAAATGAAAATGTGGGTTTATGAGGCCTCTTTTTATTTCCCAGCTGGATTTGTCTTTGGTTCATTTTGTAGTAATTTTGTTTTCTCATTAGGATCCCTTGTCGCTGTTGCCGTATTTCATGTCTGATTTTCATTTTTACAGTTGCTGTTCCGCTCTGGAACCCAGTAACATCAACTGAGTGGACTCTTAAAGTACCAAGTTTGGCTGCAGGTTTTGTGCTCTACTGATACCCAGAACTGATCAGTAATTGTGCAGAGAAATACCAGGTGAAAAAAGGCAGCATGAAAGGTGATAGGGAATACTTTTTTTTAACTCGGCTTTATTTGAAGAAAAGTATTACAGCCATGTACATATCCAGGATGCATTACATATAGAATAATATATGGGAGGCAGTGCATAACGAGAATTGAATGTACTCCAGAGGGGTGGGATACTACATAAACCCCCTGGGGTTTATTAAAGCATCCCACCCCAAGGGGGTGCATTAAGAATCGAGTTTTGCACTTGCCACCCCCCATGTATTGTTTTATATAATTGCTGGGGAGCATTTTCTCAATTTGAAAATGCTACGCAGCAGTTATAGAAATTGGGACCGGCAGAAGATGGTGCTGCTGTTGAAATCATTTAAGCATCATTCGTGGTGGTGGTGATGGTGGTGTTTAAAGCCTCCCCCACCCAAATTTAATTCCTTGCTCTTTTAAAAGCATTGCAGAATGCAGGTCCCCGTCTCTCACCTCTCTTGTTGTTGTTTTTTTTTTTTTTGTGTGTGTGTTATTAGTTGAGGGGCGGGCCGGGAAGTGTTGTTTTTTTACTCCCCCCCCCAAGCGTACGTAAAGCAAAAGGAAGTACTGCCTGGAGCTTCTGAGGTTGTCGCATTTTTAAATGACAAAAGAAAAACATCAAAAGTGTTACGGTTCTGTCTCATGCGGTAAGTCCTGGTGGTGCTACACCATTGAGGGAGAGACCATGTGTGTCACCGTTTAGCAAGCCTGGGCGCGCGCGCAGCGTGAGGGAAACCAGGCGCGTGTTCGACGTTATAACCCGTGGGTTATAACAGCGAATTATAACCCGGTTTCCGTATGGGAGAAAATGCTCCCCAGTTGTTGTATATCCATAATTTACAGTGATCTTAATACAGAGTTGTTCAAATGAGTGTACCGGCTGTATAGTATGACATCATCATATGGGAACAATTTTTATACCACTTAATGCCTCCCTGTTTTCATTTCAGTGTCTGCAAAGCATTCTTTTTTAAATTTTATTTTATTGATTATGTAATAAAAACACATTCAACATGCAAATTCTTGGTTCCAAGAAGCAGAAATAGAGGAACCAAGTGTCTCATACATGGGATCGACATTCTTATTACCCTCTGATACAACATAGTGGGGGAACCCCCACTTAGGTAAAAAATGCAACAACATGCATTTGTGTTCAGTAATAGTTCAGAAGGGCCATCTGCACCAGGACCATAGACTATACTCTAGAAAAGCGCATCCTCGAAAAGTCCCTGAGTACATTACTCTTAAGTTGGTCAAAAAGACCATTTAGAAGTCTATGTATTTAGGTAAAGCGCTCCAAAAATAAAATGAAATATCAGCCACCTCACGCCCCATGCTGTAATTTACGTGAACCAGTAAAATACATTGTTAGGAGAGCCGACCGTTTCAATGAATATTAAGAAAAGTTTTGTTATAAGAAAGAGAATGTAAAACAGTAGATTCTAATAAAACGGCAGCTGTGCATTAATCATTAACTAGCACAGGGTACAACATTAAGTACATCTACAAACAGTGACTGCTGATATTAACTAAACATTTAGAAATGCTGCTAATTAGTCAAGAGATGCTCGTAGTGTGTATACAGTTAAGCTAGTGGAGCACAAGTCACAACATGCAAATAGGACAAGAAAGGGGCTGTCAGTTTCATGCTCCTGGTAAATTTCAACGCACTCAGTGACGACCGAAAATTACTGTGACACGCACCGCTCAGCTTGGCTTCATTTGTAAGGGGAGAGAAAACCCCAGATCAGTTTCTCAGTAGTCAACTTCAAATAAACATTTAGTACAGCATTTTTTTTTTTTTTTTTTTGTGTGTGTGATCTATTTTTCCGCCCTGTGCTTGCTGTTCCTCCACTCCTTCGGGCTCTTGCGAAGTTCCCCCTGACCTCTTCTGTCCTTGCCCGGCCCTCCTTTCTGATTCCCCAGATCGCAGCTGACCCCCGGGATATCCCGGTGTATCCCTTTCACCGGGCGGGTCCCTCTCCTCCGAGGGGGAAGGCACCGGGGGGAGGATAGCCCCAGCGCTCATTTCTAGGGCCCGGGGATGCTGCTGGGGAACAGGAGGCGCCGGGAAGGCACTGGAGGCCCTCAGGAACTGAGAGCCATCATCCGGAGGCCAGCGAGTGAGTTTCCTGGCTTTTTTGAGGTGCGTGACATCCGGATGTCAAGGCGAGAGCCAACATCTGTCACACACCACCCCTAATGACCCCGACGTGCTGCTCTACCACCGGCCTCCACCAGTGGTCGCTTCAGCACCGGGTCGCAACCCCTACCCTCCCTGGAGACAGTGAGCAGTCGTGGGACACTCAAGCTGCCTCCCCACCCGGCCGGCCCTCCAGCGCCCCGAGCTCTTTTCCGAACCCAGGTCGCTGGCGTCGCAAGCGGAAATCCAGCCACTGTGCCGACAGGCCGGCTCTAGTACAGCATTTAACGACTGTAGAGTCAAAGCTCTTAACAATATTTATTTACAGCTACAACCAGTCCCGGAATATCAGTCCCCCCTCATTCTCCTGTGTCACCCTGGCTGCTCGGGTCTCAAAGTCCGCTTTAATTTTTAGAAGTCTCTTCCCAGCCTCAGTTGGATCATTGAAAATGTATATCTTACCAGCATATGTCAGTCGTAATTTAGCAGAAAAAAATAGGACATTAGCAATCCCCAGTTGAAGCAGCTCAAAGTTGGCTGCATCAAAGGATTTCTGTCGTTGGCGTGTTGTGAAGGAAAGATCAGGGAAGAAGAAAATTCTGGTGCCATCCATTAACTGAATTTGGCCCCTTTCCTTTGCTGCCTGTAGGATTTGTTCTTTAATCGCCGGTCCAGTAGTAACCAAAAGAATGGTCTGAGGCGTCCCCTCCTGTGCTGGTCTACACCGTGGGTTAATCCGATATGTCTGGAGAAGTGCACTCCCTTGGTTAAATCCAAGGGTGGTTTGCAGAAGAGTACTTAGATAGTCCAACAAATTCGGATCTTCCCATTTTTCTGGTACTCCTAGTATGCGAACATGTGCTAGTCGGGCTCAGTTTTCCAGATGCTCCAAACGGAGGCGCAGCAGTCAGCTTTTACTCACCAAACCTGCTGTGGCTGTCACTGCTTTTTCAGCCATAGTTTTTGACTGTTGAGACTCCGTGACTACAGAGTCTAACTTCATTTCCACAGTCGTCACTCTCGAGGTAGAGCCATCTACTTTTTTGTCAAGTTCCTTCTTAAAGGATTCCGGGTCCTTTACCACCTTGAGAACAGCTGCATTGGAGGGTTCTCCTTCTGTGCCATGCGGTTGGCCTTGTTACTGTGCAGTTTTGGGTCTCCCCATTCTGGCAATCGAAGTGTAGAAAGTACGGTATAAAAATCAGTACCTTAGGTAAGTCAAACGAGGAGAGCAATTCCGGGCACTATTTGTAAAGAAAAGCCCATTGAAATGGTCCATTTAGAGAAGTAAGTAAATGCAGCAGCAGGAGCTCACGTGAAGGATATCTAGAGCTGTCGGCTGCTGATCTGCAAAGTATTCTGATATGATTTGCCCTTTTTTCCCCTAAATTTTTAAAGCAGCTTGGTAGTGAACTCAAAGCTACACCGTGTTCCCCTTGCCTCGGTAGCTACTGCTTTTTCATACTTGCAAGGCATTGCATAACTTCAGTTAACACCATTCCATGCCATTCACCTGAATAGCCCAGAACGGTGTTAAGCGATGTCATAAAATGTTCAGGTAGTATAAAGAGAAATCAGTACTGCTGCAAAGAGATGAATTCAAGGTAGTTGAGAAGTATTGCCAGGGTGAAACACCTGGTCCCCGCCGAAGATCTTTCCACACTTGTCCACGCCTTTGTCACCACCTGGCTTGTCTACTGCGACGCCCTTTACCTAGGGCTTCCTGGGGGATATATCTGCCAATTGCAGCTGGTGCAGAATGTTATGGCCAGGTTGTTAACTGGAACCCCTAGATCCAGTCACATAACACCTGTGCTGCGTGAACTGCACTGGCTGCCAGTACGGTGGCGGATAACCTTCAAGGTTACGTTGCTGACCTGTAAAGCCCTACATGACCAGGGACCCCATTACCTGAAAGACCTTCTGCACCCTTACTGCCCCTCCCAAGCACTCTGATCCTCCAGAGAGGGATTGCTAGAGATTCCCAGGATACGGTTGAAAACCTCTGGTGTATGATCTTTTGCCTTTATGGCTCCTACCCTGTGGAATTTTCTACCTTGCCGGATACGAGATAGCCTGACCGTCGAGGTTTTTTTTTTTTTTTTTAATTTAGTTGTTTAACCAGGTATAGCACACTATAAAAGCTGACCTGAAAACACATCTTTTTCTTCAAGCTTTTAATGGTATTTGAGTAATTTGCTACTTTGAAATAGTACAGCTGTGTCTGTTTGTAATGTTATTAAATTGTTTTATTATGTGATATTGTTCGGGCGCCCTGAGCTTTGAAAGGGCGCCATTTTACAAGTAAAAAATGATGATGATGATGATAGTTGCAGGGCTATAAAAAAAGTTGATTATTAAACAAAAAACAGGACAAATAACAGAATACAAGCTAGACGTTAAAAGGAAAACAGGAGAACATCTAAAGACATTCAAAGCCTCTCCTATCACTTTTAACAAGGTAGTGTAAGAAAGGGGAAAAAATGGTAAATTCAAAGGGAACAAAAGAAAAAGAAAGTACAGGAGAGTGATTAAGGAGGCCACACATGCCACAAAGAAAAGTTTATGTTCCCTTTAAAGGTAACCGCATTCATAACCCGGAACATCAGGGGGCTTTGAGATTAACTGTGCTAGTGGATTGTGATGTCACAAGATATTACCCCCACCACAGTCCCACCCAACAATTCCTTCCCTCTCACCCACCCACCCTCTCCCTAGCTTCTGGTCATTGATGCCCTGTTACTTTAGGCTGAATTGGCAGCGAAGCTGAGCTAATAACTCAGTGCATTATCTGCCCAGCTCCTAACTGCCTGGTGTGGGTTCTGACTACTGGACAAAGGCGATGTTTTGCTGGCCACGTTGCCAACAAGGGAGCATGTTCCATGAAGCAAATTCCCTCCCTCTCCCCAGCGTCTGCATCTGGTCATTGATTTTGTGTGTACTATGCCCCCCCCCACACACACACACACACACCTAAACAAGTGTTGCCCTGTTACTTTACACTGGATTGGCAGCCAAAGCTGAGCTAGGAACTCAGTGCATTATCTGCCCAGCTCCTAACTGCCTGGTGTGGGTTCTGACTACTGGACAGAGGCGATGTTTTGGGCTGTCCACAAGGGAGCATGTTCCATGAAACAGATTATGTACAGTGTTTTTACATTTTTGTGATCTGCGAGGAACGGCCAGCACTAAGACATGAGGACATCCTGTATGATCTTCACTGAATATATCTCTCTTGGAGCAAGCCACACCTTTGGAACTGCAGTCATCAGTCACTAGGACCAAACGGAAACTTTTTAGCTGGCAGTCTGCTGGGACTGCCCACACCCATTCAGCAAAACCCTTCCTAATATCTTGTTTCTCTCTTTAATCTTCTGTACCTCCTTGGATAGCAAACTAGAATGAGAAAGTCGAGATCCAAACAAAATTATGATTATTGATCCCCGAACATTAAAAGAAATAGGGAGATAGTGCACTTCATGTACTAGGATCCATTGAAGTCATTATAAGGCTATTATGAGTTTAAAGATTAAATGGTTTTGTTTACCAGCCCAGAAATGTTGTAAGATTTAGAACACATAATAGAGGTTGACTTTTTTTACATTTTTATTGTTGTATATTAATAAAATGAATATTTGATTTGATTACTGACTATATATTAAAAAAAATATATATAATAGGCTATTATTAATAGCCCATAAAGTAAAAAAGTGTAATGTCACTTTAAAAGTACTGGGCAACTTAGAAATTTAAGCAGTATGATGTCATTAACCTCACCCTAGAAAATGAATGATGTGTAACTCCATAACCACACCCCCTGAGGAAGGCTTAGAGCTGAAGCACTGGGGCTAGTGTGTACGCTGAGTGAATGTCAAATGTTTAACCACTGGTTTGTTTTGTTCTTCAGTAAAGCATAGAAGTACTGAAGAAAGTGGTTTCAGCATCATCTTTAAACACAGGACTTGGTGCGACACTGTATTCTGAACTACTTATATATACATGGGGGTCCCGTGCCCTCCTCAGTTCTTTTCCCACCGTCGACCAGTGCACGTCAGACTCCACAGACAAGCAGCTTCAGTCTACCACCACAATTTCTTTCCCAAACGTATTCTTTATTTTCTCACCCTAGTTTGACAAATTATTTTAAAGTGATTCTTCCGTTCGCTTGAATATGCCAACTGATGCTTCCAAACTTTTCAGTTTCTGCGAGTGTGGAAGGAAAATTTGTGATAAGGATAGCCATGTTTGGGGGGAGGGGGACACTAGACATCAGGGATTTGATTAAAAAAATAAGAAAGGGGGGAAAGATGGCCGCAACCGAGTAGACAAAGAGAGAGAGAGAGAAATGTCTAGAGTAATTATTATCTTAGAATATATACCTGAGTGAATAGGCTCTATCTGATTACTCTAAAGATTTCCAACATATGTTTTTGAGCAGGTACTAGGTGTGGAGTGACTTTAAATCGAGTAAAATTATACCCCCCCTCCTATAGATGGGGACTATGATAATTAGAAGATTGCTTGATCTTTCGCAAGTGGAATTCATGATATATAAATGTAAAACTTGGAAAAAAAAAAAAAAAGACCGCCACATTGCCTGTATCAGCTGCCTAGGCCTGAACCATGACATGAAATACTGTGAGGTCTGCCGTGGGTTCAGTCAGGCCACACAGAGACTCTGCCAGAAGGACTTCAAGAAATTCCTGCTGGAGCAGTAAGTAAAAGCAGTGGAGAAGGAGCTCCAGGTCAACAGCTCCTCCGCCTCTCTGGCCCTGTCCTCGGGCTCTCAGTCCCCCAAGACCCGTGACAAGCTGGCCGGGAAGCACAAACACTGGGAGAAGGACAAACACCGTGATTGGTCCTCCCCAGCTCGCTTGTGGTTGCTGGCCATGGCTGGGTTACCTTCGTCTCGAGCATCGACATCTGCTGCAACTCATACTTTTTTTTTTTCAATTACTTTTATCATGCTGGCTCCCCTAGCCCGATGGGCTCGCCAAGTGCCAGGCTCTGTCAGCCACCCCCTCATACTCGGGCTTTCCCCCCCTTCCCCGAGTGGGGCTGCTGACAGGCGAACTCTGGTGGCCAGAGGGGATGGCAATGGAGCCAGCTCATTAGCGGGAGCTGGCATTTTTGTGGCTGTTAACCCCACGGGGCAGGGATGTGCAATGAAGACCCACGTCTGCCCCGCCCTCCGAATGTGCAGGCGCCGACTCGCAGTAGAACTCCCGGCCTCTGCCAGGAATCCGTCGTGTGTCGGACACTCAACCCACCTCCCCCCAGAGTAGGAGATCAATCAACCAGATGCTAAATCCTACTCCCCCCCGGCTCGCCCTCCAACTCCTGAGTCTGTTCCCGAACGCAGGTCGTCTGTGCAACAGATGGTGATCGTGCCTCCGCGCCAGTGGGCCGGGCAACTCACACCCTTTCTTTCTGCAGGGTCAGTGTTTGCAGCTCCCCCTCCCTGTCTCTCCCTTTCAGGTGTGGGGGTTTTGGCGTCAGACCTGCTCTTGCCCTGCTGCGTTCTTAGCCCCTCTTCTCAGTGGGCCCACAGTCAAGGAGCTCCCCCAGTCTGACTCCGGCGGGCGTGTGACCATCCTCGACTGGAGTTCTACCTCCTTCGGCATCACCCTTGGCCCTTATTCTGGGCCTACAGTCAGGCCGACTTGCTCTCAGCCAGCACTGGCCCATCGCCCTTGGGGCACCAGTCTCTCCTGGTGAAATTTGCAGCCTACTCTGCCTTCAGTACATGGGGGTAGTCCTGGACATGGCTCAGGGCTTTGCTTTCCTGCCACAGGACAGGGAAGACTGCCTGAAGGCTCAGGCTGAACTGCTGTACAACAGTCTGTATATAATGGCCAGAACCTTCTTGAGGCTCCTGAGTCTGATGGCTGCAGCTGTTGTTACGGTGCCTCTAACCAGATTGCCCATGAAGATTCCTCAGTGGACATTAAGGGTCCAATTGGATCAACGCACGGACGACTTCGAACAGCCAGTTCTAATCTCTTCCCCGGTCAAAAAGGTGCAGCAGTGGTGGATGGAACCCAATAACCTACTGAAAGGGATTCCCTTCCTCCTTCCTTTCCCTCAGCAGATCCTCATGACGGACACCGCTGGGTCGGGCTGCAGGGCTTATCTGGGGTCCCATCACACTCAAGGGGCATGGTCCGTCCCCGGTGGAGGCTACCCTCCACATCTACATCCTGAAGATGAGGGCCATTCTGCATGCCCTTCAGGCTCTCCAGACCTACTTGCTCCTGGGACATCTGCTGGTCCAGACGGACAATACCAGCGTAGTTCATTACATCAACAAACATGGGAGGACTCACTCATACCCCCTGTGACAGGAAGTGATGAGGGTTTGGTACTGGGCTCTAGAACATGGTCTAAAACTATCAGCCATCCATTTTCCAGGTGTGCAAAATGCCCTGGCGGACAGATGAGTGGGAGCTGCCGACCTCAATCGTGGAAGACCTGTTTGACAGGTGGGGCCATCCAGAGCTGAACCTTTTTGTGTCTCCACTCAATGCAAAATTGCTGCTTTTCTGCTCGCTCGCTCCAAGGCCTGGAGTTTTCTGGTGAGATGCATCATCCCTCTCCTGGAAAGGGAGGTTCCTCTGCTCCTTCCCTCCCTTCCCCCTAATTTAGAAGGTTCTGATCAGTCTTCAGTTGGAATGGGCCACTCTGATCCTAGTGGCTACCTTCTGGCCTTGCCAGATCTGGTTCCCCTTACTACAGCAGCTGGCAGTGGGACCCCCTGTACTTCTGCCTCTGTGCCCCGGCATGCTGTCATGGGAGCAGGGCACTCTAGTCCATCCGGATCACAAGTCTCTTCATGTTCATGCATGGCTCCTGAGGACATAGCAGTTGCTACGTTTGAAGTTTCCCAGAAGGTAGCTAATGTCCTGGTGACCACCAGAAAACCCTCCACCAGGGCCACTTATTCCATGAAGTGGAAGCACCTTTCTCTGTGGGCTGCTTCCCATCACCTAGAGCCTTTCAGTTGCCCAGTAAATCATATTCTGGAGTACTTGCACTCCTAGTGCAATGCCAGGCTGCAGTACTCTTCCATTAAGGTTCACCTGTCAGCCGTTTGGCCTTCCATGTGCCTGTTGATGGCCATACAGTGGCCCAGTTGGATGTGTCCCATATGTTCTTGAGAGGCATCCTACACTTTAAGCCTCCCATCCACAATCCAGCCCCACCTTGGGATCTGAATTTTGTGTTAGAGAAGCTTATTTAGGCTCCGTTTGAGCCAGCTGCAACTTGAGAACTGTGCTTTCTGTCATGGAAAGCATTATTTTTAGTTGGTGTTACTTCTGCTTGGATGACTTCTAAGCTTCAGACTCTCATGTGTGAGCCTCCTTATTTGAATTTCCACCTACCACTGTATTTTCCAGAACATGCCAGTCCAGGGGAAGCATTGCTCAGTACCTTAGATGTACATAGAATACTTAGGTGTTATGTTCACTGTACAAAGGACATCAGGAAGTCCTCGCAGCTGTTTGTTTTTTTCGCCCCTGGGAAAGAGGGTGTTCAGTTTCAAAGCAGTGCTTGTTCAAATGGATGGCCAGCTGCTGTTCTATTACTGACTGTTACTCTCCTACATGAGGATATGTAAGCCTATGCATTGTTGTTACGGTTACTCTCCAATCATGAAAGCCTATGTGCATTGTGTATATTTTGAATCTTTATTTATTTATTTACAAAATGTTTCACAAGGAAAGACAACATGAGCTGAGAACAGCTCATTTCAGAAGCGTCCAGGCGGGGAGGGGGTGTACAATGGAAGTAATTGTATTCTAGTAGAATAGACCGTGAAACCCCATTCAGGATGTGTGGAACTCTAGTAGTACTCTATTAATAATATAGAAAAAAAAGCACATTCACAAAATATGCATTTGCTCACAAAGTCATTAAATCAGACCAGTACCAGTATAGATGGGTGCACCTTACCAGGACAACTTGTACACAAAAAAAAACACTTCTGTAGAACAGAAAAACGGTCAGCACGCCAAACGTACTCACAGTACTCATTTATTTCATGTGCAAGTGCATCGAAGCCATTTAGCAGCAGAAAAACAAATAGCAGCAGTAAATGAAGCGTTGGGTAATCCACAAATTTCTCAGATCCACAGGCATCTATAAGACGGCAAATTCTTAAAGAACATATTGTACCCGCTGACTCAACACTGAGCACCCAAATGGCAGCACAGAACCATTTAAGTTTCAGCGTAACAAACAACACCTTCATCAGAACATACTTATTTTTGGGGTTATTCCTTCCTAAATACATGATTTTACACTTTGCTAAATTACATTGCATACTACAGCTTGCTTTCTCTGCTGTTGAAAACTGGTTTGCAAAACTTAAACTGGTTCTAAACCACAAAATGACTAAATCTATGCTTTTCTGCAGCTCGCAAAACAAACACAGGCGATACTCCCTTGATATCAATACAAGCGCTGATAACACCCTTGAACAAGTTCATCTTTTAAATACCTTGGAATCTCACTTGACCCTTGCCTATCTTATGGGACTCACATCGATAGTGTTCCCGGAGTGGTAAACACACACATTGGAATTCTCTACCGAAATAGACAGCATCTTACCCAGGCAGCACTGAAGATTGCTATCCAGAGCTCTGTGGTATCCGTCATAGACTGTGGCCTCATAATCTATGGCTCTGCCTCTACTACCGCCCTCAAGCACATAACGACCTCCCTAAACAAGGCCTGTCGACTGCTTACTGGATCCCACCGACTCACACATATATGTGAGCTTTACGCTCAAATTGGATGGCTTTAACTCGCTAACTGCATAAAGTACCTTACCCGCTTGATGGTGAAAAAACTACTTTGGGCCTTACTCCACCTAGTGTCCAAGCCCTCCAGCACCCAAACACTAATCCTTGTAACACCAGAGGGTCTGAATGTCAGCTTCTGCAGGTCCCCCAATGCCGCACCACTCTGGGCCAAAGATCCTTTGCACACCGTGCACCCAGCTGAATGAATGCCCTCAGCACTCACATCACCTCCACCTCCTCACTAGGCATATTCAAATCAAGCCTCCATCATCATCTCATGGCCTCCAGCTCATGGGACTGCCACCTGTAACTTCCCCCTTCCCCAATGAGATCAACCCCGATGATCTTTGACAATGCTGTAAGCTGCTCTAGTCTCTTCGGCTGCCTCCCCACATCCTCTCACCCTTCCTCCCTGATTTCTTCTAGGTTTATGAAATGATTCTTTGTATGTGTTGTTCATGTATCATATTTACCGTGATGCCTTACCTGAACTGATGAATATGGTTGTATGCTGTCTTTAATGCTGTATGCCCCTGTTTAACATGTATGTATTCTCCTGACGTGGAACCTTTGTAAAAGAGCCTTGGCTCAAAGGTAATTGTAATCCTAGATCTAAATAAACAAATAAAAAGGGAGAGCAATTAACAATTATAAACATATTACATAGTACAGTTATAAACGTATTACATAGTACAATTTTATAAACATATTGCATAGTACAATTATAAACATAGTACAATTATAAACATATTGCATAGTACAATTATAAACATAGTACAATTATAAACATATTGCATAGTACAATTATAAACATATTACAAAGTACAATTATAAACATATTGCATAATATAATTATAAACATATTACATAGTATAATTATAAACATATTGCATAGTACAATTATAAACATATTACAAAGTACAATTATAAACATATTGCATAGTACAATTATAAACATATTACATAGTACAACAATACAGAGAGACATATTTTGCCACAATTAGAGATAGCGTAGTGGAATACTGTGCTAAAGAGCATATGCCGGGGGCAGGTAAGGTAACCTGTAGGAGATAATACATAGTGCCACCCAGGGCCAAAGGGCTGGAGGTCAGGGGGTGTGAAAAGGCCCACGGTCCTGAGCATGAGGGGAGCAAGGTTGCTGTGTCAGCTAGAGAAATTATGGGAGAGGCCGGGGGAAAGAGAGAATAGACCGGTGAAACCCCCTTCAGGATGAGTGGAACCCTGCAAGGAGGGTAGGAGCAGTCATAGGGTTAGGAGGAGAGGGGAAAATAAAAAGAAAAAATGTAGGAGAGAGTGGAAGAGGGAGGAGATAAGGGCAGTGATAGGGGGCACTTAGCTGGCGGGAGGGGTATGAGAAAGGCAAAGATATGAGGCAAATGTGAAATTGGGCAGGAAGAAGGGAGGGAAAAGGAGTGGGGGAAGATGAAGGGTAGGACTTGAAGGATGGAAGAGTGGAAGGATAAGTGGAGTAGAGAAAAACACTGGAGTGCCGTTTGAGAGCGGGTGGTAAGGGACAGGTAGAGGAGCTAGAAGCAGGTGCAATTAGGGGAGACGTAGTTGTGCAGGGCTAAGGAGAGGGGAAAAAGGGGATGGGGGAAGGGGGAAGGTAGAGCATTCCAGAGTTTAGGGAACCGATAGGAGAAAGCTTCATGACCAGTAGAGGTGAGCAGCGAGGAACAGTGATAGAGTGAGAATCCAGGGATCTAAGAGTACGGGAGTTGGGACCAGGAGCAGAGTAAAGAGGTAGGAGGGTTGGGTCCCAAACCAGAATTTGAAAGTAAACTTAGTGCAGTGTGAGAGGTGCCTGCATTCGAGAGAAGGTAAGGCAAGAGGGCACTACGGGGTGCAGTGGTGAGTGCGGGAGGGAGAGTCATGGGCAAAACGACAGAAGGCATTGAAGAGAGAGTCCAGTCTGACAAGCGAAGACTTGGGAGCAGCACTGTAGACTATATCTCCATAATCGAAGATGGGGAGAGTCATTTTCTGAACAATATGATGCCTCACTGGTAGTGGTAGTGCACTGCAGTTTCTGTAAAGGGCGTCAAGCGTGGGGCGCAGTTTTTTCAGGATAGCATCGATATGTTCAGAAAAGTTACGGTGGTGGTCAAGCCAAACACCTAGGTATTTATAAGAAGTAGAGTCCTCTAAGGTAGTCCCGTCAAGGGTGTGGAAGGAGGGGAGAGTGGGCAGCCAAGAGAGTCTCTGCCTAGTGCCAAAGGTCATGGAGATTGTTTTCTTGGCATTGAGAAAAAGTTGATGAGAGCTTAGCCAGCGTTGAACATTGTTGAAGTCACACTGTAGTTTGGTAGTCACATCAGAGGGAGAGGGGCCAGAGGTGAACAGGACCATGTCATCTGCATACATATGGATAAGGGACGAGGAGCATGCAGACGGGAGGCCATTAAGGAAGATTGAGAATAGAAGTGGGCCTAGTACGGAGCCTTGAGGCACACCAGTAGAGATTTGGAGAGGCAGGGACGAACAGTCAGCTATTTCAACTGATTGGGTTCTACCTATAAGGTAGGAGCTGAACCAGTCACAGGCCGGTTGTGACAGGCCGGCAATTGAGAGAGTTTCAAGGAGGAGGGAGTGAGAGACAGTGTTGAATGTTTTAGCGAGGTCGACAAAAATAGCAGACATGATATGGCCTTTATCCATGGCAGAGTGGATAGAGTCCATGAGTCTGAGTAGGGAGGTAGTTGTGGAGTGGTTCTTCCAGAAGCCAGACTGGAATGGAGTGAAGAAGGAGTCATCATCAAGAAAGGAAGAGAGCTGAGAGAGCACAAGGTGTTCCTGAAGCTTTACCATGGTGGAAAGTAGGGAGATAGGGTGGTAGTTACCTGGGGATGAGAAATCGCCACCCTTAGGTAGGGGGAGGATTGTAGCATGTTTCAAGGCTGCAGATGTAGTGGCAGTGCTAAAAGACAGGTTGAGCAGGTCAGATAGTGGGAAGGAGATGGCATGAGCAGATAGATGGAGCAACTTAGTGTCAAGGCCATCAAGAGAGCAACCCTTTGTAGGATTGAGCGAGAGAAGGGCCTTTAAGGTGTCTCCAGGAGAGATAGGTGAAAAGGTAAAGATTTATGGAGGGAGGTAGAAGGGGGGGTTGGTAGGGAGGCTAACAGAAAGGAAGCATAAGAGGTGAAGCCAGTATTGAATTCTAAAGTTACCAAGGGATGGTCTGAAGTGAGTTGGTTGTTAATACCAAGTAGAGGAGGGGGAGGTTTAGCTTGGGGGAGGGGGGAAGTGAGTGGACAACTTTTCAGAACATTGAAGGGTTATTTATGTTTTTATTTAAGGTGGCACAGAAGTAAACAGATTTGGCCTGTCATATGGCTTTTGTGCAGGCATTTCGGAGAGAGAGGTAGTTTTCGCGGTCGCTAGGGCGTCTAGTGGTTTTGTGAGTTTTCCACGCTGAGTCGTGTGCTTGCTGAGAGGCCAGGAGCTCAGGGGTGATCAAGGGTGGTGATAACCACGCACTCTGACTTGCTTCAAGGGAGCGTGATTATTCCAGATAGAGAGAAAGTTATCAGTGAAATAAGCATTAGCAAGATCAGTGGTATTTGCAGAAGTTATAGGGGCCCAATCAACTAATGTTAGATCCTGATGTAGAGAGGCAAGGTCAGGGGGTTTGTAGGAGCGGGTGGTTAGTAGTTTGGGAAGGGCTTTTGGCCGGTGAACTTTCCTGACTGTATAGATCATGTGATGGTCACTAAGAGCATCAGGCAGCAGGCTGGCCTGGATTACTCTGTGTGGGTGGGAGGTAAGGGTCCAATCAAGGAGAGAGTGATTTAAGGTTTTGTGATTCAGGCATGTAGGGTCCTTGATTAGTTGGGGCAGATGGAGGGCAGTTTTGTCTGTGCGGGTTTTGCCTAGGGAGGGAGACAACCAGTCAAGGTTAAAATCACCTAGGTTGTAATGCTTGCCTGTGGAGGTGAGGGACCCAATGGAGGTGATTTAGCTCTGGGGTAAAAGTGTGGTGTAGTCCAGGTCGGCAATAAACTCTGGCGATGAAGACAGGGACTGAGAAAGGTAATGATAACCTTAAGATGAGGGCTTCGTAAGTCTTGGGGACAGAGGTCGCTAGGACAGTTGTAACTTGAAGGGAGGTGGAGGAGTAGATAGGAGTAGAATACGTCTGTACATTCTGTTATGTCCCATTTGTTGTTATCACTATATGCAAACTTATGTCCTCACCAACTTGCTATGGTGTTTATTTTATAACTGTTATCTACTCCACCTCCCGTTCCCCAGGACACACCATGAGACGAGCAACTTGTTGCTCAGTATACCCTTCCTGGTGAAACTCTTAAATAAATAAATAAATAAATAAATAAATTACCTTCTGTTACAGGAAGTATGGTAAGGAGCTTCCTGGTCCTATGCATGGCCACTCATTTCGAATCATGTCCACTTCTGCTGCATGTTTCAGAAATGTTGCAGCTGCTGGGATTTGTGCAGATGCTACCTGGAGTACGGTCCACACCTCCACTAGACACTACAGTCTGGACGTTGCCTCTAGAAAAAGGGCAGGCTTCGGCCTAACTGTGCTACAAGGCCTCCTTTCTTAGGCCTGTTGTTTCCAGCCACCCAGGCTGTCTGTCTGTCGGTACTGCTTGGGACTCTTTCTAAAGGTCTGGCTTGCTGCAAGAGATATCCTTAAAGAAGATAGTAAAGTTACATAAAAACTTCCTGTAACAGTAGATCTTTGAGAGAATCTCTTGTAGCAAGCCATGCCATTCTCCCCCCATCCCCCTTGATCCTCTGTATCTGTCTCCTTCTCCAGGGTGCTTTGCCTGCTGTCTCTCTCTTTCCAGTGGTGGGAACCGCTGTCCTACCGCAGTTCCTTCGGTGGACATCCTTTATATCTGGTCTCCGGCGGGGGAACTCTGGAGGGGGCAGGGCTGCCCACAGGAGTGGCAGCGTCAGCTGACGTCATCATCGTGGGCGGCCCCAGTAGACTGCTTGCTAAAAAGTTTCCGTTTGGTCCAAGTGCCTGCTGGCTATAGCTCCAAAAGTGTGGCTTGCTGCAAGAGATTCTCTCAAAGATCTACTGTTAGGGTAAGTTCTTGCGTAACTGTACTTTTTCATCTCTGGCTCAAAGTGAGGTTCCCAGCAGGTGGACCACACACAAGATAATGTACGCGCATCTGTAATACTGAATTCTCCATGACATCACAGCTCTGAACTGGCATGAATGGGGGAGACTGTCAGCTGTACTGAGGATCTCAGAGGGGGTTAAGTGCGTCAGTTGGCTCCCCCCTTCAGAAGAGTGCAGAGATTGGCTGATCCACCTTTTTCTTCCACAGTGCTCCTGAGGGAAGACGAGGTCAGCACAGACTCCAAGCATTAATATTTATTTTGGCTATGCTGTGCTGCATTCCCGCAGGGCTAGCATCATGCAGGCCCAACAGGGAAGAGCTGTGCAGGCTCTGAGAACATCATATCTGAAAGGCTTCCATGTCAGTCAAATCAAAGTGGGTTTATTGGCAACCATCAGAAGGGAGACTGAAGCTGGTAGAAATAAGCACAAATTACCATCTATGGAGAGAGACACTCTAATGCAGCAATATAAACCAAGTCTGAGTTTGGTACAGGTGTGTGTGCAGGGAACACAGTGTATACATTAGCAGTTTTTATAAAATTGGTAATCATACCCCTCAAACGTTTGTCTCCCAAATGTGGAACATTGCTTCTCAAAATGTGGAACAAATGAGCAAAATGTGGAACACTTAATCAAATCTTTACCTAAGAAGCTCAGAACACTGTTAAAATGTTTGCATTTATCTCCAGAAAGTCTGTTATTAATTGAATGATATATTTTTTGCATCATTTACTACAGATTTTTGCTTTTAAATGTTAACACTGAATGTGGGACAAGTCCTCACAATGTGGAACAGGGAGCTTTTGTGAAGTAAAATGAGGAACGTTCCTCATAATGTGGTACAGTTGAGAGGTATGTTGGTAATATACAGGAAAGTCATTGGTTGAAAGTCATTCACATGACCGTGCATCACTATAGCTTGACACACAATCATTCTAGTACTTAGCCTAATCACAAATTTAAATGCCACCGTAGAGTTTTTTTAAAAAACAATCTGAAAGCCATTTTTCTGCCTCGCTAAACTCCCAATCTCCTCAGACTTTCAGTGAAGTCTGTGCCCCCTCCCCCAACACACACACACAGACACCTAGGTGAAACATCTGTGTTCCCAGTTTGCACGTTTCCTTTGTTTCTGGTGGCTGTATGTCACAGTCTCGTTAGTGGTAGAGGTAACAGCCCCCCCAGCTCAGTTTCCCTCACCAGACACCAACGATCGCAGCACTTTCTTTGTTTAAGGCTGCCAATTGCAGCATGACTTGCAGTATGTCTCCCTGCAGTCTGCGGTATCTCTCTCCCTCCACAGTGCCCTCCCAGACCAGTGATCGCAGCAAGGTTTGCTGCGTATCTTCCTGGACTTGGCGGCTTCTCACTTCTCCTCTCTCTCTCTATGCACAGTTCTGGTCACTGCCAATTTGTGCTCACACACACAAACAAAGCGAGGACCCAAAAATCAAAGAAATTCTATAAATCCATCAGTATCCCTCCATAAAAATGTGGCGGGGGCAGTCAACAGTCGCAGTTCCACACAGAAAAACTACAGAAACTACAAATATAGTGGCCTCATAGGTCAAAATATTAAAAGCAAAGCAGAAAATAGCATCAGGATCCAACAGACAGAAGAAATATTTTACCAAATGTCAAAGCGTTTTTTTGATTTCTAAATGCATAAACCTCTTTATTTAAATTTGTTACGACATGTAAGATAAGAGTTACACATCTTTTTTTTTTTTTTTGTCAGCTCTGTTTCTGCTTCCACCAACTGGGGCATCTCTCGGGCATCCCAATCTTAGCTCGGCGGCTCCAAAGCCCGCCTGAAGCGCTCCTCAGCATACTGCATCAGTATCAGGACTCTGGGCTCTCTCCCAGCTCAACAGAGAGGCATCCAGAGTCCCCAGGGGGAGAGTCTGAGGAAGCGGCCGACATCGGGCGTGTGGCCGGGGCCCCTGGTGGTTGCCGTCACCTCACCCGGTGGTGGTTTTATTTTCTCTCTTTTTTGTCCCTCTTCCGGAGTATGACGTGCAATGACGTCTGTGCTGGCTGCCAGCAGGCGTCTGCCGCACTCCGCCCCCTACGTTCTTCCTTGCTGATGCGCCAGTAGTTCCCCTGAATTCCATCGGGGGATGCTTGGGCACTGAGCTTACCCTGAAACCCACCCCAAAGATAGGAGAGCAGTCCCCTGGATGCTCAATCCTGTCCCTCCGCTGCCGACCCCCAGTGACCCGAATCCACTCCCGAACCCGCGACACTGGCATGGTGCAAGGTGTGGGGTCCAGCGCCTTAACCCTCAATGCCACCGGGCCGGCCTGGAGCGTTACACATCTTGTAAGCACAATAAATCTAGATCGATATACGTCCTGGATGGTTGAAGGCACTTTGCTTCACAGTACACCTGGGTGTGCATCGATTTAGCTGGATGGCACACCCATCGTGTGTCATTACTGACGTAATTACTAGTTAGTGTAAAGAATACCTTAAAAGTGAGCATCTACTATCTATCAGGAGAAGAGATGTGCAAGAACGAGGGGGCACAATTTGAAGATAGAGGGGGGAGAGCTCAGGGGTAATGTTAGAAAGTATTTTTTCACAGAGAGGGTTGTGGATGCATGGAACAGCCTTCCTGATGAGGTTATGGAGTCAGGAAGAGTGGGAGAATTCAAGAATGCATGGGACAGGCATAAGGCAATTCTAGTGGGGAGTAGGAGGAAGTAAACTGTTTAACTAGAATCTGCAGCTTATCCATCAGGTAGGGAAATGGGCAGACTAGGTGGGCCAAGCGGTCCTTATCTGCCGTCAAATTCTATGTTTTTTATAATACACAAGTGTGTGTTTTACAATCCATGTATAGCGGAGTTTGTTGTGCAGCTGTCTCTTCTGTCATGCAAGATCAACCACAGCCTTCAGTTTTAATTTTAGTTTTATTTAGGATAAGCATTGAACAGAGCTAGTTTACAATGGTGTCCTGGTAAGGCAAAATGTCTGAAGAGTGAACATGTTACAGACATAAATAATGCTAGATACAATGTGCAATTTGCCAAGTATTGTATGTGTACATAGGCGCAACAAAGTTTCACGTGCAAGGTAAGGCCCAGTGCAGGGGGTATAGGAATGGAAGGTCTCTTTTCCTGTTACCTATGTTAAAAATAGCAGGACAAGAGGACACAGCATGAGATTAGAGGGAGACCAATTAAGGGGTAATGTGAGGAAGTTCTTTTTCACAGAAAGGGTGGTGGATGCATGGAACGGCCTACCTCAGGAAGTGGTGGATATGAATACAGTGCAGGGCTTCAAACAGGCATGGGATAGGCATAAGGGAGCAATACAAATGAGTATGACTAGATAGGCCACTGACAGAGCAAAGGCTGATGGCACATTTATAAGGTAGAAAAAGAAATGGGTAGACTGGATGGGCCTTGCGGTCCTTATCTGCCATCAACTTCTGTGTTTCTATGTTACACCCCAGAAATGATAACAAGGTTTTATTCCCAGAGGAAACTGAAAACAACCATTCCATGACTTTTGTACTGGAGGCCAAGGGAAGTGGGGCAGCTGTGGCCAAAGGCGAGGGACCTGTGGGTCGCATTTATGTGTGGAACCTCTGCTCAAGTGATCCAGTATAGTGCACAGATCTAGGACAGGACCTGCAGGTCAGCCTTGAGTACAGATAGGAGGGGGCAGTTCCTTTGACACACTTCAGGGAGAACAGGATGAAGTGCCATTCCCTCCTGTCACTCAGCGACAGCTAGTTTAATGCACTGTAGAGCTTACGGTGGTAGCTGTCGTGAGGGCAGTCGAGTATCAGTCTGGCTAGCCTGTTGTAAAGCACACCTGATTTGGTCAATGTTACTTGGAGGCTTCATGGAAGAAGATGTCCATGTAGTCGAAACAAGGGACCATCACAGACTGGATTATTCTCTCTCTCTGCAGTCTAGGGGCAGCAAGTATTTGTTTCTGAACAGGAAGCCAATCTTTGGGCCGAGGCTTTACATGAGTGGGCTGACATGGGTGTTCTCTGTGAGATGTGAGTTGACCCAGAAGCCCGAATACTTGTTTTGGGTAACTACTTCCAAGATCCGTCTGGGATAGCAATGACCAGAGAGGCAGAGCCAGTGTAGCTGTTAAGTCATGGGGCAACCCCGATGCCGTAGCAGACTTTCCACCATTTAAAGACCAATTTGAGCTGAGCAGAAAGGCTTACAGTGGGTCATGAAATCCCTTTTGGAGAGTGGTTTGCACAACAGGGATGTTGGCTGCAGAGGCACAGAATCATCCTAACGTGCAGCTGAGCAGTCCCCTGTACCCCTGCCCCCCGCCAACATGATGACTTGGGTCTTTTACATATATGCAGAACATTAAAACATACGAACAGCCAGCAGAAACAGGCCTCACAGTCCGTCATGTCTGCCCGATTGTGCAGCTAGCCCCTCAACTTGCAGCTGCCCCACCCTCCCCTTCCCTCCTCATAACTAACCCCCCCCCCCCCAGTACTGATCCTTATGGTACACCTTTAATGACTTGTTGGGGGGGGGGGGGGACTTGGTGCCAATGAATCCTGATGCCCTGTTTGTGGTTAATTAGACAACTGCTGAAGCAGCTGGCTACCTCTGAGCTCCTGCAGTTCAGCTAGTCTGGTCACTAGTGTTTTGAAAGCCTTCAATGGGTCAGCGATGATGGAACAAAAGTATTTTATTTATTTAAAAGTTTTGCCAGGAAGGCATCCTGAGCAGAGATACTGTTCAATTATTTTCCTCCGTCTGTGACCAAACTGATATGAATGACACGGCAATGGGGAGATGCTACAGCCTGGTATGTTCGTCTAGCTGTCTTATCTCTTCCTGATCTGTTGGTTTATTAGCAGCCTTTATTAGTTAGCCTAGCTTCACCATTTTTCCATGTCATCGAGTACCCTGGTTACAGTGGTGACTGTATTCTGAAGCCTGACTGGTGTTTGTCGAGCAGCAAGTTTTTGTTCAGGAATTTGATGATTTGGTTGTGTAATACGTGCTCTAGTACTTTGGAGACCACAGGCAATTGGGGTTGGGAGATAGGTTTGAAGTTGTTTAGGTTGTCAGGTTGCCTCCTTTATGGATGGGCTCTATGCTGGCAGTTTTCCAGTCAGAAGGAACATATGATAGCTCTATGGAGTGATTGAAGAGACGGGTCAGAGGCCTGAAAATTTCTGGGGCAGTCCGTTTCAGCAGTCGGGTCAGGTGCCCAGACCACCTGGGCCCCACTGCGTTTCCTGTCTTCTAAGTGGAGTTATTTCAGTTTCGCAACAAACTAAACTCAGCAGTGCACCTTAGGTTTCAAAACCAATAATTATTAAACAAAAAAAAAAAAAAGATGGATAGTAGAATTACTTGTGTTTTTTGACACACCCTTTATTTTGCATCTCAGCTGGGTTATCCTGGGTTTAAAAAAAATGTACTTATTTGAAAAAACAAACAGTGGAGGCGAAGCATGCATCCAGCAAGGGTAAACTTGCTTTTACAGAGCTCCACCTGGTGTGCTTGTACGTTGTAATTTTGATAAGTTGGAATTTTGTTTCCATTTTACTCGCACTCGATAGATCTCTCGAGCTCCAAGATTATATACAAATCATTTGACTTTTACCATGGGGGAGACCTAAAAAAATCAGCTCACACAGACAGGCGGCAGGTGCACCACACAAAGTCCAGCCGAGATTGCAGGCAAGAACGCAGGAGACACTGCAGGGGCTGGTGCTGCATTGGAGCTAACGAATGTAGCTTTGTTGCAGGTCATCAGAGATCTAGATCGAAAAGTCGACTCCTTAAACACATACATAATGACAGCAGAGACTAAAATGGATCTTGTTGCGTCGGACACCAAGGCTGCCAAGGAATTCAGCAGCTGTAGTGGGACTCATGAGATGTAATAAGCAACTGAGGAGCTACCTTGAGCACCTCGAAAATGGTGCTAGGATGGCAAATATCCGCATTCTATGAGTCCAAGAAGAGCTGGAAGGACTGGAACTCATAAAATTTGCTTCTGACATGATCAAAGCTGTCCTGGGTGTTGATGTAGCAGCCCTCATGCTCAGGGCCTGCAGACTTACACCGAGACAAAGAATTGCGATGGTAACCAACCTAGGACCCTGCTGCTGATCACCCATGGACCACGTGTAAGGGATATGATTTTCCAGGCTGCAAAAGCTAAAGGACAGCTCACGTTATCTGATGGGATGCCGATATACTTTTGTCCCGATCTGAGTTTCTCTGCTAAGCAACGACGTAAAGCCTTCAACTCTGTCAGAGTGGTCTTCATTCCTTTGACATTGCTCGTGCCTTACAACTGCCCGAAAAGCTTAGACTGACCTACACTGGACTGACTTTCTTTATAATGATCCAGAGGAAGCAGGCAAAAACCTTGCGGCCCTAAAAATAGACTTTGCCATTCGGGCTGACCCACAAAACCCATTTAATGAAGGCTGAACCTTTGAATATGTATAAGGATCTCCATACAGATAAGTTTCTCACAGCTGAATAAGACCTGTTATGTTCTCGTTACCCATTACACATGTTTAATGAATAAGTATTTTCTGTCCTACATGTGCTCGATACATGCATCAGGTTAGTGCACTAAATCTAAAGTAATAACGTGTCATTTGGCACTGATACGAGGTCCTGTCTGCCTTTGAAACAATTTATTCTTTAAAATTGGGCCTGCAGTGTGGTGAGAAACTTTAGCCACACAGTGGAGTCGAGAGTGACAAGATGGTGGTGCTACGCAGTTCTTTACAGAAGTGCGCTATATGGGCAGGGCAGCGGGCTGTTCATACATAACCTTAAGTAACCGAAAGCTAGTGAGTACCCTCGCTGCTTATGTTAGCAGCTTAATCTGTACTAAACTAATGACCTTACTCTGAGAGGGCTCTTGCAGTAGGTGATAACTTGGAGGACTGCACCCCCTGGCATCAGGACCACATGGAAACTTTATCTAGCAGTGTCTGACGGGGGACTGCCCACCCGACATCACGTGACCGATGTCAGCGTGACATTATATAGTGGGCGGTCCCCATGTCCGCCTTCCAGTTCTTTCCCACTGTCGACCTGTGCACATCGTACCTTCTGAAGCTCGTCGCAGCAGTTTAATCGCCTTATGTTCAGATGAGTATCCATTTTTTTTCTCTATCATTCATTTAACATATCTTTGTGTATGTCTTCCACCTCATCGACAGAATCTGATAAAAACAAGCACGATTCTTGCAGCGTCCAGCTACTGCATAAGGATCAACATACCCTCTGTCTCTTCTGCTTGGGCCTGGACCATAACATTGAGGAGTGTGAGGCCTGCTCCCAGTTCAACCAGGCCACATGGAAAAAGTGCCAGCAGTCCTTTGAAGCCCATCTTCTCAAGCTAAAAATGACATTGATGGAAAGAGAGCTCAGGAAACTCAAAGGCGCATCCTCCTCTCCGACAGACTCTCACAAGAAGAAGAAGCGGGACAAAGAAAAACACCAGGACCAGGAGCAGTCCCCCTCTCATCCGAAACCACCCTCAGGCACTTCGAGTGAGCAGCGGCCCTCTTCCTCCAGGAAGACGAGCGCCACAGCCAAGCCTGCGCTCCCTCCCAAAGAGCAGACTTCGCCCCCCCCCGCCGCCACTGTTAACAGTGACCACGGGTGCCTCAGATATATCGTGCTTCAAAACTTCCTTATGTAACCACCTTATTAACACCCGATGCTGTAACTGCCACTAGTCAAAGCCGTACTCAATACTTATGACAAAGCTTATTACTTAGCTGCTAAGGACGACATAACTCTGGTATTGTTTGCATCCATCCATCCTACCTGTACCAGCTTGTTTGTATCTATGTCTTAATTTACTGTTATACTTATGTGTTGTACTGCTATACTGTGTATTTTGGTTTGTCTTACTGTGACAAGGTACCTTTGTAAATGAGCCTATGGCTCAAAGGTTTTCCAAACTGCTGTTTAAATAAAATAAAATAAAAAATATGTCTGAGGCCTCCGCTGCCCTTAGGCCATCACCACCACGGGTTCTAAGCTGGCAGGCACTGCCGATAAGCCGCTCATCGGACCCTCCGACAAACGCCCAGCCAGGGTCAATAAGTCGGGGGTCGGTGTCTCCAACTCCAGCGTGACCCAGTTCACTAAGTTGGTCGTCGGACCCTCCGACGATTGTTCAACTACTTTGAATCCGTCGACCTTCCTGGCGGTCCTGATGACACACAGCCGGATGTAGCTCCATTCCGATTGGGGGGCAAGGGTCGCCCCGGAGTTCCCTCCATGGTGAGCCCCCATCTCCTACTACTACTCCTCCTTCTCCATCAGAGCCTCCACCATTGTCCCCAGAACCACAGGACCCAGTGGACGAAGACCTTCCATCAGGAATTCCTGACAAAGGAACTTCAGCAGGCTTAATGGTAGCTCTGCTACCCTCGACAGGGGTGCCAGACCCTGCTGCTCCTCAGCGCCTGTTGGCCCCTTTAGTTCCTCCATCAGGGCCTCCATCACGCCATCCTCCATTGGGGCCTCCATCAGGTTTACCACCATCAGGACCTCTGCCTTCGGGCCCTTCACTGGGATACCCCCCCCCCCAATCAGGGCCACCATCAGGCTTTCTGCAGTCAGGGCCTCCGTCTGGCTTCATGTCTTCAGGGTCGCCATCAGGCTACCTTCCGTCAGGGCTGCCGTCAGGCTGCCCTCCATCAGTGTCTCAGTCTGGCTTCATACCATCAGGTACCCTCCGTCAGGGCCTGCTGTCAGGCTACCCTCCGTCAGGCCCAATGCCGGACCTTTTTTCAGTGGGTTATTCTAGCTACCCCGGATATCCTCCAGTAGGGTTTCAGATGCCTCATTTCCAGCCATCGGGCTATACTCATCATTATTCTGATCCGAGCTTCCCGATGCATGGAACCCATGGAATGGGAACAGGCTACCATACAGAGTGTCAGGCTTTTCACCCTCCATCACCTCCCACTCCACCTCCTTCTCAACAACAGGTGGACTTCCGAGAGATTTTACAATCTTGGTGGTCCAAGACAAAATCTCAGTCTCGGAACTGGACAACAGACAACCACACCCTTTGGAGGCAGGACATCCAGACCATACCCCTAGGGCAGCCTCACTGGTCACACCTCGAGCCTCGATTTCAGGCCTGACAAAAGGCCATACGCAGGCCCCGACATCAGATGTGACCCCATTAGAAAAAAAAGTCTGCTCCTCCAAACAGGGAACCTGCATATTCCAATAATTCGGATTTGGATTCTAAGTTGTTCTCAGAGGGTTCGGGATTCGAAACTCCTCTTCCAGAGGAATTGGTCCCTAGAGAATCCCCCAAGTCACCCACGAGGGTCCCTCCTTTGTGGACCTCCTGAGACAAATGGTGGAGGCACAAGGCTGGAAGTCTGATGCTCAGTTCCCAAAACATCAGAGGTTAGCTGAGCACCTGGATTTCCCTGGAACTAATCTGGTTTTCGTCCCTCCTTGGCTGGAACCTCACGAGGATCTGTCCTCTACCGTCTGGCAGATGCCGTTCTCTATCCCAGCTATGGCAAAAAAGGCTTACTGGGTTTATGGGATGCCAGAGGGCAAAGACCACCTCAGCGTACATCCAAAGGCTGACTTGGTGGTCATCACTGCAGCCGACTGTAGGTCAGCCAAGCCTAAGTACCTCAGTACTTTCCCTGCCGACAAGGAGTCCAGACAACTGGATCAGTTCGAAAGAAAGTTCTACTCCTCTTCAGCACTAGCCATTCGTGCCCTTAATTACATGGCACACATGCTAGTGTACCAAAAATCTCTGTTCCGCCAACTCGAGCTGGTTATCGAGGCCCTCCCAGACTCTTGAGTCTAAAAACGCCTTGGCAGATACCTTCTGGTCTGCTAAGGTGGGACGTCACTCCCTTAGGGCCATCTATGATGCGCTGAACTCCTCCACTAGAAGAATGGTCACAGCAGTGAGCCTTAGCAGGTTCTCTTGGTTAAGGGTGTCGGGTCTGGCTCCTAATGTCCAGGCTGCCATTCAGGATGCCCCCTTCAGAGGCTTTGTCCTGTTCGGCGGAGATGCCCAAGACATTATCATGAGCCTTCATGATAAAAGTACCGCCCTTAGAGTCGGTGCATAGGATGTATCTCCCGAAACCTCAGGCTAAACGTCCTTTTCATTGACAAAACAGATGCCAGGTGAAACCACAGCAGGCACCTAGGTGCCAGTTCAAATGCAGGGCTCCTAACACTGCCACCCCTCAGCCAAAACCCAGAGAGCTGAGGGCAGCCCTCCTAACCCCCTCCACTCTTGATAGCCTGCCCTCCCTCCCCCTCGTCTGTCAGAGGAACAGGTGGACAGAAGGTTCATAAGGCACCTGGGAGACTGGGAATCCATCACAACAGATGCCTGGGTCATTCAGCTAATCAAGCTTGGTCTCACTCTTGAGTTTCGCGAAACTCCCCAAGCAGACCTCTGGGGTTTTCCCACTATCCAAAGGTGCACATTCCCCAGTTAAGGGAAGAAATCATGGCTCTTCTTCGAAAAGAAGCAATAGAGTCAGTGCCTGCAGACCAGATCAGGAAGAGATTCTACTCCCACTTCTTTCTGGTTCCAAAAAAGACTGGGGATCTGCGCCCGAGACAAGACCTCAGCACCCTAAACCTGTTCATAGAATACAAGCGGTTTCAGATGCTGACGCTCCAAAGCCTGCTACCTCTCCTGTCCAAGGGACAGTGGCTTTGTGACCTGGACATGCAGGATGTGTACCTGCACATCGTAGTGTTTTGATCTCACCGCAGATGCCTCAGGTTCTGTTTACAAGGGGAGCATTACCAGTTCAAAGCCCTCCCCTCTGACCTGTCTTCAGTGTGTTTTTACCAAGTGTCTCATGGTTGTGGCAGGGGCCTTGAGGGGACAGGGGCACTATGTCCTCCTCTACCTCGACGATTGGCTTCTTGCAGCCTGTCAAGGGAGGGGTTGGAGGCATCTCTGTCAGCTACCCTGCACCTTTTTGAGCAGCTGTGTACTATTGTCAGTTACCCCAAATCACAGCTCTCTCCTCAGTGCCTGCAATTTATTGGGGTGGTTCTGGACACGGTTCAGGGTATGGCCTTCCTCTTCCTGGGCAGAGCAGAGACTCCGCAGAGGCAGGCCCAGCTGGTAGCCTCTAACAGACACACTTCAGCCAGGGCAGTTCTCCGCCTTCTTGGCCTCATGGCAGTGGCCATCCCATGGTTCCATTGGCCAGACTCCACATACGCATTTTGCAGTGGACTCTGAGGTCTCAATGGGATCAGAGGATGGACGACCTGGACTGCTGTGTCCTAGTTTCTGGCCTGATGCATAAAGATCTGCAGTGGTGGCAAAACTCTGACAATCTTACCTGAGGAGTTCCTTTCCGGGCCCCACCTTACTCCCAAATCCTGACCGCAGACGCGTCAGGAACGGGACGGGGTGACCACCTTGGGAATCACAGGACCCAGGTCTTGTGGTCAACTGCGAACTACACTTGCAAGTAAATGTGCTCGAAATGAGAGCAGTTCTGAATTCACTACAGGTCTTTCAGCACATGCTTCAACAGGATACACTGTTGGTCCAGTCGTAAAACGTGCGTAGTGTGGTACATTAACAAGTGTGGGGGCACCCGCTCAGATCCTCGATGCCGGGAAGCGATGCGGGTCTGGAACTGGGCTGTACTGCACAAGGTTCATCTCCTGGCAGTTCACATTCCAGGCGTGCAGAACGTTCTCGCAGACAGTCTCGGCTGCACCAGGATAAGAGCGCACAAGTGGGAGCTAAAGCAGGAGGTAGTAGATCACATCTTCAACCTCTGGGGTCGTTCAGATGTGGATCTGTTCACAGCCACATCAAAGGCAAAACTTCCTAAGTTTTGCTCGCTCAGTCCTGTGCATGGTGCTTTCTGGCAAGACGCACTGTCGCTTTGTTGGACAGGGAGGTTTCTGTACGCCTTCCCTCCCTTTCCAGTTTTACAGAGTGCGCTGATCAAGCTTCAGACAGAAGGAGCTCAAATGATCCTGATTGCTCCCTTTTGGCCTCGACAAATATGGTTTCTGCTGCTTCAACAACTGGCAGTGGAGCCTCCAGTTCCTCCACCACTTTGTCACAATCTCCTGACCCAGGAAGGGGGCACGTTAGTCTATTCAGGTCTGAAGTCCTTTCATCTTTACATGTGGCTCCTCAAGACATAGTTGCTTCCAGATTTGGAGTTTCCCCTAGGGTAGTTAAGATTTTGGTAGAGGCCAGAAAGGCTTCTACCAGGACTACATACGCCATGAAATGGAAGCGCTTCTCCATCTGGGCCACCCCGAAGGGTTGGGAACCTTTTTCGTGTCCCGTTCCTCAGGTAATGGAGTATCTTCTTCACCTTTCTGACCTGGGCTTGAGCTGTTCATCACTGAAGGTGCATCTGGCAGCCATTTCTGCCTACCACATTTTATTGGAGGGCAAAACTCTGGCTCAGTTGGAGGTTTCTAAAACCGTCTTAAAAGGAATTCTGCATTTGAAACCCTCAGTGTGTAACCCTTAACTTTATTTTGGAGAAATTAACCTTGCCTCCCTTTGAACCAGCAAGTACATGTGACAAGCTCTTTTTGTCCTAGAAAGCACTCTTCAGTTGCTGTTACTTCTGCTCGAAGGATTTCCAAACTTCTGTCCCTGATGTGTAAGGAGCCTTATTTGATTTTTCAGAGAGACCAGGTGGCTCTACGCACTATCCTAAGTTTCTTCCAAACGTTGTCTCGGAGACTACCTTGAATCAGTCTCTTCAACTGCCGGTATATTACCCTGAGCATACAAATCATCGGGAGGCAGTTTTGCTTACGTTAGGCATTCACAGAATTTTATAGTATTACACTAACAGGACAAAAGATATCCGAAAAACACATCAACTTTTTGTTTCTTTCGCACCCAAGCGTGAAGGTGCGTCAGTTTCTAAGCAATGCCTTTCCAAATGGTTGGCTAACTACATCAGTTTTTATTACCAGAAGCATGGTAAAGTCCTTCCGGGGCAGGTTAGAGGACATTCTACCAGGGGTATGGCTGCCTCTACAGCCTGTTCAGAAATGTGTCAGCCACAGAAATTTGCACAGACGCCACTTGGAGTTCCGTCCATACTTTCACTAAATACTACGGTTTGGACACTGCCTGTAGGCGCAGGGCTGGTTTCGGACTGCCTGTCCTGCAGGGACTCCTGTCCTGAAGTTCTTACTTGCTTTTCAGCAGTTTTCTTCCAGCCTCCCGTGTTTCTTCCTGTCCCTTGGACTCTTACTGCTTGGGACTCAGTCCTACAAGTTATTACCTGCTGCAAGAGCCCTGTCGAAGTAAGATAGTACAGTTACATAAGAACTTACCGTAACAGTAGATCTTTGAGAGAAGCTCTTGCAGTAGGTAACCTTTTTCCCTCCCTCCTTCCCCCTTCAGTCTGTAGCTCCTTTTCCTTGAGCCTTTTCTTGGCTCTGGCAGCTTCTTTCCCATTCTCCTGTCACGCCTCTTGGAGATCTCCAGCGGGAGAACTGGAGAGCGGATGTGGGGACCACCCACTATATAGTGTCACGCTGACGTCGGTCACGTGACGTCGAGTGGGCGGTCCCCGTCAGACACTGCTAGCTAAAGTTTCCATGTGGTCCTGACACCAGGGGGCGCAGTCCTACAAGTTATTATCTACTACAAGAGCCCTCTTGAAGATCTACTGTTACGGTAAGTTCTTACGTAACTGTACTTTACTAGAAGATTGCTGCTGCCTGGTTTTTAAAATGTGGGACTGTGAGATAGCAATTACTGATTAGATTGTGCAGTGAAGTACCAGAAATATAAACATACCCCAACTGAATGTTGGAGAGCGCGTGTCGAGACCACTTACCGTTCACTGATTGTTTAAATTACCAAGGTGGAACCATTTCAGAATGTTAGAATGTTTATATTACATTAGTCAAAAATGTTGATTAATTAATTGGGATGTAGTGTGCTTCAGCTGATGTTTTTACTTTTTATGTTTGGCAAATCTCTGGAGCCTATGGGACTCGTCCTGACTTACTGGGGCTGGCAGTTATGCCTGTTCTTCTCACTTTGAGTAATTGGGCTGTAGGCCACTAATTAGCGGTGTCGTGGTACCGCAGGGTACTACTTTGGAGGCTTTAAAACATTTACTTTTGAGGTTAGTTCAAGGCATTGCTGCATACAGTTCATCCTGCACTGATTTCTGTTGTAGTTTTTATATATTGCATGATTGTTTAAATTTAAGCCAGACCCCTCAGCTGAGGCACCGGTGGATGAGGAGTATATTCTCCTAATGTGACAGTCCTGTGCATTTACCTGTACTCCGAAACAAAGTGCATTTGCATATGCCATCTGCGTGCAGTGAATAAAAATAAGTTAAAAAAAAAAACCAAAAACGGACGAGCTATCGAGCATGCTTACAACCACAAGAGAAAAAAAAGTCAAATTGATGCATGGCTCTGCCAACAAGGATAGGTAAATATGAAACTGTATATAAAAGAGAAGTTTAAAAGCTAGCAAGGTATCCAATGCAACATCGCGATAGGTAGGGACGTTTTTTTTTTTTTTTTACAGTAGACAATTTAGGGAAGCAGCAAGATGGGGAGGCTCAGAATGAGACAAAAAAAGGACGAGAGAGTAAGACTGTGTCTGTGTGTGTCTGTGTGTGTGTGTGTGTGTGTGTGTTTGCATGTGATATCCAGCTATAGGGAGATAAAGTTGGGTGCAGAGGCAGGTGGGATTTGTAGGCTCACCAAGCAGAGAATTAAAGGAGAACCACGTTGAATCTGCCAGCCATTTTTCCCACTAGAAGCTGTTTTTTTTTAAATGCTTGGTCCAATTCTGATATTGCTCTAGGTATACAGGGTTTTTAGTTATCCCAGTGGACATTTCTAATTTGCAGGCTGCTATAAGAACCATTTTATTATTATTTTTATTTGGTATGCTTTATTTCGCTTGACTTGCCACCAGTACCTCAGCCCGGTCACAGACCCCTTCTGCCCCCACTCCCACATTCGGCCGCGACTCCCCGACACCCCCTGACTTACCCCACTAGGGCGGGGTTGCGGCACTGGCCCTAAGTGCTGCAGTCGACAGGATAGGTTGGGGGTCCAGCCCTGGGAGCTAATCGAAGCGGAGGGGCTGATTTAATCTGGGCAGCAGAGTTTTTTCCTCTGTGTGCGGGGCGGAGACATGCAATGATGGCCAGCGTCCGCCCCGCCCCCTAAGTGTGTTGGCGTCGGTGCATGCAGTACACCCACCCTCCGCTACGTGTCCATAGAGCACTGAACACTCTAAACCCCCCCCCCGAGAAGGAGAGAAGTCACTGGACGCTCAATCCTTCTGCCCCTGGCTGGCCCTCTGATGTCCTGTATCCGTTTCCGAACCTGGGTCACCAGTGTTGCAAGTCGGCACCCTGCCCCTGTGACAGCGGGCCGGCCTGGTAAGAACTATTTTAGAACTGTATGGTGTAGTTTATGTCCTTGTTCTACTCTTCTATTGTTGGCACAATGCATCCATGTTCTACTATAAAACTCTATGGTTGTTAGGGACATAAACTACATCATACAGTTCTAAATGGTACCACCCGAGTGCAAAGCAAAATGCCCCTATAGATGGAATAACAACAGAAGTTGAACCAGCACTAAAAAAAAAAAAAGCTCTCAGTGGGAAAACGACTTGCAGGTTCAGTGCAGTTCTCCTTTAAATTAGTGTGTCATCTGTGGAAAAACACTGAAAAAAGTAAGTCAGGCACAGTTTAGTTTCTGTCTTACAGATTTTCTATATTTCTGTGCTTTGTAGTCTTCTTTACGAGGTTTTACATGGAAAAAGGATCCTCGTTCCCCTTGTCTTGATCTTCTCCTGCTGTCTAATCCTTTGCTGAAGTCACAGTTCTTTGTTCGTGACATCGTAATCAGTTCCGCAGCAATGAACTGCGAGGTCACAAACGTAACAGGGTTATGACGTCGGCAAAGGATGGAGCAGCAATAGTCAAATGAACTCCAGGGGACCAGTATCCCGTGCCCATGCAAATTAACCTAGTAATAAGGAACGAAGGCAAGAGAATTGCAGACAGTATGTATCCCATAAACTGATTAAATATGAGATGATAGGGCATGCAGGAATATGCTTTCTTTTATTTAGTCTGGCATGTAGCCAGTAATGCTTCCTAGCAATGGGAAGTGCCACCTCGAGTGCTAGGCTGGTATTAATGGCATCATATCAGATGAATAAAAAAACCTTATCCCTGGACGTCTTACGGATGTCCTGTTTATACCATGGGACTAGTAATTGTCTGATGTCAAAATTCTTGTGTGGTTTTACTCCTGTTTTTTCTTAGTGCACAGTATGTCACAAGTTTTATAAAAGGGTTGCTGTGATTACACCCTGTCAGTGATGTGCTACTTAATGTAATGAGTGCTTTTTATTGACTGCGAGGGAGTTTGCTAGAAGTGTAGCTGCAGTAGTTTGAAAGGGCGCAGCAGCACACGTGAAGGCGCAGGTGTTCTAAGAGAGAATAAACACGTTCCAAGGGAGAGAATAACATGTCATTTCGCTGGAGGAGAATTACAGGGCAGAATAACCACATTTATTCAGCCTTGTTTTTCACCCTTCCCATGACATAAATATGGTTCCCAAAGTTTTCTCAAAAGTGACACGCCCGCTAAGACTGTAAGGGGAGGAGGAAGAAAGGAGACTGGGTGAGACTAATCTCTTCATGGGCTAGTGGCCAGAGTGATTACTAACTTTCAGAATCTGGTGGCACAAGTAATATTTAGGTGGCCATTATTTCTATGGCCAGTAGATTATTAAAGGACTTTTAAATTGTTGAGTTAAACTCAAGGCTAGTCCCACTGCACATCTGACTGCAACAAGGAGCAGTACATAGTATGCCAGCCAGTTCCTAATTTCCCAGTTGACGCCTGACAAAGCCTTTGGCAGCTGATGTACTGTTTCCTTGTGTAATATTTATTTGTTACTTTCAGTTGCTTGTTATAACCATATATTGCAATACCTACCTGTTGCTGAATTGCCTGTTTCTCATTATAACTTGTTCCGTTTCCATGACGTGGAACCTTTGTAAAAGAGCCTCTTGGCTCAAAGGTGTATCCGAAACATAAATAAATAAATACAGACAGATAGAGTGAGTGCTTGTACTGTGTTCTCTCCTCTCTGGCACCAATGGCTGCGTGGCAGGCTGCAGCATACTTTTGCTATACAGCTCTGCAGTGCAGCTCCCACGTGATCTAGTCGTTGGCTCCAGTGAGAGGGGGAAGCAGATTGGATTACCCTGCTTTCGTGGGTGTGGTAGCACAGTTGTGGGTGGCATTTCATCCTGTCGAAGGCAGCCAAGTTGCAGGTCGACAAGCAGCAGAAGAATAGAACTTACAGTTGCATTCGGCGCCAGCAAGTGCAGTCTCCAGGCTCAGATGGCACCTTCTTGCTCTACGATCTTGTACAACACACCGCAGCAGATCGTATGACCGCAACAGTCTGCACGTAGGAAATTAAAAGCGTGATCCCAGTGGTGGTCCTCGCGGTTGTGTGGCCAGCTCCATTATCCAATGCACTCCGTGCATGTGTGGGTAACATAAGCCTGGGTGTGTGCTGAGGATTGCCACCATTGCCAATGGCTACAGTAAATTTAATTTGGCTAACTTTTTTTTATCTTCCCTGTCGCTACTGATAGTTAAGATTTTTTTTAGATCTTAATGTTCTCCCAGCGGGTACTGTAACTCATCATGATGGCGCTTTATCAGCAAAACTAGATGGCCAAAATGATTTGACAGGTCCCATGTTGCTGCCTGGCAACCGAATTTAAAAGGAGAGGGTGAAGGTTGGGGAAGAAATGCTGCCCTCATCTCTCTGGATGTTTTCTGGCATCTTGACCATCTACTACGTCATGTCTCCCCACTTATGACCCTTGGGGCAGTAGCGCCAAGCCTTTAGATCAACCTTACTTCGGGCTTATCAGAGATGGTTTACTCGGTCTAGTGTGGATTTTTTGTGTGTTTAGCTAGGCTAGCCCGTCTGAGATGCAGAATCTCATTTATAGTGGGGTTCTACATTTTATTCACCCAATTTTACAGTTAGCAAGACTAAAGCACAGGAAGTTAGTGACTTGCTCAAGGTCACACAGTGAATAAGTGGTATCTCAGATGGGATTTGAACCTGGATTTTCTGCCTCCCAGATATGTGTGCTAATCACTAGACCATATTGCCTCCCTAAATATTTATTGGCTTTTTGATTTTAATTTGCATCAAAAAGATGGTGGGATGGCTATATGAGACACATTATCATGACTGCCCGATGGCCCAAAAGAAACAACGTGTTTCCGTCACTGGGGACCCGGGTTCGGGAGCAGCCTTGGGGAACTGGAATCATGCCGGTCAGGGTTGTGGAGTGTCACCAGTGGCATCCTGAGCTGGCCTGGGGAGGGAGGGAGAAGGCAGTAGCCCCTTGCAGTGGACCAGGGAGCCAGTTCCCATGCAAGGGGTGGTGCATGCACCCACCCAGAGCGAGATGGGTTTCCCACATTAGGGGTGGAGGGAGGCAAAGAAAACCCAGGGAGTAAACCACAACAGTCATCTAAATAACAGCAAATGTCTGAACAGGGTAGTGTATCTGGAACAGAGGGTACATCCCTGATGTCTGCAGCTGCCTGGGGGAGAAAGTACAGTATATACTTGCATATAGGTCTAGTTTTTGGTGCTACAAATAGGCCTCTAAAAAGGGGGGCTTGACTTACCTGTGAGGTTGACTTACCTGTGGGATTTACTATCGTATACCATTTAATTTTTTTCTTTCCAGTTTTGTCGAAGAAGGTAAATTCTGTGCCTGATGTTAGTTACAAAACAGATTTCTCCATCCTGTCTGGGCAGCAAAATAATGTCTGTAATTTTGCTAAAATTGAGAAGGAAAAGTGGTCAACCTATATGTGAGGTTTACTTATAGGCAAGTATATATAGAATAAATGGAAAAAAAAGGGGAAAAGGAGATGCAGTATCTTATTTTCATAGGGGTCACTTGGTACAGCAGGGCATGTGGAGTGCTGTACAGAAGGATACACAAGTATTGGTTCCAAAAGGAAACTCCAAATACAAGTTACTAACTGCACAGGAATGTTCATGACAGCGGTGGAAAGCAACAGCAGATAACGAAGTAATAGTTGGCAGTGTTCAGGGTTGCCCCTCTGTGCACGCAGGCACTAAAAAGTGTTTTGAAATATATTTTATTGAGAAGGGAAAGCCATGCATTACCATAAAATTACAGTTTCCAAGCAAACTTGGCTAGATATGCACTGCCCAGGCCATTAAATATACAGTCTACTGAGACTTGTAGAAAAGAGATTACATTAAAAAGAGCCACTGGGCTAAAGCAGATTATGAAACATGCCTTCTTTTTTTGTTTTATTGTCTGTTTATGCCCCCTCCTCTCCACGGATGCCACTCTCTTCTGGGTATCCTGTGCTCTCTCTGCCCACACCAGGTACCTCTTGAAGGTCCGCCAGACCTTACCACCATGCTGCTCAAGCTCACAACCCCCCACGGCAGGGAGGTGGGGATACCGGGACTTCCCCCTCCAGTCCATTAGTGTATGTCGGGTGGTCTGAATGGCTCCCCACGAGAGCTGGGTTATGATGTCTGGGAGCTGGATGCCTTCTACACCGGCATCCGCGGGCCTTTTTCCATGTATTGGTGCCACCCCTCAGGATGTCAGCGTGCTAGGGGAGCCAAGGGGGTGGAGCACGTCGCAACGCAAGTGCTCCAGCTCCTGTCCGATGTCCTCCCACCCTGCTTCATGCCGTCCTGCTACACCTCCACCCGTGGTCACCTAGGTGGCAGTAGAGTGGCGGGATATGCAACCCACCATCCCCGGAGAAGGAGAGCAGCCTGTGGGCGCTCGATCCTCCTCTCCCCAGCCGGCCCTCCAGCATTCCAAGCCCGCTCCCGAACCCGGGTCGCTGGCGCCGCGAGCGGTAACCCTACTGCTGCGCAGGTGGAACAGCCAAAACATACCTTCTTGATCGGGGGAAGGGCCTCCAGGTGGGTGTACACCTGCCTATATACTGGAGGCAGTGTAGTCTAGTGGTTAAGAGCACTGAGCTGCAAACCTGGAGAACTGGGTTTGAATCCCACAGCCACCACTTGCATACTGTGTGACCCTGAGCAAATCACTTAACTTCCTTGTGCTCCAAGGACACACCTGGAAACAAGCCTCAGCTTAGTGTGCTTTTCCTGGCCAAAAATTGTAAAATTAAAAAAAATTAAATATAATGCCCTTTTGGTAAAAGTATATGGAAAGGTTCCCAAATTTTGTTAAATGCATTTAGATCCTTCTTAAAGCAGTAGTGCATGTTTTCAGTTTTGAATATATCTACTGTATAGTTTAGCTATGTTAGAAAAACAGGTGGGGCAGCCCGGTGGCACTGAAGGTTGAGGGTGCTGGATGCCACACCTCACGCCACTCACTTGACCGGGTTGGAGATAGACTTGGGGGGTTGGCAGGGAGGAGAGGATGATGCGTCTGAGGACAGCCTCTCCTCTCCCTGGGAGGATCCAGGGTTGCTCAGTTTCCTGGCGGCCCCCGATGGAGATCGGGGGCACTGCAGGAACACCAGCCAACATAAGGGGCAGGAGTGCAGCAGACACCAGCAGGGCTGCCATGCGCAGGCGTCATTGCATGCCACACTCCCAGGGGAGAGAACCAAGAAAAATCCCTGTCCTCGGGGATAGGCGACGACACTATGCACCGCTGAGCCACACTCTTTCTCTGGGCTTCTTTCTCCACTGGGCCGACCACCCAGTCAGGGTCAGGATTATAGGTAGAGCGCCCTGGTTGGATAGGGGGGCCCCACCTCTGGGGATGCAGAGCTGGGGGGTCTGCCAGGCTGGTGCGGGGTGGAGGAGAGCTTCAGGTAGGTAGAGCTCACTGGTGCAGTGGATGTCTGAGAGAGTTCCCCGTAGAGACGGTGAAGAAAAAGAATGTTCAAAACAAAAAAAGAAAAACAGGTGGATCTTTATTCTTGTTTTTTTTTTTTTTTTTTTTTTGCATTAGTACTTCCCCCGAAAAAAAATCAGTAACATTAAGATCTAATTCTGCTGTCCCAGTTAGGGTGAGGGCACTGCCCTTGATCAGCTTAGTGCCTGTAGCTGAAGAACCTTATCCCAAAAGTGGATTAGGATGCCACAGGCTTTGGGGTATCAGGGGCAGCTGTTTGAAATTTCTTGGTTTGTTTTACTCAGTTTTACAGGGGTGTGATATCCATAGTGAAGTGTGTTAAACTAGATTTGTTGCAGTGAAGATAAAATTGCAGCAGTGGAGGGGGTTGGAGGTAGGTTATACCATTGGTCATCCGAGAAGTGCTAGTCCACATCCCTTTCCCGCTTGCCCCTTAAAGCATTGAGGTCGGCACTATGGATAGTTGAGGGGAAGGAAGGTGTTAGTATTCTGTATAAATCCGTAAATATTCGGAGGTGATAAGAAGGGAGTGCAGAAATACAGTCAGGATGTAGAACCATGAGCAGACTGCCCCGTATGGAAAGAAACGGGTCGAGCAGGAGAAGATCTGAGACAGTAGGGGGCCCTGTCTGCATGAGATCTGATACATAACATAACAGAACCTTCAAGCTAATCCATTGCCGAACAGGCGGACAGTGTGATTTCTGGAAGACTGGAACGATCTGACTGCAAGGGACATTTGACACAAGAACTCCTTGCAACATTTTGAAGTTGGTGGAAGCCACTGTATTTGCTTCATCAGAATAAATTTGAAGCAAAATATGGGTGCATAAAGTTACTGAGTCTGTGTGTAAAGTTACTGAACAACTAAAAGCAATCAGTACTCCTTAAAATAGAGCATGTTTCTATAATAAAGTGTGTTAGTTACCCTTAGTGTCTCTGGGCTCATGTTGGAGCGGGCTGTATAACAGAACAAGCACAGATGCTTAGAGAGAGAGAGGCACACACTCACATGTGTACACGTACTAATTCACATATATTGTACACTCACTCTCACATACATACACTATCACTCACTCACTTTCACATACATACATACTCACTTTCACATATACACAGGCTGGGATATTCAAACCCCCTTTGCAGTTGCAAAACAGATGAGTGAGTCGCTAACACCATTGTGTGGCCCCAAAGCAGGAATGGACCACAAAATGCCATATTGGATGGCATGGTTTGCATGTTGCTGACCTGTTTGTGGCTGGCCTGAAATATTCCATTGCACCTATGTAAAGAAGTTGATGGTGCCTTGTGTATAGGCACAGTGACATATTGCTAGGTTTGAAGGGGTGGTTAGTACCCATTAGTGCTGTGCTGTTAACCACCTCCCTAAACCAGATCTTAAGGGCTGCAGTCCCTAACTGTGGTTCCTCCCTGCCTCTAAACACCCTACTGATAATAAATCATTCATTCCCTGGTGTCCAGTGGTCTCCCACCCCCCGAAACACCAGCCGTCATTACATACAAAGTCACTAGTGTCCAGTGGTCCTTCCCACCCCTGAACTCCTGGCCTTGATTACAGTACAGGTCCATGGTGTCCAGGGTTCCCCCCCCAGCCGTGAGTACAGTACAGAGTCCCTGGTTTCTAGAGGCCCACTAACCCCCAGGTTTAAATCCCCCTGTCCGCTCTGTCCCTGCACATGCCCCGACCCATCTTCCTTGTCCCCAGCTGCCCTCCTCCATGCCAACTGGTACAGACCCTCAGCTCACCTCCACAGTCTGCTATCAACTGACATTTTGTGATTGTGCACAGACTGTAATCAGCTGTGAGAACAGTAGGCATGTGATCGAGCAAATGTCAGTCAGTGACCTAGCTGGAGCTGACGGAGGGTCTATGCGGTCGCCAGGGGTGCTGTGAGAGGATAGGTTGGGGGTCGTGGGGACAGGGCAGGCAGGAGGACGAACCTGGAGGGTGGGGTACCATTAGACACCAGGGAATTTGTACTGTACTCTGGGCCGGGGGGGAGGGGATCACTGGACATCAGGGAATGATTGGGTTGATATCAACAGGGGGATTCAAACCTGCAGGAAGAGGGGGCACCACTAGGCACCAGGGGATGCATACTGTAATCACGGCTGGGAGTTTGGGCTGGGGAAACCACTGGACACCAGGGACCAGGCACTGTAATCATGGTTGGGAGTTCATGGGTTAACAGCAGCCATGACAGGCATAGGGGCGCAAAAACTCTGTTTTCTCCAGGCCTGTAAAAAGGCCCTAATGATATACAGATGACTTCATGGTGCCTTGCTTGTGCTGTGGGATCATTTGCATCATAAGTTACAGACGTGGCGGATTGCTCCAGAGGAGCAAGTGCCATTAGTGGGCCCTAACAGCCCAATGGGGCTCGCAATCCCCGTAGCATCCTATTGGCCACTTAACTCCTACGGCCAGTAGGGGGCGGGGGTTGCAGTCACAGTAGGGATAGTGCTTGAGTGGTGTATTGGAACACGCCTTTAGTGTTCGCAAAGTGCCCAAGCATGTTCCAGTATACCTCTGCTTGTCTCCTCCAGGCACTAAATTGCTGCTAGTGGAACCTAATCTGGACCTATGACTATCCTGGCCATGAATGCCCATTCACTCTCTCACATGTATACACCATTACTCACATATATGCTGTGTAAGCACACAGAGCCCAGGGCTTACTTCCAGTTGCGACCTGGGGGGGGAGGGAAGGAACAGGACAGTGAGGAACCTTACAGCGTTCATACATTACACATACCCAAAACAAATGAAATGAGTATCTGGTGAGCAGCATGTCCTGGTGCAGTAAATTACAGCAACATGACAGGATAGCCCTAGGGAAAGAAAATAAAGGGTAGAACCACGGCTGTCCCACAGAGGATCACAGCAGTTAGCACAGTGTACATCACTGGGTTACTATGATATGCATTTACTTTATCAGTTAGATAGGCTCGGAGGGGGGTGCTTGGCATTGGGGACATGATGTTGGGGATTTGTAGTGGGACTTGATCAGAGCTGTGCTTGATGTGGGGGAGGAGGGCACAGACATTGACCGGGAGATGGTTGCAGACGTTAGGGAGCCTGTAGCTGATGGAGGCTGGGCCTGGTTTGTGCTTGTACTGTGGGACGTGGAGGTGGCATCTTGCCTTAGATCTGAGCAGTTAGGATGGGTTCACTGCAGGGGAGAAGAGGTTGGACAGCTGTCCAGGCAGTTTACCAGACCGGTATTTGGCATCCAGAGGGCAGTGTGCAACATTTGTCTCACGGGGTGGGAGACCCCTGTAGCTCTTTGTACATACTGCATCGGTTGGAACGGGGTTGGGGGGCAGCCCAGGGTGAATCTACACAGCACTTTGAACAAGGTGTTGATTTTTATCAAAAGAGGCAGAGGTACACCTGAGCAGACTATGTTCCCATACTTTGTACAGGGAAGGATTGATTTTAACACATTCCGTTTTCTTTTCTTTTTTTTGTGGGGGTATGCTCCCATCTCTGAGCTGGGCCTCCCTCCTGCCAGTTCTCCCACCCCCATCATCTCAACTTCTTCAAGGACTTACCTCTCCCGTAGTCCCCCATGGCTTGCTCTTCGCGGCAGGGCAGCTAGGAGTTCCTTCGATCCACCGTGATCCAGAATCCAGATTTCAGGAGGAGCCTGAGTTACACAGTGCAAGGCCTACAGAGGGCGTCGATCATCCATTTGCGGCAGCCAGGGTGTTTTCCTGTTTTCCATTCCTGTGGGAGTCGTGGCATGCAGTGATGCCATGGTATATGCACTGGTGTCTGCCATGCCTCCTCAACCTGCTAACTTGGGCTGGCACACTCCGGCATCTGCCAGGGACTAGTTGAGCACTGGGTTCTCTCCCCCCCCGAAGGAGGAGAGCAGTCCTCAACTCGACCCCCGGCTGGCCCTCTGACACCCTGGGCTCTCTTCGGAACCTGGGTTGTTGGCGTCACAAGTGGTAGCACTACCGCTGCATTGGCAGGCCAGCTCCACAGTCTGTTTTCTGATGATTCGATAGAGGCATCCCTTTAGTCTATATAGGGCATCTAGCTTGGCGTATGACTTGATTACTAGCTGGTAGGTGTGCCCTGACTCTAGGCAGGACCCGTCTAGGGTGCATAAAGTCCGAGTGGGGATGGTAGAACTGAGCCAATTCCTGGTGCAGAACAACGTGGACACCATTTTCTTGTGGTTCATGACGAGGCAGTTATCCAGGAACCATTTTTGTATGGCAGTGAAGTCCTGTTGGAGTTGACCAGAGGTGTCGGATACATAGATAATGGTATCATTTGCATACATATGTATGTTGAGTGAGGGAGTTAGGAGGGTCATTAATATAGGTAATGAAGAGTAGGGGCCTCTGGACTGAGCCTTGTAGAACCCAGAGAGTAACTGGTAGGGTCAAGCAAATCTTTATTTATATAGCGCCCTTCAAAATGAAAGCGCTGTCCAAAGTATAGACCACAGATATTACAAGCAAACAGCAATATAAATTGTTTAAAATCAGTCTGGGAAAGCCAATGAAAATAAGTTTTTAACATAGATTTAAAACTGCTGACGGTCAGGCATTCTCTTAACCGACGAGGTAGAGAATTCCACAGGGTTGGTGCTGCAAATGAAAAAGCACGAGCTCCAGATGTTTTTAGATGAACCCTGGGAATCTCTAGCAATCCCTCGTTGGCAGATTGGAGAGGGCGATTGGGGAAGTAGGGAGTCAGGAGATCTTTCCAGTAGTTGGGTCCCTGTTCATGTGGGGCTTTAAAGGTAAGCAAGCCTACCTTGTAGATGATCCGTCACTGAACCGGCAGCCAGTGCACTCTGCGCAGCACAGGCGTAATGTGGCTGGACCTAGAAGTACCGGTCAACAGCCTGGCTGCAGCGTTCTTCACCAGCTGCAAACGGCAGATATCAACCTCAGACAGCCCTAGGTAGAGGGTATTGCATTAGTCAAGATGGGTAGTAATGGAGACATGGACCAGTATTGGAAGGTCGCCCAGCAGAACTGGGTGTTTTACCTGGGCGGTATTTCTCAGGTGATAAAATGAGGATTTAACCACAGCTGACACCTGAGATTTCAGGGTCAAGCCATTGTCAAAAATAACATTTTTATTTATTTATTTATTAAATTCTCGGATTACAAATACCTTTGAGCAGAAGCTGCTCGTTTACAAAGGTTCCACGTCAAAGGATGAGGGTCAACATACATACAGAGGTAGTAAAAGAATGCACAATAAACAACCAAAACAGCTAAAAGAAAAAAATAAAGATACTCAGTTATATCATACTTTGAGATAATATTTATAAAACGAGCAGCTTGAGTAGGCAGCTGGCTGCGGTAGCAATAAGAGATAGAGCACCATAGGCAGTTAGTTTTGCAGGCATGCGACCAGGAGAGGAAGTTGGCAGGCTAATGGGCCACTGTCCGATGGTGGTGGAAAATGTCTTGTACCAGTGGAGATGTGAAGCAGGAAAGGAGTCACAAGGAAGGACCAGTGCCAGAGGGAATGAGACTGGGAAAGGGCAGGCTGTGAGACATGAGTGAGCTGGGAGGTCTTTAGAGAGTCATCCAGGTTACACACTGATCTGAAGTAGTGAGCTGGACACCATCAAGCCACAGGCTCGACACATGCCCAGCCCCGGGTGACCCGGGTCCACAACCAGCACCTCAGTTTTATCCGGATTCAGTCTCATCCAATTAGAGCCCATCCAGTCATTGATCCCGGAAAGGCAGTTATTTAGCACAGAGATCATATCAACCTGTCGGGGCACAAAGGACATATACAGCTGAGTATCATCTGTATAGCTGTGAAAGCTCAAGCTATATTACCTAATGATATCTCCCAATGGCATCATATACACGGCAAACAACATGGGTGCCAATATGGAGCCCTGCGGCACCCCGCAGGACAGGGGAAGGGCGTTGGAGGAAAAAATTCTGGTGACTACCCTCTGAGACCCGCCTACAAGGAATGATCGAAACCATTCGAGGACTATACCCGACAGTCCATAAAGGAACTGCAGAGTCTCCAAAAGCACCCCATGGTCCACAGTGTCAAAGGCTGCTGAGAGATCGAGAAGGACCAAGATGGTACAAACCTTTTGATCTGTTGCCATTAGAAGATCATTTAATACCCGAACAAGGGCAGTCTCCGTGCTATGCCTCTTCCTGAAACCAGACTGATGAGCTTCATAGACATTGTGGGTTACAAGGTGATCATCCAGTTGCAACCCAACCACCTTCTCAATAACCTTCTCCATAAAGGGAGGGTTACAGACAGGTCGGTAGTTAGCTGGATCATCAGGTTCCAAGGAGGGTTTTTTAAGGAGTAGTCGAATGACCGCCTCCTTTAGGGGGTATGGAAAGACCCCTTTCTCCAAGGGTCTGTATACAGTGTCAGCTAGGATCAGGCAGATAACATCTACACACCCCACTAAGAGGGGGGTAGGGCCCGGACCCAAACTACAACAAGTTGGGTGCAAAGTCTGGACAATCTTCATAATGTTTATGAATTCCGGTCGGCTGAAATCCGTCCAGACAGACCAGGTGCTCACCACCTCCCATCGACCTTTGCAACCCCTCAGAGAGGGCTGGGCCAATTCCGGACCTGATGCTGGCAACCTTATCTGCGAAGAACCGAGCTAGCTCATCACACTTAATTTGTGAAAAAGCTGTTTCGGACTGGAGACAGATTGGATTGCCCAATCTGTCAACTGTTTGGAAAAGTTCAGCCGGTCGATTCTGCGCAGCAGAAATCTCCTTGGACAGGAACTCTGCCTTCTTACGGGTGATTTCTGATCGATAGCCCTTATAATGTTCCATCAATCTAAGCCTGTCAGCATCTAGGCCAGACTTCCACCATGCTCTCTCTCCAGCCTTCAATCAACTCGCCTCAACTCCTTCAAGGACTCATCATACCAAGGGGTCCTTGGGTGAAGAGTGAATGTTCGAACACGAACAGGAGCAGTCAAGTCCAGGGCATCTCCCACTGCCTTATTATAGGCTAGGACTAAGTCCCCTGGGCTTGTGCTTTCACCCAGCAATCCCGATAGGTCTAGAACCGCCGACAGACCATCTGGGGTAACTCCCCTTAAAGGGCAGTACCGGACCATCTCTAAAGAGGTAGGTCCATTTGGGGGGCCCCGAAATGGAACCCTATGGTGTGATGGTCAGACCAGCTGACTGGTTCCACCCCCCAAGTCAGAGATCTCCATCCCCAGGAGGAACAGCAGATCCAACGAGTGACCTCCTATATGGGTGGTGGAGGAGGAACATGGTCCAAGCTTGACAGATTGGGTCCAGTTAAGAAAAGAGCATATAATCAACTTGTTTGTTCTTTTTATTTTGACAGAGCTTTATTTTTAGAGCCTAGATGATTTTTTTAATGAGTAAAGTGGCAGTCATGTTTCTGCAGTACATGCACTCACATGGTGGCGGTCATAGAGGTGAGAGGAGGGCTGTACCAGTCGCCATACTATGCTGTGAGCACCAGACATCGAAATTGGGGTGCAGAGTGTGAGTGCAAGTTGGGTGGAGGATGAGAGTTTGTTTGGAGGGGGACCATTGGACACCAAAGAGTTCTCTAAAAAATAATATACTGGGGGGGGGGGGACCACTGCACATCAGCTGGATCCCTAGAAATAATACACTGAGGAACCAGGGTGGGGTGAACCACTGGATACTAGGACGGTTTCTACCAAACATATGCTGGAGGATTGGGGGGTCCTCTGGACCACCAGGGTTATCCTTCCATGGAGATGGGGTGCTAAGGGCCTGCTCCACCCCATGCAAATGGCCCCTTAGCACCCTGCATGCCTGATGAACTCATTTGCATGCTTGGGCTGAATACGACCCACAGGGGCCTTGACACCATCCCATTTCAGACAGTGCTATTCCCTGTGGGCCATAGGTAGCCCTGGTTCATGTTGGGGCAGCCTCACTTAGCATTGTGCTGATGAGGACTGATATTCAGTCAGACAGCGCCCTCTATCAACAAGTGCTATCCATCTGAATATTGCAGGAGCTGGGGAGAGCATAGGGGGAAATGCAGCACGAAAGGTTGCGCTGCACTTGCCCCCTTTTGTTAAATATTGGGGTCCCAGTATCCTGTCCCTGAGGTAAGACTCGAACCAGCAGATGACTTGGCCAGTGAGATCTATGTATTCCCTCCACTGCTCTAACTGCCACCCACAGTCTACAGTGCTAAAGGCTGAGGAGAGATCCTGGAGAGCAATATGTGACCACTCTCCTCTATCTCTAGCCCTGAGAAGGTCATTGTACACCCTAAATATTGCAGTCTCAGTGCTGTGCTTAGACTGGAGAGACCGATGGATGTTGAAGGTTATGAGGTGTGCTTCAGATCATGATGCAATCACGTTCTCCATAACCATGCCCAAAAAGGGCCAACTAGGGACCGGTCAGAAATTTGCCAGGTTTTACAGGTCCGAAGATGGCCTTTTCATGTGAGACCCTCTATCCAGATAGAGAGACGTACACACACACACACACGTTATTTCACGCATACAGACAGACACGCACTTTTTCACAGGCACGTGTACACACACATGCAAATTCATATGCACATACTGTACGCTTGCACATTCGGTACAACACACAGGCTTTTAGACACTATCACAGACTCATAGTCACACATATTCTCTCTTTCTGTCCCTCCCTCCCTCCCACCAGTGTATTTTAAGCTTAGAGCCCTGAAGTGGAAAGTGCTACATTATTTAAATGGATGGGTGGGTGGGGGTGTCAAAGTACCCCAAGGATAGGAGCGTGATTGGATTAATGCTCTTCCATTCCAGTATGCTGGGGTGGGGGATACGGAGTAAGCTATTTCTGGCACAGCTGGCTATTTTTAGAGCTACAGCAAGTGAACACAGAATAAAAAATGATGGATCTTAGGAGGAAGGTCATCCTCGGGAAATTCTCTTGAGCCTGAATGGAATAAAAGGTCCCACTTGGGAAGGGGGGTGGCAGTAAGGGAGAGAGGCATCGCATCACTTAGAATGAGAAATGTGCAGGCTGCATGCCTAGAATCTTAAACTCCTTCATTGTAATCGGAGACTGGCTGCAACCCTGCGATTCAGAGACTTTCGTGGTGTTACGTACTATATACTGTTTTTAAAAATTCTACATCTGGGTCAGAGCAGTGCTGTAGCTCAGTGGTTGTATTATTTGTATCAGTAGCTTGGTCAGTGATGTCATCGGCTTGGCGCAATACCAAGTATCATTGTGGCTATCCAGAACTGAGACTATTGAATGGTGGGATTTTTTAGGTTCTTAGCTGCACTGGAGTGGGGTTGGGGGTGTATCTATGTGTGTCAGATTTCTCTGGCCTGTGACTGGCCACTTGGGGGGGTGGTATTTGTCAGTCATATGCTGTCTCTTAGCACCCACAGGGCAGGGGGATTGGGTTTGCTTACAACAGTGCTTGCACTTTTTTTTTTATTTAGTTGTTTAACCAGGTATAGCACACTAAGCTGAAATCTTTTTTACAGGAGCGACCTGGGAGCACAAGGAGGTTAAGTGACTTGCTCAGGGTCACACAGTATGCAAGTGGAAGCTGTGGGATTCAAACCCAGGTCTGGTCTGCTGGATGTCACCTGATATGCAGCTCAGAGCCTTAGACCACTGCGCTATACTGCCTCCTAGTAGTGCCACTTAGTACCTTTGTACCTTCTGGTATGGGGGTGGGGAGCACGGGATATAGAAATGTAAAAAAAACAGAATAGCCTCCCCAATCAGGCCTCCTGGCTCTGCTTTTACTTGGAGCTGGAATTTTACAATTGGCTAGTCATGGAAAGTTTGCACTAGCCACACACAGTCATAAAAACAAGTCTTGCTGAACTAGTTTACTTGATATGATGGCTGCTCTCTTTTTTGTTACCGGGGACTCTGAACAAAGAAACCTACCACAACACAGTTCCTTGTGAACATCCACTTCATGTAATATTAAGGGAAAATAAATTGGTGTATTTTTTTATTCCAAAATTGTACTCTGTTCACAGAAGTATCCCCGGCCCTCAATCAAATGTCAGATGGCACTGGAGTGGAATTGTTGTCTGTTGCAGAAGTGGCCTGTAAAAACAAAAATGCAGCTGGCATTATGGCATCAAGTGTTGGGGCATCCATTCAGCATGCTGGCAGAACGAGTTCACACCCCAAGGACGGGATGACGGGAGGTGAGGTTGACAGGGAGGGTGAGTGATGGTGTGGGTGACCACACGCTGGTGGGCGTCACCACCCAGGACACAGACATGGTGTGTGCCCCTGAGGGAGGGGGTGGAGGGCGGGACCTGGAACAGAGGAAGCATCACTGTCTCAGCCTGCTGGATGACAGCCCGCCGGTCCTCCCGGTGCACTAACGTGGTTACCTCAACCAGTGTCCCTGTCAGAATGGCCCTTCCTCTTCCAGTGGTGGGAGCAGGAGGGTGGGCCCAGAGAAGGGATACTTTGGTGCCTAAATGCTGGAGGACCTAGGGAGCAGGTGACCACAGTTGCTGGTGGGTTCAATGGGTTTTATGTGATAAAGGCGAGTCTGAAAGACTGCCTATCACATAAAGCAAGCAGACATGAGCCCATAGTCAAAAGGGCGATGGATATTAGAGCAACCATCGCAGTTAGCGATGGTCACTACAATACTTTAATAAAGCACAAAAACATTTTTATGCAGGGGCTGTGCCTCCCCCGCACCCCATACTTAAATAATCAACTCCAAGGGGTTATGGACCACGGGCAAGTTATTGATCTGTTAGAAAAAATGATTCTGCCCATAGCCGGACCCGAACCCCGGTCTGCTCGCATCACAAGCGGTGGTGTGCACCACTATGCTATGTGAGCAGCTCAGCAGGAATTGGCCACACAGGATCCTATATCCTGTAGTAGTGAGTACAGCTCCTTCCTATACTCGCTCTAGTGATGTATTGCACCACTCGCTGTCTTGTAGAGTGCTATTATTGAGTCGCTCAAAAGTGCAGTGCTCAGTAATCAGCGCTCTACATGGGAGCTACTGGTTCAGTGGGCAGTGGGAGCTGTGGGGTCTCAAAGAAGTGTGGGGGCCAAGGAGTAAGGGAGGAGAAAACCCTCCCAAACGCATATCAGAAACTAAAGGCAACAGTTTAATATCTGAGGTGCAGATTTGTGTTCTTTACCATAGTCAGTCCATGGCTCAGTTAGCAACACTCTCGTCTCAGGGTCAGGCAGAAAGGACGACTTTGCGTTCAAGCCCCACGCCATGCATTTGAGCTGATAGCCATCACTGACACTTCATGGGATAAGAACTCTGATCAGGACTCGGTATGTCTCAGGCCAGTGCTTAACTAAGCAGTAAGATACAATGGAGCGTTGGTTGTGCTGGTTTTATGACATGCCCAGGTGTATAGTATGGCACAATACTGCAGGCTGAGTGTCTTCAACCCCTGGAAGTGTGGTAAACGCAGTACAACCCATGCCCCTAAGTGTCCTGTTGCATTTATAAAATGGGTCTGTAGGCAACTTTTAAAAAAACAAGCACTCTAAAAGTTTTAAAAGCCAGAAAAAATATAACTAAACATTGCTAAAAAAAATTTAAAATAGTACCTCCACAGATTGTTTTCACCTTTCAGTCATCTGTCTTTCTACACATTCAGTACATTTTGCGATTATTTACCTTGGAATACAAGAATTCAGAACTCTGCAGTAGTCAAGTAGTGGAATGCTTCCTACCCCCACCACACACACACACGGAACGGTAACATGAAATTCAAAATTCTGTAGAATTTCACTGGCAGAACACACACACACACACACACACACACACACACACACACACACGCCTCAAGTGGAGCCAGAACCCAGATTTCATCTGTTGCAGGGTAATTTGCAGGGAGTTATCTGGAAAATTGGTGAGAACAGGAGGGGGGGATATTACATGGCCATCTAAGAAACACCAGCAATGGAGACTGAATAGTACTTGATTTTTTTAAAGATGTATATGCGTGTAAGGAGGGGCTCATGAGTGTGGAGAACATTCAGTTATTTATTTATTTTGTTTAATTTAGTGGACTTTTATTTTTAGGGCCTGGTTGAAGGTTTTTATACAAGAGTATAGATTGTGGGAGCATCGTGTGATGCTCCCTGACCAATCACAGCGCTTCTTTAAATTGCGTGTGAGGTACTCTTATTGCCAAGAGTACTCTGTCAGTCGCCACTGTAATGGGCCTCTGATAACCGCTGCTTACAACGCACGCAAAAAATATTTTTTTTTAAATGGAGCCGTGATCTATAATAACTTTATAGGGATGCTAGGAGGGCCACTTAACATAGAAACATAGAAGCTGACGGCAGATAAGGACCGCAAGGCCCATCCAGTCTGCCCATTTCTTTTTCTACCTTATGAGTGTGCCATCGGCCTTTGCTCTGTCAATGGCCTATCTATTCATACTCATCTGTATTATTCCCTTATGCCTGTCCCATGCCTGTTTGGAGCCCTGCATTGTATTCATATCCACCACTTCCTGAGGTAGGCCGTTCCATGCATCCACCACCCTTTCTGTGAAAAAGAACTTCCTCACATTGCCCTTTAAACGGCCTGCCTCTAATCTCATGTTGTGTCCTCTTGTCCTGCTATTTTTTTTATAGTGAAACATGTTAGACTCTTTCACCTTATTAATGCCCTTAAGGTGTTTGAATGTTTCAATCATATCCCCTCTCACTGTCCTTTGCTCTAGGGTATACATATTGAGCTCCATTAATCTGTCCTCATATGTTTTCTGATGTAGTCTCTGCACCATTTTGTTTGCCCTTCTGTGGACTGCCTCAGTTTGGTTAATGTCCTTGTGAAGGTGTGGCCTCCAGTACTGCACACAGTACTCCAGATGGGGCCTAACCAGTGTCTTGTAAAGTGGGATTATTAGCTCCCTCTTCTGACTTGTGATACCCCTACTAATACACCCTAACATCCCCCTAGCCTTACCTATTGCTTTAGTGTTCTGCTTGGATGATTTCAGGTCATCTGTGATGATGATGCCCAAGTCTCTTTCTTCCTTTGTGACTGCCAGCAACTCCCCTCCCAGCCTGTAGGTGGCTTCAGGTTTTCTTTTCCCTGTGTGCATGATCTTGCACTTCTTTGGATTAAACCCCAGTTACCACTCTTCCGACCATTTTGCCAGTTTATCTAGATCTCTTCTCAATCTGCCCACCCCATCTGGATCATCTACTCTGTTGCGGATCTTGGTGTCATCTGCAAACAAGCAAACCTTACCCTCCAGTTCATCTGCAATGTCACTGATGAAGATATTGAAGAGGACTGGCCCCAGAACTGATCCCTGAGGTACCCCACTTGTGACTTGCATCATTTCTGACTGTATACCGTTTACCACCACTCTCTGTTTTCTGCCCGTCAACCAACTTCTGACCCACCCTAAGCCTACCCAGCTTATTAATCAATCTTCTATGTGGAACAGTATTGAAAGCTTTGCTGAAGTCAAGGTAGGCAACATCAACTGCTCCCCCTTGATCCACCACTCTGGTTACCCAGTCAAAGAAATCTGTGAGATTAGTTTGACAGGACCTTGCTGTTGTAAACCCATGCTGTCTTGGATCCTGTGCTCCTGTGGATTCCGGGTGTTGCACTATCCTTTCCTTAAGGAATGCCTCCATCAACTTGCCCACTGCTAAGGTAAGACTGACTGGTCTGTAGTTCCCTGCCTCCTCTCTGCTACCACTCTTGTGGAGCGGGATCACATAAGCCCTTCTTAAGTCTTCTGGGACCTCTCCTGTGCTCAGAGACTTACTAAACAGTTTTGATAATGGTCTGCTAGTTCCACCCTTAGCTCCTTAAGTACCCTGGGATGTATGCCATCAGGTCCCAATGCCTTGTCCACATTGAGCTTATCGAGCTCTTGTAGGACCCTTTCTTTTGTGAAGGGACTAGTGCACACCATCCTCCCCCCTGTGTCCATGGTGCTGAGCTGTGGGCCCTGTCCTACCTTCTCTTCAGTAAATACTGAGCAGAAGTATCTATTTAGGATAGATGCCTTTACATGGTCCTTCTCCTGACACACCTTCTTATCCCCTTTAATCTTAGCAATACCCCCTCTGGACTTTCTCCTTTCACCAGTGTATCTATAGAAAGTCTTGTCACCTTCTTTTACTGTTCGTGCTAGTGTTTCCTCGGTTTGGGCCTTTGCCTGCCTTACTGCCTTCCCTGCTTCCCTTAGGGAAGTTTAGTATGCCTCCCTATCTTCATCCTGCTGCGTTCCCTTATATTTCCTGAAGGCCAGCCTTTTGGCTCTGACCTTTTCTGGTACTGTTTTTGAGAACCAAAGTGGTTTCCTTCTTCTTTTGCACTTCCTTTTCTCTCTAACACAATGGGATGTTGCTTCAAGTATTGCATCCTTAATGCTTGCCCACTTTGCCTGTACCCCTCACCTGTATTTCGTTTTGCCAGGGCTAGCTTAACTCAGTTGGCAATCTTATCAAAGTCAGCTCCTCTGAAGTCCCATATTTTTGCCTTGGAATGGGATGATTTAGTTCTAGTGGCCAAATTAAACCATGCCATGTGATGGTCACTGGCCCCCAGGTGACCTTCTACCTGGAGATCTGTGATCTTTTCCCTGTTGGTCAGTACTAGATCTAGGATAGCCCTGTCTCTTGTGGGTTTTTTGTACCAGTTGTTTGGGGCCCGCCCCTTGCAGGGAATCCACTGTGTCATTAGAGTGACCTTCGATTTGCAGTTCTCTTGCCCTAAGAACGCATGAGGCAACACTCTTATATCCATAACAGGCCCTCCTAGAGTCCCGATAAACTTAAAGTAAATATGACAGCCAAGTTTGTGATGGAATCAGGAACGAGTGAAGTGGCTTATCGATTCTGTATGTGAGTTGCCCAGATTTTAAATCCCACTACTTTATCCTGTTCAGACTTGTGCAGTTGTGGAGAATTGATATATGGGTCTCAGAACTGTTTAGCCTTTCAGGAAACAGGACATTTCCAGCCCATTTTATAAAATAACATCCATGAAGTGACACAGTCAAAACTTCCAGTTCCAGGTTCCAGGAAGATAATTTTGCAGAATGTTATCCATGAAATGCAAGCAATATAAAACACAGTTATTCACATCACTTTCTATTTGGTACAGTTAAATGCTGATCATTTGGGCTAGGAAATTAATTTCTGAAACCAGGAACACTATAACCTGCTGCAGGTTTGTACAGATTTCTTGTCCCCATTACAAGTAACCAGCAATGGAGTATTGGGGCCGGCTGCCATTGGAACATACCTTAATTAAATGCCACTAGGCTTACTGGCCTGTTGGCACAGAGGTAGCGCTGCTGCTCGCGACACCAGCAACCAGTGTTCAAGAACAAACTTGGCCCACCCTTGAGGGTCGGCTACAAGGAGGAAGAGCGAGTCATCCTTCAAGGAGGGAGTCATTCCAGAGGACACCTTCATCCCCCAGGGAGGGAGGTCTGCCACTGTCTCTGCTTTACAGCCACCTGGGTGACCACAGGTGGTCGTGAAACAGGCAGAGCAAGTGGGAGGGGTGACGTCTTCATGAAGCGTACTTATATACCTCCGATTAGACCTTTGCATGTGCCAGGCATTCCAGGGGATGGTACTGAAAAAGTGGAAATCTCGGCACACTTGACTCCTGACTTCACCTGCTGGCTGCTTTCAGGAACCCAGGGAACTCCTGCCCCCCACAACCAGGAGGGGTGGGAGGTTTGAATAAGCATGACTGGGGGGGGGGGAGCCTGTGGGTTTGGAAACCTGAGGGATAGGTGCCTCAGACACTGGTGGGTGGGGCTGGGCCTGACCAGGTGATGGGGCTAAGGCAAGAAGAAACAACAAATTGTATTAAAAAAAAGTGGCACTAGATTCCAGTAAGGCAATATCCATCATTTTCAGTTATCAAATTCACTTTATAGTTAAGACCCAGAAGCAAATTATCTGATACCTTTATTGACCAACAGACATCAGAAGTGAGTTGACAACCCAGTCCTTCCTCGGAAGGACTGGGTTGGTCCGAAAGCTAAAGCACTCTGTTCTTTTTGTTACCTTTTATTGGACAACTCGTTTGCTTCTGGATCTGTCCTTACAAGGACCAATATGGCAAAGACTAAATCTTTATAATTAAGTCACCAAACCCAGGCGCCAAGAGGGTGCCTGTCGCATGGGTTCTGATTGAGCGTCTGCAAAGCTTAATGGAAAATGAAGCCAAAACTATCCTATAGATCCAGCCATTGCTGCAATTGAAGCAGCCAGGGGACAGGTTCCACTAAATTTATGTTATTGCTTCTACGCGGGAGGGGGGCATGTTTAAATCATACTTAAGCAATGTTTAGAAGCCAGCCCACGAGCACAGCGGTATTGCTACTGCCCACGATGCTGATGACCCAGGTTTGGGTAGGAGCCCATGTTTTCAGAGGGTCGGCAAGGGGAGGTAAGATTATCATCCCGCACGATGCTGTCCATCTTGGGGAGGGAGGAGTTCAGTCTCTGCTACACTACCGCCACCTGGGTGATCACAGGTAGCTGTGCACCTAGAGCTGATGAGCTGGGAGGGAGGACAATGACATGCCCTTACGTGAGTGCACACACATGCGTCAGGAGCTTCCTCGGCATCCTAGGGAAGGAGAGAATAGGGAAACATCACCGCTCAATGCAGGAGAACATCCACCCCTCACCAGAATCTCAACATCGCCGACCGAGGTTCTGTTTCCAGATCACTTATTGAGCCTCGGTTTGGGGTAGTGGCTCACGCCCTGATGGCCCCAACCTGTGGAGCCAGCCAGTGTACACTCGGGAAGAGAGGTAGGTCCTGTGGAAGGTGGGTGATGCGGCTGGATGAGAAGTCAGGACTGATGGGAACTGTTCAGCAGCAAGGAAAAGAACACACTAAATAAGAGTTAAAAAGCAATGTTTAGTCCCAACGTTGCTGTAAGTATGATTTTTAACATGGAACCCTTGTGGAGGCTATAACATACGTATAGCAAAACCTGCCCACGTGTGTTTCAGTTACAGCGGTAGCAGGACCTACAGCACAGTTTTAGCTTAACTTTCCACTAAGCTTTGGAGATAATCAGACGGGGACCCATTCGACACCCTCCTGGCTCCCAGGTTCAATGATTTAACTTAAACTTAAAGTGAACCAAATAATTACATTTATATATATATATATATATATATATGTATGTTATCTTATTGGAGTCTGGTGCCATGTGCAGTAACTAATGAATGTTGCTATTGCAGCTGGCTCCAGTAAACCATTTCTGAGTACCTTTAAAATAAGGTACCTTCTGTCTGCCTTTGGCAGCTGTCGAGGTAGATGTTAGAGAGCCCATGACACTGTCAAAAGAGTAAGGGAGTTATACCACTGCCCTGGCCAGCATTCCCTCTCTCACTTTGCAGTATGTGTGTGTGTCTCGGTGTGGTATTAATGCCCTTTATGGCTGCTTCAGGTATACCCCATTCGCTGCTTGCACTATCAGTGTCTGTCTCATGGCTTTGTAAACTGCTTTGCGTTTGCATGTTATAAATCAGTTACTGAACATAATTTCAGCCAGTCAGCAACCAGAACTGCAGGCCTTCCCATCCTGTGTACAGTTGTCACCTCCTGGAGGGAATGTGAAAGTGGACTGATCCACTTCACAGGTGGGGGGTATAAGCACTAGCGCTTCGTGCATTTAAAAACTGAACTCAAAACTTATCAAAAATCACTCAAGCCAACTCGTGTTTTTGTAAGTTTCTGTGTGATGTACAAGATGTCTGCCTTGGCATGAGAGCCCAGTCTTGCACATTTTGGGCTGACAGAACTGCCCCGCTTCACTTTGTGGGCCTCACTCCCAAACAAAATGAGACAGTGCTCTTGTACCATAAGTGACATTTCGCACAGCACATGTATGTATATATGAAAGGTACTGTATAAAATCAGATTCTGTTCTGTTAGCAGACACACTGGCTAATGATTGGATTGCCCACAGTCATACATTGTAGTAGCCCACTGAGTGTGTTTCTGTTTCATCAGGGGAAGGAATACACCCTAGTCTTGTGCATTCTTTGAAACTTGCAACACTGGGGTAATTAACAGGGCTGTCTCATATACTGTGCGAGTGATGTATGTACCCGAACCAGTCTGCAGACATCACTTGAATGGTCTACTACCGCTAAAAGCAAAAAGGAAAAAAAAAAGATTTCTTATGGGAACTGCAGTTGCCATGGAAACTGCTCTTGGGATCTCTTTAACAGACTGACTTCCAATTTTCAGTCTTAATCTTTGTAAGAAGGCAGGAACAGGGTTTCAGTAAGCCAAGTGACGAGCCACAGAAGCTACTGTGCTTCGCTGAGAGACCACAGTTCAGTGTCTACAAGTCCTAATGGGAGCATAAGTCTGACTTTCTTTGTTTTTATACTTAATTGGAAACTTCCAGTGGGAGAAGTTCCTGTCCATCCTAGACCACTACTGTTAGACTATGCATAACGTATGAGAACCCCTATAGTGTGATGTAAGAGGTATGTGCTAGTTGTGTAGTTGCATACTGGGCTGGCTTACTACTGTACAAAACCTGCCTGAGACCTTGCATCACCACTGTGGGTCTGCTACTACTTATAGTTTTGGCCAGTCTGAGCTTGAAGGGCCTGCTTCCTCTGGGTGATCACATTGCATTTCATGACTGTAGTAGTGATCCAGGTCCCATGTCCTGGCATTTAAGTAAGTTTCTCTTATGTCTTAACACCCTTGTAAATACCTGCAGTAGCTTTACACTCCGTCTGCTCTCTCCTGAGAGACACTACAGTATGACTGCCCCTAGGGTGGGAGGCTCCTAAAGTAGCCAAGAACTTCCTGAAGTTCTCAGAAGGTGTTGCCTTTAACTTTTTCTCCTTGGTACTTCTTCTGAGCTCAGGCAACACCGAACCCACACCGGGGTTCGACATGGCCTCTAATAAAGATACACGCTACCCTGGCCATCCATCAGTGGGCAGATCACCCGGGTTTGAAATTGTCCACATGAATATTTGTGGTCTGCTGGCCAAAAGGGCTAAACTTGAAGCCTGTCTGCATCAGTACAAGGTAGAGCTGTGTGCCTTAAGATAGACCTGGCTAAAATTTCAAATATCTGACAAGAAATGAACATATAGGGGACTCGACAATTAGAATTAGAAGGGACCACCCACCAAAGAAAGAGTGTGAGGGTATAAAGCTGTATATAAGGAGTGATCTTAGCTTCACTGAATTAGAAGCTCAGTACCACCCCTTACTGGTACCGGGTGAATATAGTGCTGCCTAAACAGTCCATGAATGACGCTGCCAGCTCATGAGAGCTTTGACACAGGGAACAAGAGTGGTAAGAACCGCTTACCCCTGCTGGGCCAAGATGGTCTGGAGAAGCATGAAGGAGGCTGCCAGTGTGGTGCCAGGTTGAACTGCTCCCATGGTGGAGTGGCTAGGGCATCTGCACCTGATGTCATGGGGAACCTGGGACTGTGGTTCAGTTCCTGGCAGGTCCACTACTGCTGCAGGTTTTTTTTTTGTTTGTTTTTTTTAAGCAGAATTTTCCCCCTCCAGTGTTTCACTCCATCCCCTAAGATATATTAAGTCCGGAGGGTGTGGCCCCCATGTTGGGGGTATGTGGATGGTGGAGCCCCCAACAAAAACAAGAGATACTGTGTTTTCCTGTGCCTTGTGCGCTGTTCCGTGTATGGTCTGAGTTTTTTCCCCCACCTTGTTTTGCAACACACTGTTTTGTGTGCAGCATAGTTGTGTTGCACGGTTTCGGCCACGACATCATGACCCCTTGCCCCCACTACTCACTTCAAATACCTTCTAGTTCAAATATTAATGGGCAAAACTAAAACAAAAAAAAATCAGTTTTGGGTGTGCCTGGGATCAGTGGGCTGAGGGATCTAGTTCAGGTTATGAAAAAGTTGGAACAGGACTTCTGGTGACGTCACCAGGGGTGAGCAGCTAAGTGGCTGTGTTCTGTTCCCCAGTCCTGCTTAATCACCAGCAATCCTCACCCTAAAAATGGAATTTTCCACCAACTGGGACAAGCTGCAGCAGATCAGGATATCAGCTTGCCAGCAGCTGAAGGATTTTGGGGTTGGCAGCCCCCAACCAAAAAAAATTACTATGTCTACAAAAAGACAGCCTAGCGGAGCCGGCCTGGTGGCGCTGAGGATTGAGGCGGTGGACAGCACACCTTGTGCCATGCTGGCGACCCGGGTTCGGACATGAGCCCGAGCCGTCAGGGGTCGGCGGGGGATAAGGATTGAGCATCCGGGCGGATTGCTCTCCTCATCCCCTGGAGGGATCCAGGAAGCTATCGATTCGCACTGGCCCCCAGTGACAACCGGGGCACTGCTAGAGCTGGCATAGCAGTGGGAGGCGGCAGACGGCGCATCGCCCGCCCAACGCCATTGCATGCTCGCACTCCCGGGACAGAAACGGAAAATGGAGCAGCACAGACCGCAGCAGCTTGATGGCCGCACTCCACCGGCCAGATGCCTGGATGCGCAGCCGTAATGGTTCTCGCCTGGTGCGGGCAATAGGGGTGCCCTGAGCGCGGCTGGATTAAGGCAGGTCAGTGTCTGCTGGGGGTAAAATATGACATGATAAAAAAAAAAGACAGCCTAGTGGGCTCTCCATCACTGAAGCTGACTGAGCCAGAAGCAGGAGAATGCCTCAGCAGCCTTGAGGAGGAAGTGGACACCTGCACCATCACCTCGAGAAAAAAGAAGCTGCAAAAAAATTGGAAACGTGCTCAAAAGTCTCCAGATGGAGCTTGCTGATACTACGCAGGAGATCAGAGACATCAGAGCCCAAACTAAGGACTTAGAGAAGGGGCTCACGAATGTCTCAGAGCAAGTGGACCATCACAGTATCGCCTTGCTGTATCTGCTGAAAAGAGAAGAAATGTCAGAGAAAATAGATAATATGGATCAGTGGCCAGATGTAACAACTTGAGACTGTGTGGGGCGACGGAAGGAATGGAACAAGAGGAGATGGAAGCCTTCGTCATCTTTTTTTTCCTGCTGGAACTGTTATACTGGGACAGATCTATGAACTTACAAATAGAAAGGGCTCATTGCGCATTGGTGCCAAAACCCTCGGACCCCAAGGTGCATACTCACTCCATAGCTCTCTTTGTGGACTATGCTATTAAAATGACAATCCTGCAGACAGCCTGGGCTAAAAAGGAGTTGGTATTTGAAAACGCTAAAGTGAACCTGGAAACCTGACTTCACACCATTGGAAATGGACAATAGAAGGAATATAGTGACAGTGATTAAAGAATTAAAAGAAAAAAAAATATTATGGCACAGCTCTTTGCTCCAGCTCGGATTAAAGTGATCACACAGAGTAAAGTTTTTCAAATCTTTGGAGGAGGCCACACCTTGTCAGCAGCATCTAGGAGTGAAGCTTCAGGGCCCCGTTAGGAATGAATTACTGGGAGAACAAGAATTGCAGCAGAGAGAGTGGGCACAACAAGGCACGAAAAGGTGCCAAAATGCAGCTTTGGCATTGATCATCAGGAACTGGGAGGACATCTTTGCCCAAAAGTCACAACGTTCATCCACCATTGAACAGGCAGCGATAGGAGGTGAAGGATGTGAAGGGGGAAGCATTGCCAGTGACCTATCCTAAAAAAGGCACTTAAACTGATTGAGACTGGAGGTGAGCTGGAGGGTTTCCTCCTATTTTGGAACCAGTCTTTTAGAGACTAGCTGTCCTAAACTCTGCTTTCTTATAAGGGGATTTGTAGACTTTAACATTTTCTTGGACTTCTGAATACGTTTGGGGACCAGGTATAAGATGCAAGGGATGAGGGTCGAGGGATGGGAAGTGCACTGCTGAATTTTAAGCTCTGGCCATGTGCATCGGGGGTTGGTGACAGGACCTGTCAGAAAGGTTAAAAAGGGGGGTGGTCTTCCCAACATGAGCAGTACACCTGCATGCATCATGCTTTCTTAAAGCAGGGAAGAACTAAAGTAGCGGACCAGTAGCCCAAAGGTAATGCAGGAAATTGTCTAGAATGGGCCCTGGACTTTCTACCTCTTCAAAATCCCTCGGCTGCTTTGAGCAATTGAAGTTGGACTGGATAATAGTTCACAGGCACCTGTATTCTGTACTTTTTCTGATATGTTTCTTTTTCCCAGCAGAACAGGGTGCAGTAATCCCTTCCACTGAAGCCATGAGAGGCATACAGGTTGGGGGGGGGGTGAGAAAAGCTCACCATGATTGTTTAATACCAGGGACATATTAAAGGGGGATACGGTTCAGAATTCTATTTTTTTTTTCCCTATATACATTTTTTGCTTATAATCACCCTGGTATGCCCCCATCTGTTCAGTCCCCCACCTCCGCCCTGTCACCTGGCTTCTCCGGGACTTACCTTACCGCTGATGTCCCGGATGCTGGACTGTGGCGGTGTGCCTGGTCATGAGTGCAGGACCTGTGAGGGCCCAGACTTCATCTTGTGGCCAGAGTCTCCCCCCCTTTGGTTAGGTTCCCCCAGGGCTTGACTGTACAGTGGTGAGGCAAACTAGCACCGCCTCCGTGGAGCTGTCCTTCCGGGTGGCAGTATTGCAGCAGGTCACGTTAACTCCCCTCCCTGAGGGAGGAGAGCTGTCCTCTAGACGCTTGATCCTGCCAGCCCCTGAGCGACCCATGGCTTCCTGAACCTGGGTCGTCGCAGGAAGGGTCCAGTTTGAAAGGCCCCATTGTACGGTTGATTAACTCACACCCTCTGGCCTATTTAGAGGCCGGATACAAGGTCAACTTTTACAGTTCTGGTTCTTGTTGTATCTTCTGTTTCTTGTTTCATATGTGTGTCATAAAGGTCAGATAACGCTTGTTTCACATCTATTCCAATGGCTGGTTTAAAAATAGATACATGAAATGTTAAAGGGCTGCATTCTTCAGTCATGAGGGCATGCATCTTGCAGGAGCTGGGGAGATTGAGGGCTACAATAATGTTTCTCCAAGAAACGCACTGAACCCCTTCAGGGCGCCGGCGTTAGGGCACCAAGTCACTACAGCACTAAATCCTGACTGCACCGCCCCCTCCCCAATGTTCTCCCCCCCCCTTGAGTTATGATCTGTAGTTAGGGGGTGTATAGGGGAACAGCCCCCTACAAAAAGAGTGGACGGCGACATTGCTGTTTGGTGCCCTATTGACATGGCACCCTAACGCTGGTGCGTGCCGAGGGTGGAACCCAAGAAATGCATTTATCCCAACAGGAACATCATACACATAGAAGGGGTGGGTGGGGGAAGTCTTCTCTTCGACCTTCAAGGTGCATCCCAACAGAGGGGATGTAGCAGTGCTGATCAGATGGGATACACCCTTATCTATCTTAGAGGTCGTCGAGGATGAAGAGAGAAGGTTTGTTCAGTTACAGGGCACCTATAGAGGGGTGCCAGTACTGTTTCTTAACATATGCATGTAACTTATCCCCAGGACGCTTCTGCAAATGAGCTGTTAGCAGCTCAGTGTGTCTTTCCTGGCGAAACTTTTGAATATACACTTCTAAAGACAGAATAGAGAGAATGGCTTTTTCCAAAAAACTACTACTCAGACCAGCCTAGGAGCAGGGGACCCTGTTTTTTGGGGGGGGATGAGGGGCTTTAACTGCACCCTGCAGCCTAGTATCAACAAGAGTGGTAGTAATTGAGGGATCCTCAGTGGAAAGCAGAATCTCTGATGGTTCATGTGGCAGGACAGACTCCAGGATGCCTGGTGCAATCTGCATTGAGGGGAGAGTAATTACACTTTTTATTCACGCCCTCATTCCCAGTATTCTCAAACTGATCTTTTCCTCATATCCCAGAATTGGCTACATATGGTACAGATCAGTAGCATACATCAGATTTCAGCCACAGATCATGCCCTTGTGGGTGTAAAGCTACTCATAGTCCACAAGAACCCTTTGTGGAGACTGAATGTGTAACATTTAGGCCCCGTCCACACTGCACCGTTCAGACTCCATAATGGATAGAAATCGTTACAACCGGGGAGCGGTGCAGTGTGTCCACACTGCCGCGGTGTCCGTTACGGGACCGGCACCGCAGGTCCACACTTCGGGAGCTGAGGTCATACCGGGCACCCGATCCCACAGCAGCAGCTCAAGGCTGCGCTTAGGGATCAGTCCATGCGCCATACTTGTGCCCGTAACGTTACTCTTGTTAGAAGTTAGAACCGCTGTTGAAACCATCTCATGCTGTGGTTTCAACTAACGTTACGAACGCTTCTGTAATGTTACAGGTGTAAACGCAAACCATTGCGGTAAAGGTTTGGGCACACTGTAACGTTACAGAGGGGTAGTGTGGACAGGGCCTTAAATGATACGGCATTCTGTGAGCAAATAACCGCAGCTATACAAGAACATCTTCCATAAATAAAGGTGAGACATCTGAAGCTGGTTCCATGTCATAACAGCGATTGCTGTTACATGGAGTGTACATCGCCGAAAATCAAATCAACGATGCCTCCCCAACAAACCAACAGTGACCGGAAAATCAATTGTATCTATGTAGGGGCTTCGCCTCCGCACTCCTAAATTATGATTCTCAACTCCAGGGGGGGTATGTCGGGAGGGGGAAAAACTCTGACAGAACAAAAAATTAAGTGCCGCACACATTAAAAAAATAGAAGCCCTACTCTAGCCCCGAACCCTGGACCTTACTACTGCAGCTCATGTAATCTGCCACCACACCAGAATCATGCTTGGCAGTACACTGCTACACTACAGCCCACATACCTTCTCCTTTTTTTTTTTTCAACCATTTTTCCCTCTGGTCACTGCTCTGCCGAGACTCCCTCAGGCATCTAGGCTCTTTCCTGTCCGCCTGAGACCCCCCCGCGTTCCTGAGTCGTCCCCACAGTACTCTGGTCCCCCACCTGCCTCACAGCTGGAGAGCTCCTTGGCTTGTACCCCCCAAGGTGGGGCCACCTCTCCATCTTGGTGCTCCTTGAAGTCAAGACTCCAGCTGCAGGCAGGGTTGAGGGCAGAGAGAACAGGAGACCAGGTGGGTGGGATCCAGCAATGGGCATGGATGCCTGGTGCCGTTGTCTATCCGACAGTGCAGGGTATTTCCTTGTCTGTGTTCATAACCCTCCCCTCCCAGAGGCGTGGACGTGCGCGCTCCCACCCACAGGATGTCTGCCAACACCTCGCCCCTCGGTTATGTGGTCCCAGGCTACAGTACACGCAGCCTCCGCTGGGTACCACTAGCACCAGGAAGTGTCACCCCACCCTACCCCCAGGAGAGGAGAGGAGAGCTGTCATCAGATGCTCAGTCCTCTCCTTCCCGGCAACCCGAGCTTGTTCCCAAACCCAGGTTGCCGGTGTGGTGAAGGGTGTGGCGTCCAGCACCTCAACTCTCTGCGCCACTGGGCTGGCTACCTCCTCCTTCTTGAACCTTCCTCTTCCGGTCCTTCACTCTCCTAGTATCTTGCTGTTTTTACCCATCCCATGGAGCTATAACCACGCCTCGCTACCCTTTCAGGGTAGCTCACATCACAGATGCTGAAACTGAGTTGCTCAAAACTGAGTCGCTCAATTTCAGTCACCATTATAACTTGCTACCTCTGAAACCATAAGGTGAGATGGGCTAAAGGCCACCCTAATGGGGCAATTTATATCTCGTGCCACCCAAAAAAAGAAACAGCAGACTAAACAAAGATTAGAACTGTAACATAACATTTTCGCTGTGGAGGCCGAACACAAAATTACCTTGGACCCCAAATTGAAGGAACAATTAGCTGAGCATGGAAATTAGCTGACTAAATTATTGGAAAATAAGATAGAGGGTAGTCTGAGATGCACTCTGGAAAGGTAATATGGGGCTGGGAGGCTGTTTGCGTGACTACTTAGCCAACAGGAGTTAAGTAGGGCAGTGCATAAAATTAGGGATGAGGATCAGGGGACGAAACCTACACTACTCCTGTGGCTGTCTACGACCTTTGACACTTATTATTCCGGCTTATATGCAGACTGCTGGGACAAAGGGGGATCAAGAGCCTTTACAGCAATTTATGTCTTGGTAACCCTTAATAAATTGTCAGAGGAGGACCGGAACGGTTTGGACACCACAGTGACCAGAGTGGAAATTCAGAAGATGAGTAAAAAAACATAAAAAGTAGTAAGACACCTGGACCAGGTGGCCTACCTGATGAATTTTACAAAAAAATTTTAGAACAGTTGACTCCACTACTGCAAAACGTATACAGTAATGTTCTTGACCCTGAAACATGGAGACAGGCCCAGACTGCAGTTTTACCTAAACCTGGCAAAAAGCCAGAGCTTTATAGTTCTTATGGTTGTGTAGCCCACAGACTTCATTCCAAGTATCTTGTAGACCTTGAAACGTGCTTGTCTTTTGGACTCCTAGTGGACTGTGTATTGCTCTCAGTGATTTTTCCTCAATATTTTTACTATGTCTTCTTGTACGACGTGTAGTCTAAATGATGTAGCTCCTTCCTAGTGTAATTCAAAATGATGTAATTCCCTCCTACTGTAATCTCTGCCCTTTTCTAGTTGTAATGTTTTGTCTGGATTTGTCGTCATTATCCTCTGACATGGAACCTTTGTAAAAGAGCTCTCAGCTGAAAGGTACTTGTAATCCGAATCAGGAAGGAAGGAAGGAAGGTTGGTTGGTTAAATTATGGATCCATTTCCCTCTGCTGGTGGATATGAAGATCTTTACAGCCATTCTGGTGGACAGGCTGCAGGGGTGCATGCAGGGCCTGGTGGGCTCAGACTAAACAGGTTTTATTAAAGGAGTCCTGTGAGACAACATCAGTTGGATATCAAACATCTTTTCCTCCTCTAAAGACTTATAAGTTGCCATCTCAATGGATGTGGAGAAAGTGTTTAACAGGGTGAGGTGTGAGTGCTTAAAAAGGGTCCTCCAAGAGATGAACTTTGGTCCAGGCTTGCAGGCAAGCATAGCGGCCCAGTACAAGGATACAAGGTAATGGTAGAGGTTAATGGAGTCATCTCCAAGAGATTCCCTCTGGCTTGGGGCACTTGGCAGAGTTGCTTCTTGTTGCCCTTGCTCTTTGTGCTTTGCATCGAACCCCTGGCAGTTAAATTGCGAGACACAGCAGAGATACAAGGTATAGAAATCCGTGGGGATCAGCAAAAGATCTCTCTCATGCTGACTATGCCATTTTATTTGTCAGCAACCCTGTTACGTCAGTCACGGCCCTTTTGAGGGGTACTACAGGAATATGGGAGGGTTTCAGGCTGCAAGGTGAACTACTCTAAATCAGAAGCAATGCATATCAATGGCACCTGCTCCCCAGCCTTCAGTTTCTCTTTTCCTTATGCCTGGGCCAAGAATAACATCATTAGATATTTAGATATACGAGTCACCCCCAAGGTAGGGAGACCTGCTTAGATTAAGCTGTGACAAAATCCTGGTGGAAATAACAGCAGCTATAAAACAATGGCACCTGCTGCCTTTCTTCTCGCTAGGCAGAATAGGAGTGTTGAAAATGAACATTTTGCCTTAATTACTGTTCTCGTTTCAAACTCTGCCAGTCCCCTTACCGAATGCCTTTTGGCAGAAACTAGAGAAACTGACGCAAACATTTATCTGGGCTGGTAAGAGAGCAGCGGTGGATCATAGAACCCTGTCCTCTCCCCACTGTGCGAAGAGAGTGAACTGGGACTTCAGATCTCAGGTTGTACTACCTGGCAGCACAGCCAACTCCCCTAATCACCTGGGTTAAACAGAGAGAACACTCAAGGTGGTATGGCATGGAAAATGTAACATCCCTGCCCATGCTTCTGCATGCTACACTTACTGCTAAGATCACCATGGACCTTAGAAAACAAGTTGCCAATAAGTGGGTCAGGTACTTTCTTAACATCTTACAAAAGATTAGGGCAGTTTCTAACACCCCTAATTAAATAGGGTCCCTGTCATTAATATCTGTGGAGACATGAGCTTTGAATTGGTTCAAGCTGACCCTGGATTTAGGGTTTAAAATAGAAGGGCAGTGGTGAGGTTTGGACAATTATTAGAGGGGGACCGCTGTGTCTCATATCAGTCTCTACAGGGCAAGTACCCACATGCTAGATCTGATATCTATAGGGATTTACAAGCCCGGAGTTATATCCTTGAAAACAGCAGATGGCAGGCTGCTGGGGGAATGGAACTAGGTGGGAGGAACACCTGTAGTGGTCTACAGTACTTAAAGACATGTCTAAATATTCCTTAGTTTACAAACTTCTGTTGAAGGAGAGAAGCACAATCTCCTGCGGGTTAGAGATAAATGGCAACAAGAAATGTCGGTGGACGTCCCTGAAGACAAGTGGGCCAAATGGTGGTGGGGGGGGCTGGAAAGTCTGGGCCTCACAGTTCTGGGGAGCATTTCTCTGGAAGGTCCTGGTGTACTTTTTATGTTCCGACTGTCACCAGGCACTTTGGTACAACCAGTACAGACCTATGCTGGAGGGAGTGCGAGAATACGGACATACGCTACCATATCTTATGGTCCTGCTGTAGAATTCGGCCCTTTTGGACAGAAATTTGGTCGGAGCTCTCCAGAATCTGAGAGGTTGGGGTCCCAGACTCCTTTCAACACAGCCTGCTGGGGGCTAGGATTGGGATTATAAGAATCTGCAATAAAGTGGAGGTATTCCAGTGCACGGTACTAGCTGCACTAAAACCAGTGACCTCCCACTGGCTCACAGTGGTAACCCCCAGGGGTTGAAGAGTGGAAAGGAAGAGTAGTTCAGATCTTTAACATGGAGCAGCTGACAGCTACACTTTATCTCACAGGTGAAAAATTTAGGGACGCATAGCAGCAATTTATGCTTCATTTATGTATGTGTCTGTCTATTTATTTGGATTTTGGTGACCGGGTAGGCCCGCTGAGGCAAGATATCCCTTTTTCAGGGGTGACCCGGGTTTAATTACACACAATACAGGAGCCAAAGACAAAACTCAACAGGGCAATTCAACCAGTTGAAGATCTGTGGTCTCAAGCCCCAACCGAGGCGGGGCTGATCTCAGAATCATCATTACCTAGATAGACTTGTATAGCCTAATTTAGAATGAATGAGACACACGGAGGTACAAATGTCTTTTAAAAGCTGCTCTTGTTATTGTTGTTCTTCACTCATGTTCTCTTTGCCCTAAGCAGATGAGCTGCATTTTCACTTAGCTTTCTATGGAGCACAAGAACTTTAGCAACCAAAGTGTAAAGTAACATATTGTGAGATCTACACAAGTAATGGACAGCTACTTACCCTGTACCAGTGTAATACTGCAATGTCAAAAAAGTAGTTTTAATGGAAATATATTTGTGTAGTTCTGGCGCTGTGTCTTAGAGGGCTACCACCCCTGCATGGGTCTCCCCTAACTAGGTTGAGGGGCCTGGGTTCCCATTTTGCTGTTACAGGGGGATTCTTTCCCAAGACAGAAATTAAAATAGCGCAATGCCTCCACCCAGAGTACATTTTAAGTGGGTCAGATATTTAACAGTATAACCCCCTGGGATGCTGTACCAACCCACCTCCCCATACAGTCACCCCAACACATGGAATACCATACATCAAAACCCCCAATTTCCACACTTTGAATGAAAGACTTGCGCTAATAATATGTTCACTAAAAATATGCTCTTGAGTCAGAATTTTCCAAAACAATTAAACACCATTTATTTACAAGGGGATGGTTAGGAATGGGTAGAGTGGAGCAGAGGTTAAGTAACTTTCTTCGTTGTTTAATGCTGGCACAACAAACAATCCTTTTGCATTTTGCATTTCAAAACACTATTAAGTGAAGTCACCCACCAACCCTTTTGATGGTTCAGAATTAATTTTCCGATTAACTAACTGCAGATGTCAACCATTGCACAGCATCAATTGGTACCAGTCCCAAGACCAGATGATGCCCCCAAATCTGCCCATGGGTACCCAGCACTATCTCATTGCAGGCCTGTGGTGCAGCTGGTTGGCCTGCATTGGTGCACTTGGTGAAAACAAAATTAATTTGTACCTTTCTCTGGACTTCTTTATGGCTTTTACTATGCCACTGGGCATAAACTTGGAATAACTGTATGCAGTCCCCAGGTTCAGGGCAATCCCTGCACTTACAGTTCTGCAGACAGTCTCGAGTGGCACGGGGACTGTAGACCTGGGAAGCTGGAATAGCGGAACTCGGGATCAGTAAGAAGCTCGAGATGTGGAACAGGCATCTTGCAGCTTGGGAAACTGGCACCTTTCTACTTGCCTGTGGAATCCAGCAGCTTGTCCCCTTCAGTCCACCACGCAGGCCAGATGCAGAGCACAAACGCAAGGTTTTCCAGGTCACAAGTGACCCCACACCCAGGGGTGACCCCACGGTCTGACTCCCCACTGGATCCAGAGTACTCTAGTCCTCACACACGCACCCGTGGCTCCCTGTGGCTCAGTCTGCTCCACCCGCTAGGGGTTTGCAGTTTCCCCTACCTGGCTCCAAGTTGCAGCTTGCAGTATGGTCTTCCACCGGAGCTGGAATTAACAGCATCTTGATGCACCACTGCTTCTTTTTGGACTCCGCCTTGCAAGTGTCTGTTGCTAGAAACTCCGTCTCTTTCAGCTTCACATCAAGTTGGCAACTTTATTTTTGAGGTTTAGTCAAATCTGGGTATTGAAGACATTCTCAGCCACACTGCCATATAGGGCACAGTCTCTATATTCTCACTGAGCGTACAGTCTCAGTGAGACTTGGGCACATTCAGATGAGCTCCACTGAGGACCTTGGCACTGACTTGACACACCATGTACTTGAACAGTACCTTGCAACTAGAAATCACATTTTCCTCACCATGCAGATGCTGACTAAAAAGAAGAGGCTCCCTCTTCTCCTTTTTCGGACAAACCAGGATTTGCTGGCAAGCCTCCATGTGTCTGGAGACTCCCATACCATTTTCCATAAACCTGAACCTTGCCTTTTCCATTAATCCATTTTCCATAAACCAGAACCTTTCACTTTCCTTCCTTTGGCCAAATGTCCATCTCCTTTTTTGAGATGCTGTGTTATCCAGGGTAGCAGACAAACTTTTCCTTGAAACCTTTAGACCAAACCTTCACCACTGTGGTATAGCTTCCTCCCACAGTTTACTGTTACAGGACCATGCAGCTCTCTCTCTCTCTCAGCAGAACTGCAAAACCAGACTCATTGGACACATTCCTCCACCATGGGGAAAGGCAAACGCAGGCCCCTGGGGGACAAGTGACTGGCAACCTCCAGGTGGGTCTTTCCCAAGCCTTGCAGCCCCATTTTTTTCCAAGGAGCTGGAGCCCCCCTCTCTCTGGAGGGGCTCCGGCCAAACTGAACTCAGAACCAACAGTCCTTGGGTTTTGGGTGCTCTCCCCAGCTCCCTGATTGGCCAAAACACTTGTCCTTTGGAAAAATTAATATGCATTAGGCTCCTTCAATGCTTGATTGGTCCAGCAAAAGGGCGCCAAGTATTTCCCCAGCCCCCCCATAGCTCTTGTTTGCTGTCCCGCAGTTCTTGGCAGCAATCCTGGCTGATTGGCTATAGCTGGGGGCAAAGGCTGCAGTCATGGCTGCCGTGCAAACAGTTTCTATTTAATCCACCAGCAGTCCCAAGTTTGTAGTCCTGGTGCAGCCTGAATAAACACATTCACTTCCCCAGTTCCCCAAAGAATTGCAGCAACCCCCTTGACTCAAAGATCACTGCAGAGTCCAGCCTCTTAAAATGAACCCTCTGCCTGTCGCTACTGCGATTTTAGACTGTCCCCAGGCAGCCCATACATAGGTCCACTGCAGTTCATATACTGTCCCCCTTCGATGTCCTGCTGCAGCTCGAATAAATGTTTTTGTTACACAGTAGCCCAACCGTTTATTAGCAGCCCCTTTGCCCTTTCACACGTTTTCACAGTTTAACAATTTTAATTAGCCCTTTCCCTGTCACTAGCACTGACATTTACTGTCCCCAGGCACTAGACAGGCTCGGCTCATTAATATTCACAAGCCTCATTATTATTTATGAGGCTAACTGATAAAGCGTTGGTGCTCCTTAATAAAATACTTTTGCGGCTTATTAAGCACCTCCTCCAGGTCTCCGGTCCCCGATTAGCAGTATTTTGGGACCAGGACCATTGGAGAGGCATCCGTTCATAGTAACAAAACAAAAATGCTCAAAACATCGCTACATAGAACTGTAGAGCTCGACGCAGCGGCTTCGTGGCTCAGCTCCTCCTGACCCAATTTTACTGGCAAGACATGCAGGGGCCAGATGGAGACTCAAAGGGCACTATAGGGACTCATGCCAACAGGGGACCAGAACGGGGGAAACAGGAGACTGGGGGAGCTCTGAGGGGCAAGCAAGTAAGCCCCCGCAGGGGGGGTTACATTTGAATGTATACATGAATGGCATATAATTTAAAATAAAGCTGAGTTTAACAAAAAAAAAAGAGTTGGGACAGGTAAACAGCATAATTCTGGGTGACCTAAATCCGAACTGGGCAGGAAAGGCAGTTGACTCTGTGGTTATCAAAACAATCCAGGGGAAGTCAACCTTACACAAATAGTAACCGGTGTCACCAGGTCCGATAACAGACCTGAGAAGTGTACAATAATTGACTGGATTCTAGTCAGCAAGGCTAAAGGCAAACAGTTAGCAGGCTTCTTCCACTATGCCATAAGTGATCACCACCCAAGAGGCTGCATCTGGAGTAATAAGGGGAAAGGGAACAGGAACATTGTTTAACCAGGAGGAGTAGCACACTAAGTTGAAGCTTGTTTCCAGATGCGACCTGGGAGCACAAGGAAGTTAAGTGACTTGCTCAGGATCACACAGTATGCACCTAGGCGGCTGTGAGATTCAAACCCAGGTCTCCATATCTGCAGCTCAGAGTCTTAACCCACTACGCTATACTGCCTCCTTAAGGTTGAGTTCCAACCCCCAACCTGGCAAAAGTTAAAGGGTGCCCTAATTTCACCAACTTTGACACAGACAACTCCCTGGCCAACCTATATAATAGTGACTGGGACAGGACTTTCTGGATGCAATAACATGCATAGATGCTGAACTCGACTTTTTTATCCATGAGTTCCAAGCAAAAGTAAGCAAGTACATGCCAGCCAGGTGGCATAGAGGGCAAAGGCGCTGGTGCCTTACCTCGACCCGCACCGGTAACCCCGGTTCGAGAACGAGCCCGGGGCGTCAGAGATCAGCATGGGGTGAGGGCAGAGCTGGGTGAAGCTGACGACAGGCAAGCTCTCTTCTCCGGGGAGGTAGTACGGCATCCCTTGGCTGATGGGTGACCCCCAGTGGAGGCTGGAGGAAGCTCAAGCCGAGGTGGTGTAGGCACTAGGCCTGGGGTGGGGGAAGGAGGCCATGACCGGGGCTGTTCGGCGCATGCATGCGCACTGACTCCTGGGGACTCTGGGAGAAAACACTTGGAGGAAGAATTGCTGGTCGGCAGGGTGAAGACTGACCCCCTGCAGGCTCTGCGGCCGGGCAGGTAAGAGTTAGTGATTCCGAGGGACAGGGCTGGGGGGGGTCAGTTGTATGGGGGCCGACCGGCACAGAGGAGCATAAAGCAAAATATTAAAAAGTAAGCAAGTACGCCCTGATGACTAAAAGTGGATTAGAGAGCTGAACATCAGCTACCTAGAGAAAAACATAATTGCTGCAGTGAAGGAGAGGGATACAGCCTGGAAGAGAAAAAAACTCAGTTTGATGGTGACTGCCTTAGATACGGGGCCATTAGAAATAAATGAAAGAGATTTATGAGACCAAAAACAAATTCCTGAAACTTCATTAAACTGAGTTTTTGTTTTCTATACTGATTTTTCTCCCCTTCCGGCGGGGCTGGCAGGCAGGTCCAGACCCTCCCTCAGAGAGGCTCGTTCTCTGGTCCGCTATTCTCCTGCATGTGACCCACCTGGTGGGTCCCCCATGGGTTGCCCTCCCCCCACCATGGCAGGGTCGAGGGTGAAGGGCATTGACTTTCCTTCCCCTGGAGACCAACATCTAGACTCTGGGAGGGCGGGCACTATGAGGCCTTCATGGAGCCTACCAGCTCCTATTTTCCACATTTTCTCCACTCCCCTTGCCGCAGTTGCTTGGGCACGTGTGAAGGCACATGCACGCAGCGATCCGCGTCAACTTCCCTACTCTAGCCATTCCCATCTGCACTGCACTCGGGCCTCCACCCGGGGGCAGCCTTGCAGCAATCACAACTGGGTCCCTACTCCGGAAGAGGAGAGCTGCCTGATGGCCTCTCTCAATTCATCTCCCGCCTCCCCGGCTTGTCCTGAATGCTGTTGTTCAACCCTCAGTGCCACCGGGCCGGCTATTAAACTGAGAGTTTTAAAAAATCTGAAAGTCTTTTGGGAGGATGTTAAGGATGTGATAAGCCCAGCTGCAAAGGGTGTTAAGGATGTGATAAGCCCAGCTGCAAAGGGTGTTAAGGATGTGGTGAGCCCAGCTACAAAGGGTGTTAAGGATGTGATAAGCCCATCTGCAAAGGGTGTTAAGGATGTGATGATCCCAGCTACAAAGGGTGTTAGGGATGTGATGATCCCAGCTACAAAGGGTGTTAAGGATGTGATGGGCCCAGCTACAAAGGGTGTTAAGGATGTGATGAGCCCAGCTACAAAGGGCGTTAAGGATGTGATGAGCCCAGCTACAAAGGGCGTTAAGGATGTGATGAGCCCAGCTACAAAGGGCGTTAAGGATGTGATGAGCCCAGCTACAAAGGGCGTTAAGGATGTGATGAGCCCAGCTACAAAGAGCGTTAAGGATGTGATGAGCCCAGCTACAAAGGGCGTTAAGGATGTGATGAGCCCAGCTACAAATGGTGTTAAGGATGTGATGAGCCCAGCTACAAAGGGCATTAAGGATGTGATGAGGATGTGATGAGCCCAGCTACAAAGGGTGTCAATGATGTGACAAGTACAGCTGCTAGACACAATATCAGTAAACTCCAGCAGTTTGACACTGGAATAACTGACCGGGTCTCCATTGCAAACACCTACAAGCTTGCCTTCACTAACCTGGATAAATACAACCGGTATCTCACCTGGAACTTCAGATACCAATTTTGATACTCCCTAGCAAACTAATACCAAGATCTACTTAAAAACCGTGATCGCTAAGGAGGGTTGTGAGCTGCTTGTCGGGACTGACAGAAGATAAGGCAGCGGGCAATGATAAGCTTGAGCCACAGTTCCTTCCTAAAATTAGTCACCCCTGCCATAACCATTCCACTTGCTAAAATCTGTAACCTCTCCTTCATAACTGGTCAAGTACCAGAACTGGAAATTGGTACATGTTCCTGTTCATGAATAGGGGCCTCCACATGCTGCTGATAACTGCAGGCCTGTATCTGCCCTATCCTACCTTGTTAAGTTACAAGAGAAACTTGTAAGTAGTCTGATCTCTAGTCACTGTACCTTGCAGACAACCAACCCCTTACTGCTTCAGACAAAACAACCACACTGGCCAGGTTCACAAATAACTGGCACTCGTAGAAGCTGGACATGCCACTAGTGCTGTATTTATGGACCTGTACAAGGCCTTCGACCTTGTGGATCATACCCTGCTGATCCAACAACTCCATGATTCCAATTTCGGTGTGCCTGTAGTTAACAGGATCAGTGGCTACCTGTATTATTGAAAACAGGTGGTTCAATGTAATAGTCATGTCTGCTTCCTGTACAGCGGGTGCCACAAGGGTCAATCCTCAGGCCACAACTGTTCTCCGTATTCATCAGCCTGCTCCCAAAAGGCATGGAACCAAATAAATGTAATTTTGTGTACTGATGATGCAGTTCTGTATATCTGTATACTAGTCCAAATGCAGTCGAAGATGCAAACACCTCATGTGGGTCAGATTTCACCCAGCTGGGAAAACGGTTAGAAGAAAACGGACTTGTGCTCAATAACAAGAAAACCAAAATGGTGCTTTTCAGGGTAAGGGCCAAGCTTTGCAAAACGCATTACTCCTTCCAAATAATAGTTACCTCACTTTGATGGTGTTGCCTGAAACTTACAAAGATCTGGGCCTGTACTTTAGTCCTAGCTTAATTAGCTTCATCTGTCCGAAATCCCAAAAAATATTTACCGCAAAGTAGGCGTACTCTACAGGTTAAAAAGTTTGTCAGGTGACTCTGGTGATTTGACAGTAGACCATGTAGTCAACTGCCTGTGCTGAACTGTGGCTCCCTTGTCTGGGACACTACCTCAGCCGAAATTCATAATGGCAGATCTGTCCTGAATAACTTGATAGGGGCGCTTTGCTTCGGACATCAAGCAGGAATACTGTCACTGTGACTTGCAGCGTCATCTAAAGTGGCTTCCCTTGGAACTCTTGATGAAACAGAACTTAGCCACATTTACACTCAAGGTACTATCAATCAAAATCTTTATTTATCCAGGCGAACATTGTTGAGCAAGCTCATTTAAAAGATGGACCTGGTTAGCTCTGAGTCAAATGGTACAATGCATACAGAGATATTTACAATAGAGCCAAATGACAGAAGTTAAAAAACAAACAATTAATGCAAGTAAGTACTCAATGTTACATCAGTCATATCAGTTCAGAGTGCTTCTGTAATATTTAAGGAGGATATAAGATGAGGCTTAGTAGGAACTTCAGTAGGGAGAAGTGATCGGCTGCTCATGTAGGGAGCGGACGCAAGCACAGAATTTCAAAAATAGTGTAATCACACAGTATCCCTAGATGTAACATTCTAAACAGAAGGATAAGGGTCTTAACAGTCAAGGAGAAAAGTAATTGCAGCTTTTTTTGGCATGGAAATCAGATTTATGCTTGGTTTAGAACGGACACAGAAGTAGACTGCAGGAACCAATCGGAAGCCAATGCCGAAGAGCACTCACCGATTGGATGGCTGCTAATGCCGTGCTCAGATAAGAGCCCTTCCCATCTACTTGACCACTTCACCCCCTACAAGCCCAAACTGAACTCAAGGATACAGGATAAAAAGTTCATCAGTATTTCAGTACTAAAAACAAACGGGGGCCCTGAAACCCCTCAGACATACTGTGTTGAGCGCATGGAATGAGGTACCGCTGGGGATATGCAGGCTTGGCTTCAGGTCCTACCCTGTTGCTGCGCTATTCCATATGCAGCACTTCCCTCCTTCATACCTTTCACATCTCTGCCCCCTTTTCATCCTACCTCATCCTCCCTTTCTCTGCCCCTCCACCCGCTTTCCTCACCTTGTTCCCTCCTCTACCCCCCGCCCTCGTGGTTCTTTTCCTACATCTACATTGTGGCAGCTCCTCCTTGCTCTTATTTTGCTCCTTCCACCCCCAAATTCACCCCTGTCCTTCTCTTTGTAATCCTTTCACCCTCTTCAGACAAGGCCACTGGCTGCACTTGACACAATATTTATCTTGTCATATTGTTCTTTTGTTTATGTAATTACTTTCCTCATGTTGTACTACTTACAGAAACCATTGCAATTTGTTATTTTTGTGACTTGACGTGGAACCTCTGTAAAAGAGCCCTTGGCTCAAAAATCTTTCCGATTTGTTAAATAAATAAACTGATAAGGTCCGATTTAAAAAAAAAAAAAAAAAAAAAAAAAAAAAAATTACCTCTCCACATAACTAAATAGTGCTAGCTGCAGCACTTAACGTTGTCACTGGTTGTGATGATACACTGTAATTTGTATATTCCTATTGTATCCTATTTATTTTGTGTGCTCCACAGTGTATTCTGTACCTGTACCGTGCTGTACCCTACCATAAACTGGATACATTTTGTATCCCTCTGTAAATTGTGTACCCTTGTACTATTGTAAAGAGGAATAGTCAGCACTTACAGCCCCCACACCCAAGTGTATGGCTGGTCTCGATTTGCACTTTGTATGCAAAAACTTTTCTTTTACATTTTTCACCTATTGTTTACTGCAGTACAGTAGATTGTATCAGACTGATTCTGCTGACTTCCAAGCAGCCATTTGCTGTAACCAGAAGTCCCAGAATCCCCTCCAGCTGACATCAGAGGAGGGCTGCCACAGTGGGACATTCAATAGCCTGCAGTACATATTAGAGTTTTTATAAGCTCTGATCTTTTTACTTGCTGGTACCGCTGCCCTCCTAGGACTATGTACAGTCACGGAGGACTGTATTTAGACCTGGGAGAACAGCAGGGACTGCAGACATCTGACATTATAACATCTCTAACATGCACTGCGACTTTTGCAGACATCTGACATTTTAAAATCTCTAGCAAGCACTGCGACTTTTGCAAACATCTGACATTATAAAATCTCTAGCAAGCACTGCGACTTTTGCAGACATCTGACATTATAAAATCTCTAGCATGCACTGCGACTGTTGCAGACATCTGACATTATAACATCTCTAACATGCACTGCGACTGTTGCAGACATCTGACATTATAACATCTCTAACATGCACTGCGACTGTTGCAGACATCTGACATTATAACATCTCTAGCATGCACTGCGACTGTTGCAGACATCTGACATTATAAAATCTCTAGCATGCACTGCGACTGTTGCAGACATCTGACATAAAATCTCTAGCATGCACTACGACTGTTGCAAACGTCTGACATTATAAAATCTCTAGCATGCACTGCGACTATTGCAAACATCTGACATTATAAAATCTCTAGCATGCACTGCGACTGTTGCAGACATCTGACATTATAAGATCTCTGGCATGCACTGCGACTATTGCAAACATCTGACATTATAAAATCTCTAACATGCACTGCGACTGTTGCAGACATCTGACATTATAAAATCTCTAACATGCACTGCGGCTATTGAATCTCCCACTGCTGCAGTCCTCCTTTGATGCCAGCTGCAGAGAATTCTGGGATTTCTGGTTACCGCAAATGGTAGCTTGGAAGTCAGCAAAATCAGCCTGATAAAATGTACTGTACTGCAATAAACAGTAAGTGTTAAAAAAAAAAAAAAAAAAAAAGTGGTGTTGCATATAAAGTGCAAATTGGGACCCGCTCCACGCTTGAATTTGAGGCTGTTAGTGCTGACTTTTCCCCTTTAAAGGGGAAAGTGAGTGAATAGTGGGGATGGGAGATACATATATATGTAACTTCGCTATCTGGTTACTTAGAATCCCAGTAAGACCTAGTAGGCAGGGAAGGCAGCTTGTGAAACTCCAGTTAAATGGCTTTCACACTGTCTCACTCTGTCCTCAGTCTCAGCTGAGACTAGAGGGATGACATCATGTAGAACTGTCGCAGCTGCATGAGCCACAATGGAATGTTGCAGTTGGAGGTTAGAGTAGAACGCTGGGGAATTTGAAGTTAGTTCAGTAGAGTCTGTTGCAGTCTGTAGTAGAGGTGCTGTGCTGTAGGCAGGACCTCAGAGCTCTAAGCTTTGTCCAAGAGCTATTTATTTTTGGTATAGGTGTGTGTTCTCACCTGAAGAGGAACACAATAAGAACACATTGAAGTGGTAGAGACCGCTTTCAGTGGTTCAGGGCCCCATCCCTGCGTGGATGAGGGGAAGGAATCAGCCTGCTTCCAGGGGCAACCCCCCGGTCCGGCTAGGGAGAATAGAAGCTGCCTGATTTAAGTTTCGTGGTGAGGCACCGGAAGTTCTGGACGAGATTTCCTTTGAGGAGAAAACGCCTGTGGGGTACCTGCAACCAAGGGGTGAGTTTGCTCTGCTAAAGGGCCATGTGTTTTTGCCTGAAACAAAATGAAACTAAAGTGACTGTTACTGTGGGGTCAGGAAAAGACAGCCAAGTACAGTTTGGAAGATGTGGGGACTGGACTGCTTGACTCTGGGGTTGGGGTCTAGAGTAATGGACACAGCCACTTATTAAGTATGTTCAAGTTCAGCACAAATGGGATGTAAAGACAGTAGATTGAATGTGAATGCGTTTAAAAAGAATCTACACAGCAAAGTGTTTTAAAGGATGAGGTGTTACAGTCCACAGAAATGGCCGGGTATGAATTATGGGAGCGATGGGTGGGAGATCCGTCATCAGTAGTAACCAAATTCACCTCTGCGGGTTTACTTTGGGACACCTGTTGATTTCTCTCAGGTACTTGGTCAGTGCCTGAGAAAAGTACCCAGACATGGGATTGATGAGGAAGATTCCCTGATGGAGCAGAAGTGCTCATAGGTGGTTTCGGAAGCTACCAGTAAATGTTTCCATGCTATATGGAAAGTGTCCAAAGGGCTGGCAAGGGAGCCGAGCCAGGGAAAACCCAGAGCAGCGTACAAGTTCGGGCTGTGTGCCCAGTGTGTTTCAGAGTCTGAGCGCTAAAGTGAATGAGGATGTGTTCTGATCTCCATAAATCTGCATTACCAGGAGTGTAGCCCTGTGGGGGTCCATCTATGCTTTGCTTATTCTGTTGGATGTGAATAAAAGCCACACTTTAGAATCCCACTTCTGGTATTGGACATTACAGTTATTGCTTCCTTTGTCCGGAGTTACGTGGGTGCCCCTATTGCAGAGTAACCAAACCTAACCAGTGTGCCGAGTGACATATTCCTCCCTGAACCCAGCCCACCTGGTATTGCTGTCAAGATGGAAACGGCATACCTGGGTGGGGGTTACATATGTATTTTATATTCTATGTTTATGCTGTGTCTAATCTCTGCTCCCGATCTCCCTCCAAAGCCCTGTGGTGCTCCAAGTCGTAATACTGCTGGGACCTCGCTATTGTCCATGCTGGCTTGGATTCTCCCCAGGCGGGGATGGAGAGGATGTACCCTAGACGTACTGCTTGCTATTGTCAGGAGACGATCCAGAGTGGCTGGGCAGTCCTGGAAGCTCCAGGGTCCTTCATCTCGGGAGCAGCGCCAGTTTCCACGTTGCTCCCCGACTTCCTCTGACAGAGGCATGCAAGGGCGACCTAGACGCATCTGCATGCAAATGTGCTGTAGCATTGGTCCCAGCCTGTGTCTGACCCACCAAGGGCACCATCAGCTGCTGTGCCACCTGCGACCCACCCTCCACAGAGGAGAGCGTTCCCTGGGATACTCAGATCTCCTTCCTCAGGCCAGCTCCAGATTACTATGACTCATTCTAGAACCCAAGTCACTGGCATCCCGAGTGGTAGCCCTATCACTGAGTCGATGGGCCAGCCATAAAAAAAAATATGGAGAATAATCCACTTTTTCAAAATCCGAGGACCTCTTGCATGTAAATCTTGGTGCTAATTAGTTGAATCATGGCTGCCAATTCATAACTCCCAAATATGACGACACTGTAGCATGAACCTAACAAGAAAACACTCTACCTGTGTGTTTCTCTTTAATTTAAAATGCTTTTTTTCTCTTGCGGGACAAGGAAGGGTGCCTCTTTAATTAGCTTCTGAAATGCTGTGGTGCTCCCTGAAATCCTCGGGTAGCTGGTAATCAGAGCTCCAAATTAAGCGGTCTCTAATTGATAGCACTCAGGGGGCCTGCCTACCCAATAAATGCAATGCAATTGGACTGCCTAAACATAGAAACCCGGAAGCCGTTGATTGTACAGAACTATTTTTAGCAGCTACCTTTCATCACACTTGGTGGTCTCCTGGCTCTGATCATGATGGTGCTATTTTCAGGAGCAGAAATTAATCAGGAACCCTGCCCCCATCCCCTGTCCAACTGGAACTGATTTGGTTGTTAGGGGTTGGAGTTGGCACGGAGTACAGCGGTTGTGGAGACTGGGTGGGTGGCAGAGCTGTTTGTGCCAAGAATCTGTGTTGCAAAGTGACATGAGAATAAATGAACTCTGCTGTTGTGCTGCTCTCTCTCTCTCTCTTGCCTCATTCATCATCCTTCTGACCTCGCCATGATACCAGCTCTGCTTCTTGTATGGTGACCCATCTGTTGTGAATGGAAAGATCTCACTACAGATTACCCACGTTGTCACCACCCCTTTCCTTCTACAACACACTGACATGCATGTGGCTGGGTGCTAGCGTTTAGAAGTCGCCCTCTGAAATTGAAAGGTTTACTTTTTTCTGTGAGACTGCAGACTAACAATTTTTACTATGGAACTGGTATATCAGTGTCAGTACTGTAGAGCTATTGCCATAAATAGACTACTGTACGAAATGACAAACTGTTGCCGGCACGGTAGTAGAGCCATAGTGCTGTCGCTTGCTACGCCACTGACCCAGGTTAGTTAGGGAACTGACTGTGGTCTCTTGGGGGCAGGCCGGGAAGGAAGAAGCAAGTGTTCTAAGGACATCTCTCCTCCCCCTCGTAGAAGGTGGGGCGCTGCGTTCCACTGTTCAGTTGCTACTTGGTGGAGGCCCGATGGTGTGAGCACATAGAAGTGGAGTGAGTTGCCAGCCCACCAGCACAGCAGTAGAGCTACAGCTTGTGACACAACGATGACCCGGGTGTGGGAATGAGCCTGGGGGGGGGCCAGCCGGGAGGAGGAGTATTAAGCATTCTATGGACTGCTCTCCTCCTCCTCCTCCTCCCCAAGGGAGGAGTAGTTGCTGTAGTTGCTCAGCCCCTGCGGAAGCCAGGCTCACAGCTGATGCTTCTAGACGGGAGGCATGGCGATGCCAGCTTAAGCGCCCACTAGCATCATTGCACCCTATGCCTCCTGGGAACAGGAAAAAGGGAAATACTTTATCATGCAGTATGCCTGCCTTGCTCTGCAGGTCCTGCACTGGCCACACCATGGTGCTCCCTAGACACTAAGCTTAAGAACAGATGGAGGCCCTCCCCCAAGGCCCTGCCTTGGGGAGTAAGCAGGAGGAACACCGAGGAGGTGGCGGGCTGGGGGTGGTGGTCGGGCTGAAGGGGCCAATCAGGTGAAGGGAAAGCACTTAAAAAAAAAAAAAAAAAAAGCAAGCACAGAGAGGCAGGTTCCAGCACCTTGGGGAGAAAACCCAACATTACAAAAAGTTATTATGGGTACAGTGATGTTATTAATTGCATGTACTGAAGAGATTGAAGGGACCATCTCCTATTATTTTTCTTTTAATACACTACATGTTGTGGTTCAAAAAAAGAGTAATGAAATTGGCCTCTGCATGGTGTATTATTAAATGTGCAAAACAAAACCAAAGTCAACTCTGATTATCTTGAAAAATACAAAGGAACCAGAGGATAAAAGGGGCAGGCATCTGACTCAAGGGCAGACCAGATGGACCCTTGGTCTTCTTCTGCTGTCTCTTTTTCTTTGTTTCTGTGTTTGTGTGAAGCACAGCCTGGGCCAGTCCTTCATTGTTTGGGCAGTAGATTGGTCAGTTGGGCAAAAGGTGGGTTGGTAACACCAAGGGGGAAGGGTGTTACAAAATCTGCATACAAATTGCAGTACAAGGTTTTGCAAACATGTCCTATCATCTCTATAACATGTTACTTTACTTTTCTTCTTCACAGTAAACTCCCGAGCTGGGCCCGTGCCGTGGTGCCACGGATATTCTACATCACAGAGAAGGCTTGGAACTATTACCCATACACGATCACAGGTAAGGAAGATTGTTAAGTCACTTCTGGGGAGGGGTCCACAGCTGTTTTGGCAGGGGAGCTGGGGGTGGAGCGGCATAATTGCACAAGCAGCATAATATATACAGTTTTTTTTTAGGTTTCTAAAGCACAAGAAGCATAATTTCTTTTTTATGTTTAACATTTTATTAAATTTTCAAAAAGACAGTCATGATGTACATTACGGGTATTAGCAGTTAATCACAAACAGTTCAACAGTAACTACAGTACTGCAGGTCTCCACAGTGTGACAGGCACTGTGTTTGTGCACATTTGATGTTGGTTCAAGGAGCAATCGGGCAATAAAGATTAAAACCTGCATGAGGAAAGTTGGCATACAAACCTCCTTCACCGTGACTGCACCTCTCTGGAGATCACTGGAGCACAGCTGCTTTGGCTGAAGATTTGCACTTCTGGAAGGGGTAGGGCTCTGCCCCCTGAAATTCGGTCCCTTGGCCTCTGCCTGTCGTTCCCACGCTGGTTCATGCTTCACAGCAGTCCCCAGCCTCTGCTTCTCCATCTTCTCGGGTGGGCCACCTCCACTGCAGCCTCTTCTCAGGGGCCCTACCCAAGAAGTCTTTCTCCATGGCTGGCTTGTCAGTCCAGCTTTTAGTGGAGATCACCCAGGATGAGGATACCAGGGTTGTTCATGGTGGCAAATGGTTGAGGGCCATCTTTGAGGAATCCTTCAACGACTCTGAAAGGCAAGTTCTAAGTGGCTTCAACCAAGACTCATACAGTTGACTGAGAACCGGTTGAAGAGCTGACCACTAACCACAGGTCGATGTCATTTAGTGCTCTGGTCCTACTTATGTTAGAGTTCATAAAAGTTCCCTTAGAGCCAGTTCAGAAGCGGGCTGAGTACCCGTGTCCTGACATTCTGGACAGGGATGAATCCCCAGGGGGTTGCCTTTCCTGTGGCTGAGGCCATCTTGGGACTGGTCCTGGAACTTTTGCAGCATCCAGCATCCTGCCCTGCACCTCTCCCCCTGTATGGTCCATGAGTACACAGTCCCAGTGGGCTTCCTGGGTTTTTCAGCTACCCCTCTGTGGAGGGCTTGATCTCGGATCTGGCCTTCCTTGTATCCTTAAGCCAAGGAGATGTGGACAAGCCTTCAGACAAGGAGTCTAAGAAGATTCACCACGCAGCTAAAAAGGTGTACATTGCTGCATCCCTGGGTCTCTGTCAGGCCAGCTACACTGTCGTGATGGCAAACTTTGGCCTTCCCCTGATTGGGGTATTGGGAGAACTCTTCCCCATCTTCCAGGTGATACACAGCTTTAAGTGAAGATGGATAGAGACCAGGGTCAGTCACTGGCTAAACTCCAGCTTTAGATCACCTTGTACATTGGCGACTCCTGTGCCTGTGCCACGGCCATGGCCTTCGCTGTGCATCATAGGGTGTGGCTGAGCCTCTGTACCGTTACAGCATAAATTGGCCGATGTCCTCTTCTTGGGCGCCAGTGTCTTCAGCTCTGGGGTGGAAGGACATCTCACGCAAGTCGAGAAGTCCAGTGCCACCTTGGATTCTGTGGCTTCATCCCAAAAGGACCAGAAGCCTTAAAAGGTCTTTTAGTTATGCTCCCTTCAGCCTCAACAACCTCAGCAGCAGCCCCAGCAAGGGCAGTTTCAGTGCTGGCATTTGAAAGCCAAGTTCGCAACTAGGGGCAAAAAGGGGGGCAGAGGTGGTGATACTTTTGCGGTGCCGGCGGCCAGAGCCCCCTGCAAGGCTGTGCAGTGGGGGGGGTTGTCATCCCCCCCCTCCCATCCAGTCCCTGTCCCAGCTGGTGGTCGGTTGTGCCACTTCTTGCCACAGTGGTCCACCATTTCCTCCAACAGATGGGTTCTAGAAGTGGTAGTCAGAGGGTTGCATCTGGATTTCAAAGCTGTGTTGTGTTCTGCTATAACAAGTATGGCAAGGAGTTGCCTGAAGCTGTTAAAGCCCATATCACCAGAGGCATGGCTACCTCGGTGGCTTGCTTCAAAGGGGTCTCAGCCGCTGACATTTGTGCAGCTTCCACCTGGAGTACAGTCCACACTTTCACCAAGCATTGTAGTCTGGACATTGCCTCAAGAGCCCGTGCTGGTTTTGGCAGGGCTGTGCTGCAAGGGCTCCTGTCTTAAGTTTATGGAGTCCCTTGACAGGTTCAGTTTGCATGGTCTTCTGTCTTAAGTTCATGAAGATCCTTGGCTGGGTAGCTTTTTTCAATTCTTCTATCTTAAGCTTGTGGAGATCTAGCCTCCCAGACTGTCTGTTCTTCCTGTCACTGCTTGGTACTCATTCCTACGGTGGTACCTGATGACTGATATACCCCTGAAGAAGATAGAACATGTATGTAAGAACTTACCATAACAGTAGATCTTCGAGGGGATCTCAGTCATCAGGTATGCATTCCCTCCCACCGTTCCTCTTCTAGGGGGCTCCTTTTCAGGTCCAGGCTATCTGTTGTTTCCATCCTTTTATCTAGAGCTGGGTCCCTCTGTCTCTCCTCGGTTCCCCCAGGATGTGAGCCTTGCCCCATTCATCTCTGGGGGGAAAGAACTGAGGAGGGAGCAGGGCCGCCCACACCTATATAGGGTTGGTGACGTCGGCGGACGTCGATGGCATGGGTGGCCCCAGTTGTACTGCTGAAAATTTTCCGTGTGGACTCTCCATTCACCAACCAATCCAATAAAAATCAATAAAGAAAAGCATTGGACAGATTAGATAAAAAGGGGGAAAAAAAAAGATTAGGTAAGTAGAAGGGGAAAGGGACCATATACACTTTGTGACAAATCGTCTGAGCTATAGTTCATTGGGGGAATTCTGCTAGGACGTGTGATGGTATCAACAGTCCTGTTTCCACACTTTGTGTCCTTGCGGAGGTCCTATTCCTATCTGGATGACTGACTGATAGCCAGCCCATCGATGGAGGGTTTGGAAGGGTTCAGGGATCTGGCCCTCCAGACCTGGTGGGACTTGGGTCTTCTGATCAATCAGGCCGAGTCAGAGCTTGTCCTCACAGCTGATCAAGTTAATCGGGGGTAGAAACAGACTCCCTGGAGGCAAAGGCCACCCCCCCGTGGACTGGGCATCAGTTCTTACCTCCTTTGCCCCATCATTTCAGGTTGGGCTCTTGCGCCCTGCCCAGGACTTTCTGTGGCTGCATGGGTACATGGCATCCTCCACCAGCATGGTCCATTGGGTTTGCTTGCAGATGCACTACCTGTAGTGGGAGTTGGGCTGACAATGGTCCCAGCGCCTAGGTCACTTGGACTAGATGGTCGTAGTGACCCAGCTGGTATAGGACACTATCCATTGGTGGCTGGACCCACAGCACCTGGAGGAGGTAATCCCATTTACCTGCCAAGAACCCTCTACCATGCTTATGGCAGATGCATCTCTGGTAGGTTGGGGAGCACACCTAGAAGATCACAAAGCCGACGGATTCTGGTCACCCTGCGAGTCCCATCACCACATCAACCAGCTGGAGCTCCGTGTAGTATGTCTTACTCTGATGGAATTTGCTCCATTGATTCGGGGTCAGGTTGTTCAGGTCCAGACAGACAACATGACCACCATGTTGTATCTGAACAGGCAGGGTGGAATGCACTCCTTATGTCAGGAGGCTTTCCACACCTGGACATATGTGCAGCATGGGTGAAGTTCTCCTGGTAATCTGTCTCATCAGCTGATGGACACTCTCAGCTGGGTCGGAGAGGTGTTTGCACAAGTGGTCCCTGCATCAGGAGGTGGTAAACCACCTGTTCTCTGGGGGGGGTACTGCTCCGGTGGATGTGTTTGCCTATTGGGAGAACAGAAAACTGAGGCTGTTCTTTGTCTACCCCTCAGAGTCTGGGACGCTGTTGGGGGATGCTTTTGCGAAGCTCTGGATTACAGATCTTCTATACCCCTTCCCTTCCTTCCCTTTGGTCCACAAACTTGTAGTCAAGGCCCGGAAGAACAAGGTAGGGACAATCCTGGTAGCCCCAGACTGGCCCATGCAGTTCTGGAATCCAGATCTTCTGAGCCTCAGCCGCGGGCCTTTGTAGAGGTTTTTCTTTGTCCACATCTGCTCACCAGACAACATCCTGCACCCTGCCCTTCAGTCCCTGCATCTCTCAGCCTGGTTCCTGAGCGACTAGATTTCCAGGCTCTGGGCCTAATGGAAGATTCCCTCCATGTTGTGAAAGCATCCTGTAAAGAATTGACTCGTAAATGCCGTGCATTAAAATGGTAAAGGTTCTTGATCTGGTGGCAGGATAAGGAGCTTAATCCCCTTACCTTCCCCATGGCAAGCATCCTCGACTACCTTTGGTCCCTCTCTGTCAGGACTGGGAGCGACGACCCTCTAGGTGCACGGGACAGCCATCTCTGCATACCGGGCATGGGCTGGTATGCTGACAGTGATTGGGTGCTTTTTCAAAGGCCTGGATAACTTGTCCCATCTGGTGCATGAACCACCACCTCTGTGGGAGTTACTGTTGGTGTTGGCAGTGCTCATGGGCAAGCCATTTGAGCCTATGCACAAGCGTGAGATATCACATTTGTTGTGGAAAATTAGAAGGATCAGTGAGAGCCAGGTGCTGTCTGTAGAGCCTCCTTATCTGGTTTTCCACAAGGTCGTTCTTTCACACCCTCCCGAAGATCATATCAGAATTTCACCTTAACTGGGTCATTAACTTACCGGAATACTTTACCAACCCGACCTTGGAGGCCAGTCGCAGGCTCCATACTCTGGACCTGTGGCGGGTGCTCTCTTATTACAAGGAGTACACGGCTGGAGTTTTGGTGAGGCTCGCCAGCGGTGTCTAACATATGCTGAGGCAGCGTGTAGCAAACTGGCAGCAAAGCAGACAGTTGTCAGATGGATTGCATCCTGCATCAACCTCTCTTATAGACTGGCTGGTAGGGATTTGACCAAGGAGTTTAAGGCCCATTCCGTCAGACATACCGCTGCCTTGGTGGCTGCTTCCAGGGGATATCCCCACTGTGGAGATATATAGGGCTGCAACCTGGAGTAAAGTGCACACCTTCATCTCCCATTCCAGCACTGACATAATGAGTCATTGGGATGTTGCTTTAGGGTTCTCGGTCCTCAAGTCTCTGTTCACCAAATAGGGGTGCTGGCCTTGCCCATTCCCACAGAGGACTGCTAGGGGTCTGCCAGAGTGTGGCTAGTGAACGGTATCCATGTTGGTAGAAATATAGGTTGGGTATACCCCAGAAACATAGGTTCTGATACCTGCAGGTAAAGGATTGAGCGTACAGGGTGGGCAGATGGGACCCTAGTGTCTCCCCTTCACACAGTATTGAAACATACATTCTACAGACCAGAACTAACCTGAAGGGGGGTGTTGACAAGAGCCTACCAGTCATAAAGGGAGAGTTCTCTGCATCTCTCCCAGGAAGTTAAGGCACGGTGGGAGAAAGATTTGCGGTGCCAGATTCTGGAGGAAGCATGAACGACTATCTAGGAAATGTATACGGGACTGTTGATATGTAACAAGTTCAGGGAGGCTCAAAATAAATTCTCTTATAGATTATACATGCCACCCCAAATAGTGAGCAAATTCAGTGCTGGGTTTTCCTCTCTGCGTGGGCCATAGGAACATACGGTCATTATTTTTGGGGATGCCCGCAGCTGAGGAGTTTCTGGGCAGATATAGCGAAGGAAATCATGACCATCCAGAAGATCCAGGTTAAAGATGAACCCTTGTCCATATTACTGGGGGTTGAGACACAAGAGGGGGAAGATCGGGTCCTTTACCCAAGAACGATGAGGATCATGATGCAAATGGCAAGAAAGTGTGTTTAGAACGCCTTGGTCTTACATGCCCCTCTGACAAAGGCTATGTGGAAGGACCTAATGATGGGGGTACTGCTTCTGGAGCACATGACATATGAGCTAAGATGCTATGGGATTAGGTCTGAGGAACAGTGAGGCCTATACCTGGCAACTCTTGCCTGTTAAAACAGTCCCGATAAGAATGACGGGTTAAAGAGACGCGAATAGCAGGAACACAAAGGGGAGACACTGGAATACAAAGGTTAGTAAGGGCTTGGAGCAGTCCAGAGAAGGCAAAGAATTACAAGAATGTTGTTTAACAGAAGTAAAAGTCAATGTGTGTCTAGTTAATCGTAGTTAGTTTTATGTTCTGTACATAATAGATGAATAGTGGAACAAACTGTTGAAGCTAACTTTGTGCGGCCTTGAAAATGTATTGTGCAGTCTTGACAGTCTCAGAATGTAATCAGTTGAACTGTGTTTTTGTCTGTATGTGTGGACATGTTGTGTGTTTGTTGTAAAATTAAAAATCTTTTTTATAAACAGAAGTTAAAGAAAAAAGGTAAATATATCACTCACCTGTAACCATAGTTCTACTAGTCGTATACCGTTTACATCCACACATCTCATATGATCTCCCCTGGCAAGTGGTACCCAGATCCCTGCTTCCAGTGTACAAAAGAGCTGACATAATGTGGTGAAGTCAGTGGATATACCACCCAGGTGATAGGAAGAGGTTAGCTTGAAGACTTCTGATGATTCGGCTGTCTCCAGCAAAACAGCCAGAGTGCAAATGTAGAATGTAAACTATTAGTAGAACTACGGTTACAGTTGAGTAACCAGTATGTTCTCTTTTTGTTTCATGATCACAGTGCTTGCTTATGTTAGTTAGCTTTGAAAAAAATGATTACTTGCCACAGGCTGGCATATTGAAATATCCACTGGTAAATAGATGAGCCTTTTACTAGCTCAGGCAAGCAGCCAGCCAGTTCATTAGGTGGGCAAATACCCAGCAGTCTCTGCCCCCACGAACCCTGATGATGAAGGTGGGAGGGAGTAAACGGAGGTAACTTTCTTCACTGTGATGTCCCTCCTCAGCGCCTACATGCGTGGACCTGGATGCCAGTCCTGGTAGGATTCCCATCCTCTTGTGCTCACTGGATACTGGTATCAGGTAGGCCACGCTGCTGGGGGGAGGATGAACTGCAGGTAGTCCAGGATGTAGGGTGGCATCTAAAAGGTCCCCCAGTGATCTGGATATAGTGTTTGAGCAGGAAACTGGCTTAGGGCAGAAGGAGACAGTTGAAGAGGAGGAGGAGGAGGAGGAGGAAGAATAACCAGTAGATCAAAAATGGAAAGGTTGCCTGATGGCCCAGCAGGTTGCGCTGCAGTGCCGGCGACCCAGGTTCAAGAGCTGGCCAGGGGGAGACTGGGAGGAGATGCAGAGCTACCAGTTAGGTATGGTTGGTGACACCTGTGGAGGGCTGGCTCTCCCACATGTTGTCATCTGTGTGCACGGGGGTCTACTTTAGCCATTGCCAAACATGGGTGGGGGACAAAGAGAGAGAGAACCCCACAAGGGGCACCTTCATGTCCTGAACCATGGACCCCCACCACTCTGATCGGTGGGGTTAGCTGGGGATGGGACCCAAAGCACCAGGCCCACGGATTGGGTGGATAGTAGGTAGTAGGAAAAAAATAAAAAGCTTTATTAGGAAAAAATAAATAATTAAAACGGAGCAATAGACCTGAAACTCCGTTTTCGAGGCATATCCACAGCACATTTTACTTGTGAGGAGGGGGATTTTAAAGCATGTACCTACTGCCCTACCCACATAGCAGTGGGCTCTGATGTTTTTTTTGTGTGTGGAATGTTTACCTCCCATCTAGTTATGTAATACCTCAAATTATTTTGCTAATTATTAACTACTGACAAGTTTTTCCCCTTTTTTTCTTTACACCTTTCTTGGATTCTCTGATGGTCTCCAGAGTACACAGTAAGTATAGTCACTTTTTTGTATTCAACAATAGATAGTCTTTTTTTAACTCTGCCTTACAGTTGGAGAAAGTAAAACCTAATGGCAGATTGTCAGTTACACAGACTGTATTCAAGGTTCGGGTGTTGTACTTTAAGCTGTTACATTTTGTAAATTTCTAAAGCTGATTTCTGCTCTCCTCCCATGCATGCTATGACAATAGATAACGTATCCCATAGTGCCCTGCAGCTGAGCCGCTGATGACTCAGGCAAGGGACACATATGTGGGGGGACGTACAAGTGCTGCATCTTAGAAGTGAGAGAGATGGGATGGTAGTGTGGAGTATTGCAGCATTTAACACTGCTGGTACTGATCTCCCTCCTTACCTGGGCTTAGAGAAGGAGACTGGTACTGGTAATACCAGCGGCCTTAAATACTGCAGTATGCCACTATACAGTCTCTTTTTAAAATGCAGCACTTCTATTACCTCTGTGTTTTGAGTCCCCCATCAACGTTGTCAGCTGACGGACACTATGGGGTATCTTATCTGCATTTTTGGCAGGGATTGCAGGGTCAGCCAGATACTAACTTGTACTGTCGACAAAGTAAGTCCTCAAAACTTTCTTTTTTGTTATAGCTTTATATTGTAAATTGAGACCTGCTGGTCCCATCCCAATAGTTAGAGATTGTGAGAATTCTCCTTTGAAGGAGGACAGTAAGACTGTCCCGATGGTGCAGCAGGTGACATTGGTTCAAAAGCTGATTCGGGTCACTCACGTTTGAGAAGTAGGCCAGGTTTGGGGTATCAGCTGGATGGCGGTGCACCGTGGCCAAGGAGGGTTGGCGGTGGAATATGGCATCTCTGCGACCCCAGCGACTGGGTCAAAAGGGGGCTTGCTCCCGCTGCAGGGACGCGCTGTGCATGTACAAGGCCATGCAAGAGCTTGTACCCATGCCAGGAGGTGTGGGAGGTGACCTACAGGGAGAAAACTCCCAACTGCCTTCGCCATGACAGCTGACACATGCTGGTCTCATGCCACGGAGCCTCCTGCCAGTTCCCAACAATGTTTAAATTATTAAATCAGCACGACACCAATAGAGTATTAACTGAACGCGACACCACTACAAAATAGGTTAGGAAAATTTATTAGAGAAATACTGTACATAGCACAGTAACAGAGATCTCCACCTGCCGACGTTTCACATCACTACCAAATGTTGGCACAAAATGTCAGCAGATGGGGATCTCTGATGCTGTGGTATATATTTCTATAATAACGTTTTTTTTGTAACCTGTACCATAGTGGTTATTAGCATTTTTACCAGTTAGCCCTGGTTTCTGTTGTTGTAGTACAGCCTATTTTTACATAGTGGCCCCTGGAACTTGGCTGCTTAGCTACCTTTTGTTTGTTTTGTAAACGAATAAGGCACAAGTTGACCCGTGATTACAGGAAGAGATTAAGGATGAACATGTATTCCCTGGAGGAGAGACGGGATCAGGGAGATATGCTTGAGACCTTTAAGTACTTAAAGTGAATAAATAAGTCTGGTACTGAAGAGATAGTCAAGCTCTGGAAGGGGAGGGACCCAAATTGGGAGAAGGTAGGTATAAGAGGGAAATGAGGAGGCGCTTTTTCAGAGAGAGTAGTGGCAGTTTGGAACGCTTTGCCGGAGGAGATGGTATCCCTTAGGACGGTGGGTAGTTTCAAGAGGGGTTGGGACAGGGAGAGAGGGGGGTATTTGGGAAGGTGGAGGAGGGGGGAGGGACAGCTGCAAAGTAAGGGTTAGCTACACACTCAAGCAGACTAGATAGCCCTAGAGGCCTAATTTCTGCTGGCAATTTTTGTATGTTCGTAAGAGGTACCAGTTCCACTTTAGGAAACAGTTAATTCTATGCACCCCAGTACTCTATTTTAAATTAAGATCCCTTCATCAGTTAATGTCAATATTTCCTGAAGTAAAAACATCAGATAGGCACGCAACAATAGCTCATATGATGCAGCTAGGTCATGGAATTGTTTACGTTAAACAGCAAGAACTGCTAGTTCTCTTCACCTGTTTACAGGTGTGAGAGAACCGATGTTAAAATGCAGATGCCATTGGTTTTAATGTTTGTATGTTGTTCTGTTGTCCGGTGTATTTTGTAGCAATGTTTGTTTTTACATGCTGTAACCAGGTATAACTTACAGGTTGACTGTAAAGACAGGTTTTTAGCCTACTGCCCTACCCTGTGTAAAAATAAACTTTTACTGTTACTGCTGCCAGATCCAGACTGCTGAGGGGGATGGCCCTCCTACCGAGGCCCCTGCCGTGGACAGAGGAACCATGGAGGATTGCAAACATAGGGAAGTTAGTGGTGGAGGGAGGCTGGTAATGTATCAAAGGAAGGCTCTGCTGTATGTGTTAAGGAATCGGCTTACAAGGCTAAAAATGGAGTAGTATAGACTGAATGAAATCCAGAGCCCCGTGACAGAGATAATTCCATGATGCCGCCTGACTCCCCCACAAGACACGGTGAATGAGTCCAGTAACTACACAAGACTCTGATGTAGTAGTAGCGCCCCACATCCTACTATCTATGCCCAGATGTACGGAGAAATATTGGCTATAATAGTTAATGTCCCAGGCTATGTGTGCTAAGCATAAAACTAACTTCAGTATTGTTGCAATACTGCAGTTTTATGGGGAGGTTCTTTTTTAAGTTTTGGATCCACCCTGGTTTTAGGAGGTTTTTTTTTTTTTTTTCAGAACTGCTTTTACCTGTCTCTAGTTTGGGGATCTGAAATCTGATCCATTACTTCCCCCACGTGCTATGATTTCACTGTGAACAGCTGATCTAGAAATATGATAAACAGCACTAGAACTTGTGACGTTCCCTATCCAATGTCAGGAGGAAAACAAACAGTATAAAAGCAGCTATCTGAAACTGGAGTTTGGGATAGCACCTTCAGAACTGCATTTTGATTCTTTTTTTTTTTTTTTTTTTTGATGTGTGCCGACTTCACTAACGGAGAAATCTGATTGGGTTTTAATTCCGTGAGAGTGGTGCGGGGAGTGGAAAGGCAGTTAATTAAGTGAAAGGAAGCAGCAGGTTGCTTCATTAGTTAATAACTTCCTCCATATGTTGTTGGTGAGGTGTGGAAATGCTAAGGATCTCAGACCTGACGCAGCGAATAATTACACACTCCGGTATTCGCTCAGCCGGTTAACTCTTCAGTGCCACTCCACTGCTGCCTTCCAGACTGTTAGGGCAATTCGTGTGTACATGTGGAGGCGGGGGATCTGTAAACCTGTGAACGCACATCATACCAAGGTGCCAAGCATGGAACTAGGCAGGGAAATGGGCAGACTGGATGGACCGCTGGGTCTTTTTCTGGTGACGTAATATGTATGCTCTTATGCCATCCAACTCAAATTGAATGTACTGATATGCTTTTATGGGTTACCTTTCACTGGTGTTTTCTGAACTTTCTTGATCTCTTCCCCCCTTAGCATTTTCTTTCTAATAGCCTAGCTTAATTATTCTACCAGTCTAAATTTCAGGTACCCATGTACAGAGCTGAAACAAAGTGATGAGCCTAACTGGGGGCACATGTGGCATTCTGTAATGTACTACTTTCTTTGGGGGTTCTTCCCAGAGTGATTCATGGTGGTGACTTCATGCAAGCTTTTGGCCCCTGGACATAATTCAGTTCGGAGTCCCATGGGCCATGGACTGGAATTGGAAAGTCAGCAGTAACTGACTGAACTTGTGCCATTTAGAACACAGGAGCTGCAAAGATCTCTTCTGATTATATGCACTCTCAATTTGTATCATTTTATTATTGTTGTTGTTCTTGCTTGTTTTTTTTTCTCTGCCCCCCAAGCTGTGGTCAGCATGGCTGCAACAAAGCCCACAAAAACTGCCATTATCCACCATAGGGCATAATATTATAAAAAAATGTGTAAAGTACTTACATAGGTGCAAAATGCTGCACTCAGTCAGTGTGCCCAAAAATGAAAAAAAAAAAAAACAAGGTTCCTACTAAGCCAACTGGTTTTGTGCATGTACGTTATCAGGGAACTCCAAGAAATGGGGGGTGGTGCCTGCTTTTTTTTTGTGTTTTGTCAGCTTGGTTGTTTGAAGCATGGCATATCTGCCTGGCAGGGCTCCTTACCAAGCCAGAACTGTTCGCCGTGGCTGCACCCTTTGGCTGGGAAGGTGTGGCAAGTGGCACCTGTCACAGCCAGCGCCAGTGCTGCTCCACGTTTGACCTACCTTCTCATTGCCTGGCAGTGGAGCTCCTCACCTTGGCAACGTGCTTGGCACCCCTGCCAAACACAGTGGGGGGATTCTGGGGTTGGCAAGTGAACCCCAAGTTCCAGAAAGGCAGTGTGACGCACAGTTCATGCACAACTGACCTGGCCATGAAATGTCATTTCCAGGATCGTGGATTAAGTTCAATGTCCACACTCTGACAGCTGGAGACAGGTGAGTTGTCTGAAATCTTCAAGCTAAGCTTCTCCCACCTGGGTGGTATATCCTTTGACTTCAGCCAGTGATGTCCGATCTTTCTTTCTGCAAGAAGGAACAGGTCTTCTCCTTTGCAGTTCTGCTGCATTATATAAATTTGAGTGCTGAAGTGCTTATTTTGGCACTTCAACCTTTCAAGTCCATTTTCAAACTTTAGTACTCTGTTTGTCTTCTGACTCCACATCACGATCAATGATAGAGAGCAAGAAACTTGGGTTTGAGTTTTGCAGCTGGTGCCGGCAGAACATGTTGGCCACAGATCTGCATGACACATGTCAATACTGCCTTGGCGAGTAGCACGATGTCAAGGGATGCATTTTGTGCCGGGCCATGAGTCCTTCATCCATCAAGAACTGGAAGGCTCAGCTGGTCCTTGGTTGGTCAGCAGACTACAAAAAGGCTCCAGTGGCTGCTGGGTCGGTTACACAGTTAGTGGTTATAGAAGAGGAGGTGGCAACGGTTGTGGTGAGTTCCTCTTTGGTCTCGGCGCTGTTCCCGGGTTGAGCCAGCATCGGGCGGTCATTCTCTGATGAGTTCAGAGAAGTAAGTCTGACCCTTCAGACCATCCGGAAGAACCCTTCTCACAGCAGCAGGAAAAGCAAGCACTGTCATTGCAGGTCATAGGACCACGAAAGATCATGCTCTTCCTGCTCCCTTGGTCTCCCCTGACTCTGATATTGTTTACTTGTTGTTTTCTCTGTTTATCCCAGGCCATTCCTGATAATAGGCACTTTCCCTCCTAGTGTACTTATCCCAGATCATTCCTGATAATAGGCACTTTCTCTCCTAATGTACTTATCCCAGGTTTGTTTATTTATTTATCAAGTCTAGGATTACAAGTACCTTTGAGCCAAGGCTCTTTTACTAATGTTCCACGTCAGAGAAATACAAAGTATGGGGAACATCAAAACAGACATTACAACAAGGTGGACATTGCAAACAGATTATAGATTAATACAATTCAAGGGTAACATTGTAAGCAAGGCAGCTAGTGGCATTTGTCAGAGAAAACAGACAAGAGATAAGAAGTGCCAGAGTCATAAGGAGGGGGGGAGAGGAGAAGGAATGTAGGTAGGGTGGGGGAGAGGGTGAAAAGTGCAGCATTGGGTATACCAAAATGTGAGTTTAGAATCCAGTGAGAAGGGGAGGGGGGACCTCTAGAGCAGGCAGGGAAGTGGAGAAACAAGGTTAAGTTGGGCAGTCACAAGAGCTGTTGGTAGTGAGATAGTCCCGGAGGCTAGTTTTAAACATACCAATAGTTGGGGCAGAGGCGATGGTGGGGCTGAGGCTATTGAACCAGAGTGGCATTCGATAAGCAAAAGAGCATTGTCCCTGTGAAGTGTGACAGTGGGGGACTTTCACTAGCTGTAGCGTGGATCTCCGAAGGCACCGTTTGTTGGTTCGGTGTTATAACAGAGTTGAGACCCCAGAAGGTACAAGGCCCAGGTAGATTTTTTTCGCCATGGAGCAGGTGAGAAACTTTATGCGGTTTGATAGTTGAGGCCAGCCGGTCTGGGTGTACAGGTCACATGTGTGGGTGAAACGGTGAGCACCAGTGTTGAGCCGACATGCCTTATTTAAGGCAGTTGAGAGGTGTCTAAGGGTTGTGGTTGTGGCCGAGCCATAAATGATGAGACCATAGTCTATTACGGAGATCACAGAGCTCAGGGCTGCAACCTTCAAAGCTTCTGGCATGAGGTGTTGTCTGTATTTGTAGTAGGAGACCAAGCCGTGTATTAGCAGCTCTAGCTACATTATCTACGTGAGGTCCATAGGAGAGATTAGGGTCAAGCTGTATCCCTAGGTATTTGAAGGATCCCACCTGATCTAGAGTGTTCCCCTGGGTGGTGAAGATAACCAAGTGGTGGAGCTTGTGTGGGTTATGAGAGCTGCAGAAGAGCATAGATTGGGTTTTCTTGTCATTAAGGACCAGTTTATGATTAAGAAACCATGTCTCTACAGAACTGAAACCAAGTTGAAGGTTGTGTTGAAGAGTTGCAGGATCATTGTGAGTGGAGAATACAACAGTATCATCGGACATATAGTATGATCTGCTCAGAGCAGTGAGTAAGGGGAGGAGGAGTTTAAGAAAAGGCTAAAGGAGGGGCCTGGTATGGCTCCTGTGGGACACCTGATTAACAGGCATGGTGTCAGAAAGAGCCAGCAATTTTTACTTCATGCAATCGATTTTCTAAGTAGCTTTTAAAACCAGAGAGAAGAGTCAGGTGATAGCCTGATATCTGTAGTTGGTCAATTAGTAGACCATGGTGTACTGTATCAAGGCCTTGAGAGATCGATGAGAACGGCCCTGTGAGAAGGTCGCTGTCAAGGGATTTGTGCAAAGCTCCAGTGAACTCAAGAAGGGCTGTGGTGGTGCTGTGACCTTTCTGGAAACCGTATTGTTGTGGACAAGGTATATTGTATTTATCCAAGTGGTCAGTAAGTTGATCAGCCACAATGCACCTGAAAGTGCCTTAGAGAGTGGGGCAGTATGGAAATAGGGCTATAATTTGAGTGATTCGCCTTATCCCACTTTTATGGACAGGTGTCACGGTGGCTGCTTCCATAAGTTCAGGAATTTTCCACAGCTGAGAGAGGGGTTTAGGATTTTTGTTAATGGATGAATTACCTCATCGAGGGTGAGCAACAGAAGCTTAAGGTCCAGAGTGTCGCTACTAGGTCTAGATTTAGAGATAGCTGCAGTAATATAGCGGTGAGCTTCATTCAGCCTTACCTCCCTGAAGTAGAAGACGGGATGGTTAGACTGTGGGGCTGAGGTATTTGGGGAGTAGGCCCTGTTTTTGAAAAAGTCATGGGGTAGGACAGCACTAAGGTCTGAAAAAGTCATGTTAAAGATGTTTGCGATCACCTTCAGGTCGAGGGTTGAGGATCATCAACCATTAACATGGCCGGAGAGGTTTTTGGCTGCTTCTCTGTGATATCCTTGATATCGTCCCAGAAAGCCACGACCATTTCCCGTGTATTGGTGAGCATCTTTATGTCGTGATTGAATTCGTGAGCCGGATTGCTTTTGTGCAAGCATTTCATGCTTGTTTGTAATTTTGGATGTCCAGTTGTTTGCCAGTGACCCTGGTAACTGCCCAGAGGTGGTTCCTTAGTTTCAGCTGTGAGAGAGGAGCCACGGTGAGCCATGGGTTAGAGAGAGATTTTGTTTTGCGCCTTTTAGCAGGGGCAAAGAGGTTGCAGGCTTTGTTGAAAATTGAGATGAAGTGATCAAGAGCCAAGTTAACATCCGTTGCTTCATAGATGGATAGCCAGTCTTGTAGAAGCAGGTATTGTTTGAGATGTGGAAGTTTTCCACGAGGAAGGACTCTGCTAGCGATAATTTTGGGAGGGGGCTTAAGGAATTTGTTAGACCATGCACACATGACTGGGGAGTGGTCACTGAGAGAGTCTGGGAGAACGGTCGTACGAGAAATCCTTATGGGGTGAGTGGTGAGGACCCAATCCAAGAGGGTACTGGTGCCAGTCTTGTAGTTAATCCTAGGAGGGGAGTTTACCATTTGCATGAGGTTAGCAGCTGAGATGGAGTCTTTATAGGCACTGGAGCCCGATGCTAACCAGTTTATGTTGAAATCCCCTAGTAGAATAAGTTCAGCTTCAGGAGGATGAGAGTTGATAAAGTTTAGGACGTCGTTGAAGCCATGTTTAGGGTCCATGGGTGGGATGTGTATGGAGACAATAGTCAGGGCTTTATGTTTGGGACCTAGGACGATTTTTATTGGCAGAAACTGGGCCGGGGCAGAAAGTGATGGAGTTGCAACAGGGTGCCATGACAGGGAGTCTTTGATGTAGATTGCGCAACCACCGCCTTTTTTGGATATCTGGTCCAGCCTGTGGACATTGTAGCCCTGTATTGTTACTGCCAAGTCAGGAACTTTAGGCGTCAGCCAAGTTTCCACCACTGCAAGGATGTCAGGTCAAACAACTTTATTACACCTGAAGGTCATTCCTGATAGTAGGCACTTTCTCTCCTAGCGTACTTACCTGGTTACAAATGAATGATTTAGTAAAATTGTTCACAAGGCAAAATTGTGCAGAATGATTGTACCATACAACACTGGTACATAAGATGTACTTGTACGTAATAACTGGAAGTGAACACTAGGGACCACTAATTAACAACAGCCAGAAATCAGAGTGGGGGAGACTAGGGGGCAGGAGCAGAAATGGTTGTGTGGGCATGTGGCAGGGATTTTACAGAGAACAGAGTGGAGGCTGCGTGAAGTGAGACTGGGAGGTTGGTCCATAAAGAGGGGCAACTCTGTAGAAGGAGACCTGTCTAGCAGAAATATAAAAGAAAAGAAGAAGGAAGAAGCAAGAGTCAGAAACAGACAGAGTGGATACCTTGGGTGGGTTGTTAAGGTTATTCTGAGTTTGGAAGCAGGCTAGCCAGACTTTGCCAGCCTAGTGGCTTTCGTGCAGGTGTAATAAAGTTGCTTGCCCTTCAGCAAGTCATCCGGGAAGCCAGAGGCCTTACTAAGTTGCCAAGCAGAGATCCGGGCTTTGAGACAGATAGTGAGCTTAGCACCGACCTACAGGAGGTGGGAGCCTTTAACACAGGCCTTTTTAAGAACTATTACCACCAGAACATGCATGTTGACAGAGCTCTGAGCTTGTAGCACCTTGCTTGATGATGATGTCCTACATTTTGAGGGCCAGTGCCCCACACTTGGGTGATGAAATGTTCAGAGTGATAACCGAAGACCATCCTCCCATCTCATTATAGCTCTAGACCTGAGTAGGCTTGTTGGTACGCCGGTAGGGCAGCCACTTGTAATGCTGAGAAATGAGGTTCTGGAATGAGCCTGGGTCATCGGGAGGTCAGCCAGGGGTGGTGGGGGAGGATCAGGCGTTCCAGAGGATGCACTCATTCTCCAGGGAGGGGAGGAGTGTGCAGCTACTGCAGCAGTGCCACCTGGGTGTCCACAAGTAAAGCTACGGCAGGTGCAGCATAAGAAGGAAGAGATGCACTAGCTGATGCCACATTGTTGCATGTGCCTGTGCATTACACTGTGGATCTGATGTCGTGGGGTGGGGGGGTAGAAAGTGGTGAAACTGGCCTTGGTGGCCATAGATAGGGACAAGAGTTGGAGGGTGGCTTTAATAAATGCCAGGAGCCTAGGGAATAAAATGCCTGAGTTCCAGGCCATGCTGTTTGAGGGTGGGGTGGATATAACAGTGGTCACTGAAACTTGGGCCACCCCTAGCCATGACTAGGACCTTAATCTGAGTGGGTACCTTGTGTTAAGGAAAGACAAAGATGGGGAGAGGGGGAGGAGTAGCAATGTTCATTAGGGATAACATCGAGATTATGAGAGTGGAGGAAGCAGAGGGCAACGTGGAGGCCCTATGGGTCACCTTGCGAACTCCTGTGGGAGTGAAGATCAAGTTGGGGGTGATATATAGGCCCCCAGGACTAGCAGAGGACCCGAAGGATTGCCTGTTGGCTAACATTAAGGGGCAGTGTGGACTGGAAGGGGAAGGAGTGGTGTTGATGGGGGGCCTTAATATGACAGCAGCTGATTAGGGTACTGTGACATCCACTGTAACCAGGGAGCAGAAGCTGCTGGATGGCTTCCTGGATGCATTCCTCAATCAGCAGGTGATGGACCCAACAAGAGAGGGTCATATCCTGGATGTGGTTTAGCGGATGGGGATCTTGTACGAGATCTGGTTGCAGAAGAACCCCTGGCTGGGAGAGACCACAACACAGTCTGGTTTCGGCTTAAACTGGGGGGGGATCATTCAAGGACAATGATAGTTGATTTTAGGGGGCCGGGTTTTCAGAACATGGGGGAAATTCTCAAGGGGCATTTACGGGAGATAAAACCCGGTTTGGACGTGGAAGGTAGGTGGGAGATCATAATGTGGGGGCTACAGGAGTCCACCAGGACCTGTGCAAGAGTGAAGCGCAAGGATGATAGGTCTCATAAACCATGCTGATGGACCAAGGAGGCGGTAAGGGAGAAGAAGGCTGCCTACAGTAGGTACAAAAAAATGAGGAGAGAGGGATAGAGAGAACTATCGCCTTGAAACCAGGAAAGTCACCAGAGTGGTGAGGGGGCAAAGGCCTGGAAAGAGCAGAGGCTGGCACAGGGGATATGGGGTGGGGAAAAGGGGTTCTTTAGGTATATTAGTGAGAAGAGGAAGGTCAAGGGCCAGCTCAGTAGGTTGAGAACAGCTGGGGAATGGGTGGAAGGGGCTGCAGAGCAGGCAGAGGTACTGAATGAGTACTTTGCCTCAGTGTTCACTAGGGAGGAGGCTGGGGAACTTCCAAAAAAGAGGTTGAAGGACACAGAAGACACAGCAGACCTGAGTATTGGGGTACCTGCTAAAGAACAAGCTACTGGGGGAGGTAGGCCAGGGGTGAGATATGAGACTGGTTCTGCTGAGTGGGGGGGCAGATGCTGATATTCCTATCAGTCTGGTGTGGGAAGCCCTCCAGTCCCTAAAAAAGGATAAATCTCCAGGGTCTGATGCTATTCATCCCAGAGTACTGAGGGAGTTGGCAGATGTTTTGGCTGCGCCATTGGCGGATCTCTTTAACTTGTCACTCCAGACAGGGAGGGTGCCAAGGGATTGGAAGCAGGCGCATGTTGTGCCCATCAAAGGGGGATCAGGAGAAGAGCCAGGAAACTATAGACCCATCAGTTTGACGTCGGTGGTGGGAAGGTAATGGAGAGCATACTTAAGGAAAGACTGGGAGGTTTCTTGGGAGATGGGTTACCTGGATGACCGGCAGCATGGGTTTGTGCCAGGCAGATCGTGTCAACAAACCCTTATGAGTTCTATGAGTGGGTGACTATCTGCTCGACAGGGAGACCAGTGGATGTACTGTTCCTGGACTTCAGCAAGGCATTTGATTCGGTTCTCACATTGGCCTAAGGGGAGAAGTTGGGGATGAGGGTAGGCCCATTGACAGTTATGTGGATTGGAAATTGGCTTTCAGGTCGCACTCTGTGGGTAGTGGTCGGAAGGGAGATCTCGTCTCCTAGGGAGGTCATAAGTGGGGTCCCACAGACATCAGTCCTGGGGCCACTCCTGTTTAATGCCTACATCTCCGATATCAGGGATGGTATCGGGTGTGAAATGAGTCTCTTTGTGGATGACTCTAAGCTGGGGGCAGTGGTGGAGGGGGAGGAGGGGAGATTGGCCCTGCAAGAGGACCTGGATGCCCTGGATAGGTGGTCCTGCACCTGGAAATTGAAATTTAACTCCTCCAAGTGCAAGGTGCTACACCTAGGGCGGGAAAACCCAAACTATGTGTACACCCTGAGGGGGATGAGTTGCAGGCCACAGCAGGGGAAAGAGACCTAGGAGTCTTGGTAGATGTTAACATGAATAATTCAGAGCAGTGCAGGAGGGCTGCAGCCATGGCAACTAGGATGCTGGGATGCATCGCTAGGGAGATTACCTCAAGGAACAGAGAGGTGATTTTGCCACTGTACAACAGCCTGGTTAGACCACATCTTGAGTTCTGTGTGCAGTTCTGGAGGCTGCACCTAAGGAGGGACATCCAACTCCTGGAGAGGGTTCAGAGGAGAGCAACCAGAATGATCCAGGGCCTGGGGGATGTGACATGTGAGGAATGACTAGGGGAGCTCAATCTGTTCTCGCCGGAGGAGAGGAGGGACCTGGGGGGACATGATTGAGGTCTTCAAGTACCTCAGGGGAGTAAATAAGGTAAGCCAAGATAGGATCTTTCGAGTAAAGGAGAGTGGAATCACCAGAGGATACAGTTGGAAGATTGAGGGTGGTAGGATAAGGAGGAGGAGGAGGTACTTCACCGAGAGAGTGGTGGAACCGTGGAATGCGCTGCCCGGGGAGCTAGTACAGGCAACTATGGTGGAGGGATTCAAGAGAGGGTGGTACAGGTATAGGCAAGGGGCAAAGCAGAGGCTGGTTTGCCTGGGGAGGGGTGCAGGACTGGGGGACAGAATAACAGTGGAAGGAGGCAGGTGGAGGGCTACGGTACCCAGTCAGGGTGCTGAAGCACGAGCAGACAGGATAGACCAATAGGCCTACTCTGCTGGTGTCTAGGATGTTAGATGAGCCACAATACATCAGGGACCTGCTGCTACTTGATGTATAACCATTGTCGGGTACATCCCCCACCCTGACCTCACCTGGGATCAAATCAAGGATCTGTGGAGGGACGGCAGTGTTGGTGGCAGGGACGTAGGGTCTGAGGATATTTTGGGACGCCTGCTGGAGTCGGCTGCTGGGGTAGAAGAAGGGGACAAAAACTGCTAATGAAAAAATAAATAACTTGAGCCGACCCAGTGGCACAGGGGGCTGAGGCGCTGTAGCGATACACCTCCCGCCATGCCGGTGACCCAGGTTCAGAAATGGACCAGGGTCACTTGGGACTGACTGGCCGGGGAAGGAAGATCGAGCATCTAGAGTGCTCTCCTCTTTCGTAGAGGGGGGGAATGCATGTCCTGTGGCTTGGCTGCCACCTACCAGAGGCTAGGTGGCAACAGAAAGCCTCCACCCATGCTCGTCAGCCAGGATGCAGGTGCTGGCTTGGCTGTCATGTAGCAGAGGCTAGGTGGCAACAACAAGCACCCACCCACGCCTGTCAGCCAGGATGCAGGTGCTGGCTTGGCTGTCACATAGCAGAGGCTAGGTGGCAAGAGCAAGCACCCACCCATGCCCGTCAGCCAGGATGCAGGTGCTGACTTGGTTGTCACCTAGCAGAGGCTAGGTGGAAACAGCAAGTGACGGCCCACATTTGTTGGCTAGGATGCAGGCGCTGAGACATACAGCATCTTCATGCTGTGCATGCGCGTCGTCGTACACATGCCTGCCCCAGCAAAGGAAGAGAGAGCAAGAAAAAAATGGAGGAAAAAGTCCTTGATGGCAGGATGATCCCGCTGACCTCGCGGCTCCACGCCACTTATCGGGACTCACTCACACAGTAAGTTGTGGGGTGCTCCAGGGATGATGGGTGATGGAGCTGGGGGTCGTGGGGAAAGGGGGCGACCAAAGGCAAAGGGAGCATAAATGTAAAATTAAAAATATAAGTAATTAAATAACTTGAGACCTGCCGTGCAGCCAGTCCAGTGCTCAGTCGGCTCTCATCTTGGTTGGTTTAGTTCCTCTCTCTGCTGAAATATCTTCCCTACTAGTGTGGCGTATGTGTTTGCTCTTGTAAGGATGCAGGTGACGGCTAGGCTGTTTTGATATTACTACCCCCTCCCTCCCTCCTCCAGTTCCTTTTTATGGCTAGGACACAGGTGCACCCAGGATATGAAACGGGCACTCATGATCTTGATGGGAAAAATGCTCTCTGTTACTCTGCTTACCTACACTTCTGCTTACTGTCACATGGAGAAGTCTGCTGCTGGAGCTGCAGTCATCTGACTGAAATGTGAAACCAAGTTTTCCATCTGCTTTGGAACATCGGAACCTAGGAAACGCTACACAAGAAAAGACCAAAGGTCCGTTGAGTTCACTTCCTGCCATTCAGGCAGCTGAACCATTCACTAACATGAGGAGCTGCTGGAGACAGTGTTTATTAGGAAGTGCTAACTGTTGATTCCATGGATGCTAGAACTGTGCGGTGTTAAAGAAGGCCTTAAGGGGCAGTCTAGCAGTACAGCAGTAGGGTTGTCACTTATTTTATTTATTTATTTATTTGTTACTTATTTTTTCCTGCCTTTACCTCCTCGGCAGGGGTGATCCTTTGATTCCCCTTTTCTGGTCTGCCCCTGGTGGCCCCTGCACCAGGCGCCATGACTGAGCTCACCTCCTCGCCCTCTCACCCATTCAGGCCACGTCACGCACCCCACAGTGTGGAAGACATTTGGGGAGTCCGGGTCAGAGGGAGTACCCTGGAAGCATCCGTTGCAGTGCCGCAGGGGACATCTGTCACGAGCGCCGGAGGATTGGGGCTACTTTTGTCTTTTACTGGTTCCCCCCATGGTGCGGGCAGTGCCTTCCCACTCTCTCCAGAGGAGGACAGCAGTCCCTGGGATGCTTAATCCTCCTCCCCCCACCAACCCTTTGACACCAAAGGTCGCTCCCGACCCTGGGTCGTCAGCGTGGTGCAAGGTGTGGTGTCCAGGGCCTCAACCCTCAGCACCACTGGGCCGGCAGGTCTGTCACTTATGGTGTTGGTGACCTGGGTTCAGAAACGAGCTTGGGCTGTGGTGGTGGTGGTGGGGGGCTGCCCAAGAGAGGGAGGATCGGGGGGGGCTGCCCAAGAGAGGGAGGATCGAGTGTCCAAGGGACAGCTCTGCTCCCTCAGGGTAAGTGGATATAGTGTCTCACTGACTGAGTTGGAGGTCAAGTGATAGCACATGTGAAAAAGCACTGCAGGGAAGCCTGCCACTGGATGCCATGGAAGCATCCGTGCCGCCACATGCATGCATGTGCGCCATTGTACCGCGGCACCCCTGGGAGAAAACCAGGGGAAAAACAACCCCGATCTGATCCAACACCCTGTGCAGGCCCACACATGACTGATATGGAAAGTCACCCATGGCAATATATAGTCCTGGGTAAATGTTGGATAATGGGTAAGGCTGTGAGACAGTTGCTGATGGGGCGGGGGCACAGGACAAGGTGTCGGAGGCATAGAAACACAAGATAGGAAAAAATATAGCAGCCCATTAGTGGGCCTGATTTCTCAGTGGCAGTATGACGTACTGCCCTGCAGGCAACCTGAGTTTGGATGCGAGCAGGGGACACTGTTTGGGGAGGCCGGATAGCAGCAGCTGCCTCTTGGCTGTGCGCTGCAGTCGGGGAGGATTGGCTTCTGGCTCCAGTGCTGTAGGGCCCCTACTGGGGCCAAGGGAGCTTACAGGTTTTGCAGGGCCATCATTGCATGCAACTGACGCTGTCCGCAGGCCCACACCAAGGGCAGGAGGGAGGATGGGAGAAATCAGGGAGAAGAACCCATGTAAAGTCAACATGAGGGCCTGGGTTTCTGAGCTCCCTTGCTTCTACTGCCTGCCTACTCTGGATCCTAGCCCACAAAGTGGATTGCTTCAGGGGTTGGGAGACATGATGGCCCTCCCGCCTGGAGCCCTTGCAACAGAAGGGAATTCCTGAGGGTAGTCTAGGTGGCACAGGACTGGGGGGGACAAGGCATCATATGGCCTAAACAGATTATATCCCTGGGATCAGAGTATATTCCTGAAAGACTAGCATGTGCAGGGCAAAAAAACTCTAACTCTAGGAAAAAGAAAAGGGTAGTAAAGGAAACTTCTGGAAATCTTTTTTTTTTTTTTTTTTTTTTAAGCTTTTTATCCCCCCCACGGCATGGCCTAGCCCTCCATCGACCCCCCCAGCCCCATCATCCGGTGTCCCAGGGACATACCTCCTCCTGAAGCTTCCCCCATGGCTTACCCCCTGTGGTGGGATTCGATGGTTGGCACCACACCATTGACGATATAGATCCGGTGCGGGAGAGATCCCCAAACCTGATGCGGAGCTTGAGAGGGGTCCACGTCATCTGTGCTGCACCCAGCCATTTTCCCTGTTCTAGTATGTTGGGATGGATATGCAGTGCTGTCCAGATGCGCCACGCACGCTACCGCATGTGAGGCATCGATGGCGCCCAGCCCCAATGTACACTGACTGCCTGTATCCCTGAGCCACTATTAGGGATCAGACCAGTGCTGAGAACCCACAACCCACCCTCCCAGAGGAGGAGAGCCATCAACTGGAAGCTCAGTCTTCCTCTCCACGGCCAGCCCCCGGCAAACAGAGTCCATCACTGAACCTGGGTCACCGGCGTGGCGGCAGATAAGGTATGGATTCCTGTACACTCCGGGCCACCGGGACGGCAACCTCTGGGAATCTTAAGGCCAAGTTCCACCTTTAAATCCCAGGCAGGCTAGCTGCCATAGGATATAAGCCATGTGACTGTCTTAATGGTATATTCCATCTCTAATGGAGCCAACCGTAATTGAAAAGATTCAGTGTCTCCACATCCACAGCTTCCACTTGGAGTTTGTTTCATAGTGTTACCACTCTGAATGATAAATACTTCTTCCACATAACCTTTAAATCTACCCTTCCCCTAGCATGGGCTGTGCCGTCTAGATTTACTGACCTGAATAAGCTGGAAAAGGCCCTCCAACATGGAATATGCCCTCTAGATTTACTGTCATAAACATGCTGAAATAGACTTCCCCCAGATAGTGGGATATGCCCTCTAGAATTACTGCCCAGAACAAGATGAAAAAGGTTACCTTTGCCCACTTTATCCAGTCCCTTAAAATTTAAAATACTGGAATCATTTCTCCTCTTAGTTTAACCCTTCCACTCCTCTAATTACTTTAATTGCTGTACTGTACACTCTCAATTGTAACTATATATATATATATATATATTATTTTTTTTTTTACTTGTTTCATTGTCACTCTTGTTGACGTCTATGCCCCCTTCATGCTGATCTCCCCAGCCTTGTCACCCAGCTTCTCTTGGGCTTACTTTGACTCCCTGTCCCCAGTGGTTTGCCCTCCATAACAGGGGCAGTGGGGCTTCCCAACTCCTACTGCAGTAATGATCCAGATCTAGAGGAGGGCCAGGTCTCCAGTACAGGGCCTGCAGGAGGTTAGAGAGTCATACTAGGCTGGCTGGGGCTTTCCACCTTTCGATTCCACGCCCTCTGGATGTTGACGGGTAGCACTGCACACGCATGCAAGTGTGCTTGTTGCAACCCCAGCCACAGCCTCCCCACCCCCACCCAAAGCTGCCCCTACTGCAGTGCCATCTGTGGTCACCCAGGTGGCAGTATCCTAGCTCAACCAGCTGCTCTCCTCCTGGAGGAGGAGAGCATCCTTTGAACACTTGATTTCCCTTCCCTCCCCGCCAGCCTCGACAAACCTACGATTCCCTAATCTGGGTCACTGGTGTCAGAGCTCAGCCCTACTACTACACACAAGGCAATATCTATTTTATACTGTGGTGAGTAGAATTTATTTTTTTTTATACTTTCTTTATTTTGTTCCTTTAGATCATTTTCCATACCATCCTTAACTATTTACATGCATAGGAATTAATCTATACGTTCTTTAAGCTTAAGTTCTTATACATATGTCATAAGAGTGTCATGTATTGCTTATACATATACAGATAAGAGGTTCATGTTTTTATGAATTAATATAGCCATCTGTGTATATCCTTATAGATAGTAAGAATCTCTGGCTGATCTTTCTTCATGTGGCTGGCCCTGTTTCTATATAACTATATTTCCCCTTAAGGGGGTAATATACATAATCCACCTCCTCCACATATTTTCAAACTGTGTATATTTCTTATTTAACATTGCAGTTAATTTCTCCATTTGGTATATATCCATTACTATATCTTGCCATTGAGCAATGTGGGGAGGATTAGGGGACAGCCAATTCTTGGTTATCGATTTTTTGATAGCCAGTATTAATAACAATAGTAGCTTCTTAGTTTTGGAGTCTTCACAACCCTCAGGAAAGGTAGACAAGAAAGGATGGGTCTAAAGAGATCATCGGATTCACAATATAACCCTATATTACTTATTTCTTTTAGGTATGGTTGAATCTTTGGGCATTCCCAGAACAGATGCCCATGGGTAGCTGATTGATCCCACATTGCCTCCAGCAAGAAGCCTTCCTTACATTTCTATATTTTATCTGTATAACTTGATTGTTCTAAAAAATCTAACCGTGTTTTCCATGCAAATTCTCTCCATTGTGGTGCTGCTGTACCTGAGTGTATATGTAATAAATGATTTCTCCAAATCTCTTCTGTGATTTCGAACCTCAGATCTCTTCCCATGCTTTTTAATGGATTCTACTGTGTCTCCTTCAAATGATCTGATTGCCCTATAGAGGTAGGTTATTATGTGTGTAAGACTTGCTTGACCTTCCAGGATTTTCTGGATAATTTCAATTAGCTGCGCCTGGTATCTCACCCACTGTTCCTTATTTATTTTTAATAAAATCTCTTACTTGGAAATAATTAAACCTGTCTCTATGTGTTATACCATATTTTTCTTCCAATTCTGAAAGTGTTATCATGTTTCCTTCTTTTCAGAAATTGGAATACTATATGTATTCCTTTCCTTTCCCAGGTCTTGTAGCCAGTATCCATTTTAGCTGGCATGAACTTTCCTGAGTATACTATGGACCAAAACAATGGTCTCAGAGGATCATTCTTTGGGAGCCCCATACCTGTTTCCATGACCCCAGAGTTGCTAAAGTGAGTGGGTTTTCTATGTTCTCTCTATCCTGTCTCTCTCATCCACGAGTAAAATTTCTGTGGTTCCCTGATATCCTCCTCTTTCAGCTCAATCTCTTTCCATTTGGCCTTATACAGGGATGGAGCCAGTATAACTGCGTACGAGTTGGCTGCCATATGGTAATACCTCAGTTTGGGAGAGAGACCTCCTTCTTCTTTAGGTAGTTGTAAGATTGTTTGTCTGATTCTTGGTTTTATGATCCCAGATATATTGTGATATTTTCTTGCTTATTACTGAATAGAATTGTTTCGGTACTATGTAGGGTATAGTTCTGCTTAAATACAAAAGCGGGTAAGATTACCATCCTAACTGCTTCTATCTTTGTATAAAGGGTATCGGTATTAATTTCCATCTTTCTATATCTTTTGTATTTGTGCTATTAGAGGTTTATAGTTAAGCTCATATAATTTCTCATGTTCTACGCCACCTGGATCCCCAGATATTTAAGGAAGGATGTGCCATCTAAATCTAAATTTATTTTCCATCTATGCTGAAGGTGTATAGCATACCCCCAGAACCTCTGTCTTAAGAGTATTAATTTTATATCCTGCTATTTCTCCAAATTCTGATAATGTATTCCATAAGGGTGGTAGTGAGCTCTCCGGTCTTGTGAGATAGATAAGAACATCGTCTGCATATAAAGCTAACTTGTGTGAGTATCCTCCCCCACCTGAATTCCTTCTATTTCATCATGCTGTCGTATGGCGTGTGCCAATGGTTCTAAATATATCGCAAATAAGAGTGGGGACAATGGGCACCCCTGTCTGGTTCCTCTTTTTAATGTGATTGGGGCAGAGACAGAGCCATTTATTTTAATATATGCTTTAGGATCCTTGTATATAGAGTCTATAATTGCTCTAAATTCCTGTGGAAATCCCATCTTTTCCAGGGTAGCCCTTAAAAAGGGCCATTCCACTCTGTCGAAAGCTTTCTCAGCATCTAGGGTGAGAAGCAAAAAGGTTTTTCACTTATGAGCGTAAGTGTAATATATGTAGTGTTCTCAATATTGTCTTGTGCCTGTCTATTATTCTTTATGAAACCTGTCTGATCTTGATCTATGAGCTCTGGGAGTATCAGTTCCATTCTTTTTGCTAGAATAGAAGTGAAAAGTTTGTAATCTATGTTAAGGACAGATATTGGGCACGTAGCTGCAATTAGTACTATCTTTCTCAGGTTTTAGAATACTAGTTATGGTTGCATATCTCCAAGTGTCTGGATATCCCTGTCCTGTTGTATCTCTCTAAATACCCTCCCATTGTGGGTAGTATGGTTATCAAACATTTTATAGAATTCTCCTGAATATCCATCTGGACCGGGGCTTTTGTTGGTCTTAAGGTTTGTTATAGCTTTGTTTAGCTCGTCTCTGTTATTGGAGAGGTTAAATACTGTTGTTGTATTAGAGACAAGGTAGGTGTTTTTAGTTATCTAAAACCTCATCATTCTTTCTCTATCTATCTCCTGCTCCGGGTGTATAGATTCTGATAATGTCTCAAGAAAACTTTCTCCATAGGGGGATCCCTTATTAGGTGTCTCTTTTCTGGGTCTCTTATTTGTGGAATAATTGATTGGGCTTCCTTCGTAGTCTATGAGCCAGCAATCTAGTTGCCCTTGTCCCCTCTTCATAATACTTTTGTCTAAGGTTTTGTAGCCCTGTTCTGTCCTAATATCTAGTATGTTCTGTAATTTACTTTGGATTTCTTGTATTATTGTTTTATAACTTAAATCACCTGCTGCATGTTTTCCTGTGCCTCTCTCAGCTGCCCTTCTAATTTCTCTTGTTGTAGATTTTGTTGTTTTTGTACCATGAGGTATATTTGATTATATCTCCTTTAATACTGTTTTAATCGTATCCCATAGGGTAGCTTTGATAAGTTAGGGCTTCGCTTCTTATTATTTGGGGTATTCTATTTGCTATCATCTCCTTAAAATTCTTGTGGTTCAGGAAAAATTGTTGAACCTCCACAGCGTTGCCTCTGTTAGGCCATCTCAGGTTTAATGTCAGCATTGAATGATCTGAGATGGGATTAGAATTATCTGACATTCCTGTATCAGATCGATTGAGTCCCTAGATATATGTAAATAATCTATACGTGTATAGATTCTGTGAGGTGCTGAGTAGTGGTGTATGCCCTCCTTAGGTGTTTTGTATTGCCACACGCCTACCCACTTCATGTCTTGAAAGTATTTAATAGCCATCTTCTGGTTCGCTTTTCTTTTGGGGTTGCTTTTGGATGTATCTAGTGGGTCATAATCATGTTATGAGTCCCTCCTAGGATTAGGGTCCCTCTTTGATGCTCCGTTATTTTCTGGCATAGTTTTCATTTCTTTGGATTCTGATCCAGGTGGGATGTATATAGAGGCTACTGTAATTGCATGACCTTCCAAGAGCCCTGTAACTATTGCTAACTCTAATCTCTTTATCTGTGTACATGTCTGTTTGTTGAAATTGTACATTATGGGGAATCAATACCGCTGCTCCTCTCCTTTTCCCTGTCTGATACGATGAGGCCATTACTGTTCTGAATCCATATTTAGTTAATTTTCTGTGCTCTTCCTTCGTTAAATGCGTCTCCTGCAATAAAACAAAACTAGGTTTCTGTCTCCTCACCAGGGATATTATTTTGCTTCTTTTAACAGGATTGTTAATGCCATTCACATTAAGGGAACATATCCCTATCTGTCTCTGCTTATTCATCCCCTTTGGCTATAACATGTTATTCTGTTCCCTACTTTCTTCACTTTAACCACCTCTCTCTGCTCTCCATGTATATCATGTGTCAGGTTCACTCTTTTGTTTGTAATCTTCCTATGCCTTCTACTAACATACACAACATTACTACATTGTTATTGTGAACATTATAACTATAACTATAACTATATACATGTTTACTTCCAAGGTTGGAGTGAGTAAAATTACTCCCTCTGCACTTATCAAGGGGTACCTCATTTCTGGAAGTCCCCTTGATGGGGGGGACTAGTAGGTTGCTATACCGACCTCCCCCCCAGGTCCCTCTCTCATCGAGACCTTGTATCATGGCATTTCGCTCCTCTGTATCCATCCCCTCTCTATTTTATAATCCCCAGGAAATTTACAGGTGGTACGAGGAGCTGGGGTGTGGAGAAAGGACCCAGAAAAAAAAAAAAAACTCTTTCCCTCCTTCCTTCCTTCCTGCCCTCCTCCCCTCTAGTCCCTCCCAAGTTTTCCCCTTGTTCCATCTTGGTATAGGATACGGTATACTTTCAACCCCACTTGTATCAGGTCATTCTTTATTTTCTCTGTATCCTAAGTTTGCATTGTTCTCCTGTTTATTACCAATGAATCTCTATTTTTCATCCCTCTCTTATCAGAGAACCTTTGCCCCCCCCCATCCCTCATCCCTCTCGCTTCCCATTTCCGCGATTTAGGATCCAATCCTAATACTTCTCCCCTTCTTAATTGTCTGAATTCTCCCCATCTATTCATGGTCTTTTCCTCTTTTCCTGTCCCCTTCCCTTTTATTAAGTTTAATCTATCCATTTCCCTCGATGCCTATTCCCCTTTAACAGCCCCGGTCTGCACCTTCAATATTATCTATATTTAAGTAATGTCTCAGAAAATACGTCCATTGTTCCATTGTGTGGCAAGCACCTTACTCCACCTTCATGAAGTTAACCTTCATCGTGGGCCACTGCGTTGTTTTGTAAGTCTCTGAGACCCTAGAGTCATTTGCTACCTTTCAGGTTGCATCTTGTCTCCGCAGTTCTCCATCCCTCTGTCGATTTGTCCAAAAGCCTCCGAACGTCTCGTAGGGATTGCAGCACTGTTTGTTGTGTTCCTCGGCCTTGCCTGTTCGAATCATCCTCTTCCACTGTGCCTTTTCCGGTTTTGAGTGTCTCACTTCCTCTTCTTCCGACTGGAAACCCATCCTCTTCTGTAGTTCCTTTTTAGCCTCTTCCGTGTTTCAGATACTTCAATCCCCGAGTCCACATTATTTTTAATCTAGGGAAGGTGTTTGAAATTTAACTTTGTGGTCCCGGAGAACTCTGAGTATAGGTGAGAATGCTGCTCTTCTTCGCAATTTCTGCAGGATAGTCATGGTCAAATATTAGTCTGGCTGTAAGATATTTAATTATTCGTTTTGCCACGCTGTTCGTAGTATATATTCTTTATCTCTGAAGCTAGACAATTTTATCACTATTGACCTTGGTCTTAGCTTTGGTCTGTAGGCTTGTTTGCCAGGGATGATGTGCTCTCTCCACATCAAATTGGAGCGTGCAGGTAAATCCAAGACATCTCTGCAGTAAATCTGTTATAAAGTCCTCCATGCGACCTGTTCAGTGTTTTCTGGGAGACCGTGAAATTCTAATATTATCTCTTCGATCTCGCTTCTAGGTCCATTAATTTCTCTTGTATTTTTCATGTGTTGATGATGAACTCAGCTGCCTGCATCTCTCTCATTTCGGCCCCTCTGCATCGGCTATTCTTGCTCCGCCTCTCAGTTCTGTTCTCTATTTCCATAATTTTGGTATTTAACGTTTGAAATTCCAATTTGTTTCAGCCTAAAGGACTTTAACTCTGCCATTATCATTTCGAATCGGGATCTCGAGAGATGCTCCATTTCCTGGTCTGTGTCTGCATCGTAGGCCATGCTGCTGGCAGGAGAGCACTTCTGCTGTGAGCCTTTCCAGTTGAGAATCCTTTTCCATCCTTAACATTTGACGTTTTTTTTCCCTGGGATCGGCCTGGCTTATGTCCCCCCGACATTTCTTTCTCTTTTTTGCCGATTTTATGAAGTTTTTGTAGTAGTTTGGGGGCTTTTAATCTCGGGGGAGATAGGAGCTTTAGTTCAGAGCTGCCATCTAGTTGGTGACGTCACCGGAAGTCCCTCGTGAGCAGAATTTAAAACCCAGTGCTCCAAGTGTGACCTCAAACCAGTAAAGTGGCAACCTCATGTCTCTTTTGTGGCTTGTTGTAACCCCCCCGCCCCCTTATTGCAGCCCAACGTAGAAGAAAACAGCCTCAGCACGGGTTACATAAATGTATTGGCAGTAAAGCCGAGTTTTGAAGCAGCACAGAATCCTGCTTCAAGAGGTCATTAAAATCTCATCTAGCTGCCTGCTCAGCCTGCACCTGTTTATCACAACTCCTCATATTAATTATCTCTTCTCAGCTTGCGGTTGTTACCGTTCCGGTGATCTGTAATGTTGGTAACATCTGCATGTATTAGTATTAGTGATGTTCAGCTAGCACTTCTGTCTAGTCCAGTGGCATCTGATGGATAGTCCATCTGTCTGGATCCAGATCAGATAGTGGGATCTGAGGTGGGATGTCTGCTTCGGATCCCAGATAGTCGCAGTGGATAGCTGGTATCCAGTTGGTTCCTTGCTGATAGGATCCAGCAGTCCGATACCAACAGTATCCGATGCCATCTGGTAATTGAGGCAGTCAGTATTATCCAGTGGTATCTGATTCCATTGCACACTACCTGAGCCAACACTAGCATGCATTACTTTTACCATTTCCTATTATAATTATCTTCGTCTTCCCTTACCCCAAGACATAGCCGAGGGCTGGTTTTCAACCCAGTTCCCTTTCCTGGTAAGGCACCAAAATTATTAAGATTATGCATACTCCCTAATGCACTGCATCAGAGGTAATATAATAAATCACCAGAAAGGAAATTAGGTTGGCTTAAGCAAGACCATAAGGGTCAGTATATTCCACAAATAATCTGCTACGGCCAAAAGCGGCATCGGTAGACATGAGGTGTGTGTCCTGTTTGGGAATTTTCAGCTGGATGTATCCATTATGTTCGGCCCAGCACAGCGAGTTACCCAGCTAGTGCTGAACAAATCAGAAGCAGGGGCGCTGTGTTTGATCATGGTGCCGGAGTTGAGCAGCCCACTGTAACAATGCGAACCTACCAAAAAACCAGTACACTTAAAGTCATTAACATGACAAACAACACTGAGTTGAGCGTGCAAATGCAAACAAAATTTATTTCAAGAATAGTCAGCTCGTTGGTGTGGAGGGCTGAGGTGTTGAGCACCTCACCTCCTGCCATGCTGGAGACCCATGTTTGGGAATGAGCACGGATTGCTGGGGGTCGACCGTGGTGGGAGAGAATTCAGCATCCTTAGGACTGCTGTCTTCTCCTGGGAGGGGAAGCATGCCATCTCTGTCCTTGGCTGCCACCAGGGGGTACAGGCGCAGTGCAGGCAGAGAAACAGGTCGGGGGCAAGTTCCCACAGTATGTGTACACCTTCACGCACATCGCATTTCTATGTCGCGTGGCTCGGGGCAAGGGGACAGAAAACCAGGAAAAGGGGACCCGTGGTTGCATGAAGTTGTGCACATCTCCCTGACCTGTGCCTCCACCCAGACCTCTGGGGCCTTCTTGATCTGTAACTCTAGGTGGGAGGAGGACTTTCTCCCCCAATCTACTATAGTGGGGGAGGCCAACCAGGTAGGTCTGGGGAGGTAGGTGCCAGCAGGGGTTGGTGGTGGGACAGGGCTGATGAGTCATCCATCAGGGTAAAAAGCTGAATGGAAAAAAAATTTACTTCAGGAGCAGACAGTAACCTCAACGCTTCTTTTTAAACAGAAGATTTGTCAGGATGCGGATGTTGGCAATTGTTTTGGTCATGGTGAACCCAAAGTAATTTTGAAAGACAACAACAGATGGTGTGTCAGGGCTGTGCATCGGTGCCGCTTGTGATGCTATCAACTCTGGGTTTGATGATGAGACCGTGCCATTGGGAGGGCCTCAGGGGAGAAGCATTCTGGGTAGGGTGGGTGGCCAGAGCCACTGCCACTTGAATGACCACAGGTGGTAATGCAGCGACTACGGCTGGTTGAGAGGGAGGATCTTAATGTGCTGCAAGGCAGGGCACATAGGCTGTCATGCTCACAGCCTTGTGCCATGTCCTAGTGTAGGTGGCGGAGAGAAGCAGAAAATGTCCGTGCACAGCAGGATGGCACGCTGAACACTTTGATGGCCAAGCCTTGCCGACTGTCTGCCCCTTCCATGGATTGTCCCTAAGGGGTGCTGACAGAGGGCTCCATCATGAAAGGAAAGACATGGGGGCAAGGGATGCCAACATTGGGGCTGGGGTTGGCTTGAGAGGGTGGATAGAGGTAGCTCGGAGCAGGACAGTAAACAGTGAATTAAAAAAAACAAGAAGAACTGAATAACAGTACAAGACAAGAATATTAATTGCTTTACCCGTGCACCTACATATTGCCGTGTTAGCTTCAGCTTCCCGTCTGTGATAACCTGCAAATCTTTTTACTGTCTGAGAACCACAAAAGCCGAGGTAAATGGTCTGCCTGCGGTTGTGCTGTTTATCCCTGGGGTTGGGAAACCATGATTATGCTCCTGTGTCTGGGACGAGCAGCACCCAATACATTGTGTGTTGGCGAGACTAGTCACAGGGGAAAGTATGTTAAATGCTGCCTCCCTATAGCATCGGCTCTGTGTAGCTCGAATCTCCATTCCATTGCCGGTGTTCAGACTTGGCACCTGTCCAGCAAATGCGGTTGGATTCTGTGTCCGCGGGTAGAATTTAGAATCTGGCAGTCCAGCTGGCGCGTCGAAGTTCACCACTCCTGCTGACTTCTGCTACGTGTGGTGGTGGTGATGAACCGTATCTCTGCTGTAAGTTCTCTTGGTGCTGAATATCTCTACAGGCTGCTAAAGTTTTCAGCCAGCCGTGTCTCTGCGGCAGATGATTAAAGGATTTTTCCACGTTTATCTCTCCAGGCTAATACATGCATAGTATTGAAGGATGCATCTAGGAAAAGTCCCCCCCACCAGTGTCAGGATTTTTTGTGAAACCTGCATGGAGTGGGAAGGCTCCAACGAGGTGGCCAGCTGATCCCTTCACCTTCCTTATTGCTCCTCGCTCAGTCATGCAATGATGTGTTCCTAGGAGGAGCTTGGGGTTCAGTGGCGGCTCTACTCCAGGGCCCGGCAGGGCATGTGCCCTGGTAAAAAAAAAAAAAAAAATGCTGTGCCCCAGTTGGTGCCCCATATGGTGCAGAGATTCCCCCATAATAACAATATATAAGTGCCCTGGCTGCCATCTGTTGTGCTCCGGCTGTGCCCTGGTAACCATTTGTGGCTACAGCCGCTGCTGATGGGGTTGCGCCCCATTACAGTCAGTGTGGCAATATTTCAGTACTTCAGTGGCTACAGCGATAATAAGCAAGGCCACCACTCGACTAAGTGTCCTTGATGAATCTGAAAATGGCCCATCGTAGCATGCTGGGTGGTGGCCTCCCTTGGCTTCGGCTATGCCACTGACCCAAGCCCACTGCCTCCTCCTCCTCCAGCTGTTCTCCCCCAACATCAGTGCACATGCTTTCTCTGTTGTTGGCAGCAGGGGCCCCCCACCCTGGCAGGGACGCGCTGAAACTGAAGGGATGATGGACTGCCTTGGGAGCCAGGAGGTGTAAGCAGGTAGGCATAAGGAAAAAGTCAGCCAGAAGGAGTGGGGTGCTGTGCGGTCCGTGTGAGCAAAAAAAAAGGGAGGCATTCTAAATGTTGCCTAGTGTCAGGGAACCTTAAAGAGCTAGTGTACTACTTAAAATAATATTAGCTTTCAAAAGTAGTGAGCTGTTACTTCTTAAAGCTGAAGTATTTTTATTTTATTTCCCTTTTGCTTATTATTTATTTATTTCATTTTTGTTAACCGGGTAAGGTGCACTAGCCATAGCAATGACTATTTTCAGGCACGTGCTGGGAGTTTACAGAAACAATACAATTTGAAACAGGACAGTGCAATCCAACATAAAACAGTAGGTGACTTAATAAATAGTAATACAGTACAGGCAGTAGAAATACAATTGATTCAGCAGAGACTATATAACATAGAACTATGGGAGAGCAACAGTAAAACATCTGTAGGCAACATTATTAGATGTTCTCCCTGGTTATGCTGCGTGGAACAGTACTCTACCTGGAGGCTGACATAGCTAGTTCAGTTGCTTCTCCTCCTGCACCATCAGCCCAGTGACGTCACCGACTGTAATATCACTGCTAACCTGGCAAAGAACAACCGGTCACATGCGACAAGATGGGGCAGTTCTGATGCCACAATAAGTGGAGTCACAATACTGAAACTGTGACGAGGAATAGAACTAGATGTGTCAGTCTTTACATCACACATGATACAGTCAGGTGGAAAACCTTTTTTTTTTTTTTTGTTCCTTTAAAAAAACACCTCCGCTTTATTGCGATATATTCATATCGGTACAAGTTGGTACATTGGTTCCATATGAGGACATCTTACCTCCGGCTGACAATTTACAGCTATAGTTATATGAAAGATATATGCGACTTGTATCAATAAACATATATATATTTATTTTATTTTTTTAGTCTTTGGTAACTGGTTAAGGCCCACTAGGCACACGTGCCTGTTTTCAGGGGCGACCTGGGAGCACTGGGTGATTAAGTGACTTGCTCAGAGTCACACAGTATGCAAGTGGAGGTTGTGAAAATCAAACTCGGGTCTGGTCTACTGGATGTACCAAGCTCATTCACACCTTGTTCCTCTAACCTTTAGGCTATACTTCCAGCCCTAAAAGGTTTCACCAGGAAATTCATAACATCTTCTGTGTATGTAGACTTCCATCATCAGCTTATTTAAAAGAGCAGGTAGTTACTAGATGGGGTGTGTAGAAGTTCTGTTTTTTTTTTTTTTTTTTTTATCCCATACCAATAAAACTACAAATTGAACCTTGTATCCTGCTTAGTTCATTTCGGCGTTTAGGGAGCTTTTTCACAGATTAAGTGTGATGAGTTTGCTCAGTTCTTCGCTGATAAGATTACCACCATCAGATCTGAGATTCGTTCAACGCCCTCTAATGTGCTTTGCAGTGGTCAACAGGAGGTTACTAGCACTTGGTTTGTCTGGTCTGATTTCGACCGGCTGGAGACCATGGACATTGTGTGGGTCATCCAGAGCATGTGCCCTACCCACTGTAGTTTGGAACCGGTCCCTACGCATCTCCTGGTGGGATGCATAGAACTCATCAGCCTGATCCTAGCTGAGATGGTCCAGTGTTCGCTGGAAACAGGGGTGTTTCCTGACCCTCTGAAGGAGGCGGTAGTGATACCCCTCCTTAAGAAACCTTCCCTCGACCCAGACTGCTTAGCAAACTACAGGTCTGTCTCTAACCTGCCCTTTGTGGGCAAAGTTATTGAGAAGGTGATTGTGGTGCAGCTGGAGAACCACTTATCCACCTACAATGTCTACAATCCTTTCCAGTCTGGATTTAGGAAGAGGCATAGTACCGAGACGACCCTTGTTCTGGTTCCTAATGATCTTCTGACTGCTTGGGATCAAGGAAGCCGTACCTGGTTGGTTCTCCTTGATCTGTCTGCAGCATTTGATACTGTAGACCATGAGGTGCTGTTGGAGAGACTGCAGTTGTTCTGTGGACTGTCTGGAACAAGTTGTCAGATGGTTTAGGTCTTTCCTCTCAGGCAGGACACAGAGAGTGGTGTCTGCAATTTATTCTTCGGCCCCTCTCCCTCCCCCCCATCTTGTGGGGTTCCGCAGGGCTCCATTCTGTCACCTGTGTTTTTTGGGGTATATATACTGCCATTGCAAGACATTATAAGGTGGTATGGGCTGAGTTTTCACTGTTATGCAGATGAAACTCAGCTTTGCGTGTCCTTTGCCCTCGACCAAGTGGTTGCTGTCTCGGTCTTCAATAGCTGCCTCTCCAAGATCCAGGACTGGATGAGAACCATCTGGTTGACATTGAACCCAGATAAGACCGAGGTGCTGGTGGTGGACCCAGGCTGCCGGGATGTGGGCGTGGTGCCTGGTCATCCGTCTGGGCTTTGGCTTGGGTGGGAGTCAGTTACCTGCCTTGGACTGGGTGTGAAACCTGGGTGTTGTTTTTGACAGCAGCCTGACTTTGAAACCTCAGGTTTCTGCTGTCGTAGAATCCTTCATTTACCATCTGAGGAACATCACCTGGATTAAGTATCTTGTCCTGCCTGGCGAACTCCCTACTTTGTTCCATGCATTTGTGACCTCCTGTCTTCACTACTGTAATGCCCTTTACTGGGGGTTGATATCCACTTTCTGCAGCTAGTGCAGAATGTGGCAACCAGGTTGTTGACTGGCTTACCTCAGTCTTGCCATATAACACCTGTGCTCCATGATCTGATCTGCACTGGCTGCCAGTTTATTAGCGGATCACCTTCAAGGTCGGATTACTGACCTATAAAGCCCTACACGGTCAGGGACCGCACTACTTGCAAGATCTTCTTTCCCCTTATTGCCCCTCCCACCCTCTCTGCTCCACCGACGAGGGATTGCTAGAGAGTCCCAGGGTTCGACTTAAAACATCTTGGTCCCGTTCTTTCGCTTTTTCGGTCCCAACCCTGTGGATTTCTCTGCTTTGTCGCGTTAGAGAGTGCCTGACCGTGGAAAGCTTTAAATCTGCTTTAAAAATGTATCTGTTTGATATGGCTTTCCCAGATCATGACTAGAGTATTACTGATTTTATCAAGATAGTTGTTTTAATGTTCTTATGGTTTTATTATTTGTTTCAATATTTATTGTACAGAGCTTTGATCATGGATGGAATTGCGCTTTATAAATAAAACTGACTTGACATAACTGAGCTGTATCACAAACACAGTATCATCGAGGCTGGTAGCTGAGTAAAAAAAAAACAAACGGATGAGATGCGCTTTGAAGCCCAAGTCACAGTGACGTGAGTTACAGTAAACTGTCTCGGGCTTCACGCGCTAGACAGTGCTGTGGCTGCACCTTATGAAAGACATACAGGCAGCATGCACATCCTTGTGTTTGACAGAGGATCAGCTGTTCCCATGAAGCAGCTCTCAATGATCTACATGAGGAGACATCACTCGAACAGCTGATCCCTGTCAGATTCCTGGCACAATGTATGAAATAATAAAGGATTGGGACTCTTATCTCAGCAAACACTGTGGGCACGATACTTTTCTTTATATAAATATTCTGCCCTACCTTTTACCCGCACCCTTCTCCCACCCTAAACAGTTAATTGTAATTATGTGTTACAGAGAAATACCGTGATAGTCTCTGCTGTGATACTGGCTCGAGTGTACTTTTCTCACAGTCTACCATTCTCTAAAAGAAGTATCCTAGGGATTTGGATATGATGTACTATCCACACTTCTGGCAATGTTCCTTTCCCTTTAAATCCTGCCGAAAAATCTTCAAACTGGCTCTTCCCGCCCACCCGGGTGGTAACTCCCTTGGCACTGCCCCACGATGTCAGATCTTCCTTTCTGCTGGAAGAAGGTTCCCTCCTTACCGCTATCTGTGCTGACATGGCACCTGAAATAAAATGAAGCACTTTATGGAAAGTCTGTGGTGAGCAGTCCTTTTATTCTATTAACAGAGTGCGGAATTTTTTTTTGGTTCTAGACGAAAAAGAAGTCTTGTCGTCGATCATGGGATCGCGAGCACTCTCGGGCCTTGGATTCCTGCACTTCTTTGGAGGGTTCGAATACGTTTGATCCTTTGGTCCAGACTGCTGGTCCACCAGTCTCCCCTTGTCAGGCTGGGGTCGGTGGCCTAGATTTCTCGAGCCGGCTGACATGCCGTTGCAGGACGAGGTGGATACCTCACTTTTAGGACTGTGGTCCTACTTGTTACATCTCAGGGTGGGTCAGACCAGCATGCTGATTCTGTCACTAACCCTCGGGATCCCATGACCCCGTAGGATCTTCTGCTTTCGCCGGTCCCCTCGGATCCATTTTTTTCTTCCTCAGCTCCCAGCCCTGATGATACCGTGCTTGTCATACGGCTCAGTAATGGACCCAAACACTGAAATGAACCAAGCAGGATACAAGGTTCAATTTGTAATTTTTTTGGTACAGGATAAAAAAACAGAACTTCTACACACCCCATTTGAGTAACTACCTGCTCTTTAATTATACAAGCTAACTGGATAACTTCAAAAACAAGCCAACAGTTGCTCAACATACTTGATGAATTCGGTTCTTCCTGCATGTGTGAACTATCTAATCCAGAATGGTCCATGATATTGTTATTATTATTACCTTGAGCTGAGAAGAGCCCAGCTGGGTGCCAAATTTGCCCTATAAGGTGGGTTCCTCTCCACCTTTTAACTTTCACTCCCCCACTTATTTCAGTCAGTTGCTAGGGAGTCTTCAGCCTGATGTGATTCCCATTTAAACCAGGGTTCCAGATGTTTTTCTGAGGTCAGCCTGAGGGTTGCTGTAATACGTTCCATCCTTTTAATCTTGTCCACTCTTTTCCTCCAGGATTCAAGTGAAGGAACTGTATTTTGCAACCAGTTAGTCGTTATTCCCTTCTTTTTTTCAATTTGTAATTTTTGCGTTTTCTCTCCAATCCCAGGACCCCGGCAGACACAGGCATGCGAATGCGTGGAGGTGCACACACGTGACTTGGCCCTTTCTGCTCCACTTCTGGCTCTCACCGGGCTCCCCGTTGCCCGAACTGCCACCCATCCTCCACCAGGTGGGAGCCAAGGGCCAAGGAAACCCCTCGTCCCTCCCCTGGGAGAGCTGTCTTGCAGCAGCTTAATCCCCTTCCTTGCCCCCCCCCCCCGCTGACCCTTGACAACCTGGGCTCGTTCTCAAACCCGGGTCACCGGCATGGCACGAGGTGTGGCGTCCAGCGCCTCAACCTTCAGTGCTGGCAGTCGTTATTCCCTTAATGGCTGCTGTACAGAGTCCTCTTATTAATACTTGCTGTCTGTAATCCCATGCTTCCCTCATTTTAGTCCTCAGAAACAGATTTTTAAATTCAAACAAGGTAGTCATCCCACAACTTGGTTAATTCTCTGTGTATTTGTCGCCAATATGGTTGAATATTTGAGCAAGCCCAAAAATTATGGTAGTGGGTTCTGACCCACCACCACCAGCACACACCCCTTCCAACACATAACAACATAGAATTCTTTGACAGGGTGACGAGGGAGTGTGATCAGGGAGGAGCGGTGGACGTGGCATATTTGGACTTTAGCAAGGTCTTTGACACCGTCCCTCACAGGAGGCCGGAAACATTTAAATATCTAAAGGGAATTAACAGAGTGAGGAAAATGAGTGTTTTTTAAGATGGACAATCCAAGAACTAGGGGACACAGCCTGAAGCTGGAGGGCAGTCATTTCAGAGTTAATAAGAGGGGGAAATATTTTACTGAGAGGGTGGTGTTCTCTTGGAATGTGCTACCAGAGTGGGTGGTTGAGTCATCAACAGTTGTGGGATTCAAGAGAGCATGGAATAAATGCATGGGTTTACACAAGAGAGGCAGGGACAGAAACCTGGAAGTAAAGATGGGCAGGGCACCTACAGAGAGGTGGGGGGGGTCACAGAAATAGGGTGTAGGGTGGTGGAGTCAGGGCTACCTATGGGGAGGGAACAAGAGCAGACTAGATGGGCCAATGGGGTCCTTTTCTGCTGATAAACTTCTATGATTCTACGAACACAGGTTTGAGTTCCCTATTCCGAAATACTGCATGATGGTGGGAGTATGGAAGAATCGCAGGACACATTTCCATCTATATTCTCGCCAGCTTGGAGATGCTGTGACCCTCCACCCCTTCTTCCACCAGCCATTTCCAATCTTCTGAGATGGCTACCCCGGCCTCTGCACTCATTGAGTACACATCATTACAGGTTCTGGGTGGTGTTCTCCCCATTAGGGCTTCATGCTCTGAAGCTTACCCCCCTCCCCGCCCATCAGCATAGCAGCCCAGTATAAGAAGCTCTTCAAAGGAGGTGTAAGTGCTATATCTGCTTTGGGAAGCTGGGTACGGGGTGGTAAGGTGTTTCTTTTACTTGAAGGAACCTGAAAAAGTTCTGTTGTGGGAGGCCATGCTTTTCTTGAAGCTCCCTAAACAAGACACATGTTGTGTTCTGCACCAGTGCCTCATAAGAAATCATTCTAATGAGCAAATGGAAGAAGACCTCAGAAATAAAATGTAATAATTGGCTACATTTTAAAAAATATTTTGCTCTACCTGCTATTTTTGACGCTACTCACTCTTTAAAGTCAGAGAGCAATAATGGAGAAAGTGGCACTCGAACCGTTAATCTTTGGACGGAGGACTTGGAGCCTTCCTTGCTAAATTACACTCCAACTTTGACATCTGTACAGGGTGGGAGGAGAATTTCGATACAAATCACCCATGAAGTCTCTAATGTATTCTTTTCTTCTTTCCTTTTCTTTCATTGTTCATCTAGTGTTCCTTTTTGCCTAAATTCTCCATTTATATCGAGACAAAGTATGAAGATAATTGTGGAGACAATGACAGTGTAAGTACAGCTATTGTGTCCTTGTGCAGGTATTGGGGAGAGACTAACACATCAGTGTCACTATTTTGTGTGTGAGACATGGAACTAAGTTAATCAATACTGAAGTGGGGTGGGGGTGGCGGGGGTATCGTGCAGCGTCTTCCCTGTGCAGGTGGATTGGTTTTGGGGATCGCAGTTCATCCAGTATCAACGCATAATGGGTTTCAGTGGAATGACACAACAAACACAACTAGTGAGTGGAAAAACCCATAATGAGTTAGTTATATAGTGGATATACAATGGCCTGATTCAAAATACCCTATGCAGTTTATCTTCAGGTGTGAGAGGGCAGGACCATAACAAACGAGTGAGTAGTGAAAGTCCTTGCCCCCTCACAAGTGATGATAAAATGCGTATTTTAATTGATTGTTGCATGTTCAGTTTATACAGCATCAGTTTAACAGTTATCACTTGAAGTCAGATCGTTGCATGTTCAGTTTATACAGCATCAGTTTAACAGTTATCACTTGAAGTCAGATCGTTGCATGTTCACTTACTACAGCATCAGTTTAACAGTTATCACTGAAGTCAGATTGTTGCATGTTCAGTTTATACAGCATCAGTTTAACAGTTATCACTGAAGTCAGATTGTTGCATGTTCAGTTTATACAGCATCAGTTTAACAGTTATCACTTGATGTCAGATTGTTGCATGTTCAGTTTATACAGCATCAGTTTAACAGTTATCACTTGATGTCAGATTGTTGCATGTTCAGTTTATACAGCATCAGTTTAACAGTTATCACTGAAGTCAGATTGTTGCATGTTCAGTTTATACAGCATCAGTTTAACAGTTATCACTTGATGTCAGATTGTTGCGTGTTCAGTTTCAGCAGCATCAGTTTAACAGTTATCACTTTTAAACTTTCTGTTTATTTTAGTGGGTTCAGTGCGTCACATGGCTGTTGTGATGTCATTAGCATTGTGAAAGCATCTCTCTGATTGGTTCAGTATTCCATTGTGATGTACCCAACTTTGCTAGACATCAGTTGTGATGTACCCCAGAATGCAAGATATACAGTAGGGAATGCACAACGGGTTGCAGTGGAATAACACATATAATTACTGGTGACCCCCTATATCAACTTGCTGTAGAAAGTTTTCAAAAGCCATAATAACCTGGTGTGACATCATGTCGAGTTAATACGGCTTTTGCAGGCTGTCGTTCCACTGTTTTGTGGCACTCATTTGTAGCGCACTACCTGATTGGCTATGATTCTGAGTGTGGGCAGGCTGAATAGTTCCAGAAAAGATGGCGGCCCATTTGTCACACAGTGAGGAGTCACACGTGTTATTTATTCCCCCCACTTATTTATTTATTTATTTACATTTCTTCAGTATTTATCTGGTTGATCCTGCCTTTACAACTTGATCACAGATGCTGGTGTTTTTGGCTTCAAGAGACAGTGACTGCAGTCGGCAATGGGCCAAGGCTGACTAGCAATAGCACTATTTATCCGTGCTTCCACACTGCGAGTTTAAAAAAAAAAAAAAGGAAACAAAGAAATAAAAGAATGTGTTTACTGGAGAGAGAGAGGGATGGAGAGCGACAGAGAGTGACTGTGTGTGTGTGTAGCAGAGGGACTGAGCAGCACATAGCAGGGATCAAGGCAGAACTCCTGAGACTTTGGCATATATTCCTTGCACCAGTAATTACAAAAAAATAATGCATAGGCGAGCGTGCCTATGAAGTTCTTTTACACACCCTTGATGTGTGATGACCTAATAAACCTCCTCGAAGCCAGCTTCTCGAGGTTTATAGGTCATCACATAACCTCGGTGTGTAAAAAACAAAAAACTTCACAACACACAGTCGCCTATACATTATTCTCTATTTCTGTTAATAAGTGGTAATAGCCAGCCCGGTGGGGCTGAGGCTCTGGACGCCACACCTCCCATGCCGGCGACCCGGGTTCGGGAACGGACTCTGGTCGTCGGGGGTCAGCAGGGGGAAGGAGGATCTAGCGTCCCAACGGATGCTCTCCTCCTTCGGGGAGGGACACCGGGGGTGTTTCATACACCCGACGCCCGGGAGAGCCGGTGGAAGCACCGCTCGGGCAGCGGCGGCTCCCATTGGGGGAGTCGAGTGGGGGGACTGATCGGCACTTGGCAGGCGTGGCGACATCGCCCGCCCGAGCCGGCATCCCCAGTGGGAGGAGGAGGGACCAAGAAAACCGAAAACAACCCTGCACTCTGGATGACGCGGCCGCCCAGCCACCCAGTCTGCAACCACGGGGCAGACCCCGCTGTGCAAGGTGAAGGAGGCAGGTAAAGAGGCACTCTAGGGGCAGACCCAGTGGGGACTGGAGGGCATTGAGCAAGCCCGAAGGAGGGAGTGACAAGGGCGACCAGGAGGATAAAAAGGAAAAAGTTAAAAAAAAAAAAAAAAAAAAAAAAGTGGTAATACCCGTATCTCAAGAGTGGTGAAGCCATGGGTTAGTTGTGATGGTTTTACCACTCATGTGGAAATAAATGTATTATTTTACTGCAACACAAAAGGATATGCATTATGGTGAAATAATTGTATGCCTCAGGTGCATTGTTAGGCATGAGACGCAGCTGAGTATCATTAAGTGCACTTGAGAAGTGCTATTATTTCACCATAATGGCACACCCTAGAGTAGCTCATTGCTGTTATAAAATGGCATTTAAATAGTCAACTTAAAATCAATGCAAATAAGAAGAAAATATTTTGAAAAGATTAAAATTGGTCTTTTCATTGAAATATGCTTCCATTTTAACTCAGAATACAAAAAATATTCCATATTCTGGAAACTGGGGCGGTTAGCTAAAAAAAACAATAAAACATTATGAAAACCATGTGTGACACACATTTTTATAAGAAAAAAAACATTTCTAGGGACATGGATATGTTGTTCATCCACACTGTCTGGCAGGTTCCTTGCAGCTTTAAATCTTGTCGGAAGGTCTTCAAGCTGGCTCCTCCCACCCACCCGGGTGGTAAAACTCTCGGCTCCGCCCCATGACGCCAGATCTTCCTTACCGCTTGGAAGCTCAGGTTCCCTCCTTAACGCTCTGCGTGATAGACTGGATCCTAATTCTTCGGTTTGTCCAAAACTCGTTTTAAAATTTTCAAGACTTCAGTCTTCCTTTTCCCTCGCGGCTGCGATGGACAAATCGACTCCCGGTTTTCGGCGGTGCCCTTGTGGGCAGAAGATGTCCAGGACGGATCCACACTCCACATGCATCTACTGCCTCGGCCTAGAACACGACCCACAGGCTTGCAAGTAGTTCTCACTGTTCGCTCGGCCAGTGCCTTGGGGACCGCTATGCCCGGTGAAGCTTGGTTGAGTAGTGCCACCACCGTAAAGTCTTAAAGAGGTCCGCTTGGGCGTGTTATCAGATGGGCTGGCTCGGCTGAGCAGCTCGAGCAGATGATCGCCTCGAGGAGGAGGCGGCCCAGGCCGCCTTCCTCTTCCTCGGTCACGGCATTTATCCCACTCTTTGGTACTTATACTCTGCTTCGCTCAAGGAGCTTTGCCATTCCCTTCCACGAAGGGAGAGGGGCCATCGGGACATTCCTCTCAGTCCAAAAAGAAGGATCCCAAGGGTAAGTCCCATTGTCGGCGTTTCATGGGAGCGGAGAGGTCCCTTCCTCGACAGCTGACCGTCGACTTCGGTCGAGGTTCCAGCTTTACTGTTGGCTTCACGGTGACCCCACAGGTCAGTCGTCGAGCCAGTTAACGACGTCGAGATATTTCTATCCACGGACGTGTTTGTCGACTGCGAAGCCGGACAACGCTTTTCACCGTTCCCCAGTGGAAACCGAGGATTTGCCTGCGCCATCGGTGCAACAGTCCCCGTTAAACGCTTGAGCCGAGGAGGAGCGGTGTCCTCTACTTCCTCCCAGGCCTCCCTGACACACCGAGGATCTCGGTCTCGGTCTCGGACTCTTCTGGGTCCAGCTGATCCGACATCGGGCGGTCTCTGTCTCGGCACTGAGATAAGTGGCGACGCCCGCTTCCTCGGATGAGGAGAGGCTTGCAAATTGGCGCCGACGCTACGAGAGCTGATGTGGCAGCACTTACTTTGTCCGGGACCAAGTTTGACACCATACCTTCCCCTGCCATCAAGTGGCTGTCACCCTAACAGCCGAAACAGCCTCCTGCCAGCCGAGATGCCCAAGCCTGGGCCAGTTGTTCGCTGAAACCTGCTGCCCCACCAATTGCGTGGAACCTCCTCCACAACTAAAATCGGGGCACCGACCAAGGACTCCTCGGGTCGGCCTGCCAAGGCTCGCCCCACAGGTTGTTGGTCACCTTCACCCCCACCATCCTCGGCAGGTGGAGGGTGGCTCAGGCCCCAGGCAGCTCTTCATGGACTCTCTCGAGTCCGATGACCACTCCTCCCTGTTCTCCAGGCAGGTTGACCTGAGTCCTCTGGGGCCAGTCACTGGACAAAAGCCCATCGTCCTTGTGTGTCTGCTTCGGCTCATCTCGGAGTCCACCAGGATGCAGCTTGAGCCCGCTTCCAAACGGGCCAAGTATCCCCTGATGGAGATACTGGACCAAGGGGATTCCCCCACGGAGGCCTTTCCTGTGGCTGAGGCCATTGTCGGCCCAGCCTTGGAGCTTTGGCAGTGGCCTGCTTCCTGTCCTGTGCCCTCGGCCAGGATGGCCAGGAAGTATGCGGTCCCACCGGCTCTATGCCCAGGTTTTCGGAGCACCCTCCGCTGAGGGGTTGGTCACCAACAGCGCTCGCTGCCCGGAACGCTTAGGACGTGGGACAAGCCCCGGCCAGGAGTCCAAAAGCTGACCACGCCGGGCTTAAAGGTGTATGCTGCGCCTCCTTGGCCTCCGGCCAGGCCAGCTCGGCCGCGGCTGATGGCACACTTCTCCCACGCCCTCATGGGCTCCCTGGATGAGGTGATTCCTCATCTCCCGGCCGACCTGCGGACCACGGTCCAGGACCAGGGTAGGGTGGTGGCGAAGCAGCAGCTCCAAACAGCTCTGGACATAAGGGACTTCTGTGCCAGATCGGTTGTGGCCGCAGTGGCCATGCGCCGCAGAGCATGGCTGAGGATATCCACCTTTACGGCGGATACCCAGCACAAGTTGGCGGATGTCCCCTTCTTGGGGACCGACCTCTTCGGCCCTGGAGTGGACGGTCACCTCCAGCGGATCGAAAAGTCCAGTGCCACCCTGGACTTGGTCACCTCTGCCCAGAAGGCAAAGGCAGCGCCGCAGCAGCACAAGCCCTTTCGGCTCCTTCTGCACCGATGCACGTCCGGCCCAACAGCACCAGCATCAGGGCCAGCAGGCTAACGCTTGGCATCCCAAACCTGCTCGCTGCCTCCAACAGGAAGCAGGAGGTAGGCCCAGGAGGTCCTCGGCCGTCCCTCCTCCAAGCCTGCCCAGTGATGGGTTGAGGGGTCGCCCAGCCTGGCTACTCCCCCGGTTCCCCTGGGGACTGCCCGCCACTTCCTTTTCGCTGGTCCGCCATCACCATGGACTGCTGTTGGAGGTGGTAGGAAAGGGCCTGCCTCGAGTTCGAAGAGACCCCACTCTTTTCTCGAGCCGTCGCCTGGGGCTACGGGTCCCAGAGTTCTCTGTCGGCCCGCTGAGCCGATACATTGCCCTGCTCCTAAAAAGAGGTGATCAGAAGTGTGGATCCTCCTCCAGACCCAGGGTTTGTGTCCAGGTATTTCCTGGTCCCAAAACAGACGGGGGGCTGGCGCCCCATTCTCAACCTGCACGACCTGAACAGGTTCCTAAGGTCTCGGACCTTCAGGATGGTCACTCTGGCTCAGATAATACCATCCTTGGAACGAGGCATGTGGTTCTGTTCCCTGGACCTCCAAGACACGTTCTTTCACGTCCCAATCCATCCATCTCATCGGAGATTCCTCCGCTTCAGGGCAGAGGGATCCCTTTACAAGTTACGGGCCATGCCCCTTCGGCCTCCCTAGCTTCCAGGGTCTCACCAAATGCATGGCAGTGGTGACAGCATTCCTGCAGCACCAAGGGTCCGGTGTACTCCTACCTGGACGACTGGCTGATTGCAGCCCCTCCAGAGCAGAGGTGGAGGTCCAGAGATCTGGCCTCCAGGTTTGCCTCAGATTGGCCTCTCATCAATGAGGCCAAGTCGAACTCCGTGCCAAAGCAGGTGATACTTTTCATCGGGCAGAGCTCAACTCTCTTCGAGCCAGAGCACGGCTCCCGGCGGACAGGGCCGAGGTTCTTCCTCCTGTGCCCAATCATTTCTGGTTGGCAGTCGGACTCGCCGGGACTTCCTGCACCTCCTGGGCCTCATGGCTGCCTGCACCAACGCGGTCTGTTGGGCCTGGCTGGCAACATGCTATTCCCTTCAATGGGGACTGGCCAGCCAGTGGTCACAGCGCTGATCCGCTGGATCAGCTAGTGACAGTGACCTAGGGGATGTGAATGCTCTCCAGTGGTGGACTGTTCCGCACATCTGCAGGAGGGCATCCCATTTGTCTGCCCCGAGCCGACGGTCTCTCTATCGACCGATGCCTCTCTGGGTTGGGGTGCCCATCTGGGGAGCACACAGCGCACGGCCTCTGGTCCCCTGGGAGTCTCCATGCCACACACCTGCTGGAGCCGAGCGGCTGTCTCAGGCCTCACCGCCTTTCGCTCCGTTTCTACGGGGTCAAGTGGGTTCAGTCCAGACGACAACACCACGACTATGTACTATCTAAACCGTCAGGGCGGGACGCGCTCCATGCCTCTGTGCAGGGAAGCTCTTCACATTTGGTCACTCGTGCGCAGCCTGGAGGCGGATCTCCTTGCCATCCATGTGGCAGGAGCCTCCAACACCCTGACCGATGCCCTAAGCCGGATAGGGGCTGCGTCCCACGAGTGGTCTTTCCTGCCGGAGGTAGTACAAGATCTCTTCTCCCACTGGGGCACGCCTCAGGTGGACCTGTTTGCCTCCAGGGAGAATGCGAAGCTGAGACTGTTTCATGCCCGCCCCCTCAGCAGGGCTCGCTGCAGGGGGATGCCTTCTCACGAGGCCGTGGACCCCGGGCCTCTTCTACTCCTTTCCCCCATTTCCCTTGATCCACAAGGTGCTTCTCAAGGCGAGGAGGGACAAGGCACAGGTGATTATGGTAGCCCCAGACTGGCCCCGCCAGTTCTGGTATCCAGATCTCCTCAGTCTCGGCTCCAGGCTTCGAGGCAGCTTCCAGCCTCGCCGGACCTGATCTCAGTCAATCGGGAAGGTATTCCATCCTGCATTCTTCAATCCCTGCACCTTTGACGGGGCTGGTTCCTGAGCTGCTAGAGATCCAGGCCTTGGGTCTTTCCGACGGGTCCTCGCGCATTGAGGCGCCCTGCATGAGTCGATCAGAATATGCTACGCCTTCAAATGGAAGAGATTTTCCATTTGGTGTCAGGCAAGGGCCTGGACCTTCCTCCTGTTCCTTGGCAAGCATTCTGGACTACCTGTGGTCCCTTTCTCAGCAAGGGCTTCAGTCGACGACCCTTATTGTGCACCTGGCAGCCATCTCTGCTTATCGGCGTGGGGCTAAGAAGCAGTCGGTGGCGCAGGGAGAAGGTGGTCGGGCGCTTTTCATATAGGCCTTGATCACATATCCCTCCAGTGCGAACCTCCACCTCTGTGGGATCTTACTGCTGGTATTGGCTAAGCTCATGGGCAGGCTATTCGAACTCAATGCACAGGTGCGATATCTCCACCTGTCGTGGAAGACCGCTTCTTGGTGGCTATCACGTCAGCCAGAAGGATGGGAGAGCTCCAGGCGCTTCCTAGAGTCTCTTTATCTGGTCTTCCACAGGGACAAGATTGTCCCGCGCCCACTCGAAATTCCTTCCAAGGTGGTGTTGGAGTTTCACCTTAACCAGGTGTTGACTGTGCCGGTGTTCTACCCCAATCACACCTCGAGGTCTAATATAGGCTCCATACTTTGACCCTAGAAGAGCGCTTGCTTACTACAAGGAGCGGACGGCTGAAGTTCGGGGAGATGTTCGCCAGCTGTTTGTCACCTATGCTGAAGCCGCACCTGGCAGACCTGCAGCCAAGCGGACAATAGGCAGGTGGGTCACCTCCTGCATAGATCTCTGCTATAGGTTGGCGGGCATGGAGCCTCCCAAAGGGATAAGAGCTCATTCTACCCGCCATACCGCTGCATCGGTAGCTGCTTCCAAGGACGTCCCTATCCAGGAAATCTGCAGGGCTGCTACCTGGAAGTCAGCACATACCTTCATCACCCATTACCACATCGACCTTGAGTCACGCCGGGATGCTGGTTTTGGGGCCTCGGTTCTCCAGTCTTTATTCCCTAAGTAGGGGGTGTGCACCTTGCCTCCTTCCTCCCGGAGAACTGCTAGGAGTCTGCCAGACAGTGTGGATGAACAACATATCCATGTCCCTAGAAATACAGGGTTGCTCTGTAACAGGAGTTCTAGGAATGGTATATGTTGTTCATCCACACGACCCACCCGACCTCCCCGGCTTCGACGCACAACCTGGCTTCCAGCGGGCTAGATCTGGCGTCATGGGGCAGAGCCGAGAGTTTTACCACCCGGGTGGGTGGGAGGAGCCAGCTTGAAGACCTTCCGGCAAGATTTAAAGCAGCAAGGAACCTGCCAGACAGTGTGGATGAACAACATATACCATTCCTAGAACTCCTGTTACAGGTGAGTAACCTGTATATCTTGCATTTCAAATCAGTACAAGTATTGTAGTTTAATGGAAATTGTTCAAAACTTTGAACATGCAAGGTTGTTTTTTTTTTTTTTTTGTGGGGGGTGATGGATTTCATCTGAAGACATCCATATATGATTGAAATGTATGTGCTTTTGTACATTTCAGGAATGTAGTTGAGCAGTTTGGGTCTGCTTCTGCCTATGTAACTGTGTTTTCCACCATTTCTCTTTGTTTATGAAGTAGTATTGCCTCCTTTCTTTATTCTGTTTCTTTTTTTCCTCTGTCTTTCCCCACATTCAACATATGGAACGTTTACCATGGAATGTTGGTTCCACGCCATTACACCGATGGTGTCGATGTCGACACCCCCGACAGCGATGGGAACAGTGCCGACTGTCGGCATTGTCCCCGACAGGATTAAGTGTTTTTCTGAGGAGGGCTTTGCCCCGCACCGCCCCATCTCTAATTAACCAGGTCCGAGTCAGAATTGGTTCAAGGTGGGGGCGCAGCAACAGAAATCGCTCTGCTGGCAGAACAGCAGACCACCACAGCAAAGGTGTTGACCTGACAGATTTGTCGCTGTGGTGGTATTTCGCTGTAAAAGTGTTGATGTCCTGTCGTGACACCTGGAAAGTTTACCGGGGAATACAGAGATTCAAAATTCATCTCAGTTACACTTGCTGAATGTTCTTCTTCCAACATACTGTATACACAGGCACGCACGCACGCTCGCACACACACAAAACAGAGAGTACTAGATGGGCAACTATACACAACCGGTGTGTTCTGCCACAGAGGGGTTCTGATTCCCTCTGACCTTGACAGCAAAGCTGTAGAGGTCTGTGGGAATCAGAAACCTGAGGTGGCAGAACACACTGATTATGCATAAAGTTGCTCATCCTGTATTTTTATAATGTATAGTATAATATATGTGCATTGTTTTGTTTTTCTCTTTCACATGAAACTGACTTGTGCAGTCTCTAGAGCTTCTAGAATACTGTTCTACCACAGAAGGGTACAGTCACATTCCATGACCTTTGAACTGTGGTACAACAACATTTTGAAAAGGATGGATTTCTGTATAGAACAATGCTCTACTATACACTGTAAAGGCCTCTCAGCTGGACCCAGTGGTGTGGAGGGTGGAGGCATCGCTGCCTTACCTTCTGCCACACCGGCGACCCGTGTTCATGGTGCGAGCAGGTCACTGGGGGTCGGCTGGGGAGGGAGAGGATCGAGCTTCCGGAGGACAGCTCTCCTCTCCCGGGGAGGGGTGAGGATGGAGTCCTCTGCTTGCCTGGCCCCTAGTGGCAGCTGGGGGCTGGCACAATGGACCCACAGACGGAAGGGGCAGTTACAGAGCAGACACCTGGCGTGCTGTGTAAGGCATGTCATTGGCTCGGCCGTTGGCGCCATTGCACGCCCCACAGCGCACTTGGGGGAATAAGGAAAAACATGGCTACTCAGCAGAGTGAAACAGGCCCTTGGAGGTGCTGCGACCCGGACAGCTGGCCACCCCTAGAAACAGCAATAGAGGCAGATACCAGTGGACGCTAGGGTAGTGGGGCTGGGGGGACCGTGGAGAAAGGGCCGCACCAGGAAAAGGAAAATAAAGTCTATAAAATAGAAATAAAGGCTTTCTGTATAGCCAGAGGCATAGTATAGCATCCCGGAGCCACTTACACTACAATTTTATTTACACTAAAAGATGTGGTATGGTGGCATCAACATATGTGTCTTGATGTTGAGCTGTCATGCTTTCAACACTCCTCCTTACCACTACCACTACCACTGTGACTGTCGCTGTTCTCCGCCTCCCTCCTGTCTCCCTTCTCTAGAGAGTAGGGCAGAGCCCTCCATTAAATCAGCATAGTTGTATATTTCAGTGGAATTTCCATCACAACACACCCCAAAAACAAAACAAAACCCAATAAAATGCAGTTCTGGAAATGGCGGATTTTCACGGAAACATAGTGGTAATATAGCTTAATGTACTCTATTTTCCTGATGCAACGCTATGCTACTTACGTGGGTCCAGGGTGCTACACTATTACGGAGCCAGAGACTTAATTATAGCACTGTCGGGGAAAGCAGAAGAGATTTCTCTTATAAGCAAGTAAGTATAGGAGGAGGATTTTTCACTGTCAGCAAAGAAACACCTGTAATAAAAACTATGGACAATACTTAACGCTTCTGATATGTTTATGTGTGAAAGGACAGTGTGATACAGGGAAAAACATTTAATTAATTTGTTTCATTTTATAATGAATTATTTTTTAGGGCCCAGTTGAAGGTTTTACTGTGTAAAGGTAGAAACCATGTTTGTGATGGAAGATCAGTTCTGGTTTGTAAGGGACTGATTAAGCAATAAGGCATGACGGAGGGGTGTTATAGTGGCATAACAGCCCACCTTGGGTGGGTTGAAGCACGCAGGCGTAGCTAAGTGCTTCCACCACCCAAGAAGGGCTGTTATCCCACCATAACACACCCCCGAGTGCCTTATTACAGTATTATGAAATGGGTCATTTTTAACTAAATTTTATGCATTTTTAAACATATTACTTCAGCTGGGCTCAAGTTGATAATGGCCCAGCTGAAAGCTGCTCACATCCAGTCAGAATTAGCATTCTTCTACCCATATTTTATAATGGAAGATAGTTCTGTTTGTAGAGGAACTGATTTGCTCTTCTTGTGATGTGGCTATTAACAAATCCAATCATTTTTTAAGACCAGGATGACTGTACATTATGCTCTAAATAATACATGGTCACCTTACTGGTTTTACCTAAGTAAAGTTTTCTGATTCTTAGACCCATTTATATATATATATATGGAATATGATATGGCCTGACTTGAAGATATCATATTTATCTTCACTAGAGACTAGTAATATCATGATATCTCACGAGTGGTGAATCTTGATATCATTGGCCTCAGTAAAGATAAATATATCTTCAGTCAGGCCTTGTCATGTTCTGTTTATACAACACAAGTTTGGGTGGTTTTGAGATAGAAATGGTAAAAGGAAAAGTACAAACTGTGAACTGTGCCTCTGTTCCGTGGTTCTGCAGTAGAGGAAATGATGAATACATCTTATAGTCAATGGCAGTGGCGACGCAATCAAAAGATATCAGGGATCTCATGTGAAGATATATTCTAGAGACGGGATACGGTGTTCCATCCACACATCTGGCAGTGTCCTTTCCTTTTAAGACTCACCGGAACGGTTTCAAGCTGGCTCCTCCCACCTACCCAGATGGTAACTCCTCGGCACTGCCCCTGCGACATCAGATCTTCCTTCTCCTGCTGGAAGAAGGCTCCTCCTTACCACTCTCACACTGTAGAGGCCCTTTGTTTATTTCTTCAAACTATTAATAAAAATCTGTCTTCAGGCTTATTACTTCTAGCTGCTAATGTGGACGATGCAAAGTCTGCTCGGGGTTCCGGAATGCGGTCGTGGAAAATGTCCCGAATGGATCTGCACACCTCGTGCATATACTGCTGGGGCCAAGCGCACAATACTCAGCGCTTCATCCCTCCACTTTGGAGGATCACTTAGTCTGCCTATTCCTTGGACATCCAGATGATCGGGACCTGTCTGTAAAATCCAAGCACACCTGTCGGGTGGTCTCCGCGGCTGTGGGGTCTGCCAAACAACTTGCGGCATTCAAGGAGGCCGCGGCTCAGGATGCAGCACAGGTCTCCTCAGCTCCGGCCTTTTTGCCGCTTTCCTTGAGGGTCTCCTTTACTGGGGCATTTCAGGAATTGTGCCAGGCCCTTCCCACCCATGGGCAGGGTCTATTGGGTACAAAATTAAAAGAAAAAGAGACCAAAAAACGGTCTTGTCATGGGATTGGGAGTGCTCTCGGGCCTCCGATTCCCACACTTTGCCGGAGTTGCTGACTGCGGTCGGTGCTTCAGCTCTGGCCCCTGACCACACGGTCTCCCCATCGGGCAAGTTGGTAGACTGTGGTCGACGCCCCCAAGATCTTTCTCGAACCAATTAACCCATTGTCTGCCGAGGAGGTCGATACCTCCCTCTCCAGGACTCCGGTCCTACCACTTTCTCAGGGAGTGATGGACCAGGGCACTGTTCTGCTCCCTCTCGACCCTGAGCATCTGGACCAAGAGAGGCCTCAGGTTTTGCTGGTCTCTTTCTGAGACCCACCATCGGGTCCCTCCATGATTGAGGTCAAGGTCCCACACTCAGAGCCCCGACTGGGCAGCCCGTTGATCTTTTTTTTTTTGTTTTTTTTTGTAGGCTCTGTTTATGTGCTTTTGGACCGGAGCATCTCTTGGAGGTGCCTACTCGATCTTGTCCTTCTACTCCCTGTTGAGACCCATCCTCCATTGGTCCACACCCACCAGGACTTCCTAGCCCCTCAGCTGAGGGCCCGCCACCTACCTTGGCAGCTGTTTCTGAAATTAGAGGATCCATCCTGTGCGGGTGGCGCCTGCTGACCATCGGAATAGTGGTCCGCATTGGAATGTGAGGCCAGATCCCTGAGGCTGTTATCGCCTCCCCAGTGCTCTGGGGATTTTCCTTAAGTGTTCCCCACAAGAGCGCAGACGTGCAATGATGTCAAGGCACTGTGTGCCAACGTCTGCGATTCTCCTTCCCGCAGTGACAGCACCACATCCCTGCAATGCCCCCAAGTTCCCTCAAGAGTCGCTAGAGAGCGGCGCGAGACCCCGATCCCTCCTCGTAGAAGGGAGAGCAGTCTTCCGGATGTGCAATCCCTTCCCTCCCCTGCTGACCCCCCATGGCCCGAGTCTGTTCCCGAACCTGGGTCACCAGCATGGCACAAGATTTGGCATCCAGCACCTCAGCCCTCCGGGCCAGCTAGCCCACGTCGATCTTGATGCTCACACTCTCAGTGCTTGGGCAAATGGCACCACCACAATTCCTCATCCTCCTTGGGCAAGGAGATTCACCGGCACAAGTTGTGTCAGCGCTACAAGGAGCTTGTGTGGCAGCAGCTTTGGTTGACCAGGGTGAAGCCGGTCCCAGCCACCCCGGATCTTCTTTGGGTGCCACTACTGGAGCCACAGCAGACCCCACTTCTGCAAGATCCGATTTGAACAGTCCCGCTACGGCCCCTTCCAGCCTCTCCACTGATCCAGGTGGAGCCGCCTCTTAAGCAGCCAGCGTCCAGCACTCCGACCCAAGAGTGCTCATCCAGGCAAGAGTTTACCCCATCAGCTGTTGGTCACCATCCCCCTGGATCACCCTCGCAAGGTTAGTGGGAGCTCGGGCAGTTGACCACTCTTCCACGATTCTTTGGAATCTGATGGCTCCTTCTTACACTCCCGATTGCTGGATGTGGAGTCGGCGGGGGACCTCTCAATGGATCAGGGGCCCACCTCCTTCATGGGTCTTCTCCGTCTCATTTCAGAATCAACAGGTCTCCAGTTGGAACCGTGCAGAAGCGGGAATAATGCCCACTGGCCGAGATCCTCGACCGGGGCGACACTCCTGAGGAAGTCTTCCCGGTTCAGTATCCTATCCTCGGTCCTGCCCTGGAACTGTGGCAGAACCCAGCCTCCTGCCCTGCACGGTCGGCCCAGATGGCCCACAAGTGTGCGGTCCCTACTGGCTCCCTGTCTGGATTCACAGAACACCCCTTGGCCGAGGGTTTCATGGCTGACTCCATGTTTCATCACACTAGCAATGTGAGGGACATTGGCAAACTTCCCCAATAAGGAGTCCAAGAAATTGGACCATATGGCCAAGAAGGTGTAGATTGCCTCCTCCCTCAGCCTTCGGCAAGTGAGCTCAGCCCACCAGATAGCCCGGTTTCGACACCCTTATGGGTTCCCTGGCTAGGTGATTCCCCACCTCCCCACAGACCTGCAGACTACTGTCAAACAGGTCAGGGACCAAGGCCGAGCGGTGGCAAAACAGCAGTTCCAGACTGCTGTGGACCTTGGCGATTTTTGTGCCAGGCAGTTGCCATACACTATAGGGCTTGACTGTGCATCTCCGCCTTTTCAGCTCACACGAACACACAAGTTGTCAGATGTGCCCTTCCTGGGGACTGACTTGTGCAGGCCCGATGTGGAAGGGCACTTCACCAGAATTGAGAAGTCCAGCACCACCTTGATTTGGTGACTTCTGCCCAAAAGGACCCAAAGGGCTCTAAGCTTCAAAAGAAGAAGCCCTTTTGGCCCACCTCTGCCCCAGAAGCCAAACTTGCCCAGTCCCCGGCTGGACAGCAACAGACTTGGTGCCCCCGGCCAAAGTTAGTGGCCTCGATTGTCAGGAAGCCAGGAAGTAGAGGTCCTGGCAGCCCCTCCACCGGTTCCTCCTCTGCTTTCAAGCCTGCCCAATGATGGGATGGGGTGTACCTCTCCATGCCCATCCTCAGTCCCCTGGGTCCTCCCATGGGGGTCCGGCTCTACCACTTCCTTTCTGCCTGATTCGCTGTTACCACAGACAGGTGGGTCCTTGAGGTGGTCAGTCAGGGTCTGCCTCTAGAGTTTGAGGCGCACTCACCCTGACGAGCCCATGCCCATGGCAGGGCATCGATCCGTCGACATCCTGTCAGCCCTTTGGGACAACATAGCCCAGCACCTTTGCAAGGAGGTCATGACTCCAGTCTTGGACCCTCCGAACACGCAGGGTTTGTCTCCAGGACTTCCTAGTGCCAAAACAGACAGGGGTCTAGCGCCCCATCTCAGATCTGCACAACCTGAACAAGTTCATCAGGCCATGCACCTTCAGGATGGTCACTGTGTCTCAGATTATACAGTGGGGTCAGAGAATCTGTGATTCTCATTGGCTCACTGGCACCTTTCTGGCATGGTAAATCATACGATAATCAACGCAAAAGGTGCCAGGGTTCCATGTGATAACGGCAATCGCGGAAAGGCGATTGCTGTTAGGATGAGTGTACATCACCGAAAATCAGTTTCAGTGATGTACATTCCCGGTGCACAGCAGAAGGGTGCTGGGGACTTAGTTTTTTTTTTTTTGTCACCCCCCCACCTAAAGGATTCTCAACTCCAGGGGGGTGCATGTTGGGGGTGCAAAATCAGGGAAAAATAAGTTTTGGGCCAGGCGCAACAAAATGTATGTACGCCCAGACCCGGACCCGGCACCCTCGCAACCCTAGCCTGCCACCCACCCACCCACTATGCCATGGGGCCAGCTCAGCAGCCCACTGCTGCACCACGCCACACAAACCTTCCCTCCCCTTCTGTCCATCATTCGTCGTGCTCGCTTCCCCCCACACGCGTGTACATATAGCGACATCCTGTCACTATATTTGCGGACCCCCCATCTGGTCACCCTCCCTGCTCGGTAGCCCTGTCGACAGGCGCCGTGATTGAGTCGCCGTTTTTGAAGGCGCCCAATCATGGTCGCCAGTCACCGGGCTACTGGTTCAAGTCAGTCGCATAAAAAATCATTCCAACCCCTGAAAATAACAGTAATGCCACCATATTGACTTCGTAAAGCGTAAACGCAAAAGTGGAGTTTTTAAACAAGGAGTGCACCACAGCAGTTCGTAGGGAATTTGTGTCTCCCCCAATAAATTCAGGACTTACGCTACATGATTCTTCGCCCCTTGTCCCCAAAATCTTCACTCTCTGGTCCCAGGACTGCCGAAGATGGAGACTGGTAGGGTAGAAACAGCAGGGTTCCACAGTTTAAATCTCCTGCTGTTGCCACTCGTCATCCTCTGTCCTCAGATCCTCTGCAGTGTTCCGGGTCCGAGGAACAGGGCAGAAAATACAAATATAACAACTTCTTTCTTTTCCCTGGTCAAGGAGCTGAACACAGCCGGGGCAAAACTGTTAGGTGCTCCAGAGTCTGGGCCAATGTGAGACCATGGCTCTCTCCCAACTCCACCCTGCCCATCAGCACCCCCAGCCGCATTGCTCAGTGCCATGAACCCAACACCAGCTCAATACTTGTAGCATAAAACGATTCCCTTACAACAAAAAAAACTCTTACAAGCAATCAGAACGCTCTTAGGTCTTAGCAGCTCATTATCTCATTCTAGCTGTAACTCTGCAGTTGTATAAACAAGTATTTACCTGTGATCACCCACTCACACCATGGGCTGCACCTTCATAGCTTGTCCCATTCCTCCAAAATAGTAATAAAAAAATAAAACAGAAGGGGTATGTGTGTATCAGACATACAAATACAGCCCAGGACTATTTTTTCTGGTGCAGTAATAAATTATATAAAAATAATGCAATATATTAAAACAACAACTTTACTTTATTTTTTGACAGAAAAATAAAGAAGAGCATTGTATAATCGCAATAAACCACGAGAGGGTGTGGGTTATGCTGGGATTTACCCACGGCTATCCTGATTTGACCACTCGGCATACAGCCTCGGTGGCCAGACCACGCCAACCGCGGGTAAATCCAGCCTAACCACTCACACTGTTGTGTTTTTGTTTTTTAATATATACATTTTTGCCCCTCTGAGCCCTGGCAGGCGGTTCAGCCCTCCAATGGAGGGACTCTCTCTCCAGCTCTGCTGCTCCTGTGATAGGCAGCCGTGAGATGGTTGGGGGTGTTCACCTGATGAAATCAGAATAGGCTAGAGTCGGGTAGGGTAACCCAGAAGGGGGAAGGAGGAGAGAGTACAAAAAAAGGAGGGAAGGGGAGATAGGGAGTGGCCTTCATAACTTCAATGCTGGGATCTGGGGCAATGAACTGAGCAATACCAATGCTATGAATATACAAGGGAATCAGTTGATGTGAATTAGAAATAGCAAGGACCCTGCCATGGCCCCTCACTGGGGCCCGGACTCACGGGATCTGCGCTTCGCTGCCTCCGGAAGGTTACATGTCGGTGCGCCCCGCCGGAGGGAGGCTGGGACCTGGGGGGGGAAGGAGGCAGTGACAGAGTGGCGGAAGAGATACGCCTGATGGGCCTATTCTGATTAACAACCCCACACACAACTGGTTGAGGGATATTCTCGGAATCCAAGATTCAGGACTGCAAGATATTTCAGATATTTCAGGACACAGCATGCTTGACTGATGGCGCTGGGACGCTTCAGGGAATTCCATTTGCCCGGGATGGGCGGTCATAAGGGATCTGCTGCAGCCCACAGGAAGGACCACCCCTGGCTTTGGATTGGGCATAGGGTCTCCTCCTGACGATACTGGTTTCGAGGAGTGAGAGTTGTCACGGACTGGTGGGGTGTTTTAGCAAGGGAGCAGTAAAGGCTACGTGGCACCTCATCGGAATGGAGGAGATGGGCCTAAGCATACACTTAATATCAGAACAAATAGTACACAGAGGGATTGGAAGTTGACAGTTAAATATTCACTTACTGTTAGCATAACAGGCACATTACACTGCCCCAGACTCAGGAGAACCTAAAGTAACGACTAAGGGAGGGATTTAGGACCTATGGGTTAGAGGGGAGACACAACAGGGAAGGGAACCAATGGGGCCTAGCTGAGGGGGGGTCAGGAGTAAAGAGGATATGGATAATTCAGCTGACATTACCCAAGTATGGCTATGTTAGAAGGGTAAATAAAACCACGTAAGGCTACCCGAGAGATACAAGGAGATCAGAAGGCTTGTGAAAGGGGAATGGGGGTTGGACGGAGGAGAAAGGGGCGCACCCAGGGTTAATCGATACTATAGAAGGTAAATAGAGGATTAAATAGCTGTGAGGGTTAAACAGGGAGCCTGATTCTGACTCACAATGCCTTAAGAGAGAGACAGTCAAAGCAGAGGCGGAGGGGAGGCACGGGAGCATCGAGGGCTACCTTGAGGCTCCACTTGCTGAACCCTAAGGCAGAATTCTCCAGTTAGGATTGGAAGGAAGGGGTGAAAGGACTGGGGCTGGGGCTCCACGGAGGCATTGAGGGATGTAATAGCAACAGAGGAGAGCTTCCATGTCTCTCCCGAAGGGGAGAACTTGAGACCGAGGGTGCAAGTAAAGAGAGGTTAGGTAGGCACATAAGGACAATATAGGAACACTACACTCTATCGCTCCAGGAAGGAGATAAAAGAGGCGGATCAGACGTATGGTGCAGAGATTCGGCCGACCTTTCCCTTTTTCCCTATTCCTAAATTGACACTCTGGGTGTCAAGAGGCATCTCCTGGATGATGAAGCCTGGCGGTGAGGTCTTTCTTCACCAAGGGAACTGACGCAGTTCCCTATAGTTGGAAGTACCCAGTTCTGTATATAGTTGGTCAATGTTCGAATTGAATGTCTGTTCTATGGATATAAGTTGGCTGAATGGTTATGAGTTGGAAAGGCAGGTATGAACCTAACGACATAAACAGGGTCCGTATTGATGATCGGGGAGAACCCTCCTCAGCGCGGGCCACCTTGAAAAGCAATGGGTAATCCTCCAGTTAAATTGTTGTCCCTGAACATAAACGGTATAACCCGTTAAGAGGTTCACGGTACTGACATACCTCCGCAGAAGCAAGGCAGACCTGGTGTACCTACAGGAAACACACCTGGGTGCTGAGGAACACCTCAAGCTGGCTAGGCTCAGGTAGGGGAACTATGTTTAGTTCATCGGCTGGGTCGTGGGAAGAAGGAGAGGGTGGCACACCATTCCGCTGGGACCCCTATTTCAACAGCAAAGAACTATCAGTGACCCAGAGGCAGGTTAGTAATGGTGCAAGGCAGTCTTTAAATGGAGTTCAGTCACTTCAGCTGAATGCATATTTCCCCAGCACCGTGGGTCCCACAGCTGAGAATGTTCTCATAGGAATCCTGCAAACACTTTAAGGGCATGCTCCTTCTAGCAGGAGATTTCAACCCGACACAACACCCTACTTTATGGATACTACTAACTTAAGAGTCCATAGGCAATCACCAGCACAGAAGTTTTTTAGGAGATTTACTAAAGAGGTAGGATGGATTGATGTCTGGAGGCATTTACATCCTCGGGCAAGGAACTACACACATTACTCAGCAGCTCACTGGACATACACACGTATAGATCACATACAATCCAGACGGAATATCTGGGTCAACTGGGGAATGGCATGGATAGACATTTCGTCGGATCACGCCCGTGAGTTCCCGGGAGCTGGGATTTGTGTAAAACACACAATGGAGACTTAACTCTATTATTTACGCCGGAGGAATTTCCAGAATTTATCGCAGATAAACTCGGCTGAGATACTGGAATTCAATCCTCCCGCGACACCACACCGCATGCTACACTGGGACACTGTAAAGGCGGGGTCCTTAGAGGGCATATTATACAACATACAACAGAACTGAACCGTGAAAAAGAAGGGAGTATAGGGAACTCACTGAGGAGAATTTACACCTCCAAATGGCAATAAGATGGGAGACTCGACAGTGCCCCAGACTTCAGGAGGTTAAGGTGAAATGGACCGGTTGGCATTACAACAGACTGAGATAGCATTAACATTTTGAGACAGAAATACTATGAGGTGGGACCTCCAGCATCTCGCTACTAGCGTATCAGGTAATGCTTGACAAAACAGGGTTGCTAATGACACGCCACTTAGACACCCCACGGAGGCCAACCCTTAACTAAATAGATGAAATTGCTGAAGCATTTGCAAATTACTATTCTAATCTGTACTACCAGAAAGCTCTCCTTCCGAGAACTTGATCACGGAATATTTGAACGGATAACGCTGCCACAACTCATGGAAGATCAGAGTGAAGCTCTAGGGGCCGCATAACGGAGAGAGAAATAATGGAGGCGATATCTAGTGCAAAACTCTAAATCTCCGGGCCTGATGGGCACTGGAAATGAGTTCTATAAGGCAATGAGGCAAAAATAGCCAAACGGCTCTTACCCTTGTACAATACTATCCTGAGGGGAACCCCACCACCATCCTGGGCATTCGCAAATATTTCAGTAATCCCGAAACCTGGGAAAAATCCCCCAGCTTTGTAGCTTCATATAGACCCATTTCGTCCTTAATTGTGATTATAAGATATTCATGCACATACTAGCACAACGCTAGATAAAATAATGCCCCAGTTAATAGATCAAGATCAGACGGGTTTCATTAGACAGCTAGCTACAACAGATAACATCACGTTGCTCTGCATATCTCTCATAAAATGCTTAATCGAGCAATACCCCTTCGGTTCTTGTGAGCTCTGACGCCGAGAAGGCGCTTGACAGGGTCTCATGCCTTTTTCTATAAAGTTCTGGCTAAATTGGGCATTCCCAGGACTCTAATTGGGGTCCTACAAACATTTATATGCAGCCCTCGAGCACGTGAGTGAAGGTGGGAGGCCATCACTCTGGATAATTTCCCTTTGAGGCGGGGACGAGGCAGGATGTGTCCGCTGTCACCCCTACTTTTCTCATGCATTTATTGAACCATTAGCTCAGTCAGTAAGAGAAGCAAGAAACATCACTGGGTGAACCTGGGGGAATGGAACACCGATTGCCGGTAATGCGACGACGCATTATTGTATCTTTCGAATCCTGAACAGTCCATGCCGGCAATCCAGTTACTCCTGGACCGATTTAGTCAGGTCTCTGGCTATGTGAACTTAGCAAAAACAGAAATTTCACATTTCATTATACACCCTCATCACATGTCGCCTCCCTTTTCCATGCAATTGGGGTCTCACCAAATTAAAATACCTGGGAGTATATATCTCCAAAGACATGAGGACTTCTTTAAAACAACTATGATCCCTTCACATCACAACTAAATACTTACATGGGATCGGGCCACGCTGCCACTTACATTGATGATGCAGGATAGAAGTAATAAGAATGATCACCCTTCCTCGGCCCTACATCTATTCCAGAATATCCCTCTACACATCCCAAAGAAAACCTTCAGGGATTGGAATCGTGCATCTCCAGGTTTGTCTGATGGGCAGCAGACCCCAGTCAGGATGAGGATCTTGACACTTCTCAGAAGGACGGGGCTCGTGACTACCTGACTTTCAGTTATACTATCAAGCTATGATGATGACACATATAATGGCGAGGCAAACGGGTGGGTCAACCACACTGGCTGCAGATAGAACAAACTTTGGTACCGGATCTGGAGATTATTTTCAAAACATTTATAATACTGGAGACGAGGAGTTGGAACCCCAGCCTCAGACGATCCATGGTTGATTGCATCGCTGTAGAGTTTGGCAGCAAATTAAAAAAACAGAGGCTAGAACCCTTGTTGAGTCTGTTCTGCCCCATAGCAATCTAGTGGACTTCCCTCCCAACAGGCTGGACCATGGATTCGAACCTGGGAGAGATATGGGCTGAAGTACCTTCCCAAGTAATGACTCCAGTAGGATGTGGCCTTCAGTGAAGTGCGGAAACAGTTCAATATACCAAATAGGGATTTTTATCGGCACCTGCAGCTCGCACTATCTCCAGGGGCTTTCCAGAGGTGGTCTCTTCCGAGAGATACCTCGCTGTTAGAGGCCCAACTTCAATTGAATAAAGGTGGATGGGAACAAGAAGATTACTTTCCCTTTACTACAGGGCCCAAAATATACAGGGAGAAACATACACAGAAGGGATTAGAGCACAGTGGCAGAAGGAACTGGGAAACCCCTCACACAAGAGGACTGGCAGAGGGCCTGTGAGTACTCCGAGTCACATGCTCCCATCAATGGCAGAATATGCATGGAAGAATCTAATTAGATTCTTTAAGACACCGTAATCACTCAGGCACTATTCTCCAGAGGCCCTCGGCTGAGTGCTGGAGACAGTGGGAACCAGGGCCACACACACGCATATTATGTGGTCGGTGGAACTCTGATCCATTTAGGGATCTCTTACAAGAGCACCTGAGGAAGATATTTGGTCCCCGACTCCACTTGACCAGGGAGATGTTTCTTTCTTAGACACCCCACAGGAATTAAGGAACCGAATAGCAGATACCTTTACATCTACTGATAACTGCAGCCAAAAACTATCACCAGGCTGTGGTTGACGGATAAAAACCCACAATACCAGACTGTGGGACAACCAAACAGATTTACCGTTAGAACAAATCACACATAGCCTGAATGAGAGGAAGGAGAAGTTTGCTGAAAGGTGGTCCCGCTGGGTGTTATACTATATGCCCATGGATGACTCTTTTGTACCATAAGAGGCTGTTATAGACAGGTAGGGAACAGAGCAGGAGTTGCTGGGAAGGCTCTGTGGAGGCCGAGGCTGGCGGGTCGCTGAGTGGAAACAGCTCATAATAAGGGTCAGGCATGACTGACTTAATGAAATATCACGCTCAAAGAGGTTATGAGCACATTAATGGTTAATTTAAGGGACGGTGCTGAGACATTTTTGGGAGATCCTACAGGAGGCCAGAGGGACAACTGGAAAAATAAAATAAGGCCTAGGAATAGAAGTTTTGTACTCTAGCTAACTGATTATTTGTATGAATTAGAACGAGCATTTAATGTGACTATCATATATCAGATCCAATCAATTTTGTAACTAATGAACCTGTCAATGTTGTACCTGTGGATATGTATGTACTTGTCTGTCAAAGTTAAAAATCTGTGTTCCTTTTTAATAAAATGGATTACAAAAAAAAAGAATGACCCTGTTTTGATGTGCCTGCAGCAAAGGTGCTCCAGTTAACATCTGGCATATTCAGGTCCCCCATTAACAATATCTCCCCTTTTTCTGCCATTTTAAGGATGCCTTCTATCATTTCCTCATCTACTGCCTCCCCCTGAGATGGGGGTCTGTATACAACCCCCGTGCAGATTGTGGTGCTATTTCCTGTCTCCAGGGTGACCCACAGTGCCTCCTTTCCTCTCTGTTTACCCTTTAGTTCCATTGCTTTAATTGCTTCCCTTACATAGAGAGTTACTCCTCCTCCTCCTCCTCCTCCATTTACCCTCCCTGTTCCTCCTGTAGATTGTGTACCCTGGTATGTTGACATCCCAGTCATGGAATTCCATTTATTTTCCTTCAACTGCAGAACACAACATAACTGCAGAATGAACACCACTACAGAAACTAAATAAGAACAGATACTAAAACAGATGATTTAAAAAAACTTTTGATTAAATTCATTAAAACCTTTAAATTTGATTTTGGTACTGGAATTCTTCCTAGTTTCTGTCCAGGGATAACATTTCTGGTCAAACATCGGAATAGCTCAGATCATTTAATGTTGAACATAAAAATGCTTTTTTTAAGTTTCTGTTTTGTGCAAATAAATGCCATTTTTAATTATGGCATTGGGCAGACTGAGTGGAAAGCCCATCTCAAGCCAACGTATTTCTTATGGTTGATATCAGTGACAGTTTAAAAGCAGTCTGCAGTGAGTTATTTGGGGGGGGGGGGGTTTTTACATATGGAATAATTATGGGTAATGTGTGTAATAAGAATTTTACACATGCCCATGGGGTTGTATGCTACATAAACCCTGAAAGCAAAGCTCAAGGGGAATATGAAAGCATCCAACACTGAGAGTGTGTAAAATTTGAGTTTTAGATACTACTTCATTGTTTGTTTTATATAATTGTTTGGGAGCATTTTTCACCACAGCAGTTATATAAACAGAATGTCTGTGGAGCCGCAGTCGGGTTGAAGTGCAGTCTGCAGCTGGGATTCAGGTTCAGCTGAAGTGCCTGTTTAAACCTTTGCTTTTTTTTTGTTTGTTTTTTTAGTGGTTCCTCTGAAAACATAAAAAGTTTTGTTAAAAGAACTTCATTAAAAGAGCAGAGTTCAGTATTGGAACACTTACAGAGTTGGGGTGTGAAAGTTGTAGAAGTGTCCGGCACAATGAAGGGAAGACCGTGACTGGTGCATGCAGGGAGTAAGGGAAACCCAGCGTATGTTTGCCGTTATAACCAGTTGGTTATAATGACAAATTATAAGTGGGTTTCCCTATGGAAAAATTGCTCCCTAATTATTAGATATAGAATAATACATAGGGAGATGTGTATAATGAACATTTTATAGACACTTAAGGTGTCGAATGCTGCATAAACTCTGAAAGTGAAGCTTAAGGGGTTTATAAAAGGATCACACATGGAGGATGTGTGTAAGTTCAAGTTTTCACACCTCCCCATATATATATATATAATTGCTGGGTAGTGTTTTTTTGCCTCGAAAACACTACCCAGCAATTATAGAAACAGTATGGACAGTGGCTCCAGTAGCACTAGTTCTGTAACACGGTGAGAGTGAAGCATAGTGTGTGTGTGAGGGAGGCAGTGTGGGTACACATGGAGTGAGGGAAAATCAGAGCGTGTTAACCATTATAACCAGTGGATTATTAACGATGAATTATAACCAGATTTCCCTATGGGAAAAAATGCTTCCCAATTGTTGTATAAAGGAGAATGTTTGGGTAACAGTTTTTAGCAGTTTTTTTACACACCTTAGGTGTGTGATACCACATAAATCACAAAACTAAAAGTCTAGTGGTTTATTATGGTATCACACACCAAGGGTGTGTAAAAAATATGTTTTAACTGTTACCTGTGCTTTATTTTATGTATTTGGTTGAAAGAACTGCAGTCAGCTGGTAGTAGCCAAGCCAGTCTAAAACAAAAGCACATTTTGCCTGCAGTGCAGCCATTGTATCTTGTGCTCAGTCCTGTGTGGATGAGTGAGATAATGCTCTGTTATACACACTCATGTAAAACACAGTGTGTGTAATGCAGAATTTCAGGTACTTGTTTTGGGTTGTAATCGACCTTAACCTGTAATTATATGGAGAATAATACGTGGGTTGAAATGTGCAACCACAATTTTGTGTGATGCTTTGTAAAACCCGAGAGCAAAGCTCAGGGAATTTATAAAAGCATCACACCGAGGGCATCTATAAAAGTCTGGGTTACACATTAACCCATGTTTTATTTTTTATAATTACTGGGTAGCATTTTTAATTGAACTATAGAACTGCATACCCAATTGACAGGTTATGGTTACACATGGCTGGTTGCAATGTATAATTACACCAAGGTCTATGTGTACTAAAAATGCCAGCCAGTAATTATCTTGTAATTTATGCATGGTCATTTTTTCCAGTAGGGAAATGTTGACATCCAGATGCCATAATATCACTGTTGTGACATCACTGTCTCATAATACCTTTGATGTGATGTTGCCGTGATAGTTCTACCGGACTGAATTTTCATGAAATCTCATGTGCAATCCTAAGTCGAATTTCACTGCACCATATATGTAGAGTGGAAACTGACTCACGCTCAGTAAAACCAGTTAAGTGCTTTTCAGGACATGTTGGATCCATATATTGCAAAGTATAACAAATAGGGAACTTTGTAACTTGGCTGTAATTCAGTCTCAAGGTTTTGGTGGCATGAGAAACCACTGGAACTTGGCTAGCATGGTTATCATGTCTCCAGAACCTCTAAGTGAAATATAGCCTCATAATGCATAGTTTCCTATCTATTATTCTATTGTAAAATGTTTTCCTGATACCAGAAAAATCATTTTGAAGAGATTTTCCAGTTTCCAACAAACATTGCACAGTTGGCAACAGCAGATCTCAGCAAAATACCACTCCCCCGAATTTAAATTTCTGAACCTTTAATTTTTTATCAGTGTAAATATTTTAATTCAAAGAGGATCTTTTTCTTCTTCAACTTCATCTGTTTCTGCTGCTTATACCTGCCCTGAAGTCATAGTCTTCTGTTTGTGACATCACAACCTGTTACCGTCCTTTGGATGAGATGTCAAAACGAGGTAAATTCTGCCCATCTCCGTCACTGCCAGTTGGAAGTAAAAGATCCCATGGCACTTAATGATGGAGAATAGGAAATATCCCTGATGTCATGGCTAACATTCATAGAACGTAGACCATGATGGCAGAAAAGACCAGAGGTCCAACCAGCCTGCCCATATTCCCTATAATTCCTGGAACCTTCCTGGGACCTATTGTTCCTCCAGGGTACTAACCCTCCTGTCCTATCCCCTTCTCCTCTCTGGTCTTGTCAACTCACTATTCCCTTCATTCTATCCCATGCCTGCTTGAATCCCCTGACTGTATTTGCACCCACTGCCTTGGCTGACAGATTGTTCCAAGGTTCCCCCACCCTTTCTGTAAAGTAGTACTTCCCCACATCCCGCCTGAACCTACCTCTTGTTAATTTCCATTTGTGTCCACATGACCGTGACTTGGTATTTAGGCTAGATAATTCTCTGCAGTTCACTGTTGGCTCCTTTAAAGAACGTGAAGGTCTCTAGCATATCTCTCCTCTCCCTTCTGGTTTAGAGTGAGTACTTACTTAATGCCTTGAGGTGCTCTTGATAGGATCTGCCCTGCAGGCCCTGAATCATTTTTGTTGCTCTGTGCTGCACTGTCTCCAACCTATCCCTGTCCTTTCTGAGGTGAAGAGCGTTCCCTTATCAATAAAACAGGTCCATGCAATCCACACTCAGGATGCACCTGGAAACAAGCTATCACAACTTGGTGTGCCTTTTCTGGTCACAAATTGCAATTCAGTCAATCAAAATAAAATACTATGGAAAGGGTTCAGAGCATGGGTAAATGAAGTCTGAGGGACAAAGAATCTGTTTTAATGCAAATGTCAGTGGGGAAGAAAAGAAACAGACTATCAGGCAATTCAGATGTTTGGAATGCTCTAACTGACTCCTGTGATTACCAACAACAATTTTATTGCAAGAAACTGAAAATAATCACTTAAATATGACTACAAAGTGCACTTTAGTTAAATACATTGCATATCCTGGCCAGTGCCCAACGCTCCACTTGGACAGTTCCTCTTTTGCCGCAGATGCATTGGATGTGATCTCCCTCATAGAGTTTCAATCTCTATCTAAATTGCAGGGTGGTTCCTTCTGCTCCTTTGCTTGCCAGCTGCCAGCAGTACAAAGTCCACCTGCCATAAAACACAGATGCACTGGAGAGGAACAATAGCATATTTTCTAAGCCTCGCAGGGCGTGGAGCAGCATCTAAAAACCGAGGCAAAGCAGATCTTTTTATCAGGTGCCAGCTGGACCACCTGATGAGGGCAGTCATGCATTGAGCAGCATGAAACTGAGTCATTTCTGAGGCCAGGCTCAACAGAGTTGTTCCACTGAATTTGAAAACCACAGAAACAGTGCAGTTTCTCCAGCAGCTGACTTTTGATACCACTTGGCATTCATTGCCAAAACCAGGCAGGGGAACAGTTCATGTTCCACCCTCTGTTGCACCCATAGGGACTAGCAGTGTTGTCCAAGCAGGACTGAGAGATTGTGTGAGAAGCGTTCTGCTTGCAAGAAGTGCAATCCCACACAGTTATGCCACCAGAAAAGAAACTGGTGTCAGCATGGGTCAGTTGGTAGCACATCTACTTCTGGACTTAAGGGTCATGGGTTCTAGTCCTGCACCAGAATTGGGCTCATACCATCAATGCTGGCATCCAAATGCAGTATTAGGGGGATGCTGTACTGTTGGGGTGTGCCGTCCTTCAGATGAGACGTCTAACCAAGGTTTTTTTTTTCCCCCAATTGTTTAACCAGGTGAGACACACTAAGCTGAAAGCTTGTTTACAGGTGCAACCTGAGAGCACAGGGAAGTTAAGTGACTTGCTCAGGGTCACACAGTATGCAAGTGGGGGCTGTTGAATTCCAACCCAGGTCTCCAGATTTGCAGCTCAGAGCCTTAAACCACTGCGCCACACTGCCTTTTATTTGGTTTATTCTGCCCGTCTCTGGTGCCACCCTGGTGGGTGTCCATGTGAGAGTAAAAGAACCCAAGGCACTTTTTGCAAGAGGAGGGGAATTTCTCCATTACCTTGCCCAACATTCCCCTTCCCATAAAACTGGTTCATGCAGTTGTTCAAGGCTGTGTGCAGGTGTTGGTGCGTGAAATGGCTTCCACTACACATTTACAGTGACTTCACTACCAAGCTCTCTTTGCTTATAAAGTGTTTTGGGATACAGTATGTATGAAGAGAATACTAGATGAGCAACCATGCACAACCAAGCCTATGCTGCCACAGAGGGGTTCTGATTACCTCCGATGTTGAGAGTGATGCTGAAGAGGTCCATGGCAATCAGAACCCTAAGGTGGCAGAATAGGCTGGTAAAAGTAGAGCAGTCCAAAGACTTGTGCTAAAACGACTGTTTAACAGTCATATTTTAAAACTAACAAATCATTTAAAAAGAAGAAAAAAAAATTAACACATGACTTATCTGCATTCATTTGTGGTAAATTTGTATCCGTTCTAGTTTGTCCACACCCCTTTTCTTAGTTACTAACTATTACTCCTGACTATTCTTCCCCCTCTCCACCCTACCCTCCCTCTCCGTCACACTGCATCCTTAGTTCTTTCCGCCCACACTGTGTAGCCGCCTGACCTTGTACCTACAACGCTGCTCTTGTCTAGCTCCCCACACATTCAGACAAGGCCCACTGGGCTGCTGTTTGGCTACCTATAGGTGTTCCCACCCACTCTAGACAAGGCCGCGTTTCGAGCTGACGTTTTCCACATCCTAGGCACTACCGCTATTGTATTTTAAATTGTCCTGTCTCTTCATGCTGCCCTCCACACTCTGCCCCTTTCCTCTCGCCTATCTTTACTCTGCCCTTCCTCCTTTCCTCTCATGGTTTAACTGCCACAAAAAGAAATTGGTGGATGCTGTTAGGAGCGAGTTGTCGGGGAATGTATTATCGGGAGCGAATTGACGCGTGGTCCCAACTGCCATGCAATGTATACAGTGTTTTATTAAGCCAATTCTATTTTTGTTCAAATTAGACCACATGTGTCTTTTTATTGACTGTCTAACTGTAATTTGTCTCTCGTCTCACCTTATTTGCTGGCTTGCTGTATTTTGTTTTGTTTTTCTCACTGTTTGTACGACTCTGACGTGGAACCTATGAAATGACCTTGTTCTCAAAGGTGCTAATCCAAGACCAAAATAAATAAATAAATAATATTATTATTCCTCTCCCACATCCTGCAGTTTGGCATCTTCTTTTGTAAGTACTGTGCATGTGGCGATTCTTAGTCAGGTTGCCTACGGTTTCTGATCAACTGATATGTTATTGTACCACAGAGTTACAATGACATTCCACGACCTTTCACTGTGGTACAACAGCATTTCAGCAAGGGGGGGCATGGCTTGGGAGCCAACAACAGTGGATGGGCATTAGCTGAGCTCCACCTAGCACTGCACAAAAAGCAGCAATAATCTACTTTTTCTCTTGATTAGCACTCAGAAAACTCGGCATGAACAGTGGGTGACTAATGGCTTCTGGAAAATCAGCAAAATGTCAAGCAATGATCGATTTTGAGCCAAGTACATAGACTTCTCAGCCACTGGGAGAAGCATGGACGAGATCCCGTGGCATGGCACCAGAGGCGGGAAAAGATAAAGAAAATGAAGCCCAGAATAAATTGTTTGTGGCTCTCCTTATGAATTTGCAGCAAGCAGTAAGAGCTGGGTTTGAAAATTTCATAGCCCAGATCACCCACATGCAAACTGCAGTGACAGGGCTTGTTGAAGCCTCTGCATCCCATGCTAAGAGGCTAGATGAAGCTAAAATCTGCACAGGAGAATTAGAAGACTTGGTGGCAGATCTCTGAAAGGAGTGTAAGTCACTAAAGGAACAAATCCACATCTTGACTGATGGAGCTGATGACCAAGAAAACAGAGAATGAAGATCCAATATTAGACTTGTTGGGCTGCCAGAAACTTTGAAGGAGAGAAGGTGGCAGGAGGCCCAAAAATAGTTATTGGAGCAGCTGGGACTTGAACTTGGCAACAGAATATGAGTTGGAACGGACGACTGCATGGGACCTAAACCTAAGCAAGGGACAAACCTAGACACTGCTTGATGAAGTATTTTCATTTTTTTTACTTAGTATTTTATCCCTTGACTGCCCCTCTCTTCCTCAATCAGACTTCTCTGTTTGCTGCCTTCCTCACACACTGGAGTCTACCTCTACAGCACCTGGTCCTTATGTATCCTTGATTGCTAGATTACCCCCGGTGAGGTGGAGGAGCCCCTACTCACCCCTACCATTGATTGTGGACACTGTGCAGCGGAGTCTGCCCCAATGATCCGATGGCTTGCATTGAGGAGTCGTCACCTAGGTGAGGAGGTGTTTTCCTCAGTTTTCTTCCTCAGTGCCAGCGTGCAGTGAGGCCAATGAGCAAGGAGGCGCAATGAGACACACCTCCTGCTCTGCCCCTCTGCCGATGTCTGTCCCCGGAACCACGCTGCTACCTCCCTCTACTGCACCTACCTCCTGAGCTTCCCCAGGAGGCGGTATTGCCAGTGGGAAGCTTGCAAACTGACCCCAGAGAAGGAGAGCAGCCGCGGGTGCTCAATTCTTCTGTTCCCCGCCAACTCCCCGTGGTCTGTGCCATTCCCGAACACGGCTGCCGGGCATGGCATGAGGTAAGGCATCCAGTGCCTCAGCCCTCAGTGCCACCGGGCCAGCCCTGATGAAGTATTTTCGATTCCCTGAAAAAGAAGAAATTCTTTGAGCTGCCTGGGCATGAGGTCCCCTGGAAATGAACAGTGCAAAGGCACTGGTGTTTCAGGACTACAGTCGCGATCTGCAAACGCTGAGGCAGAAATATACTGGTGTAAAATACACCCTCCGCACCCCAGGATGGGAGTACTCATTGCTTTATCCAGCTAAACTGAAGACTGCATCCCCGGGGCACCCACCCAAGTTCTTCAGCAAACCCCAGGATGCCAAGAAATATATGCGATCTATGGTGGCGGCACAGGAGGGGTGATCACAAACCAGACGTCTACAGCCACAGAATAAGGTAAATGGACTAATGCCTTGATTACATGACTAAGGACGGACTCCGCTGTAACAGGTGTCATGGGCAAAGATGCAGCAATTGCAGTGTGGGTCTGAGTGGCACCGCATGGCAGGGCAGCGGCCGTCTTCATATAAAAAGGACACGAGCCACGAGGAGCTGTTTTGTTGACGATTGTTATTTTGTTAATCTCCACGAAGCTCCCTAGTCTAAATCTGACTGATGCCTGATTAATTTAAATGCCTGCATATTTGCAGAATGCTTTTGATGCTTTTGATACTTTAAAATAGAAGATTGTGGGAGGAGCCCTTTGGACAGTGTGTGGGGAACCCCTGTGAGCCCTCTCTTAACAATGCCTCCCCTTGCACTCAAATTCCCACCTAAGAGAGTAGCTGGTACTTTAATTGGGTTCTATGTGATACCGGTGACTACAAAACAGCACTACTGAAAATAGAGCACACCTAACAGTGACGACAAAACAGCGGATGAGTAGTACGGCAAGCTCCAGGAATCTTGGTGGATGTTAACATGAATAATTCAGAGCAGTGGGGAGGGCTGCAGTCAGGGCAAATAGGATGCTGGGATGCATTGCTAGGGGATTACCCCAAGGAACAGGGAGGTGATTTTGCCACTGTACAACAGCCTAGTTAGACCACATCTTGAGTACTGTGTGCAGTTCTGGAGGCCGCACTTAAGGAAGGACATCCAACTCCGGAGAGGGTTCAGGGAGAGCAACCAGAATGATCCAGGGCCTGGGGATATGACATATGAGGAACGACTTGTGAGCTCAACCTGTTCTTGCTGGAGGAGAGGAGGGACTGGGGAAATGATTGAGGTCTTCAAGTACCTCAAGGGAGTAAATAAGGTAAGCCGAGATAGGATCTTTCGACTGAAGGAGGGTGGAATCACCAGAGGACACAGTTGGAAGATTGAGGGTGGTAGGATTAGGGGGAAAGGAGGAGGAGGTACTTCACTGAGAGAGTGGTGGAACTGTAGAATGCGCTGCCCGGGGAGCTGGTACAGGCAGCTACGGTGGAGGGATTCAAGAGAGGGTGAGACAGGTATAGGCAAGGGGTGAAGCAGAGGCTGATTTGCCGGGGTGGGGGGACTGGGGATGGAGTAACAGTGAAAGAGACAGATAGGGGCTACGGTACTAATCAGGGGTGCTGAAGCACGAGCAGACTTGATAGACCAATAGGCCTACTCTGCTGGCGTCTAGTATGTTAGTAATATGGGTTCCATTAGTTCAAGCCATAGAGGACAATATTGTCCCAGTGTAACTGTTGTTATATTATTTCAGCATAAAACTACTATTACAACTCATTATAGTGTAAACCACCATCAGAATGCTTTGTTTGCATGAATCTATGGGCTAATAATGTTGCTCAGTCAGTGTGGGTTTGATATCAGTATCATAGATCCTTAGCTATGTATTAGATGTTGCCATATGCTATATACATATGTATATGCCACATTCTGTATGCGGAATATCCATATATCTATGTAATATTTTATCTGAGGTACCTTAATAAAACATTTTTACAAAAAAAAGAAACATTTCAGCAAGGCTAGAAAGCCATACTGAACAAGAGCTCACTATACATGATGAATAATTCTTCTTCTTCTTCCTCTTCCTCTTCATGTAATTTCTGGAAAACTAAAATGTAACAGAAAGGGAGATCCCTGAGATGAGGCAGTGAGTATTTACCAGTGAAAGGGTTAGGAATGGCCTAGGAGCCCTAAAGATAGGTAAGGCCTTGTAGTCAGACAGGATGCATCTGAGGGTGCTTAAGGAATTGGCAATGGAACTAGTGATCCCCGTGGTAGAGCTATTCAGTAGCTCAGTTCAGACGGGGTAGTTTGAAAAGACTGAGGGTAGTGGACCTAGTACTACTCCATAAGGTAGACCAGGAGCAACTACTGTCAGTCTTACCACTGTTGTAGATAAACTGATGGAGTTACTAGTTAATACAAGACCTCGTGGACTACCTGGAGAGCAATGGACTCCAGGGGCTCTATTCAAGAAGAGTTACATCTGTTGCAAGTCCCTGGAGTGACAAACAGACTGCGCAGGGGGCTTGCAGCAGACATTTGGTGCCGATTTCAATTCACGATCAGGTGCCCCAGATGCAGCAAGTTAGACCAGCTCCATCTTGGTCTAACTCTGCTTCCAAGGGGGATCCAATTTATGGGACCTGTGCCAAACCTTTGGCACAAGCTGCCGTAAACTTTGGAAATGGTTACAAATGCGCAAGCCCTTCCTGAATTGGGCTGCGTCGCGCCAAAGGGCTTTGGCGCAGGCACGCCAAAAATTGCAGATGACGCAGGGCTTGGGCAAGCCCTGCATCATCCTATATGAATCGGGCACCAGGACAGTAAACAGCATGGTTTTGTGGCAGGCAGGTCTTGTCAGACCAAACTGATAGTTTTCTTTGGCTGGTTAACAAGGGTAGTGGATAAGGGCCACACTATGGATTTACTCTACTTCGATTTCAGCAAGATTTTTCATTCAGTGCCTCACAGAGGGTTACTGAAGAAACTAGAGGATCTGGGTACAGCAGAGGACACATAATTACCTGGGGGTAGTTATATAAGATGACCTAAAAGTGGGCAAGCAATGTTAGAAGGCAGTAAGGAGGGCTGGGGGATTACTGGGAAGCATAGGGAGAGGCATCACCAGTAGAAAACAAGAAGTTGTTATCCCTCTGTACAGACATTTGGTGAGACCCCATCTGGAGTACTGCGTGCAGTTCTGGAGACCCCATCTCCGCAAAGACATAGACAGGGTGGAGGCTGTCTAGAGGAAGGCAACCAAAATGGTGCAGGGTCTGCACCAGAAGCCATATGAAGAGACACTAAAGGAGCTTAATATGTATACCCTTGAGGAAAGGGGGGCATGATAGAAACTTTTAAGTACCTCAAGGAAATCAACAAAGTTCAAGAGGGTAACATCTTTCAGAAAATAGATGTGCAAGAACAAGGGGGCACAATTTGAAGATAGAGGGGATGACTCATAAGTAATGTGAGGAAGTATTTTTTCATGGAGAGGGTTGTGGATGCATGGAATAACCTTCCTGAGGAGGTCATGGAGTCAAAACAGTGGGGGAATTCAAGAATGCATGGGACCGACGTAAGGCAACTCTGGTGGTGGGGGAGGTAGGAAGAAGTAGGCTGTTGGTTAACTAGGATCAGCAGCTTATCCATTAGGTAGGGAAATGGGCAGACTGGGTGGGCCAAGCGGTCCTTATCTGCCATCAAATTCTATGTTTCTATGTAAGTTAGATGAGTGAGAAACTGGTTGGAAGGGAGACAGCTGAGGGTTGTGGTTAAAGGAGTCAAATCAGAAGAGAGAGAGAGGGCACCAGTGGGGTGCCACAAGGACCGGTCATGGGTCCAGTCCTTTCCAATATGTTCATCAGTGGCAGGAGAGAAGGACTCCAGGTCAAGATGTGTCTCTTCACAGATGAGGCTAAGCTCTCTGGCAGCAGGGTAGGCAGCAAGGAGGGGGGGTTAGGGAGATGCAGAGAGACTTACAGAGGCTAGAGAGGTGGTTAAAGGTTTGGCAGTTGAAATTCAATGCTAAAACATTCAAGGTGATGCACACAGGGGACAAGAACCCCAGGACAGAGTACCCTATAGGTGGGTAAAGCTGGGCATGGCCTCTGATGAAAGATCTAAGGGTCATCCTCACTGACTCCCTAAAACAATCAAGCCAGTGTAACAAGGCCTACAGTAAGGCAAACAGGATTCTGATGTGTATAAGAAGGGCTAGTGACAGCAGAAGGAAGGAGGTATTACTACCTCTGTAAATATCACAGGTGAGGCACCACCTGGAGTACTGTGCCCAGTACTTGAGTACTCATCTAAGGAAAGATAAGAAGAGGCTGAAGACAGTGCAACATAGGATGACCAAATGATGCAGGACCAGCAGGGCAGCTCTTATGAGGATCGGCTCTAGGCAAAGAACATGTACTGGATGGAAGCCAGATGAGAGACGGGAGATATGATAGAGAACTTCGAGATAGAGAAAGGAATGAACAAGGTAAACTAAAAGGAACTATTTAGCATATGTAGCGAATCAAGAACACGGGACCATGAGTGAAAACTGGTGGCGGGGGAGGGGGGGTTCAAGATGGAAGTGAGAAAATATTGTACAGAAAGGGTGGTGGAGCCATGGGACAGTCTGCCAGCTGACGTGGGGTGCCAAAACCATGAATGGTTTCAGACACAGCTGGGGCAGAGTGAAGGCTGACCAGGGAGGTGGATCAGGGAGGGGCGGTGTATGTGGCCTACCTAGATTTCAGCAAGGCCTTCAACACCCTTCCACATAGGAGGTTGGCAAATAAGTTGGGCAGCCTGAAAGTGGGACCCAAGGTGGTAAACTGGGTCAGAAACTTGTTGAGTGACAGGACAGGTGGTTAATGGCGTTCAATACGAGGAGAAGGGGGTGACCAGCAGGGTGCCACAGGGATCTGTGCTTGGGCCAGTCCTCTTTCATGTTTTCATAAGTGACATTTCAGAGGGTCTGGAGGGGAAGGTATACCTCTTTGCAGACAACACTAAGATCTGCAACAGGGTCGACACTCCAGGGGTATGTGGAAAAAATGAAAAAGGATCTAAACATGCTTGAGGAGTGGTTGAGAGTGTGTCAGCTAAGATTCAATGTAAAGAAGTGCAAAATCATGCATTTGGGGCACAAAAAATCCAAGGAAGGAGTACGAGATGGGGAGGGGTACTGATGGCCACCAATCAAGAAAGGGACCTGGGGTAATCATATCTGATAACCTAAAGGTAACTAAACAGTGTGAGAAGGTTGTGGGGAGAGGCAGTGGGATGCTAGGTTGTGTAGGGAGAGGTATCACCAGCAGAAAAAAGGAGGTGGTTATGCCACTGTACAGATCACTAGTGAGACCTCATCTGGAGTACTGTTCTAGAGGCCACATCTCTGGAAGGACAGAGACAAAAAAGGGGCAGTCCAGAGAAGGGAAACAAAAATGGTGCAAGGACTGTACCACAAGTCATAAGAGGAAAGACTAGAGGACCTCAATATGTATTCTCTGGAGGAGAGGAATGAGAGGGGGGATATGATAGAGACATTCAAGCATCACAAGAGTGTAAACAAGGTGTAGGAGGGTAGCGTCTTTCAGAAAAGAAGGTGTACAAGAACAAGGGGGCATGATAAGAGGCTAGGGAGGGTAGGCTCAGGGACAATGTGAGGAAGAACTTTTTCACAGAAAGAGTAGTGGATATTTGGAACAGCCTCCCTGTGGAGGTGGGTGGGGAGGCAAAAATGATTGGGGAATTCAAGAATGCATGGGACAGACATAAGTGTACTCTCGCAATAGGGAAGAGAGGGTAATTCGCAGATCAACTAGGGTCTGCGGTATTGCATGAGGTAGGGAAAAGGGGCAGATTAGGTCGGTCACATGGTTCTTATCTGCTGTCACCTTCTATATTTCTGTGTAAGGCTTAGTGATTGCTCAGGGTGGTAGCAGTAGGGTGGGGAGCATGGGAGAGTATAGTGTGGGTTAGAACCCTGTATGGACAATAGGTCTTGGGTTCTCTAGGGTTTTCACAGACCTATTGGTGGAGTACTTGGAGAAATACATCTTGCAATGCTCACAGCAACACAGCTTTTGCAAAGGACATAGCACCACCTCTGGCCTCCTTGAATTTACAGGCCGCATTCATGTAGCACTAGACCAAGGACAACTTGCCTGTGCCACCTTTATAGACCTCTTGAAGGCCTTCTGATATAGTCAACCATCCATTACTACTGGAACAACTTGGCAACTTAGGGCTTTCTCATGATACTTTACAATGGTTCAACAGTTATGTCTCCAACCGTCACAACAAGTTAAAATTGGTGACTCTCTCCTCCAAACCACCTGTCCGGGCTGGTGTTTCCCAAGCGTCCAATATTGGGACCCTTCTTTTCAGCATCTTCCTGAACAATCTCCTTCTGCCTGTGATAAAAACATTATTCTGTATGCTGATGACGCAGTGATTTTCTAAGAATTCTGACCCCTCCCTCTTGGAAAAACAACTGCAGGAAAGTTTCAAGCAAGTTGAGGCCTGGTTCATCTCACAGAAACTAGTGCTAAATTACAAGAAAACAAAGACTATGCTGTTCCATGGCACACATAACAAACATAAACACCAACAGCTGGCAATCAAAAACAGCTCGGGTGTGACCCTGGACCAGACACAGACTTTCAAATACCTTGGTATAACCCTGGACTCTACTCTGTCCTTCTCCAGCCATATCGATTCAGTTGTGAAATCCGTAAGTATCCGTATAGGCCGTCTCTATAAACACAGACACTGACTGACACCTGACGCCTTAAGCTAGCAATACACAGCCTCTATTGTCTCCATCATTGATTATGAGCTTCTTATCTATGGAGCAGCCACAGCTACAACACTCACGGCGATCTTTACAGTGCTGAATAGGGCCTGAACTCTTTACCAGTGCTGCCCAACGCACGCATACCAGCGACCTCTATGAACAATCAAACTGGCTACAACTTCAGGGAAGGATTACTTTCCAAACCTGCCTACTAGCAAAAAAGTTATTGATGGGACTCATGCCCCCTGGGGTTCAGTTTCTCTTAAGCCCAGCCAACCGCCCCCGTTACACACGAAGCTCTGTCAACTATTCTCTGGCTGTTCCCTGCTGTCACACCGCCCAAGGCCAGCGGTCTTTGCAGGAAGAGCCCATAAGATGTTTAACTCCCTGGGCAGCAAACTCACCAACTTAGGCACCCTCTGCTCGTTCAAACACAAGCTACATCAAGTGCTTGTGTCCGGAGCCACCTGTGACTGTTTCTCCAACCTCCCAGATAGTCGCTTCTGTTCTTGCACCTCTCTACTATCACCACCTCTGCCTGCCACCACCCTCCCCCCGCATATCTACCCCTGCCTCTCCCCAGCCTTGGTCAACCACCTTCCTCTCTTACTCTCCTTCAACTCCTTCCTCTCTCCCTTTTCTAATCTGCTCACCCCACCCTATGTTGCACTTGTTCCCGATCCTTGCCTTCCACCACCTCTCCTTCTACCTCCTCCCAATTGTCCCTCTACACCCACTCTCTTTTCCACTTTCCTACGCTACCTGGCACAATTGCAGCAACACAGTTTTTCCACTCTACCTTTCCTTTGACAATGCCCTTCTGGCAGCTTTACTTCATGTAAATATTATTTGTTGTGACTCATCATTTTTAAATGTATGCCTGATTATGTTGTTCTGTTATTTATATCACCTGTAGCTTTAGACCATGTATACCCTGTACTGAATTTGTATTCAAACTGCTTGCCTGCTACTCTCACACAAATCGTACTTCTATTCTTTGTATACTGATGTGGAACCTTTGTAAAAGAGCCATTGGTTCAAAGGTATTTATCCGAAATTCTAATAAATAAATGAATAAATAAATCATGGGCAAATTGAATGGACCAGTGGTCTTTTTCTGCTACCGCTGTCTATGTTTCTATGTTTCTACAACAGTTGCTATAATGCATGGTTTGATTTTTAAGTCTGTCTGTATCATTTGAGAGGCTTATGCTCCTTTAGGGACCTCTTCCTTCTTACTGCCCCCAGAACTTAGGGAGTTGTTTGTGCTCTAGGGGTGTAATTTCTGCTTGCGCTGCTTGGTGGTAGCTAGAGCAGGTCCGCCTCTTTAGGCAGGCCGCTTCATCAGCGCGGCGCGCTGTGTGGTCCTGGGTGAACATCCGAGGGAGGGCATAGAGACAAGGTGGCTGCAGCCATTTTTGGCGGGGTTCCAGGCTCTGGGAGGTGGAAGGGAGAGAATCAGACATGCAGGATAGGTAGACCCAGGGTTCGGTTAGGCCCCGGTTAGGTTGGTAGTGGGCCTGGGTCATCTAGGTTGTAGTAGGCTGTGGCTGGGCCTCTGCCAGTATGGAAAGGTGGACCAGGTTCCACTGGTGAGGGGCCTGGGGGAGCCTCTAACCCTGTTAGGGCCTGTTTGGAGAGACAGGCCTTGGGGCTACCGATCTTTATTTTATTATTTATTTTTATTTTAGTCTTTGGTAACCAGGTAGAGCCCCACTAGGCACAAATGCCTGTTTTCAGGCGACCTTGGGAGCACTGGCTGCTAAGTGACTTGTCAGCCCACACAGTATGAAAGTGGAGGTTGTGGAGAATCAAACTCAGGTCTGGTCTGCTGGATGTACCAAGCTCGTTCACACCTCGTTCCTCTAACGTCTAGGCTATATTGCCAGTCCAGCTTTAGCTGAGTTGGCTGTGGAGTGCCCTGGAAGTGTAGTTTCCCCTGGTGCTGGTTTTCACATATTGGGCAGCAGGATGGATGGATGGATGGTGGAGAGAGTTTATGGCTGGCAGAGGATTCCACTGTGCACCCTGTCTTTTGCCTAAGCCCAGAATTCATAAGGGAGCTAGTGGAGGTTTGGGGAGATCAGACAGACCAGGAAAGTGACTGGGCAGGAGAGTATGGGAGCATAGTGTGGTGGGTTTGGCTGTGTACTGCACCATTTGTGTCCTTGGAATGCCGGAATAGTGAAGTCAGGAGTGTGGGAGTAAGCTGCATGCTGGTTAAAGGAAACTGTAGGACACTCCTTAAAACCAAGTAGGAAGCTCTTTCAGGTACTTATCAGTGCCGTTGATTTAGGAGCTTCATGGTCCAGGATTATGGTCGCTAGTTTCCTGTGGAAAATCAAGTCTGCTGTGTATAGAGCTGTTAAAGACCTTGCTCTGCCGAAATGTTACTGCCAAGTTGACTGTATAAAAGTTTAGCCCCATGGAGCTGCAGAAGTATATTTATGCTATAAATGAACCCCTGAGACCATTTGAATAGTTTTGGAGAGGAGAAATAAAGTGATTTGGATTATAAAAGAATAAACTGGGGTTGATTTCGTTTGTAAATAGGAAATGCATGAATTTAATATCCCCAAGGTTTTAATCTGCTAATGAGTTTTTCTAGTGTTTTTCTTATCTAAGATCCTGCACCTCGGGTCCTGGGGTTGGTGTTGGGGGGGGGGTTCAGTGGCAAAGAGAGACGATGTCCAGAGGTCATGGATCCTGAGAGGAGTTGGGGTGCTCAGTTCATTTTGTGGCCACAACCTATGATGTTCCCAGCTGTCTTTAAGACATCTACAGGTAGGCCCATATGTTTAATCCAACCTTTGAACCTGTGGGACATGTCTGGTGAGACTTCTGTGCTGTGCTGCGCCTCCCTCTACCATCAGAGTTTGCCCCTAGACATAGGGAGGTGGGCCACATTTATTTCTATACATTCCAGGTACTCTTACAACAATATGATAAATTATGACAAAACTGTAATATATTTGTAACTGACTGTCAACAGTTCGATACCATGGTTTTTCCATAATGGGAGAGGAATGGCCAGTGCACAACTTTAGAACGTGCACAACAAGGTTTGAGCCTTGAATTCTGTGCATACTAAGCCCTAACCATATACTATAAACTCCTTGTCCACATGAAGCTCTGTCTCCCATCAAGCAGTAGAGATCTTCTCACACACCTTCCATATTCCCTTTCCATTTAATTCACATGGCTATTACTAAGTGTCACTAAGCTATACATCTTGCCATAAATCCTTAATCTAGTCCCCTCCCCAAAGGTAAAAAGGCACAAGCATCGTCCCAAGATAAAACATATGAGGAAGAGCTGGAGGATCTAAATAAGTATACATTGGAGACAGGAAGGGAGAAGAGTGACATGATAAAAATGTTCAAGTTCATGAAAGGGATAAACAAAGTGGACACTGAGGACCTGTGTAACAGAAGTGGAAGTACCGTATGGTGATGAGAGGGCAGGACTGGAGGCTTATATTTGGTACTTGGTACTTGGTAGAAGGGACAAAAGAAGGCCGTAGCCCATCGAGAATGTCCTCCACAAAGTGGATCATTAAATAGGGTGCCCTCCTAATAACCATATGTCAATTTTATTTTTAAATGTCGTAATAGTGGGAGAATCAACAATTTCTTGTGGTAAGGAGTTCCAAAGTATTGGAGTTCTAATAGTAAAGAAATGTTGTCTTTTATTGGTGTTACACTTTTTAATGTCGATTTGTTTGTTGTGTATCCTGGCGACAATTTTGCGGTTAGATAATGATAAGCCACATTGATCCATTAGAATTGGAGATTTCATAATTTTGTATATCTGTAAGAGATCACTTCTTATTCATCTTTGTTTTAATGAATATAACCCTGTTTTCTGAAGTCTGGTATCGTAATCTAAATTAGCATAATGTGGAATCAATTTAGTTGCCCTATGGTGTACCTGTTGTATTCTTTTTATGTCAGAAGCTAAATACGGACTCCAAAAAGAGGAGCCATAATCCAAATGAGGTCTGACATGGGATTTATACAAGGTCATGATACAGTGTTCAGACTTAGAGACAAATGTATTTTTAATCTTACGCAAAAGAGCATTGGTTTGGGTTGCTATTTTATTACAATGGGAAGATGATGAAAGTTTGTTGTTTACTAATACCCCAAGATCTTTTTCCAACAAGGATACTCTAATGGTTGTATTATTTAAGGAATATACCTGTCTGGGGTTATTCTTTCCCATATGTAGCACTGCACATTTTTTTACGTTAAAGTCCATTTTGTTTACAACAGCCCAGTGTTCAATAGCAGCAAGATCAGATAATAATGTTTGAATTGAACTAGCATTGTTAACCATACCACCTAATTTGGTATCGTCGGCAAATTTCATAAGTATATTAGAAGAAGAAATTTTCATATCACTAATGAATAAACTAAAAAGTGTAGGACCCAAAACAGAACCCTGAGGAACTCCACTCATCACCCTTCCCAAATCTGAAAAAGTCCCATTAACCCTCACCTGCTGAGTGATTGTACTCAGAAGCCAGCTATTAATCCAAGAAACCAAAGGTAATGAAAATCCAAGGAGAATAAGTTTTTAATCAAGATATCATGTGATACTCTGTCAAATGCCTTACTATAATCTAACAGGATGACATCGGTTGGTATACTTAAATTCAAATTCATGCTAATATAATTATAAAATGAAAGAAGGTTTGTAGTACAAGAAAAAACAGATTTGAATCCATGCTGAGTTGAATCGAATATTTTAAGAAATTCCATTTCTTTTTCAAGAAGAGTTTTTGATCTTTCCATAAGTTTACAAGGAATGGAAGTTAGGCTGATTGGACGGTAATTATCTACTCTAGAGTGAGAACCTTGTTTAAAAATAGGAGTGACTGTTGCTGTTAACCAATCAGAAGGAACCCTGGATTCATACAATGATTTATTAAAGATTATAGTTAGTGGTAAGACTATGGTTCCTTTAACTCCATGTAGGAATTTGGCACATATGTCTTCTGGACCTGGACTGGTTGTTCTCTTTAAGGTTGATAGTAAGTCATAGACTTCCTTTGTTGTGATTGGAGTTATTGTGTAACCAGGAAAACAACTATCAAAATGAATTTGAGGTGAATCCTGCTCAAGACTGATAAGAAGTAATTATTTAAAGCTGTAGCAATATCGGAGTCTGCAGTGATTGTTGTATTATTTATAACTAATGGCCCAATTTTTCTGTTGTTCCCTTTTACTGTTTAAGTAAGCATAAAAGTTTTATGGGAATCCTTAGTATGTGCTATACTGAAATTCTAAATTGCATTTGCTAACATAATTGAATTTTTAGTGTTCTAACCGATTTCCTATATTTACTTAATAATTCATCTCTTTGCGTTAGTGAGCATTTTTTTAAAGATGAGAATACTTTTTGTTTATGGGTAATTTGTTTTTTTATGGTACTATTAAACCAAGGGGGGATTTTACCTTTGTTATTATATTGATGTTTTTCTGGGACAAACTGATTTTCAAGATCATGAATTAATTTTTTTAAGAATTCCCATGATTCATTAATGGTAAGGGGGGAGAGAATATTGTCCCAGTTTAGTGATCCTAGATAATGGTTAATTTTTTGAAAATCAGCCTGATCATATTGTTCTATTTTATACTTATTCCTTATTATAGGATGGGAGAAAGGAATAGTAATGAATACAGACAAATGGACACTATTCCCCAGTGGTTCTAGTAAAGATACATTATTTTCTAGAATTTCAATGTTAGTTATTACTAGATCTAAAACATTATTTCCCCTGGTGGGCTCTTTGACCAATTGACAAAGACCTAAGTCAATGATGGCTTCGAGAAATTTTTGATCCTGAAGGCTCAAACCAGTTAAAGTGTCCCAATTTAAACCAGGAAAGTTAAAGTCACCCAAGATCAAGACTGAGCCATTTTTTCCTAATTGAGTTATTTCATTGATCAGTTGTAGGTTTTGATTATAGTCCGATGATGGTGGACGATAGCAAGACCCAATCAGGATCTGGGGAGAACCTTTAGGCTGTATATATACCCACACGCTTTCTGACAGAATGTTCATAGAAGATTGAAATGACGGGATACTATTTCTGACTTAGAGACAGACTCCACCACCCATTTTATTATCTGGTCTATTTTTGGAATAACAGTCAAATCCTGGAATTTCTATTATCCATGATTTATCTGTTTTGCCCCAAGTTTCAGTTATAGCTATTACAGATAAATCAAGATTTTGTGTTTTAAGCTCTAATTCTGCGAATTTGGAAATATTTAGAGAGCGGGCATTAAGAGACAGTATTTTTAGATTTTGATAATTTAAGTTACTACCAGTAATAAGAGAATTGGTATAAGTCCCAATCTCCCCTTTTAATAGTTTAAATGAGATTGAATAAAGAAGCAATTTCATGACCCAATAATGTGCTTCCTCGCTACTAAAGATGTAGTCCGTCCCAGCAAAAGAGTGATGAATTTTGGTGGAATTCTTCCCAATGGGTCAGACAGGGAATATTTTGCCTGAAACACCATTTGCGAAGCCATTCATTTAGGCTTTTATTTTAGCAGTGACATGTTCTGCAGCACGTGGGACTGGTAGGTTTTCAGATAAACATATGTCGCAGTCTTTTTCAACCAGTAGATTGCAAAGGGATACATAATCTTGTTTTATTTGCTGCATGGATTGTTTGGTAATGTCATTGGTTCCTGCATGTATAATCACTAGTGGTTTAGTACCAGCTGATTTAAGGATAGGTGTCAACATAGAGGTGATGTCAGCAATCCTAGCCCCCCGATAACTAGAACAAGTACGATGTTCTTTATCTGGGTTACAAATCATGCGGTCAATGTATTTAATGATTGAGTCACCCAACACAAATACTTCTCTTTTTGATGCTGTCTCCATAATAGGTGCAGGATGACTAGTCTGAAAATTGGTCTGGGAGTTAAGTGATTGCCTTCTCGGTTTATGAATGACGTTTGCTATGTTTTCATTATTCATAGTATGGGCTGGGCTTGTTGACACAGTTTCATTCACCAATTGTGATAAATGTTCAAAGGAGTTATGTATTGGAATCTGAAATGTTGTAGAAGGGAAGGGTATTTTTGTAATTTTTTTCAGCCCTGATTGGGGTACTGTTGTCCACTTAATCGCTTTTACTATTTGTTTCTAATTGCTGCCAACTCAGCGGCTGTGGTTAAAGGTGTAGAGGTAATAATTTGATGTTTTGGTGCAGGGGCTAGTTGTGACTCCTGATAAAGCTCTTGATAATTAGCTACATCCACCTTTATAGTTGGAGAACTATTTGTTTCTACCAAAATAGACATTGGGTCGATATAGTCTTCTAATGCTTTTATTTCTAATTTGGAAGACATTTTGGGCTGTAATCGGGTGATTTCTGTTTGTAACTCATCCACCAAAACACATTTTTCACAAGTGAAATTAGGAGTTACTTTACCAAGTGCATACATCTTGCATGTAGAACAGTACTTGTTAGCTCGTTTCATTTTTAATACTCTAACAACTACAAACTACTGTCTAAACGTACAAGTAATAAAGTACCTGTTATGTACAGTAACAATTTGGCCAGCTGCAATTCTAAATCTAGCGATGTAAGAAAAGCCTTTGAAAAGGCTTGCCCTGAGTGTAAGGGCTTAAAAGTGATGCACTTGTACCTGAAAAGGTACAGAAACAAGATTTTAAATGCCCAGTTAGAGAGGGGAGTACTGGAGACTGAAGCTGGGTCCTCCAGAACCCCACAATCCCTTGCTGCTTGCTGACAATCTGTAGCAATGGGAGAGTACCTCAATTACAGGCAAGCACAATATGCAGTTTTTAAAATAAGAAAAATTAAAAACACAGTTTGGTCACAATGGTATATCGCAGCCTCACTCAGAGGCACAGTACAAAATTATGCAGGCAGCTTTTCTATCTCAATGTGTGGAGATCTAGGAGGGATGTAAGGAAGTTCTTCACAGAGAGGGTGGTGGAACCATGGAACAAATTACCTGATAAGGTGGCAGATGTGGAGACCATTAAAGGTGATAGGAAACCGTTTTTACTCCTCTAGATGCACTCCTGTTTCCCTTTAGTGTCTATCCAGTATTCTGATATGTTTTGGACCTTTTTATTAAATTAATAATCTAATTGTGTTGACTTTGTAATTACCCTGAATCCTCTCTCCTCAGCAGTTCCTGCTCTCTTTTTCCATACTGCCTGAACATTCCATGACGTCAATAACACCATTCCAGACCTTTCAGATGACTTGCATGGAATGGTGCTATCGATGTCATAGAATGTATTAGAAATATGAAAAGAAAGAGAAGTACCTGGTGAGGAGTGTAGAACTCGAAGTAGATCTGAGGGCACCTAAAACTGGATAATTTATTTATCAAAAATTGTCAAAGCATATCAGAATACTTAACTGGCATGGAAAAGAAGACGGAAGGGCAGTTAGCTATGTAAAACTCATTTCCTATCTCTTTCAATGGCTGCCTTAACCCAGCAGAATAAAGCTCCAGACATGTTTGCTAGCCAGACAGGTGCTCCTGGGCCTAACTACCCCTGCTTTAACAAATTGCTTTCACACCATCTCCAACCAATGCAACACCAAGAACATGGCCAAACGTGCCCTTAAGCTTCCTTTCTGGTGTACTCAGCTAAAACAGCTTGGTCTCTTGCTGTCAGAGACCCACTAAATGGATTAAATTAATTCTACACACTGCCAAATCTCCCAAGCAAAATCAATTTAAAAGTGAGGGTGCCCACCCCTGCACCACTATAGTCGGAGGAGCTGGATTCACCGAATAGGGCAATAAAAGCACGGAAATAAACACTAAAGTCCCCAGATCTGAACAAGACCCATGAAGTAATCCAAAACCAGCACTGAGGAATCGACTCAAGAGAGTTCCACCTTCTTCAAGAACACAATTCTTCCCAGGATAACAAAAGTTCAAAACAGGCTGGAATCCAATTAGACCCCGCCACAGTACTCACAGACCAAGTAACACAATCCAGGGTGGAGAAAGAAGATCCAAAGAGACTGGTAAATGCAAAGCCCTACGACCAAGGTCTGTTCCGTAAGAACCACAGTCACGGATCACCAAATCCTCGGCCACCAGACAAGCAGTTGGCAGGATAAACCAGCGTCCTATGCTCCGAGCTGAGCATTACTAACATTGCACCAGGCACTGCAGCTCGTATCAGTCGGTATAATAGACACCCGACCGATTACCAGGGCCAGGCAACTTGGGGATGAAAATGCGGCATAAGTACTCGGTCTCAAACCAAAAAACGAGGGGTATTGGGGATATGGTATTGAGATTCCTCGGGGGTCCAGAACCCATGGGCCCTGTTGTTCCCCATGTGGGCTCCCCAGCCTGTGAGAGAGGCATTGGTTTTGAGTACGACCTTGGCTCAGGGTAGACAAACCGGATCCCTTCCTGCAGATGGTCTATGATGGTCCACCACTGGAGAACGTCCCACATCTTCCGGGTCATAGTGATCAGCTGGCCAAAATGACCTAGGCGCTGAGTCCACTGGGTAGCCAGCTCCCATTGAAGGGGGCACATATGCCACCAGGCTCAATGGACCACGGTGGTGCAGGCTGCTATGTAACCCAGAAGATGCAGAAAGTCCTGGGCAAGGCGCAAGTGCCCAACCACAAACGACAGGGCAAAGGAGGAGAGAACCTCTGCCCTTTCCACCGGGAGCCATGCTCTGACTCAGCAAGAGTCGAACTCTGCCATGATGAACCATATCACCTAAGATGGTATGAGCTGCAACTTGGCCTCGTTGATCAGGAGCCCAAGTTGAGAGCAGGTCTGGAGGGCCAAGTCCCTGGACCTCTCTACCTCTTGCTGGGTGGAACCTACCAAGAGTCATTTGTTGAGGTAGGGGTACATTCTGACCCCTCAATGCCTGAGATGGCTGCCATCACTGCAATGCATTTGGTGAAGACCCGAGGGGACAATGACAGGCTGAATGGCATGGCTCGGAACTCGTATAGAGTTCCCTCTGCTCTGAAGCAGAAGAACCTCTGGTGGGATGGATGGATTGGGATGTGAAAGAATGCGTTCTGGAGATCCAGTGAGCAGAACCATGTTTTGCTCCAGGGATGGCATGATCAGGGACAGAGTTATCATCCTGAAGGTGCGTGGCCTGAGATACTGATTCAGGTCATGCAGCTGTAGAATGGGCTCCATCCCACCCGTCCGCTTCAGGAAAAGGAAGTACCTGGAAATGAACCCTGGGTTGACTGGAGGATCTGTCACTTGAACCACTGCCTCCTTGAGAAGGAGTTGGGCAATGTCGCTCTCAGAGCCAAGTGTGGGCTGACACTCTCTCCTCCTGTGGGGTGCGGGCTTGGTAGGGAGGGTACTGTTCGAATTCTAGAGGCAGACCCTGGCCAACCACTTCTAAGAACCACCTGTCTGTGGTAACAGTGGACCAGGTGGAAAGGAAGTGATGGACACGACCCCCCCATGGGAGAACCCAGAGCTGGCATGATGGGAATAGGGGTGGCAACCCCTATCCCGTCACTGGGCAGGCTTGGAGAAAGAGGGTCCAGATTGGACCACCTGAACCCCAACTCCTTTGTCTGTGGGCTGCTGGAGGCCCAGACCTGGGCCGAAGGCGCCAAGGTTGAGCCTGCTGTTGCTGTCCACCCTGAAAGGAGGGCTGCTTGGCCACAGGAGCAGGGTGCCGAAAAGGCTTCTTCTGTTGCTGTTTCTTAAAGCCAGGGGCATCTTTTTGAGCAGAAGTGGCTGAGTCCAAGGTGGCATTGGACTGCTCAATTCGCAGAAGGTGGCCATCCACATCTGGGCCAAAGAGATTGGTACCCAGGAAAGGAACATCGGTGAGTTTGTGCTGGGTATCCACCATAAAGGTGGAAAGCCTCAGCCAAGCCCTGCAGTGCATGGCAACTGTGGCTGGCACCAATCAGGCACAAGAGTCCACAAGGTCCAGGGCTGTCTGAAGTTGCTGCTTGGTAACGGCTTGGCCCTGGTCCCGGGCCTGCTTGACCGCAGTCTGAAGGTCCACGGGAGGTGAGGGGAGAACTTCATCCAAGGAACCCAAGAGGGTGTGAGAGAAGTGCGCCATGACAACAGTTGAGCTTGCCTGACAGAGGCCTAGAGAGGAGGCTGCATAGACCTTTTGGGCAATGTGGTCCAGTTTTTTTGGACTCCTTGTCTGGAGGTCTGTCAGTGTCAGCAGAGCTGCCTGTGTGCCTGAACACAGAAGTGGTCACTAATCCCTCCGCCGAGGGACCCTCAGTAAACACCAAGAGGAACCCGATGGGTACCGCATACTTGTGGCCATCCAGGCAGGTGGCACTGGGTAGGAGGCAAGATGCTGCCAAAGCTCCAAAGCCGGGCCAACAATGGCCTCGGCCACTGGGAAAGCTTCCGTGGGGGTATCCCCTTTTTTAAGAATATCTGTAAGAGGGTACTCTGTCTTTTTCTGGACTGGTTCCAGGGGTATCCCCTTAGGTTCGGAGGTAAGGTGAAGAAGTCCGAAAAATGATGAAGGGCCCTCCTCCATAGACGACAGACTACCCACGGACTCATCATCCAATGGATGAGAGTGAAGGTCGTGTCGTCCAGAATCTGATGAATCTGGATAAATTGGTCGGCCACCAAGGTCCTTGTGCCGCGCCTGGGCGATCAAGTAAAGAATTTGACGATAACCTGTGAAGGTAGAACCATCCGAGCATTCTTCGCGAGGAGCCTCCCAAAGGCTGTTTAGGGCGCAGCTCCACCACTATCATTGAGAGACTCCATTTTGGCCGAATCGGACAGGTTTAGCCAGCTATGGATGGGGAACCATTTCACCGGTTCTAGTGGAGCTGGCTTTTGGCCTAGGAGGTGAAAGCTATAATGGCTGGGGTGGAAACTGAGGCCAGCTTCTGTCTGACAGAATCAGCTGTTGCTACATTAAACCTCCAGCGCCGACAGAGTATCCGCTGAAGCCTCTCCTCATCTGAGGATGAGGATGAACAGTGGCGTCGCCTCTTTTTAGAGCACTTATGCACCTTCCTCAGCCTGTTGGCCAAGGGGGTCCAAGATCTTGACCTTGATCAGACTGCCCGAGTAGGTCGCTTGGGAGACACCGGGGGGATTGGTGATATTCCAGGATCAGGGACCAGTTCCTCGATGGGATTTCCAGCAGGCTGGGTATCCTCATTAGTAAGAAGCAGAACCGGGGTCCTTTTCAAAGAGTTGTCAGCCTCGTCGGGTGACAATGGATCAACAGGGTCAAAAGTGATCTCTACCACATTGTTGATCAAGGCCTTGGCCGACTGACCAGATGGCAAAGCCGAGAAGCCAGCAGCTGAGGAAGCAATGTTGACCGAAGTCGAGACTGCAGTTTCCTGAGAACGAGATCGCTCTCGATCCCAAGAAAATCTTTCCAGAGATGAAGAATCTCTTGGTTCCTTTTCCCTTGTACGGGACCAGGAGATATGCGAGCCCGAAGGTCCCTCACCCTTAGTGGGGAGAGACTACTTCCAAAAGGAGCCCAAGAACACAGAGCCCAGGTTGAGTGGAATGAAAATCAGCCAAGAGGAGAGCTTCGCAGCCCATGCTGCCTCTTCCTTGAAGGCCTACATCTGTTCTAACTGCTCGGTGGACCCCACAGCTACAGAGACCCCCCCAAAGGGTTTCTTTGCATTTCATCGAAGGATTCTGTTTTTCAGGCCTGCCCAAACTTGAGACGATCATCGAGGACATTCGGATGAAATGTGAGACACATCTCGCAAGCCTGGGTGTCATGGCCGACACCCAAGCAGTACACTCGCGGTATGTGGATCAGTGCGCACATTTTCTGTCCGCACAGGCATCAGTGAAAACCAGGGGAAGATTTATCTTCCATAATCGAATAGCACAAATAGCAGTCACTAGCTCGAATGAGCTTAATCTTCAGGAGATCTGAAGAATTCAAACCCAGGGCCTACAAAATGCGGTAGTGGAGGGAGGCAATCCTGAATCTTCCAGAGGAAAGGAAGATCTGGCACCATGGGGTGGAGCCGAGGGTTATACCACCCGGGTAGGTGGGAGGAGCCAGCTTGAATACTTCTGGCAAGAATTAAAGGGGAAAGGGACATGCCAAGATGTGTGGATGAACAACATATCCACGTCCCTAGAAGGTAACCTTTTTCTCTTGTTCACAAGAAAGATACCCACTCTAAAATGGGTGATTATTAGAGACAGGGGAAATACTTGGATATTAATGCAAAAGATTCAGATACAAGAATTGTAAGTATCCATAAACCTATTTTTATACCTGTGCAATAAAATGCAATGCTGCTATTTATTTTTATATTGTAAACTATTGGGATTCCAGTAGGCTAACATTGTATAATTGTACAAATGTCTTTGTCTTGAACGTAAAATTTATTTGCTCTTTTTATTGTAATGATATTTTATCTTGTCAAACAAATAAACTTTGAAACTAACACTGTGATACCCTACTATCACCCAAGATGTGGTACTATCCCACCCCTATTCAATAAGATATGGTGATATTCCTCTACCACTCAGGATGTGGGGATATCCAACTACCACTGAAGTTATGGTGATATTCATTACCAACCAAGATGTTGTGATATCCCACTACCGCCCAGGACGTGGTGATATCCCGCTGCAAAATATAACCTACGGACACATTTGTGTTTATAATTTAGTGTTTGTTCCCCCTCTCACTCCAGCGCTGCCCTCTTCCGGTGGCTAACATCCCGTTCCACACACAATCTTCTCCATGGCTTACCACTTTCCAACCCCCACACACACACACACACACACACTTACCTGGCTAGCTGGCTACACCAGGCAAGAGTAGCATGCATGTTTATAAAGTCTCTTTTAAAAAAATATATTTTTCCCTGTGTGTAACGCAATTTGACTTATAATTGCAATAATGACCTCACAACCAGTCATTTCCTTTTGATGAACAACTGGCTAGGTGGGGTTGGCATTTTGCACTCCCTTCCCCTCCAGTCGGATGTTAATCGCCAGGAAATGACTGACTGTTCGGTCATTATTGATGAATTACATAACAGTCAAAGACAGGACAATCACATACTTACTAAATCCTCAGAAAGAAGAAAACACATAGTTGCAACTAAGTTCCTTTTAACAGGTCCAACAGTGGGCCATTACAAACCCACTCGTACCTCCTCTGATTGAATCTGATTACTGAAAAGGTCTGACAAAATTATTTGTTATTGTTTTTGACAATACTGCTTGAGCACTGTTCACACAGTTTATCATTTTCAGACGTGGCTGGTCTTTTAAAAACTGTTATGATTAAAAATGTTTACGGCCTGCTATTTATTTACTATTACAATAGTTAAGACAGGTGGTCACTCCTCCCCTTACTCTTCAGTAAAATGCGACACTGGTGCTCCAGGGGGCGCATGACCACACAGCAAAGTTTTGAACGTAAAAAGTACAGTTACGTAATAACTTACCATAACAGTAGATCTTCTTGCAGCAGGTCATCACCAGTAGGATTGAGCCACCAGACGCTGGGACTACATGGAAACCTTGTAGCTAGCAGTCTATCAGAGGGAGCCACCCACCTCTGACATCAGCTTCTGAAGTCAGTCAATCCTATAAAGGCATGTGGACCCCTACACCCTCTTCAGTTTTCCTGCCGGAGACCCACAGTGGGCAGCAAATGAAGAACCGAGGAGGTTCCTGACAGCCAAAGGGGCAAAACAGAAGGTAAAAGGGAAAAAGGAACAACAGAGACACTGAGGGAAGGAGGGAGGGGAAATGAGAGCTTGCTGCAAGAGCTTCTCTCAAAGATCTACCGATACGGTTAAGTTCTTACGTAACTGTACTATCTTACTTCAAGGAAGGCTGCTGCATCAGGCCAACACCAGAGGAGTGAGTCCCAAGCAGTTCTGGCTATGACCAGGAAAATAGCATTGAGAGGAGGATACGTTTTGGCAGCCAATAGCTCAGAAGAGAAGGTCCTGAAGAACTGAGGCTGACAAACTGGCCCTGTGCCAAGAGGCAATGTCCAGACTATAATGCTTGGTGAAAGAGCAGCCAGAACTCTCGGTGGCACCTGCACAGAAGTCTGCAGCAGACACATTTCTGAAACAAGCTACGGAGGTGGCCATACCCTGCTGGAATGGCCCTTAACCACATGGAAGGTCCTTGTTGTACTTACAATAAACAATGTAATTGGCTAACCACTTAGACAAACACTGTTTGGAAACAGGAGTGCCCTCTCTCTTAGGGGCGAATGAAACAGACAACTGGTCAGACTTCGGTGAAGTCTTGGTCTAGTGTGTATAATACTGCAAGATTCTATACACATCCAAACTATGGAGCAAGGCCTCCCCCTGATTAGAATACTCAGGGTAATAAACTGGAAGGTGGATGGACTGATTCAAAGTAAACTCCGCCACCACCTTCAGAAGAAACTTAGGATTAGCATGCAAAGACACCCTGTCTTTGTGAAAAAACAAATAAGGCACTTTACATACTAGAGCCTAAAGCTCGGAAATCCTTCGAGCAGAAAAAACAGCAACCAAAAAAAAAACCACTTTCCATGACAGAAAGTGCAGCTCACAGCTCGCAGCCGGTTCAAAGGGAGGCAGTGTGAGTTTCTCCAACATAAAATTGGGTCCCATGGAGGGACCGGGTCCCAAATGGGAGGTTTCAGATGCAAAATGCCCTGCAGAAATGCGCAGGACACCTCGAGTTGAGCCACTGCCCTGCCCACGATAAGCACATGGTACACACAGATGGCAGAAAGATGCACCTTGAGTGAGGAGTACCTCAAGCCCAAGTCTGAGAGAGAAGGTACTCCAATACCTGACTGGCTGGACAGGTGAAAGGATCCAAATGACGTGAAGCAGCCCAAAGGGTTAAACACTTCCATATCATGGCATAAGTGGCCCTGGTGGAGGGTTTTCTAGCAGCCACCAGGACATTTGGACAGGACTAGTTTTATATGTGTAAATCATCAAAAAAGTGCTGTTATCCACTATTGTATTGTAAGAGGAAACTACCGTTTTACTACTCATTAAAGGTAATTGCAGCTCCTTGTCTGAATATGTAAGGTGGGCCAGACGCTGAGGCGCCACAGGACCCCCCCCCCACAGTCCTTTGTAGTGCAGATTTGGTCAGTGACGCTCAGAAAAAGGCTTGCTACTGCCTTTATTAATTGCTGCACCCTCCTCTGTCTCTCTCCAGCCTGCTTCCTTCAGCCCCAGCAACCAGCTGAGCACGGGGCTTAAGCTCCGCCAGCGAGACGAGTCGTCGGCACCTAGCGAACTTGGGAACCACAAGGCCGGAGGAACAGCTAGGAGCAGTCGGGAAAGGCGCAACATTTTGCCCACCACTCTTCCCCCTTCTTGTGTGTTAATTTATAGGCATCTTCCGCCGGAATCTCTTCCCGCCCACAGCACTTTTCTCTAAACCAACAGAGTCACACCAGCTTGCTGATCCAACCAATCAGCAACTTCGCTACTCCCTATTGCCAACTATCAATATCCCCCTCAGAATGGGGAACTTGCTACTGATACTCCTGTCACTATCAGCCATAGGGTTCCACAATGAAGACGACCCTATTATACAATCTAAAGTGGTCAACCCGCCTAGTTTCTCTGGAACATCCCCCATGGCTGACACCCAAACCCTCACATATGCCTTGCCATTGCTGCATCGACTACAGTGGTACAATCACCATAAAGTTACACATATCACCACATATATGTCTCAGCCAAGGCCCCACTGCTGGGTATATAGATCCCCACTAAGCCTAGTCATCATCTGCTAATTGGTATCCCGACACACTACCTTAAATCCACAGGGAGCACCCAAAAGAAAGAGTGGCAACGGAATAAAAAAAGGAGGACCAAAGACAGCCCCCTCTCCCTATCACTGGCAGCCCTTATGAAATTACTGATCTTCCTATTGCTCTGTATTGGTAATGTGGAAATCAACCCTGGACCTCTTGAAAGTATCACCTCTCCATCAGACCTAACCTCAACTAAAGGCCTCAGGTTCTTGCATATTAATGTATGCAGTCTGTTGAAAAAATTTACATTGCTACAAGCCTGGGTTGCCCATACCTTGCCAGACTTTCTTGTGATAACTGAGACATGGCTCAAGACCACCACAATGGACAGGAAAGTTAACCTACCTAACTACCAGCTATTCAGAGCTGATCGCCAAACAAAGGGAGGCGGAGTAGCCATATATGTAAAAGCTGGTTTAGTTGTATCCTGTACTGCTGCAACATCTATGCCCAAGGAATTTGAGTGTCTATCTCTAAAAGTCTCTCCCAATACAGCAACTTTCCATTTAATTGGATGCTACAGACCCCCTCTGCTGAACACAAGCTCTTATCCCACCTGGGAAACCTGGTCAAGTCCTGTACTGAAGAAGTCATTATCATAGGGGACCTGAATTTCAACTGGCTCACCCAGGCAGCTACACCTCTGGTATCATTCTGTGACACCTATGGGCTCACACAGTTAATTAATGAATCAACAAGATTAAATGCAAGGAATAGTAGTAACAGTACTCTACTTGACATCATGCTAGTGAGTAAACCACATCTATTCACACATGCTGGAGTGCTCCTATGCGACATAAGTGACCACTGCCCCATCGCAGGGGTAAGATCCAACAGCATTAAAACCGACTCTGCAAAATTCCTCATGAGGAGATCCAAGAAAAACACCAATATTGAAGGATATCTGCATGATCTAGCCTACTCTCCACACTGGCAAAAGTTCTATCTTGCACATTCTGCAGAAAAAGCTCAGCAGGTGCTAAATAACATTATAATAAATGCCCTTAACACCCATGCCCCAATCTCTAGTATCCGAATAAAAACAAATCCTGTCGCTGGTTTTCAGCTGACCTCAAAGCTGCACTGCTGGAGAGAGATAAACTTTGGAAAGTAGCAAGAAAAACTAAAAATATCATGGACTGGATGATCTTTAGGAAAGCCAGGAATAAATGCACCAGGAAAGTTAGGATGCAAAGGCTGCCTACTACCTGGCCGAGCTCGACTCCTCCTACCATAATACTGCTAGATTTTGGGGCACCATCAAGGGTATGATGGGCCAGGATGTTAACAACCCCCTTCCAACCCAATTACACAGTAACTATGGCCCCATTACTGGCACAATGGAAATCCTGGATGCATTCAACAACCACTTCACAACAGCTGGCCTTGCCTTTGACTCCTCCCCAGCTAACCTATTAAGGGATCAATTAAGCTCCCACTATACTGGTGATCAAAGAGCTGACTCCTCCTTTAGCTTCAAACCTATACTGTTGAAACAAATTGAGGATCTAGTATGGCATCTGGATACCAAAAAAAGTGCAGGAGCAGATCTTCTGGACCCATTCTTTCTAAAGATTGTGTGTCATGTGCTTGCAGTCCCCCTAACTCACCTCTTTAACCTTTCCCTAAACTCTGGCTCTATTCCCACACTGTGGAAGACAGCCCAAGTGGTCCCCCTTCTAAAATCAGGGGACCCTATGGATCTTAATAACTACAGGCCCATTTCCATCCTACCTGTGTTATCAAGATGCTGGAAAAATTAGTGAGTATTCAGTTAAGGAATAACTGGACAATGCTAATCTATTAAATCCAGCTCAATCTGGATTCAGGGCCAAACATAGCACTATCACTGCATTAGCCAAGGTCCCCAATGATTGGCAAACCGAATTGGATAAAAAGAACAATGTCTGTTCAGTATTCCTGGACCTGAGCAAAGCATTCGACACTGTGGATCATGAACTGCTACTCTCATCCCTACACTCCATTGGCCTAGATCCATCCTCCCTTAAGTGGTTCAGATGCTACCTCTCCGGTAGATCACAGCAGGTAAAAGCTGAAGGTGACCTATCCCCATTAAGACCACTGTCAAGAGGAGTCCCCCAAGGCTCTATTCTGGGTCCTATCCTTTTGCCATTTATATAAATAAAATTGATTCAACCCTCACCAGTCCTCAGTACATCTCTTTGCTGATGACACTGTACTGTATGTTAGCAACCCTTCGCCTAAAGTTGCTCATGAAATCCTACAAGCAGAATTCTCCCTGTTACAACATCAGCTCTAGAAAAAGCTTCTGCTAAATGCAAAGAAAACCAAAGCAATGATGTTCACAACCCAAAACTCCACCAACAATCCTCTTCAATCAATCTCCCCAGCTATGCACTATACTTGGAGAAAATCTGGAGTATGTTGAAAATTTCAAATACCTACGTGTGTGGATTGACAACAGACTTGACTTTACTCAGCATCTAGAACAACTGCTGAAAATTAGCACTAAGGCTTGGCCTCCTCTACAGATTAAAACCCTTCCTTAATAGAGATTCAAAGATGAGATTAGTCCAGGCCATCTTTCTATCAGTCATTGACTATGCAGACTTCCTCTATAGTCACTGCCCCACTCCCTACCTTCAAAAGTTGGATACCTTATATTCAAGGCCCCTAGAATTCTGCGGCCGCAGAATTTTGTGCAGAACTTGCAATCTACCGCAGAACTTCTGCGGTGCCGCAGAATTCACTCTTTTGGTGATTTTTTATTAATATTTCTGTTTATCCACAGAATCTGGTTCCCATCCCCTCTTTTTATATCCAAAACCCCCCATATGCTCAGAATTTAATGTTATCATTGCTATATCATACATTAGCTAGTGAAATGGCTGCATTCTGCAACAGAAATGAACAGTCACTTATCTACCACAGCTCCCACTGCCAGAGACGGTGGCACAGCACATCATGCATGGTGATATTTGCTTAACCTGCACTACAGCCTAATACAGTTTTCAGTCTTACACTATTGCACTAGGGCCAACTTAAAACCTTGTCAATATCACAGACCTGTGAAGTCCATACCTCACTCTGTACAAACCTATTTGTGCCTTTAACCCTTTGAGAACTGAATATGTGTGAACGATATAGATTCTGAATGTGTATATATATGTCACAGTCTTCATAAGGGTGTATAGAGATGCCATATCTGAAATGAATAACTGGTAAAATGAATTTAACTGTCATTTTTAAGAAAACTAAAGTAATTATGCCCAGAAAAGTGGAATATAATAATGTGTAGACCTGTTGAAAGAATAGACCTGTTAAATAATAGTTGCACTGTCGCATTTTTGCCAGGTTATTGATTACGTGATGTCATTGGTTGATAGAATCACCTAAAAGTTATGGAGAAATGTTGTGTGCTGGGACAGCTGTTGGGCCAGAGGATAGCATGCTGTGTTTCTGTGCCAGCAAGTCAGGTTCAGAGAGATTAGCTCTGGGGAGCTGGCTGGGCAGCACAAAGATTGGTGGAACACATCACTGCTCGGAGCCTGGGAAGGTATGGTGGAGTGTTCTGTCACATGGTGGACACATTGTGATGGGCTGGAGAACTCTATCTCATAATCTGTTCACATGCATGTCATGGCCTGATGGTGTTATGCAGTGTGTCAGGGAAAGCAGATTGACATGAAAAATGAGTTTTGCAATAACCCCTCGATTCCATTTGCAATGGGACCTGTATGAATGAGGATGCAAGTTCATGGAAATTAAAAAAAAAAAAAATATGTGTGTGTGTGTGTGCTTGGGCTTTTTGGTATGGTCATGCGCCACATCGATGACTACCAAGTCCACCTTAGGGTGGCCCCCTAAAAAAGGCTTACCAGAAGAAGCATGGTAGAGCCTGTCTGCCTTCTTAGGTAACAGAGGAATAGAAGAGGGGTGATTCCAAGCTGCCTGGTGACATCGTCATAGGAGTCAATCAGGGGTGGCACGACCACTGGAAGGGTATCCTGCTACCTCAAATAAATGGCCAGGCAATGCCTCTCTGGGTCTTTATCCTCCATTTCCCAACTCATGATGGACTGGATATGTTTCATGATGTCCAAGAATGATGGATCGTCAGAAGGGAACTTCTGAACCACTTTTATGGACTCCTCACCCTCTGAAGATGCCACTGGGGAGGAGGAGGACTCCGAGCAGTCTGAGTCATCCTTATTCATCTCCTCCTAATAGCTCTTGGGCAGCAGGTGCCCTTCCTGGCGAGGGCCAGAACCAACATCAGGTCGGGACCCGGAGGACCCCAGAACCCCAGGGTCCGGGGAGTACCGGCACCTGACTGTCCCTGATCCTCAGGCAGAAGGTCCCTAAGTGGCTGCCGGGGGAGACACTGGAGATGGGTCCTGAGGGGCGAGGTTATGCTTCTGTATGAAGGACCACCATGCGGAAAACAGGGCATTGTAGTCTACTGGAGGGAAATTATAAACCCGTGGTGAGGGTAAGTTGGCATTGGGTAGGAGTGATGCGACGGTGGTGGGGGCGGCATGGTGCACCTGCAGGGACCAGCCCATGTCAGCTGTGGGTCCAGCGCCAGGCCTGCAGGTGCTGGCAAAGGAAGGCTACGGGGAGAGGCAATGCAGATGCCAGTCCCGAAGACTGCAGCAGGACTGGCGGCAGCCAGCGGGCATCAGAAGAGAACTCCTGGGAGAAGAATCTGCCAGTACCAGGTTAGAAGGAGAAGCAGGTGCCTGGGGAAGGAGACCACCCAGACCAAGGCAGAGCAACACTGGACTGGGGAGGCAGCGGTAGCCTGCTGCAGGCACTGCCTGGAAGGGCTGACGTCGTGTCCTGTAGAGAAAACTGACACAGGCATTGCCTTGGCCGGGGGGGGGACGGTAGAAGAAATGATGCCCGCAGCACCAACACCAGAAGAGCCTCCTGGATGAGACCCCAAGGAAAAAATGGGCCTGAGATTCAGGGACTGAGGGACAGGAGACAGAGTCCTCTACCCCGAAGAGCCACCGTCCATGATAGAAATGAGTGCAGGCAGATGTACCACTGGCAGCCCTGTGGAGGTAAGGGCTGGCAGGGCCACAGGGGCCAACCATGACATGGTCAAGGGCTTATGTGGTGACCGTGAGCAGGAAGCAGACTGATCCCAGTCTGGTGCTTATGCTTCCCGCCAGATTTCTCCCGGGACTGAGAAGAAGACGAAACCCTGGAGGACTGTGGAGGCGAGGCCAAAGAGCTCCTGACCCGCATCTCCTTTTCCATCATGGCCAACTTCTGCTTGATGAGATGGCTCTCCAGTATTTTCAGATGACATCTCTGAGTGGCCTGGTTTAATTCCTGCAAATCTGGCAGGCTTCGGTGTTGTGGCTGGGGCCTAGACAAAGGATGCACACAGAGTGGCTGTCTTTTTCAGGAATTTGTTTGCTGCAGGCACACTTTGTGGGGCAGTCAGAACATGAGGCAGGTAGAGAAGACAAACTCAATGGCGGAAATACCGGAAAATCTGTTTTCTGTTAGAAGAAAATGGAAAATAAAAAAGCGCGGCAAGTGCGAGTAATGGCGGTTGACTGTAGCTGCGGTGTCTGCCAAGGTCCGACATGCGCAGGTCGATGGCGGGAAAGAACTGGGAACTATGTGGGGGACTGCCTGCCTTTATAGGATAGGCTGACATCAGAGGTGGGCAGTTCCCCGGTAGACTGCTATATAGAAAGTTTCGTGTGGTCCTGGCGCTTACGCCTGAGTCCTACCGTGTTGGCCTGCTGTAAGAGCCTTCCTCAAAATAAGATCACACAGTCCAACGCTCCATGGACGTGCCTGAAAATAGTCATTGCTATGGCTACTGTACCTACCGGTAAACAAAAATCTAAAATAAAAATACCTCGCACTGGAGCCGATACATTTTGTATGGCATTACCAACCAACTTGTTACAATTGTTTTAGTTAGAAAACTCATAGCTTGCCTTTTAAACACACTTTAGAACTCAGTTCCCATGACTTGAAACCAGTCCGTTTAAAACAGTGTTAAATGTTTATTTCATTATGAAAGTGTAATAGGTAAAGCCCTCTGCATTGGAAACATAGGGACACAATACTTAAAATGCACAAAGAAAATCAAGTCAAAGCTACACAACAACTGTCTCCTCTGGTTGGATGAAGTTTATCACCCCTTGGAAACTGGGGTTCAAACTAGAACTCACTGACGAACATGTTAAATGGAAAGCTTATAAGTCCATAGGAGATACATCATTGACATGGGGAGGGTAGATACTGTAGGTGTGACAGTACAGTCTCAAAGACAAAAGGATGTTGAGAGCAATGATTTGGGGGGGGGGGTGTGTGTGTTATTTCTATCAAAATACCAGCCCCATGGTCCAAGTTGTATTTTTAGGAAGATATACTTCAGAGGAAAGACTCCCTCACCTGCCCATCCACTAGTGCCAGAACCCTTCAGTAAGGCCACCTAAAATGGGACGTTCCCAGCTGCTCACCCTGCCTGACTGTACAACCAGTGCCATAAATAGACTGTCAGTAACCCTGGGTTATAGGATCACTGCCCCACCTTTTCTTCCCTCTCCACCACCCATCAGCTTATATCCACGGATCTTCAGTTACTCGACACTGGGGACTTGGGTGGGCAAACTGGCCTTAAAACGTTTTTTCAAGGCCTTAGGCACTTTTTTTCACATGTCTGAAGCAAAATATTCCGTGACTGGAGTTTGTAAGGTGCTTCCATCTTTGTTCAAGGCAACGAGTATATGGGTGAATTTTATTTTGCAAATAATGCTTAACTCTTTTGTAGCTGTTTGCAACACAGCAGGAATTGGCATCTGACGCTTTAAGTGCAGGGTCTGTTTTCAGGCAATTCGCATATAGGGCTTGGCCAGTGACAGAAATGATCACTGTGTGTGTCAGCTATCCTACATTAGGAGGGACATCTCCCATATGCCCCCAACTGCCCCATGTTAGGAAGGATTCCCCCTTACATATCTCTGAACTGTTTTATATCAGGAGACAGACCCTTACATACCTATGAACTGCCCCACATTAGAAAGGATATCTCTCACATACTTTCAACTATCCCACTTTAGAAGGAATGTCCTTCAAATACTTCTTAAATATCCCACATTATGAGAGATATCCCTCCAATACCTCTCAATTATCCTATATCAGGACATATATCCCTCAAATACCTCTAAATCATTGCATAGTAGACGGGACGTCCCTCATATACTCCCAGCTATACCACATTAGGAGGGACATCCCTCAAAAATGTCCCAGCATATGAGGGATGCCCCTACCCACCACTCAAATAACCTGTATTAGGAGAGATGTCCCTCACATACTTCTAAACAGTCCCATATTAACCAGGACATCCTCACATACGTCTCAACTCTCACGCATTAGGAGGGATGCCACTCACATACCTCTCTACTATCCTACAATAGGAGATGTGTCCATCACATGCCTCTGATTGTCCCATATCAGGATGGATATGTGTCATAAACCTCACACTGTCCCACATTAGGAGACATATCCCTCATACCTCTCACTGTCCCACATTAGGAGACATATCCCTCATATCTCTCAGTGTCCAACATTAGGAGACATATCCCTCATACCTCTCACTGTCCCACATTAGGAGACATATCCCTCATACCTCTCTCACTGTCCCACATTAGGAGACATATCCCTCATACCTCTCTCACTGTCCCACATTAGGAGACATATCCCTCATACCTCTCACTGTCCCACATTAGGAGACATATCCCTCATACCTCTCTCACTGTCCCACATTAGGAGACATATCCCTCATACCTCTCTCACTGTCCCACATTAGGAGACATATCCCTCATACCTCTCACTGTCCCACATTAGGAGACATATCCCTCATACCTCTCTCACTGTCCCACATTAGGAGACATATCCCTCATACCTCTCTCACTGTCCCACATTAGGAACACAGTCAAATGGAAAAAAAACTGGGCTTATTATTGTTTTCTTATTTAAGTATCTTTAGCTATAAGGAATTGGGGGGATGCAGAAAAAATTTAACTATGAAAGGGGATTTTTGTATTATTATCCCCCCCTTGACCTGCTAAGGTTCACCTTGTCCCATCCTACTAATTAAGCATGAAGCAACAGCACACTTCCTCTTTAAGAGGGTTTTTTTCTCTGCATGACTTCTTTCTTAGTGCTTGTGAAAAGTGCTGAATTGACAGCACTGGAACCTGACAGCACGGGCGATCACACAGCAAGCTTTCTTACTGCCCTTCCAATGTGCCTCAACCCTGCGATGGAGGGACCACAATATCAGTGTGAGGGTAGTTCTGACTCTATGTCCATTCAGTCCTTGGCCTCTCATGTGAGACTGCTGACAAGGGTTTCCAATTAGTGCCAACTGATACTGGTTCTGTGATGTGGACACCTGTCCACACTGGGACCTGAACTGAGACCACTACAACTCATTTCACCTAGGCCACTTAACAGCCCTCAGGTGATAGTGCCTTTTGGCCACTACTGACCTGTGCTGGATTTGAACCAGTGATGTACTGGTGAAAATCTCCTTAACCCACTCCAATCCAATGGAGCCATCCAACATCTAGTCACTTCCTCTGACTGGGTGACTGGCTGCCTCCACAGTCAACAGTAATGCTTCTCCATAATCAGGTGGCAGAGAGTGTGAGAATCCTGGGCAGTCCACGCCCTCCTTCCTTGATGTCCTTGGCTACCCAGTCGGTCTCAACGTGGATCCAGGGACCTGATTTAAACCCCCATCTCGTAGCTGGTGATGCATTACTGCTGTCTCACTGGGCCAGTAATATTTTATTTTTACAACATATTTACCCTGGACAGCACAGCAGAAACACAGCAGTTTGTTTTTAGTGTGTGTGTGTGTGGGTGTCTTGCTTCCACTGGGAGGTCAAGTGAATTGCTCAAGATCACGGTTCCTGAGCCTTTGCTCTAATCGCTAGGAACTATTCAATGTGTTAAGTAAAGGATCAACAACATGAGGGCATGAGTGAAAACTGATGGGGGGTCAAGAGGCTAGTGAGAATGTTTAATTTTACAGAAAGGGTGGCAGAGCCATGGAACAATCTGTCAGCTGATGTGGTCGGCCCCAAAACTATTGATGGTTTCAAACACGGCTGGAGCAGAGTGAAGGACTTTGTGGTTGCTCAGGGCGGTAGCAGTAGGGTGGGGAGCATGGGAGTGGATAGTGTGGGTTCGAACCCTGTATGGACAACAGGTCCTGGGTTTATTAGGGTTTTATGAGCAGACTGGATGGACCAATGACCTTTTCCCTGCTGTCACTATCTATGTTTCTGTGACATTACACTTCATTCTTTATTACTAGAGACACTGTATGAACAGGACCGTTCCTGTCTGCATGCCTCTGTCCACTCCAAATGCTCCTCTCCCCAGCCTAGACCACAACCTTCTGCCTGCGATAACGCAGCAGCATCTCTGGTGGAAGTTTTGTTGCTTGGGAGAGACAGTTTGGTCTAGTACCTTTCCAACATTTCCCAGAGGTGTCAAGTCTCTGCGTAAAGAGCTAGTAGAACCAAACAGAAGTCGTCAGTTGTAAGATTTTATTTCTCATTTATTTTTCATTTTCCTTTTGCTCATTAGAAACTTTTCTATGTGACACGATTATGCTGGATGTGTGGAACGGTACTCTGCCTGGCAGCCGACATATCTAGTTCCAGTCTTCCCACCCCATCATCAACACTGTGAATTCACTGTCCGTGACATCAAAGGTGGCTGACCTGACAGCAACTGAGTAGCTCTTCCTGAGCAGCTGTGATGTCACAGTCAGTGAGGTCACAATGCGAATGATGTAATGGAAGGAGTAGAGCCAGCTACGTCAGCTGCCAGGCATGGTGCTTGCTATTCCACACATCCCAGCTACTAACATCAGGTACAAAAATCTTTTAATTAACCAAAGGAAAAAGAAAAATTACCTAAGATACAAAAGGTATTAGTTGACTGCTTTAAAAAACTAATATTTGTTTTAGTCAGTACATTAGCTCTTTAACTGCATATGTTTTTCTGCAGTGGGTCAGAATTTTTTTTAAAGGAGGACTGATCACTGTAGATATATACACCCCTTCCAAGTGTCTTTATGTGAAAAGATTCTCAGTAAGATTTCCTATAAATAATGGCCGAGAACAGGGATCTTCCATCAGAGACTGTTTCTATGGTTGACACCACATGCACAAAACAGGTGGTTATAGGATGGTATAGAGTTACCTGACATCAATGCCAGACACTTGTGCATCTGAAAAGTAAAGGAACGTCATGAGAAGGATACCCAGCAGAGGAATTGTTGGATACACAAAAAATATCTTCAGTATTTGACTCACGTTAGTACCCTCCTCCTGGACATTTCATTTATACAAATATCTGCTTATACTGTAGCAAGAATGTCCACTGCCCTGCCCCCCCCCCCGATACAAACAGAGGCCGCTTGTAACCTGCACGTTCAATGGTCAATATTTACAAAAAGTCTGTTCAAGTCAGGTATTCAGGCAGGGGAGGGTCAGAAACATATTCTGTTCTGGTAGCCACCTAAGGCTACTAACGTGCAAGTTCAGCAGCCTTAAAAAGAAGCAGTAGCCAAAGTAGGTAATGAAAATTCAGACCAGCTCTGATACTGTAAGTCGTTGACACCTGCAAAACTAGCTGCAGGTTGCTTGCTGTCATTAGTAATGATCTTACGGAAAAGTTGTCTCAGGTAAAAGCCAGCCAGACAAACAGCCGTGACATCATGGTAGCCCAGGACTATTAAAGCAGCCTAAACTGCATTTTGAACAGACCTGGGCAACTGCAGATTTTGACCCCGTGTATCAGCACTCGTTCTCTAAACCAGCTCTTTCAACTTCAAATGATGTTTCTAAAATAGTTTCTACAGCATCATTATGCATCTTCTGTCGTGGCTTTGGTGTGGCCATCCCCGCCACCAGCTTCTGAGACCCAGGGTGCTTGCTTAAGGGGTCTCAAGTTAAGGCACTCGACTGATCTGATGATGGAGGAGAGAGAATCGGGAGCCCCCTATATATAAAAAGGTATTAAAGGCACTTTATAAAAGGTGGACTGTCGAGGCTGCCTAGAGAACTGCCAGGAAGACATGTCCTTCCTCAAGAGCACATTGTTAGAGCCCATGTATGCTGTGGGCCTGTATCCCTCAAACATGTGTCAAGCCAACCTCTGGGAAAAGCCACTGCGAACTGTAATGGGTAGGTTGGCCCACCTGCAGTAATTGGGACAGGTAGGTGTCACAGGACTGACCCGAGGACAGCGGCTAAACATTCAGTGTCAACACATACTGCTGAGGACCACAGACAGGCGGACCTCTCCCACTTCTAATTAGGTGCTGATTTTAGAACCAGATGCATATTTACTGCATGCTAACTATAAGGCAATTAATTTGCATTTCAAACCCACTGTGTTCTAAGATGAGTCTACTAATCTACTGTGTTCTAAGAGGAAGTTCTTCTTCCTTTGAACTGGCTCTATGTGTCTTGCGCTAGGACTTAGAACTGAAGTTTGCAGGAAGGACATCCTCCACCTGTGTGAAATTAGGTTGGGGATCTGGATGGTATCCTTGCCCTTTAACATGCATTCAGAGCTGGGACAACAATCGGAGTAAAATATCTAATGTACCTGGAGGCTGAGCATTTATAGGATGGAGAATCAACTTTTCCGTAAGGCCACTCAGAGCTTTCTGTGACTCATGGTTCAGGGTGCCGGTAGTCCTGATAAGGCTCTTGGTCATATCAAGTTTAGGGTTGGGGTTTGGTCTTTGTCAGCAGTACCATTTCTTTTCCCTTATCATCTTACTCTTGTGAGTAATACATTCCCAGTTCTCGATCTGTGGAAATATGGCATCCTGCTGTGTTGGCACTGTGCCCTGGTTGCCACTGCTGGTTTCACCTGTCAGGTGTGGAAGTAAACTGCCTGCATTTAAGTGGCAGCCTGGCTGTAACTGCACGGCACTAGACATCCAAAAACAAAAAAAAAAGTGCTTGGAGACCTCCTGAAATTTTGTTTGGGGTGGGGTGTTTCAGAGATTCTGATATAAATTGCCCAACAAAAGCTCTGGCAGTGAGTTGGCCACCCAGTGGACCAGATCAGGTGTCTGTTAAGGACCCCATGTCGATAACTGTATCCATGGTAACATACCACTTCATATCTTAACAAAAATAGCCCCCCCCCCCAATAAAAATAGTCTACATTAAAAATTACATTTCCTTGGAAGCGTAACAAAAAAGTCCTCTGTTCTTTGCTGTTTTATTTGGCATATAAATTCAGGAAAGAGGTGAAAATATTGTTTTTTTTTGTTTGTTCTTGTCATCTGTTATAATTTGTTTTCTCTTTTCTCTCTTCAGAGGTTGCTTTCAGTCTCTTCTTTCTCCAGGGTGCCTTGAAAGAGTTCAGATGTGTCAGACCCCTGCCCAGTGAGTAGTTCTCGTTTAGTCTGTTCACCCTGTAAGTCTCGTAATGGATATAGTGTGACGCTTTCAAGTCCTGAAGGTGAGATCTGTAGGTCCGAGGACAAAGAAAAAGTTAGTTGGTTTCTTTGAAAGAAATATCTAAGGGTTGCATAATTGGCAGCATTGTGATATCAACCAACGTGGGGAGCAGTTTGTGATAAGTTCTTTTTATGTACCGAGGTGCAGAATACTGAATACACCATGTGAAGATAGCTCAAGTGGTTTGTTTAGGCATCACACACTGAGGGTGTATAAAAAGAAAAGTTTTCACCTCTTGCCATACTTTGGGAAATACTGCTTTTCCCTAGCAGCCCAAGGCACCCAATGTTCTTTCATCAGGTGCCGGTTATCAGATATGTATGAGCGTGAGAGTGATTGCTCCATTATACATGGTAGTGAGGTCACACTTGCATAGAATGGAGAATTCAAGACCCTTGGTTTAGAGTTGTAATCAACTCTTACCAGTAATCCTTAATCAATAATACACAAGAAGGCGTGTTTTATCGTGGGATAATGCCACCTTGAGTGCCTTGTGAGGCACAGGGTGTAGCTACAGCTTTAACCACCCAAAAAGTGGTATTATCCCATGTGGTAACATACATTCTAGTCTGTATTATTGCTGCTATTAAATGGACTACATGTACAGTAGTAAAACCAGTTGGCAAGAACATTTTTCCAGGCTGTGCTGTTATCATGAGCATGTTTGAACAAATCCCATTTCATAGTTATATTTATGCAAGAGGCGAGTCAAACCTTAGAGCTAAATGACTTATTTTAGCCACTGACTAATTCTAAATGAAGATAAATCTTTTATCTCAATTTTGGGTGCACCATTTAAGTAAAAATCCTCAACAGGGTGTGCGGTAAGACATACAAGTCTTTGACCGCACGGTAACATAATGAGTTTTAGCACATCCCATTATTCCTTTTCACACGCCTGTTTCATAACAGCATTCATCTCTACTTTGTATAGGTCCCAAAGGAACCCTTGACCAATGACAGCAGGTTGCACAGTGCCAAATGACATCACGATGACCTCTGCTGCACTCGAAACAGAACAGTGAAATCAAACAGAGACAGTTAAACCTTCATAGAAAATAACTAATTTAAAAGTTTAATTTAAAATACATTGGCCCAGATATTCAAACTGCACCATTTTGTGGCGCAAGCCCCTGCACCGCTCAAAAAAGTTGTGCAGAGGTGTGGCCAGAGTGGAGCATTGAGATGCGGTGGCGCAAGTTTCATTGCGCCATGCACAGCACCTGCGATATTCAAAGGGTGACATGCAAATGGTGCCATAATTTATGCAAGGCCCACGGGAGGCCATTTGCATCTAATTAGGTCCCATTTGCATGCCATTAGCATGCAGGTACGCCGATCCCGGCGGTTTGGCACCACGCAGGCAGCAGCCGTCGAGGACCGATCCCCCTGCAGCCCGATCGCAGGCATAATAGTATCCCCCATTAGCCCGATCGCGGGCATAAAGTATTCCCCACTAGCCCGATCGCGGGCATAATAGTATTCCCCTCCCAGTAGCCCGATCGTGGGCATAAGTGAAAGTTCCTCCCCCAGTGGCCCAACCAGCGGGCGTAAGTGAAAGTTGCCCCAGTAGCCCGATCGCGAGCATAAGTAGAAGTTCCTCCCCATAGCCCGATCGCGGGCATAGGTGGTTCCTCCCCAGTAGCCGGTCGCGGGGCAAGGTGGAAGTGCTTTCCCCAGTAGCCCGATTAAGTGGGTATAAGTGAAAGTTTCTCCTCCCCACTAGCCCGATTGTGGGCATCAGACCTCCCTCCAAAGTCCAATATCCCTGGTGGTCCAGTGGGGGCGGAGCCGATCGGCAGGCAGTATCCTCACCCCCCACGTCCGGAAATTCCTGGTGATCTAGTGGCCCCACCCTACCCACCCGCGAGGCCTACTACCCGCTCCCCGCATGCTGCCCCCGACTGACAGCTTGGTAGAGCTGCATGCCCTATTGGTTCAGAGCATGAGCCAATGGGCGTCAGATACCGATAAGTCCAGATATGTGAATGAATAAATGAATTCATTCACATATCTGACTGACTTTGGGATGGGTTGCACGCCCATTGGCTCATGCTTTGAACCAATGCGGCAGCCCTACTGAGCGTCAGTCAGCCAGGCGCGTGGGGTGCTGACGCCGCCGCTGACACGGGGAGGGGAGCGGGTGGTGGGGCTCCGGGTGGGTGGGGCAACTAGATCACCAGGATTTCCAACGGGGTGAGGATGCCAGCAGCGATCGGGCTTCTCGCCCACTGGACCACCAGGGATATTGGACTTTGGGGGTCTGATGCCCGCGATCAGGCTACGGGGAGGAAACTTTCACTTATGCCGCGATCGGGCTACTGGGGAGGGAGGAACTTTCACTTGTGCCCGGATCGGCTACTGTGGGGACTTACAGTTATGCCTGCGATCGAGCTAATGGTGGTGGGGAGGACACTTACAGTTATGCCCGCGATCGGGCTAATGGGGGTGGGGGATATATTATGCCCGCATCGGGCTAATGGGGGGTTACACTTCAGCCCGCGATCGGGCATGGGGGGCGCCACCAGGTGCGGCGGGAACGAAGTCAGGGCCACCCACAGGTGGCAGCTGCTGTGTTGCGCCCTGCAATTCGGCAGCTCACCTGTGGTAGCCCTCGACTGTTCCTTTTTTTTTCAGCGTATTTAGTGCAGGCACAGGTAGGTTGCACCTGCATAACTCTGCATGGCCTGGGCTGAATATCCGGCTGTGCAGTTTATGCATGGGCATGCCCCCCCACCTGTGCCTGCATACATTACTGATGTGCCCCGGCGCATCGGGATTTGTGCAGGCGCACTTTCCCCTTTTAAATATTGTACGGGCGCATCAGTGGGTTGTGCATGGCGCAACAGTGCGCAACCCTTTTGAATATCTGGGCCATTGTATATACTGGACATACTATAGCCTGACTTAGAATATGACAGCTATTGTCACTTGTGAGAGTTTAAGACTTTCATAACTCACTTGCATCTCAGCCACTCATAAATTAAGGTCCTGTCCCCTCACTCGGGAAGATAAATGGCAGCTTTTCAATCAGGCAACTACAAATTCCACATATACTGCATACCCTGTTGAGGGTTATTACCTACACACTGCACACCCTGCTTATAATTTTATTTACATACTGTACACATCATGTTTTATTCCTTATATATTCTGTTGGTTGTCACCCGGGAAAATTTGCAGACTTGGACGTCCTACCTTGGGACTCCCAGGGGGACAGGCAAGACATGAAGCTGTGTAGCTAAGCTCCCGGAGAATGAGGGGGGGCAGGTTGCTTAGCATATAACCACCACCTACTGTCCGACCACAAAACAGCACTGACATCAGTTGCGATCGCAGCCAGTACAATTCCCCCACCCCCACCGAGACGGAGAGGCTGTGGTGACTTTGATGTTGGGGTGAGAGCAGGAGAAACTGTGGGAAAAGGGTGTTGGCCCCCCCCCAAGAAATATTCTTAGCTGTAGTAATGATGTTTCTCCTAGAAGGTGTATTTGTAAGCCATGCAAACTGAAGCATTAGAACATTAGAATGTTACAGTTTAACATTGTCACACTCACCCTGGACTTAATTATGATTTATGCTTTGTTTATTGTTGTAAGTAACTTGACACCCTTGTATCAAAAGGAACACCTTGTAAATAGGGCCTTCTGGTCCTAAATGCTATATCTTCTCTAAACATAGTTTTTGCTGCAACATCTCAACTGCAGATTTATAGCTGGAGAGCAGAAGAACAGGTTACTCACCTGTAACAGTAGTTCTAGGAGTGGTATATGTTGTTCATCCACACTTCTTGGCATGTCCCTTTCCCCTTTAAATCTTGCTGGACAGTCTTCAAGCTGGCTCCTCCCACCCACCCGGGTGGTAAATACCTTGGCTCCACCCCATGATGCCAGATCTTAGCCCGCTGGAAGCAAGGTTATGGTGCTCTAAAGCCGGGAGGCTAGGTGGGTGTGTGTGGATGAACAACATATACCACTCATAGAACTACTGTTACAGGTGAGTAACCTGTTCTTCTAGGAGCATGGATTTGTTGTTCATCCACACTTCTTGGCTAGACTCCTGCTGTTCCTCCGGAGGAGGGAGGCATGCACACACCCCTTACTTAGGAAAAAAGAGACTGGAGAACCGAGGCCCCAAAACCAGCATCCCGGTGTGACTCAAGGTTGATGTGGTAGTGGGTAATAAAGGTGTTTGCAGACTTCCAAGTAGCAGCCCGACAGATTTCCTGGATAGGGATTTCCCTGGAAGCAGCCACCGATGCAGCAGTATGGCAGGTAGAATGAGCTCTTATTCCTCTGGGAGGCTCCTTGCCCACCTACTCATAGCATAGACCTATGCATGACGTAATCCACCTTGCAATGGTCCGTTTGGCTGCAGATCTGCCAGAAGCAACTTCAGCATAGGTGACAAACAGCTGGTGAACCTCTCCACGAATTTCCGCCGTTCTCTCCTTATAATAGGAGAAAGCATGTCTCAGGTCCAGAGTATGGAGCCTGTACTCGGTGTCTGAGGTGTAGTTAGGGTAGTGTACCGGCAGAGTCAACACCTGGATAAGGTGAAACTCTGATACCACCTTTGGAAGGAATTTCGGGTGGGGGCACAGGACAACTTTGTCCCTGTGAAAGACCAGATATGGGAAGTCCACCCCTGTCCTTCTGGCTGACGTGATAGCCACCAGAAAGGCCATCTTCCATAGCAAGTGTGAGAGCTCACACTTGTGCATGGGTTCGAATGGCTTGCCCATGAGCTTTGCCAAAACCAGCAACAGATACCATGGAGGTGGAGGTTCATGCACTGGAGGGGATATGTGATCCTGGCCTTTGAAGAAGCACCCGACCACTGTCTCCTGCGCCAATGTCGGCTGACCGGCCTGCACCCGGTAAGCAGAAATGGCTGCCAGGTGCATCCTAAGGGTCGATGACCATAGACCCCCTTTGGAGAGAGACCAAAGGTAGTCTAGAATGTTGGCCACCAAGCAGGATAAGTGGTCCAGACTCTTACCCTGGCACCAAATGGAAAATCTTTTCCATTTGAAGGCATAACATTTCCTGGTCGATTCCTTATGAGATGCCTCCACCATGGTGTAGACATCCACAGAAAGACCCAGAGCCTGGAACTCTAGCCACTCAGGTACCAGGCTGTGAGGTGCAGGGATTGAAGGTGCAGATGGAATACCTTCCCCTGGTTCAATGATATCAGGGCCAGGTGTGTACAAAGCCGCTCTGGGGGCCTGCAGCTGAGACTGAGGAGATCTCGGTACCAGAACTAGCACGGCCAATCTGGGGCTACCACGATCACCTTCGCCTTGTCCCTCCTCACCTTGAGTAACACCTTGTGGATCAAGGGAAATGGAGGGAAGGCGTAGAGAAGGCCTGGGGTCCATGGCCTCGAGAAAGCATCCCCCTGCAGCGAGCCCTGCTGAGGGGGGCGGGCATGGTACAGCCTCAGCTTGGTGTTTTCCCTGGAGGCAAACAGGTCCACCGATGGTTTGCCCCAATGGGAGAACAGACTGTAAGCTACCTCTGGATGGAGAGACCACTCGTGGGATGTCTGGCCTATGCGGCTGAAAGCATCCGCCAGCTGGTTCAAGACTCCTGCCACATAAATGGCTAGGAGATCCGGCTCCAACCGGCTTACGAGGGCCAGATGCTGGGCCTCTCCTTGCACAGCAGATGAGCGGAGTGCGTGCAGCCCTGTTTGTTGAGGTAGTACATGGTTGTGGTATTGTCCGTCTGGACTTGAACCACTTGACCCCGGAGCTGAGGAGCGAAAACTGACAGTGCCAGTCTGACTGCTCTGAGCTCCAACAGGTTGATGTGGCATCGGGACTCCTCTGGGGGTCCAGAACCCGTGGGCCCTGTTGTCCCCCATGTGGGCTCCTCAGCCCATGGAAGAAGTATTGGTCATAAGGATGACCGTTGGCTAGGGACGGATAAACGGGATACCATCCTGCAGCTGTTCTGGAGCGGCCCACCATTGGAGGGCGTCCTACATCTTCTGTATCATGGTGATCAGCTGGTCGAAATGACCATGGCGCTGAGTCCACTGGAGGGGGCGCATGTGCCACCTGGCCCAATGGACCACTGAGGTGCACGCTGCCATGTAACCAAGAAGGTGCACAAAGTCCTGGGCAGGGTGCAAGTGCCCTACCAGAAATGATCGGGAAAGGAGGAGGAGAGAACCTCCACCCTGTCCACCGGGAGCCAAGCTCTGACTTGACAAGAGTCGAGCTCTGCCCTGATGAAGCTCATCACCTGAGGGGGCACGAGTTCTGACTTGGCCTCGTTGATCAGGAGGCCGAGTTGGGAGCAAGTTCGGAGAGCCAGATCCCTGGACCTCTCCACCTCCTGAAGAGAGGAACCTACCAAAAGCCAGTCGTCGAGATAAGGGTAGATTCGTACTCCTCGACAACAAAGATTGGCTACCACCACTGCACTGCACTTGGTGAAGACCCGTGGGGCTGACGACAGGCAGAATGGCATGGCTCGGAACTCGTACAGGGTCCCTTTGACCCTGAAGTGGAGGAACTGCTGATGGGACGGATGGATTAGGATGTGAAAGAACGCATCCTGCAGATCCAGTGAACAGAACCACATGTTTCGCTCCAGGGATGGTATGATCTGGTTCAGAGTTACCATCCGGAAGGTGCAAGACCTGAGATATTGATTCAGGTTGTGGAGATCTAGGATGGGGCACCAACCTCCCATCCGCTTGGGCACCAGGAAGTACCTGGACACGAAGCCTGGGTCTGTAGATGTATCCGGCACTGGAGCTACCACCTCCTTGCGGAGGAGCTGAACTATGTCATCTCGGAGAGCCGACTGGGTGCAAGCTGAGATCCTTTCCTCCCGAGGGGCATGGGCTCGGCTGGGAGGGTACTGCTTGAATTCTAGAGGCAGTCCCTGACTAACCACTTCGAGAACCCACCTGTCCGAGGTGATATCGGACCAGGCGGAAAGAAAGTGGTGGAGCCACCCCTCACATGAGGACCCAGAGCTCACGTGACGGGTGTAACGGTGGCAACCCCCAACATGTTACTGAGCAGGCTTACAGAAGGAGGAGGCTCCTGGACCTGCGCCTCGCCCTCCTTTACAGGGCTGTTGTGGACCCTGTTTGGGCCTTGGGTGCCAAGCTTGAGTTTGCTGCTGCTGCTGTTGCTGCGACTCCTTGACAGGAGGGCTGCCTGACCGCAGGGGAAGAATGCCGAAAAGGCTTCTCCTTTTGCTTCTGCTGGTTCTTGCCCGAAGAACCCTTCGCAGAAGTAGCATCCAAGGTGGTACTGGACTGCTCTATGCACTGAAGGTGACAGGCCACTCCTGGACCGAACAGGTCGGTGCCTAGGAAGGGCACGTCAGCTAACTTGTATTGAGTATCCACCGGGAAGGAGGAAAGCCTCAGCCAAGCCCTGCGGCGAGTGGCCACTGCGGCTGCTAAGGAGCGGGCACAGGAATCCCCGCTGTCCAGGGCCATCTGGAGCTGCTGTTTTGTGACAGCATGGCCCTGATCACAGACTTGCTTCACTGTGGTCTGCATGTTCGCCGGGAGATGAGGAGGACTTAGTCCTAATGACCCTAGGAGGCATGAGAGAAGTGTGCCATTATAACAGCTGAGCTGGCCTGACAGAAGGCTTAAGGAAGAGGCCACATAGGCCTTACGGGCAGAATGGGCCATATTTTGGACTCCTTGTCCGGGGTCTGTCAGTGTCAGCTGAGCTAACAGTACGCCTGAACACAGAAGCGGTCACCAGGCTGTCGGCTGAAGGGTGTTCTGTGAACCCCGCCAGGGACCCCATGGGCACCGCGTACTTGCGGGCCATGCGGGTAGACGGTGCTGGGCAGGAAGCTGGGTGCTGCCAAAGCTCAAGGGCCAGGCCAACAATGGCTTTGGCCACTGGAAAGGCCTTCGTCAGGGTATCCCCCCTTTTGAGGATATCCATAAGGGGGCACTCCACCTTCTTCTGGATGGACTCCAGGGGCATTCCGGTGGATTTGGAGACCAGGTGGAGAATGCTCTGAAAGGAGGAAGGGCCTTCCTCCAAACCCACCACGGACTACTCATCATCCCCAGGATAGGAGTGCAATCCGGTGACGTCCGAGTCCGAAGAGTCGCGGTACAACGGCCTCCCGCCTAGGTATCCCTCGATATGCCGAGGGCAATTGGGGACGACCGTTATTGACAGATGTCAGGAAAGCCCGGTGTCTGTTCAGTCCTCTTTCAAAGGAGCCCCACCCTGAGGCTGCTTAGGCAGTGGTTCCACCAGAATCGGTGGAGAGACTGAGGTATGCCGAATCAGTATACAGACCGGCCCCACGGGCGGAGGAACCAAGGACTTTGATTCCGGAGGGGTCGGCGTCGGCCTAGGACGTGGGAGCCAAGTGATGGCTGGGGTAGACAGTGGAGCCCGCTTCTGCCCAGACAAAAGCAGCTGTTGCCACATTAAGTCTTCATAGCATTAATGAAGTTTTCACTGAAGCCTTTCCTCATCTGAGAAGGATGAAGATCTGTGGCGGCGCTTCTTTTTAGAGTGCTTATGACTCTTTATTGGCCGTTCGGCCAAGGGGGTTCTGGACCTCGATCGAAATTGGGGATACCAATCTGATCGATCGGGAGACACCAGGGTCGGTGAAAACCGAGGGTTCGGAACCGGGTCCTGGATGGGGACTCCAGCGGGCTGGGTCTCCTCACCCGGAAAGACAAGGACCGGAGTCCTTTCCAAAGAATCATTGACCGGGGTCAGCAACAGAGGGTCGACTGGGTTGAGAGAAATCTCCACCTTGTTGGCCTCTCCGGTCCCTTGGCCAGATGGAAGATCCGTGAAGTCAAGGCGAAGGATGCGATCTCGACCGAGGTCGAGACTGCGTGTTCCTGGGACTCAGACCTTTCTCGGTCCCAAGAACGCCTTCTCTTGGTCGAAGACTTAGGGTCCTTATCCTCTTCCGAGGGCAGGAGGATAGCGAAGCCCGAGCGCCTCACCCCTGGTGGGGACAGACTGGCACCACTCCTTAAAGGATCCCATAAAGGTGGAGCCAAGGTTGAGCGGAACAAAAAAGCTTCAATTGGCCAAAGCTTGAGCTGCTTCCTCCTCGAATGCCTTCATTTGCTCCAGCTACTCGGCGGATCCCAAACCGCCCATCTAGCCTCCTTCGATTTCACCGGTGGGTTCCTTTTCTCCGGTCTCCCCAGTTTTAGGCGCACCTTGCAGTTGTCCAGGATGCTGGGATGGAAGGCCAGGCAAAAAGTGCAAGATGAGGTGTCATATCCTACACCTAAGCAATAAACGCACGTTAGGTGGGGATCGTGTGCAACATCTTCTGGCTGCAGGTACACCGGCAAAATCTGGGGGATGATTTTTCCTCCATGTCTGATGCGCTACAATCGGAATCGCTAATTTGAATGAGTTTTAGAGTAAGTTTCGGTAAATACCGATGCTTTGAATCCAGGGCCTACGAATTGCTACTAGAGCACGAGGAAACCTGTATCTTCCAGCGGAAAGGAAGATCTGGCATTGTGGGATGGAGTCGAGGTTATTTACCACCCAGGTGGGTGGGAGGAGCCAGTTTGAAGACTTTCCAGCAAGATTTAAAGGAAAGGGACATGCCAAGAAGTGTGGATGAACAACATATCCACGCTCCTAGAAGAGAGACTATAAACAATGCTACAGTATGCATTAAGAAATGTAAATGCAATGAGAAATTAGAAATCACTGTGGAAGGGTTGTGGGATACCAGATGGACCAAACACCAAACTGCAGGTTCAACACACCATCTCTGTGTGATGTTTATTCAGAATACGGGAACTAAGCTTCAGCAATAGCACATTTCTTCTTCAGTACATCAGTTTGCAGCAACAGCCTATGAATGTCCTTTCTGTGCAATTAGCCAGCACCTACTGACACTGCTCTCTGATCTAACCACTGTTCAGTGAAAACCTTTCATCCTTATGTGGGCCCCGTTTGCTTGGGTAGTGGGGGCTCAAAAAGAAAACAAAAAACAAGTTAAAAACAAAGAACCTCAGTGCAGAAACATTGAAACATGGGTTACCCTAAAGGGCAGTGGCAACAAATCAAGTTTCAAAGAAATACAACATCACACATACTTTCATAACACAAAGCATCATGAGAGATATGTAAATCACCATGACATTTCAGACTTGTTCAGTTTACAGCAATTTACATGCATTTTAAATAGTACAACTAACTTAATTTCTATACTATACAGTCACCTAGTACTTTTTACTTTTATCAAAAACACCTAGTTCCATGGTATTTTCAACATTTACAGACTTCATACACATAAGGTATATACATTAAAGTATTTTATGGCATAGTGCTGTCACATACTAAATCCAACAATGAGGAATACAGCCTGTTTTACATATACGACTTGAGGTCACCACAATAACCACCCTGAACGAGGATCTGAGAAAGAAAAGGAAATTTAACTATAACATAGTCAAGAAAGGGAAGGTGTGCCCCTAGGTGCCCAGCCTCGTGGACTAGAAACTGTAAAGAATAGATTAGATTAAGAAATAGAAGAACTGTTGCAACAGATTTAAGAAAAGGTCAGTCCTCAAGAGTGGCAGAAGATCCCTGTCACAATCACAATACAGAAAACTGTAAAAATAAAACTGCAACTTTAGAATTGTAAAATGCTCACACAATAACATGCTTTAAAACCATTTGATCTCACTTCATATAAAGAACCTTTTTATGCAGGTTTTACAAGAGAAGGTAGGAAAGCTTGTATGACTCACAAATATACCCTATGGAAGAAACATCATTACTATGGTGAGTAATTTATTTCTCTTGCTACAAGAGTGTATTTGTGATATCACACATATTGCAGACACCAAACAGTAATTGAAGGCAGGGTCCAGAACCTATGTAGGAAGAAAGGTTCTGAAGCACAGAAGTGCCAAAGGTGGCATCCCTTCCAGCTTAGATGTCCAGATAGTAGTGAGAAGTGAAGGTGTGTATGGTAGATCATGTGGCTGCCTGCATGCTTCTAGCAAGGATATATCACTTAATGGTACCACTGTAACAGATACGGCTCCGGTGAAATGCACCCTTACACCCCTTAGTGGCTCCTTATCAGCCTTACTGTAGCAGAATTCAATGCAAGAGACAATCCGATGAGAGACACTGTCTTTTTGCAGCCCATTTACCTTTACTTTCCTCACCATAAGTGACAAACAGTTGCATGTTTTCAGCTCTGGACTATTCAGTCCTTTGCATACAGATAAAGAATTAAAGCCTCTTGATGTCCAGGCTGTGAAGTTTTTCCTCTAATGCACTGGTGTGAGGCTTATGAAAGAACACAGGCAATGTTACTAATTGATTCATGTAAAATGAGAAAACCACTTTAGACAGAAATTTCACATTTGTTTTAAGCAACACCATATCCCTATGAAACACTAGGAAATTAGGGTCTGTACAAAGTGCTTACAACTCACTGACCCTTCCTGCAGAAGGAAAAATTACTAATCATAGTAATGTTGTTTCTTCTTAAGGGATCCATCAATAACATCCACAAGGTGCAATCATTCCCCAGGAATGAGCAGCCCTAGAGATTTACAACATTATGCTAATTATGGAACTTTAGAACTCTGCTGTGTGGTCACACTCACTCCTGCATTCTAATGTCAGATTTATTTCTAAAGCTAGAGTAAGCCGTGACCATTGAAACTAGCCAAATGACTACCAAAATATTTTTTTTAAATTGTTTCCACATTTTTTTTCATTCTTTGAAACAAGGCAGAATAAACTTAACTAGTTTGACAAAAAAATGAACTCAGACCACTGAGCCACAATGTTAACAAGTAATGCTCAAGCAAACAGAAAACTGATTTTTGCCTGGGCCTTTTAGCAGGTTTTGAAAGGGAGGAAGGTGAGGTTGTAAATATTACTGATGGATCAGTATAGAATAGTGGTTAAGGGTTAGGGAATGACTCGGGTGGCTGGGGTCGGCAGGGGAGGGAGGATCGGCGTCCCCAGCGGATGCTCTCCTCCCTCAGGGGTGGGAACCAAGAGCAGCTTCCGCATTCTACATCACCCTCGTAGCTGGTGGAAGCACCGACAATGGGGATGGGCGGCCCATCTGTGGTCGGAAGGGAGGGACATCGCCCGATGCATGAGTGCTCTGGCGTGCGTCAGCACGCCATCCTCAGACGTCGTCCCAAGCGTTGAGCATCCCAGAGGTAGGGACGAAGGGGAGAAAAATCTAAAAATCCTCCAGCAGCCTCTAGATGAAGGCCACCCTAAGTCCATCTCGACCACCTACAGGACAGACCCCACTGTGCAAGGAGAGGAGGTTGGGCAATTCTAGGGCAGATCCCTAAGGTGGGCATGGGAGACATGAGCGGACGGAAGGAGGGGCCCCGAGGCAGGAAGGAGGATAAAGAAAGAAAGTAAAAAAAAAAAAAAAAAGAATAATGGTTAAGGGCTCTGAGCTGCAAACCTGGAGACCTGGGTTTGAATCCCATCAACTCTCACTTTCGTACTGTGTGACCCTGAGCAAGTCACTTAACTTCCTTGTGCTCCCAGGTTGCAGCTGGAAACAAGCTTTGGCTTAGTGTGCCTTTGCTGGTTAAACAATTTCCCATTCCATTCCCTTAGGAAGAAATAACATTACTACGGTGAATAATGTTTTCATCTAACCTCAGGAATCCATCAATATATATCCTCAAAGTGTAGGCTCCATAGTAATACCTTGGGAGGCTGGGAAATTAATCTCCAAGACAGCAGTGCCAAACCTTACGTCCCTCCTGAACTGTATGTCCAGGTAGTAGTGCTTTGTGAAAGTTAAGAACATGGGCTTTTCATTTCCTGGCATCTGATTGGCTAGTACCCTTGCCAGAGGGTAAATTAACTTTCAGTAGATGCCCAGGAAATAAAAGGTGCCAGCCTATAGTGCCTTATAACCCACTGAAGTATCACAGTGCCCACCTTGCCTCCTTATTGGTTAAAACACTTCATTTTCATTTCAAATCGCTTACATTTTTACCTCGCTAGCGAACCCCCTCACATTCAGTCTATAAGTAGATACTGTACCCAGTAATGTAAAATAAAAAAAAAAGCACACCAGCATAAAAAGAAATTAAATAAAAATAACTTTTCCTGTTTCACTTGCTGAGGAATGATGGCTCAAGCGTGCTAGTTTCTACTACAGTCCTTCCTGACTGTCTTATGCCCTGATCTCCCGTGTGTTAAGCAAAGCAAAAAAAAAAAAAAACCTTCTCAACAAGAAATTACCACAGCCCTTCCAGAGATATCTAGAACAGTACCTAATGCATGAGATTAGAGGGAAGCCGATTAAGGGGGAATTTGAGGAAATTTTATTTCACAGAAAGGGTGGTGGATGCATGGAACGGTCTACCTCAGGAAGTGGTGGCTATGAATACAGTGCAGGGCTTCAAACAGGCATGGGATAGACATAAGGGAGCAATACAAATGACTATGAATAGATAGGCCATTGACAGAGCAAAGGCCGATGGCACATTATATAAGTAGAAAAGAAATGGTCAGACTGGATGGGCCTTGCGGTCCTTATCTGCCATCAACTTCTATGTTTCTATGTTAATGTTTTGTGTACACTGGCAGGGCTGTTGTTGTTTGTAGCTTCACTGAACGGCATTCCTCTTCATACCCCCAGTCCTCAGGGCAGGCAGTGAGGACCGGGAACCAGTAAAACAACAACAAAGAAAATGGTAAGAGTGGACTCCCAGTCCTCAGGGTAGGAAGCGAGGACTGGGAAACTGTATAAAAAAAAAAAGCCATTAGTGAAAATCCCCATGACACACAGCACTTCCTGCTTATATGTGTGGGGTCAAATAAGGTTGCAATTTTAACAGTGCTCTTGACCCCCACAAGTCCGTGAACACATATTCCATTGTGCCAAAGAGCTGGCGAAACAGCACATCAGCATGGTACACTACTTATTGTCTTCGTGACAGGTGCCCCCTCCCCGTCTCTCTTTAATGTGGATGCTCGCAATTTCCAGTGCCTACTGTTCACATTCCACTAGGATCCTCGCAGTACTTCAATCTGAAACCGCTGTCACTATTGGCACCTAAACAGTGTGGCTTTGTTTTTCCTACCGCGGTCAAGAGTGCCTCCCAGTTGCAATCACACTATGAGCGACCACCAAATTAACAAAAATAAGTAAATACACACACACAAAACTATTACAGTTTATTTTGCTCCCAGTTTTCCCGACTGCCACCACCACTACATGGGATTCCTCCAGTGAATGAATAAGTAAATGGATGGATGGATAAATTAAAATGAATGAATATTAAAAAAGAGGTAAAACAAAAGGGTTTTAACTTAAGCCGTGTGTGCGTATAACCATAGCTACCAGCTCAAAGTTACAACAAACAACTAAGACTTTTAACATTTACACATGAAATTTTTTTTCAAACACATATGATACAGTGGCCCATTTTCTGAATGCAATAATACCCTCCAGGGTGGGCGGCATGGGCAATACCAGACCTTCCAGGGGCTATAAGGCCCTCTGCCTGCAGCGCTGAGCCTCTTTACGCCCCAGAGCGGTCCAGTATTGTCAATATCGCCCCACCTGTCAAAATAATATTGCATATTATATCTTGCAAGGGATACCCTTGGTGTTGCCACAGAGGCAGAGGTACCTCTTGTTGAGTGTGCCCTAGGGCCTGTCTGGGTGGCGATTTATCTGCTTCAATAACAGAATTGCTATCCAGTGAGAAATGGTTCTCCTGGATACTGGTTTGCCTTTGCCCACTTTACCATAAGTGACAAACAGCTGAGTGCTAGTGGACCTAATATCCTTTGTGTCGTCCAGGTAGTAGCTCAGTGCCCTCTTGACATCCAAGCAGTGGAGCTTCTGTTCTCCTAAGCTGGAATTTTCTGTAAAGAAAACATGAAGGGAAATTGACTGATTCAGATGGAATTCAGACACCACTTTAGGAAGGAACTTCTTGTTTGTCCTCAGGACTACCTTATCCCTATGGAAAATTATGTGGTCCTGATTTGTGTAGCGGGTTTCTAGCTCGCTCGCCCTTCTAGCAGATGTAACTGCCACTAGGAAAAAGACTTTCCAGGTGACCAATTTTAATACAGCAGTGACCATAGGCTCGAAAGGAGCCTCCATAAGCTGTGCAGTACACACATTCAAGTCGCAGGATGGGAAAGGGTCCCTTACTGGTGGGAACATGTGAATCACTGATTGCGACCCTTGGAAAACTTTCTGAAAACGAGTTGTGAAGCCATTGACCTGTCTTTGCCAGCTGACATGAAGCGGACACTATTGCCAAATGCACCTTCAGGGTAGATGGCCTCAGGTCCAGTGATTGGAGGTGCTCTAAGTAGTCAAGAACTGTAGGCAGACCTGCCCAGATGGGTTTAATCTGTCTAGAAGCACACCAGAAGAAACACCTTCTCCATTCTGAAGCATATGTAACCCCTAGATGGCGCTATCCCAGGGGCTACTACCCCTGCCTGATTTGCCACTAACAGGTTGAGGGGCCTGGATCCAATGACGGGTGCCTCCACCCAGAGGTCAGGGTTTGCAATAGTTAAACTAACTTGGTCACAGCCCTCTGGGACACTGCAACCCCCCTTTCTTCCCACTAGTGGCCCACACAATATATCAGAATTACCTTCACAGTATACACTTACCCCCAGGTCTGGTTCCGGCACTGGGACCTCCTGTGAAATGAGATACAGTGCAACAATCACAGTACAGTACTTTAACATAGACAAATACCTCAGGCAGTATAACTTTGCTGAAACAAGCAGCTCTGATTTATTTGGGGATATAACAAGGACAGGGAAATCAGGTTAATTAGCTTATCACTCTAATAATCTACCTATGGCTCTGTGCACAGGCTATCCCTATCAGTTACTGTCCCTGGGTACCCAAGCCCAGTGGCTAGTCCAAACCTGTGGCAGCTGGTAGGGGCCCTTTCACACAGAGAAAGGAGAATTAAACAGTCAGCAGTACAGTAATTCCATTTGGATTTAATGTGGCAATTCAACAGGAGCAACCCTGAATTAGTACTCACGACCTCCAAATAAGATAGGGTCCTTCAATGTCAGCAGGGCTCACTTGAGGTACACAACCTCTTCACACATCCATATAAAAGAAAGTACTATACCAGGCAGGCTGCATCTGTATCGATCGCAATTACTGCACAATACCGGGAGAACACACAGCAGATTCAGTTCCTGACAGACCGAGTGCAATTTTCAGCAATTCTTCCAGTCTTCTACAGGGTGAGCCTGGTTTCTACTCTTCAGAGATCCTTTGATTCTTTTCACAGGACGGATTCAGTCTAACAAGCTGTTACACAAGCTGCAGACCGGAACTCTGGGCCTTACACGTTTTTGACTAAAACTGCACTGAAAGAAAACACAGGGCTCCTTCCTTCTTCACTGCCAAAGCTCAACTGAACTCCAACTGACCAAACCGGGCACTTCCTTTGAGTTCCTCCCAGTTCTTGACTGGATTGGCTGTCACCACAATAGACTGCTGCTGTTGGTCCAAAAGGCACTGAAGTCTAAACTACATCTCCCAGAGTCACTGCCCATACAATCCTCTTGTGGCTGGCTCAGATTATGAGTCCAAGTTCTGATTCGTCAAGGCATCATTTTAGAGCTAGCTTACCCCACTGATTGGTCCAGTTCAGCAGTTCAAAACTAGAATGGGAACTAGCAGACACAGTTCTGACTGCAAAGAAAGCAGGTTAGACAAACTGTAATTTCATTATTACTCTAAATAATTTCTGGCAAACAGTTACATCTTTCAGATAGGTTCCTTGCACTCCTAGTGACTGCAAAATGAAGTGAATTGGCAGCAGCTCAAGTGGTACTCAGAGAAAGCACAGTCCCCCATACAAACTAATTATGTCTGCAAAGCAGACAGCTCTTAAAGAGACAGTACCAGAGGCTCTAAAAACACTCACTGATAAATGGCTTAAATGCCAAACACCATTCAGGCTTGGAGCATTCAAGCAAGCTCCTGGAAGTCTTTTGGGAACCCCCATTTGCAGGGGGGTTACACATACATTGTATGTGTTGCTGGCTTCCTAGAAACCTTCAACACTTTCATTACTTTTTCAGAAAGATTTACCCGGAGAACTCTAGCTCTTCAAGAACCATACTCCGAGGCACAGAGCTCTCAGACCTGGGAATGTTATCCTGCCCTGAGACAGCGTCAGCAGATTGTATCTCAGTGGCAGTCTGATAGGAGGCCTGTTGAAGAGGGGCAGGAACATGGGAGTATCATGTCTGCCTGGCCCAGTCTGGTGCTATCAGAATCATTGTTGCTGACTCCCTTTTCAGCTTTATGACCACTCTCAGAGTAGGAATGGGGGGGTGGGGCATACAGAAACTGCCCTGCCCAGCTGAGGTCTAGTGCACCCCAGGAACTGAATCCAGCACTGGGGTCTGCAACAAAAGAGTTGGAGCTGGTTATTCTCCCAGAAAGCAAACAGATCTATTTCCAGTGCACCCACCATCTGAACATGCCAGCACCTGCTGGTTCAAGGTCCACTAGTGGTTTCCTTGGCTGATCCTACTTAGAGAGTCTGCCAGTACATTGTCTTTCCCTGGCAGGTGTACTGAGGATAGCTCTACTTCCAAGGAGTAGGCTGGGTTCCAGATCTTCATGGCTTCTGTGCATAGCTTTGCAGATCTTGTTCCTCCATTTGTTCATGTAATACACTGTTGTGTTGTTATCTGCCCAGACTTGGACAAACTGACCCTGAATCTGGGATGAAAATGCCTGTATTGCCAGGTACACTGCCCTGCGGTCCAGGAGGCTAATATGCTCCTGAGTCTCCTGTGTTCTCCAAATGCTGTGTACAGTGAGGTATTGCAGGTGGGCACCCCATCCTAGGAGGGGGACATCTTCTGGAGGATGTCTGTGGGAGACTGTTGGAGGAAGAGAATTCCCTCTCTGAGCTTGTGTTTTCCTTCCACCAGTCCAGTTCCTTTAGCAAAGTTTTTTAAGAGGCACCAACTTGGACAAAGGATACCACTTCTGAGACCAATGGTCACTGAGGTGAAACTGAATATCTCTTACCTGGAACCTGGCCCATGGTACCACTGCAGTGGATGAGGCCGTGTGTCCTAGTAACTGTAGGAAATCTCTTGCAGGTCTCGGCTGACCAGCTCCGAAGGATTCTGCAGTTGAGATCAGATTTGCTACCCTTGCTTGAGGGAAAAAGGCATTCCCTTGCAGGGTGTCTAGTTCTACACCTATAACGTCCACCTTGCAGGGTATCTAGTTCTGCACTTATAAAGTTCAGAACTGGAGTTGATTCTGTCTGTGACTTTTGAAGATTTATGAGGACATTCAAATCCTCTCGTGCATCCTGTGTCAGCTGTACAGAGGACTTTGCTCCCTCCTGGGTTTTCCTGAGACCAGCCATCCCAGGTAGGAAAACCACCACACCCTCTTTCTCAGCTGTGCTGCCACCACAGCTAGGCACATTTTAAAAACCCTTGCAGATGAGGCCAGGCCGAAGGGAGAGGCTGTGAACTGGTATTGGTAGTTCCCTAATCTGAACCTGAAGTACTTTTTGTGACTTGGTCTGCCTGGTATGACGACCCCAGCCCTGAAGAAGAATGGGAGGTCCAAAGCGCTTGGGCATTCAGACACCAGACAAACATGCCAATCCAGGCATTAGTGATTGATTTCCGCATTGCCTGCATTTTTTGGATATATCAGCACTTTAAATGGACTAGTGCCTATATAGAATTGTTAAGCTACTCGCACCAGATATGTTCATCATTTTTTGCACAGTTCCCAGATATGCAGCACAAGTGAGGAGCCCATGCTGTTAATGTAGCATAACTACTTGACTGATCCGTGGCAAAGAAGATGTCTGTAACTTTTATAAAACTATCTACTTGTGAATAAAGAGAATTTATCACTGCAAGTGTGAGAGGTTAGTAACTGGCTGCTGAACTGTTCTTTGGTGCACAGCAAGCACAACTGCAATTATTCAGGTATTAAAAGTGCGGGGGGCACAACAACTTTATTTTGGAGCTACATGCAAGTAAGCAACTTTCAGGTCCAGTGACCCTAGCCGGTCTCCCATTTGCATAGATCGCATCACTGTGCCCAGTGTTGCCATCTTGAATTTTTCTTTCTTTCTTTGTCTAAAACGGGTTGCCATTCCCCATTTTTCTTGTGGGTCAGGAAGTATCAGGAGAAAAGACCCTCACCCCATTGTGTGGCAGGTACTTTCTCCACTGCTTTTGCTTGCAATAATTTCCTTACCTCCAGATCCAACAGGATTTTTTTCTGTTGGGGTATGAGGACAAAAAAAAAACCCTTTGGGTTCTGTAGTTTGGGGAATTTTCTGAACAGCGGGGACAACCCTTGGCCCGCTAATTCTGGGACTCACTTGTCTGTGGTTATTTTTGACCATTCCTGAAAGTTGTAGACCAGCTGCCCCCCAACCCCAATTGGCAATGGACTGGTGACCTGGGCAGAGTTGTCAGAGGTTTTGTTTCTGCTGGGGCTCTGGTGCTGGAGTTAGTTGCAGCTGGACACCTAGCACCCCTTCTGCCTCTGCCCCTATAGTAACCTCTCTGTGGTGGGTACTCATCGGGGTATAAGTACGGGGACAGTATCACCTATCCCTGTCTCCCCTTCCATAAGGCCTGTAGGAAGTGGAGGCCTTTTCTTTTTCAGTATTGCTCTTGTAGGTGATTTTGTACTTATCCACCTTTTTCATGTAAGCCTCTCTTTTGTCATCAAATGAGGAGTTTCCTTGAAAAGAAAAGTCCATAGCCTTTGTCTGTGTGTCCTGAGATAGACTGGTGCTAAGCCAGGCAACCCAATCTACAGACAGTGCATGGACCATCACCCTAGAGGCAGTGTCATTTGTGTCCACTGTCATATGGAACTGGTACTTCGCAGCATCTATGGCTGCTCTAGTTGTGTCAGCCATGTCTTGTGCTAAGTCATCAGTTGCTTTTCACACATTGCCATTATGGCGACCATAGAGCTTTCTGGTACTGAGCTGTGTAAGCCAAGTAAGCTGCCTGCCTATGAAGCAGAGACGCTGACGTGTATGCTTTCTTGGTCATAATATCAAGTTTCCTGGAATCTTCTAAGGAGGCTGGGAGAAGAGGGGGCACTCACAGGTGGCAGTCTGGACCACCCCCTCATGATCAGGGTGGAAGTACAGGTACTCTGCACCCTGCTTGTCCACCTTGTATTTTTTCTCAATTTTCTTGACAATGCCAGCAGCCGAAGTGGGTGCTGATATGACCATTTTGTGGCTTTTTTTAAAGATTTATGAATGGAAAGAAGCAACCTCCTTGTGGGGGCTAGTCCCATCATATCCATGATTTCTACTTCCTCTTCATCTTCCTCAGTTTCACGGAAGGAGATGTTGACAGTATTTATCATGTTCCTTACAAAGGAGTAGTGTGATGGGTAGTCCTCTCTGAAGGCCTAGGAAGGGAGCCACATTCCTGCACAGGAGAACCATCTGGTTTCGGAGGTTCTCCTTCCTTCTCATCTTCATAATACATTTTTAACGTCCTCCTCCCCCCCAGGCATTGGGAATGCAACCAGAGACTGGGGAGGAGAAGCAGGCATATTGATGAGATTCCCCATAGCCTGAAAAGCCTGGAAAAATTGCCATGTCTTTGTTATGTCCTCTACAGAGGGCATTTATTTTTAGTCATTCCTGGTTCCTTTCTGTTTTCAGGATAAGGGACAGAGACATGTTTGTCATTTGTTTTTTCTTATGCCTTGCACGTTTCAGTGTCTGCTCTGAGCTCTTTATTTTGCGGATTCAGGGTTCCCTTTAGCACACTCTGGCTTCTGAACCATCTTTAGCAGCTTTATCGTTCCTCTCTGTCCCCTTTGACAGGGCTGCTGCTTGCACTGAGGGAATGGACACTCCTCCGAGACTTTTGGTGATGCAGAGGCAGACTGAGAGGCCATGAGAGCTTCTCTTTTTTTTTTTTTTTTTTTTTAGCCCCTTTCTTTTGTGTTTTAAGGCAAAACTTTTTATAGAGTTCACAACTTACAAAAATCATAGTCTGGACCCAGGCACCATAAACAAACCTTGCAGCAGCCTGTCTTTGCCAGGAGCTGGAAACAAAATTGCACAATTTTTAAAGCCTGTAGATTCTGTTTTCTTTTTAGGTCAGTTGGTCATGCCAAATACTGGAGATCTTAAGAAAGATGCTAGTGGTTCCCAAATTAAAAAGGCAATTTAACAGCAAGCCCAAATTATATTATAAAAGGGGCTAAGCTGAAATAATGCTGTGTGTGTTATAAAAAAGTCTGGGGGGGGGGTGCCGCTGAACAGCCTAGAAAGAAGCAGCACTAAGGCATGGTAGGCAGAAATAGCAGAGAGGTGAACCTTCAGTGAAGAGTAACTCGGGCCCAGGTCAGAGAGGTGTAGTAGATACTCCATGACCTGAGGGCAGGGCATGAAAAAAAGGTCCCAACCCTTTGAGGTGGCCTAAATGGAGAAACACTTCCATTTCATGGCATGTGTAGTCCTCATAGAAGGCTTTCTGGCCTCTACAAGGACCTCAGCCACTCTGGAAACTCCACAGCGTGAAGCAGCTACGTCATGAGGTGCCACGTGTGAAGGTGAAGGACTTCAGCCTGGACGGACCAGCATGCCCCTCTCCTGAGTCAGGAGATCATGGCAGAGGCCGGAAACCGAGGCTCCACTGCAAGCTGCTGAAGAAGCAGAAACCACACCTAGTGGGGCCAATACAGAGGCGATCAGAATCATGCAGTCCCTTCCCCTGAAGCTTGAGCAGCACCCTCTGCAGAACTGGAAAGGGAAAGAAGGCACACAAAAATCTCCTGTCCAGCAGAGAGATAGCCCGTCTTGCCAGAAAAACACCATCTGAGGAGCAAGTGAGCAAAACCGAGTAGTTTTGCTGTTTTGGAGAGGCAAACAGATCCAGGTCTGGATGTCCTCAGAGGCTGAAAATGTGTTAGACCACTGCTTGCTTGAGCTCCCATTCATGGGCTCTTACTCTAGTGCTGGCTGAGACTGTCCGCTAGTACATTTTGCATGCCTGGAGCGAGAACCACAGCAAATTCTCGAGCTCCGGGCGATTATTAAATTAATTATTAAATTTATTCTTTTGGGTTGTATACCTGCTCACAACTAATACTGTATGAGAGGTGAACATCTCAGCTACAAGATGGGAAAGTCTTGAGGGTCTACAGCATCTGTAGCAGACTTTTTTATCCCTAGAAGTCAACAGTGCAATGGCAGGCCTGCAGAGTTGGGGAGAGCAGTGGACTCTGTTGATTCTCCCATTGGAGAACCTACTCTGAACATGATACATACGACCCTGCAACAACTGGTGAAAACAGTGCAGGATTTAGATCACAATTTTGATAGCTTGACACTTCGTGTAACAGCTTTGGAAACACGGATGGATGTTTGTGAACAAAGCTCATGGAAGACTGAAGTTACTTGCACTACAGCAGTCGACACAGTAACTAAACTAATAAAAGAAAACTCTGTCCTACGTCAGCGTCTTGAAAATGTGGAGAATCAGGCTTGAGAATGCAACCTGCGAACAGTGAGTCTGTCGGAGGGTGCAGAGGGTGAGGATTGTCTAGCATTTGCCAGGATTCTGCTACCTGCTGTTCTGGGGTTATCCGAAGAGGATCCCCCGCTATCTCTGGAAAAGTGTTGTCGTTTAACACCCCAGCGTGAGGCTACTGCTGCCTCTTCCTCATGCACTTTGGTGGTGGTTTACACTTCCTTCCAGCCATTAGAATGATTCGAGCCCCCTCCCCAAGGTCTGCCCCTCCTCGGGATTAGAATCTTAAGAAAGGGGAGGGGCACAACCCCCTCCCCCCACAAAAATAGGGGTTGGCGAAATCCCACCTTAGTACCCTGATGACCAGGCACACTAATGCTGGCACTCTCAATGGGTGGAACAGTTTGCACCAGGGTGGGGGACAGAGACAGAGCCCTTCAACTGGCCAGATGATGCAGGGATCTTAAATAGTATGGAATTGTTACATATATTCCCTGACCTGCGCCTGTAGTACCTGGCAGCGGCAGAAAGCATGATGGGGTCCGTAGCCACCTTCGACTCTTAAAGATCAAATGCCAGCGTTTATAGATTTACAATAAACACATGAATTCATATCCCTGTGTCATGATTAGTGTTTCCTGAAAATACCACGCTGTTTGGTTTTGTGGTTTCTTTAAATCAGCATCTGTTAATGTGCTCTGCAGTAACTGAAAACAGTGAAGAAACTGAAGATTTCTCTGTTCCTATCAGTGAGTGATGACATCATTCCTGTCCAGCCTGTTGCTACAGCAATGAAGTCCTTAATCGCCTGTAGTAGCTGTTGCACTTCCCTGACAGAGCAATCTGTAGGGCTCATTGTTTTTACTCCAAGTGTGTTACTAACCCATCTGGTTTGTGTCTAGATAGATTGTATCATTCTGTTCTCATAAAGAGTTGGTCATTTGTGTTTCGGTGGGTAACTGAAGTGGTTTAAATGAATGTTTGTGAGAAATCTCCTGTCTGTATCACAGCTGAGTTCTTTCACATCAGAAATCTGCATTGTTTTTTGGCTATATAAACAAAGGGTTGTTTAATGGATATAAAATAAATCTAAAGTTTGTTAAGTCATAGAAGTAGTGTGTCTTTGATGTAGCCTCCATACATACTGTACCTGTATATTCATGTGAGAACAATATTGTTTATGTCAGATTGACAAACAGGTGTCTGCCACACTGCTATTTCAGGAACACGTACTATATGAATTCGCAAAATTCATTTCTCTGAGAGATTCTGTGTGGAAATACATCATGTATGTGTGTAACTAGACATACTATATGCCATCCTGATGCCCCTGTCTCTTGTCACTCAGTTGAGGCTGCTGCACCCTGCTTAATCATAATGAGTGATTCCTGGGGTTAGAAGAAAAAAATACTCACTGTAGTAATGTTGTTTCTTCTGAGGGAACCCTCACTGTAGTTATTTATTTATTTGAAAATTGGTAACTGGGAAAGGCACACTGAGCCATGGCTCGTTTTCAGGTGTGACACTCTAAGCATCATCTCCTAGGAGACAGATGCCCCGAAACGGAACCCTTTTCTGATTAGCAGAATTAAGAATTTAGGATAAAAGTCTGAAAAACTATGCACCCACCTTCTACTCTGGCAGTTGCTAGATTTGTTTCTATAGCCAGAGTGGAATGGTGGCTAGTGAATCTAGCTAAAAGGTTACGAAAAATTATGCAAATTTCAAACATTTTTGAAAAACACCCATCAAATTGAAACAGACATGCCAATGCAAAATACGTAAACTATAAAGAAAACACAACTTATAACTGTAGAGGAACTACAAAAGTAATGCTCAAGCAACCTACATAAAAGGAACTGATTATTGTGAGGTACGGGGTCATAATGTCGCAAGACATTATGCCGCATGTCATATCACTACGCTGCCAATACAATGATTACACGGCATGTCTTCCACCCAAGGCTAGCCCTCTGTACCCCCTCAACTAAAATAGCTAACTCAGGGCCAGCCATCGAAGCGCAGCGTGGGATTTCCACTTGCGGCGCGGCGACCTGGGTCCGAGGAGCGGACCCGGTTGTCGGAAGGCTGGCCAGGGGAGAAGGATGGAGCGTCCGATGGGCAGCTCACCTTCTCCGGGGAGGAGTGGGACAACACTTCGAGCACGGAGGACCCCTGGTGGAGACCGGAGACCTCGCGCTGCCGGCGTTCAACAGGGGCGGGGCGCTGGCGTCATTGCATGTCCGCCTCCTCTGGGAAGAAACCAGGAAAAGAATGGCAGGCCTGGCCACCGAGAGAATGAAGCCCTCCCGGAGGTCCTCAGTTCACCACGCCGTCACTGCGGGACCCCAACTAGTCATAGTTCATGGCCGAAGGAGGCCAAAGCCCCGCCCGGGACAAGCCGGGTGACCGTGGGTCCCTGGCAGCAATAGGCGGCAGTGGAGGTCTCCGGGCCGTGACCAGGGCAGATAAAAAAGATCAGCCCAGCCAGGAAAAGAGGAAAATAAAAAAAATAATAAAAATTAAAATAAAAGAACTAACTCGGGAGGAAAATTCGATGCATCTGGGACCGGGAATCAAACCCAGTTCCAAACGCTCTGCCTGCTCCTTGCTGTCAGTGGCTCATCTCTAGAGCCACAGCAGCTGCTCGGCAAGAGTCCATCCTCACAGAGTCCTTATCCTCTGCCAGGGACAGTGAGAGGCTGCAGTACTGCGCACTGGATCATTCGCGGTATTGCACCCTCTCACTGTAGTATTCTGCTCCGTTTCTTTTCCAGGGTTTTGTCGTACACTATTAAGAGTACAACATATTGACCTGGTACATTATTGTGAGAACCTATTTTCAGGTTCTGGAAGGGGTTGCAGGGTGGGAGAGTGTAACCATAGTGAGGGATCCCTGAGAATAAACAACATTACTACAGTGAGTGATTTTTTTCTTCTAACCCCAGGAATCTCTCATTTAATGGTTACACTCTAAGCAGACTATACAGCAGTGCCTTGGGAGGCAGGGTCCAGAACTTACTTGGGGAAAAAGGTTCTACAAGACAGCAGTTCCAAAGCTGGCATCCCTTCTGGACTGTATGTCTATACAATAGTGATTTGTGAAAGTGTGCATCGATTTCCAGGTAGCTGCTTTGCAAATGTCCACTAGTGGGATGCCTTGTGGGTGCCACAGAGGCCAAGGTACCCCTTGTGGAGGTGCATTTAAGCCTCTGGGTGGTATTTTCCAGCTTTTCATAACACAACTGTATATAAGAGACTATCCAGTGTGAGACAGTCCTCTTGGTTGCTAGTTTACCTTTGCCAACCTCACCATAGGTAACAAAAAGCTGACTGTTTCTGGACTGGACTTCTTTCGTCTGGTCCATGTATATACCCAGAAAACTTTTCAAGTCAAGACTGTGCAGTTTCTGCTTTCCTGGAGTCACATGTTCTAGACAGAGCACTGGAACTGTTACTGACTGGTTTAAGTGGAAGTCAGACACTGCATTAGGTAGTAATCCCAGTTAATTATTATGACTACCTTATCCCTGTGGAAAATTATATACCATAATTTGGCTCTGTGCAAAGAGCTTGCAGTTCACTCACCCTCCTAAAAGAGGTCATAGCAATCAGGAATATGGTTTTCCATGTGACATACTTAGGTCACGGTGTCCAGAGGCTTGAAAGGAGCCTCCATGAGCTGGGCAAGGTAGACATTGTTTTCCCATGGAGGAACTGGGTCCTTACAGGTGTGTACAAATGGCTGAGGCCTTTAAAAAACATATATATATATATATATATATACATACAGCTTTTTGCCCACCCGTTGCCACCTATGCCTGTCTTCAGGCCCTGGCTCAGGACCCCCAGGAATGAGGCCAGCCGGGATCCACACGGTGTGGGACCCTACAGTCTTGAGGGCCATCACATATGGCAAAGGGGGGGGACATGCCGCACCCCCCGATGTTTACAAGTCCCTAACTCCCCGGGGTCTCAGCAATGCAGTTGTGTATGTGCACTGGAACTGGCGACCTCGTTGCTACCACCGAGTCTCCACTCAGTGGCAGACACAAGCCAGGAAGGCTTGCCCTCTGATCCAGGAGAGAGCTGCCAAGTGGCCTGCGATCCTTCTCCCAGCCTCCCCCACCAGCTGACACCTTGATGGCTGAGCTTGTTCCCAAACATGGGTCGCTGGAGTGGGACAGGTAAGGGCTCAGGGTGCCTCTGCCCTCTATACCACTGGGCCAGCTTAAAAAAACCTTTTAAAAATAGGTCAAGAGGCCAGTGAATTTCCCTTGCCTGCTGATATGTAGGCTGACACTGCTGCAAAGTGCACCTGCAGTGTTGAAGGCCTTAGGCCTAAGGACTATAGGTGTAGCGGGTATTCCAAAACTGCAGACAACCCTGCCTCTAGAAGCCAGTCCGGTGGCACTGAGGGTTGAGGCGCTGGACGCCACACCTCACGCCACGCCGGCGACCCGGGTTTGGGAACGAGCCGGGGCCGCTGGGGGTCTGTAGGGGGGGAAAGAGATTGAGCATCTGCCGACTGCTCTCTCTTCCCAGGTTGGGTCCGAGCAGCTAGATCTTGCAGCGAGCTGTGGCGGTGGCTAGAAGGTTCGCCAGTGGTAGCGCGACGCAATCCCTGGGGGGGCGAGCACGGCATTATGTTGCCTTGCAGGACGGGCTCATGGGGGCAAAAGAGGAAGAAAGCCCCTACGCCATCGGTGAGATGACAGTGGCCCGGGGACTCTGCCCATATCCCAACTGCCGCCCAACGACCCCAGGATCCTCTCCTCCATCCCACCCGATGACAGGCAGGTAGGCTCTTCACACTGAAGGAGGAAGACCACCGTGGGAGGGTGGAATCGGCCCCGAGATGGTACCGGGTCAAGCTTGCCTGGGAGTCAATCGGGGAGGGAGATCAAAGGGAGATGCGAGGGTTCAGCCTGGGAGTAGGGTGGACTCCAAGAGGGTACTCCTGAAGGATACCCGAAGGTGTAGTCGAAGAAATAAAGTTAAAAAAAAAACTGCCTCTAGTGGGATTATTTTTCTGCTCATACAGCAGTAAGAAAATCTCTTCCATTTAGAGGAGTATGTTTTCCAGGTTGCTAGAATCTATCCAGAGTATTCTAACTCCTGAAGAACCATGCCCTCAGGTGTAGTGTCTTGGGGTTTGTGAATGCTGTCCTGCCCTGAGACAGGGTCACAGCAGACTGAGACTCAGTGGCAGACTGATTGCAGGCTTGCTAGAGAGGGTCAGCAGAACTGAATACCAGGCCTGTCTGGCACTGTCTGGAGCTATTAGGATCATTGTTGCAGGTTCTCTCCTGAGTTTCAAGAGGACTTTCTGGATGAGTGGAAATGATGGGAAGGCATACAGGAACCTCTCCGTCCAGTTCAAGACCAGGGTGTCCACTGGGACTGTCCCTATGGCTGGTGATCTGCAACAAAACTGTGGAAGCTGTTTTCCAAGAGGCGAACATGTCTATTTTGGGAGTGCCCCACATTCTGAACACTGCGGCCAGAACCTGTCTGTTCAAGGCCCAGTCATGGTTTCCCTGACTGATTCTGCTTACAAAAACTGTCAGAACACTGTCTTTGTCTGCTGCATAAATATTTGCTTCTAAGGAATATGCCAGGTCCCAGATCCTCACTGCTTCTGTAAACAATTTTGAGGATACTGTTCCTCCCTGCTTATTTATGTAGTACACTGTTTTGGTGTTTTCTGTTCTGATTTGGACAAGCTGACCCTGTAGCTGGGAGGAGAAGGACTGCATTGCTAGCAGCACTGCCCTGAGATCCAAGAGGTTGATGTGTTGCCTCTTGGCAACCAAGTCCTGTGCCAGCTCGCTCTCTGCTCTATTAGGAAGTGTCAGAACTGTGTTCCACAATGCTTTCTGGTACTGTGTTTTATATATATATATATATATATATATATATATATATATATATATATATATATGCTGAATAAGCTGCCTACCTAATAAGTAGGTAAGCTGTAGTATAAACTTTCTTGGCCACAGCATCCAATTTTTTAGTCCTTTTCTGGGGGCTGTGCAGAGAGTATGACTGTTGCTCTCCCCAAGCAGTAGCCTGGACTCTACTTTAGGATCCGGTGATACAGGTATTCCACCTGTCTGTTCCACCTGATATTTTCTTTCAATTTTTTATTGATGGCTGTAGCTGAAGTAGGTGCAGACATGATTTTTGATATGGCCTTCTTAAGAGACTTATGAATGGAGACTAGCAACCTATTTGAAGGTGCCACACCCATCATGTCCCTAAATTAAGCATCTTCTTCATCCTCCTCAGTTTCCTGAGGGGTGGGTGTTACTGGTTACCTGGTAGGATGAGACAGAAGAAGGTGTGAGCCCATGATACTGTCTCCCACTCTCTGTGGGTGTCAGGTTTAGTTTATTCCAGGAACTTGTCAACCTCAGTCTTAAACATTGTAAAAGTGGTGATATTTACAATACTATGGGGAGTTTGTTCCAAGTTCTGGTGGCCTTATTGAAAATTGTTTTCCTTTTTGTTGTTCTTGCTTTTGGGATATCTATTTGCCTGTCATGGGACCAAAGGTTTACTGCTCTATCTTCAGAAGTAAAATAACCCAAATTGTTGAAATCAGGACCATTCAACATCTGATATAGTTTAAGTAGATCACCCTTAGTTCTTCTTCTCTGTTCAAGGCTCATTAATCTTAACTCCTGCAGTCTACACTCATATGGTTTTGAGAGTATATAAAAAACATATGTCTGACAAATGAGGGAAACGAAGTATAGTCCTCATTATGCACTGCAGGAGAACTAAAATCTTGTTCAAGTACACCCTCTGATTCCATGAGGTCACCTTCCACCTCCTAGAATCTGACAGCAGACAGAGATCAAAGATCCACCTAGTCTGCCTTTACTAAAACTACCTCATTCACCTAATGTCCTAGTTGGAGAGGTGTGGGGGTCCCTTCCCTTCCTTTCTGCTGTACCATCACACAATCCCTTTTATTTCTCTTTTGGCATATTTATCCGTTTGCCCTGTCCCAACCATGCTTAAACGCGTTAATGGTTGCCTCCCCCACCACTTCTGCTGGTAGGCTGTTCCAAGGATCAATCACTCCCTCTTCTGAAGTAGAACTTCCTCAAATATTTCTTAACTTTATCCACACCCCACCCTATCCCAGTCTCAAACTCTAGTAACTGTATCCTTATTACTGACTTACATATCCCCACTGTTTAGCCTTTTTATGCCCTTTTAAACAGAACAGACCCCAGGACTGATCCCTGTAATACTCCATTTGTGATCACTCTCTCTACTGGTTTAGCCCCATTTACAACTACTCTGTTTCCTTTCCCTTAACCAGTTTCCTACCACTTAAGTAGACCATCATCAACTCCCAAATCCTCCATCCTCTTCAGCAGCCTCCTGTGAGATACTGAATCAAAAGCAGACCCACTGCCTGTGACTTGTCCATCGCCCTGCTGACCCAATCGAAAAACATTATCAGGTCAGTCTGACATGACCTCCCTGACACAAACCCATGCTGTTTTTCATCCTGGAGTCTGTGTTCCTGTAGACAGGCCACCAAACTTACCTTCAGTATGGTCTCAATCAGCTTATCTACCGTGGAGGTAAGGATGGACAGACCCTACAGCTGCCCGGCTCCCCTGGCCCACCCTTATGAAGTCGCACCATGTCGATACAAGACTAGTGGACCATGAAGATCCCTATCTCACAACACTATTATGTAAGACCTCCAATCCACTGGAACCACTCCTGACTGCAATGCATTACTGAATATAGAGGTTACTGCCAATACAGTGGCCAATTCCCTAAGCACTCTAGGGTGCAGTCCATCAGGGCATGGTGCCTTGTCTACTTTAAGAGACTCTAGTGCTTTTCATACCCTGTCCACTAAAATATGTACTCCAGACATATTCTGACCACACCTTTTGTCAGCCTTTATGCCACCCTCTGGCAGAGGACCATTATTCTCCACCGTAAATGCTGAGCAGGGCTAACTGTTAAGTTCACAAGCCTTCTACCCATTGTCCTCCCTCGACTAACCTAACTATTCCATTTTCTTTTTCGAAACATAGAAACATAGAATTTGATGGCAGATAAGGACCGCATGGCCCACCTAGTCTGCCCATTTCCCTACCTAACTGATAAGCTGCAGATCCTAGTTAACCAACAGCCTACCTCCTCCTAACCCCACTAGAACTGCCTTATGTCTGTCTCCATGCATTCTTAGATTCCCCACTGTTTTTGACTCTCGACCTCCTCAGGAAGGCTGTTCCATGCATCTACAACCCTCTCTGTGAAGAAATACTTCCTCGTATTACCTCTGAGCCGCCCCCTCTATCTTCAAATTGTGCCCCCTTGTTCTTGCACATCTCTTTTTCTGAAAGATACTACACTCTTGGACTTTGTTGATTCTCTTGAGGTATTTGAAAGTTTCTATCATGTCCCCCCCTTTTCCTCAAGGCTATACATCTTAAGTTCCTTTAGTCTTTCTTCATATGTCTTCTGGTGCAGTGCTCTTTAATGCATCTACAAATTATTTCCCCCACCTTTCACTCTCTCAGCAATCCTCAGTTCAGTATCTACCTTAGCTTTCCTAACCTCCACCATGGCCTCCTTGAGTTTAGCTGGATAATCCTGGGGTGTCCTCCTCATTTGCCCTTCTGTACTCAAGGAAGGCCATTCTCTTCACCTTCGCTGTGCCTCTCACCCTCTTTAACCCTTTGGCTGCCAACAGAATTAGAATGTGTAGGAATTCTAGACTGATGTTTCAGTCCGCTGCACAGCAAGAGTTAAAAACCATATCTGCCTTTTGTGTTTGCTCCTTTTTGTGACCTTTTTTTGCACATGCTTCCATCACTTGAAGGGCTGCACCTTTCAACCTGCTCCACTGTTACTTCACCTCCTGAATTTGATTCACATACGTCAACTTTTCACTCACTAGTGCCCTATGCTAAAGGACTCATTTCATAGTCACGATAAGAGCGTGACAAGGTGTGCTTGTGCTCTGATAACTTCACTTCTCAGGTGGTGGAAGCATGTGCCTTCAGCCTACTTCTTCAACCCATCCGAGGCATGCCATTATCCCAGCACAGCAGTACACCATCATGCCTTACTGCTTAAGTAAGACAGCTTCTCCTTGCATGACATCACAAGGTTCCAAAACTGGTGGCTGTGTGGTATTACTACAGGTCAGACTGTGTAAGGATATCTGCAGACTGCTGTCAGCTACAGGGAAGCCCAGTAACCCATTTAAAAGAGATTTTCTGCAGCTTTCAAACTACGAGGAACACAGCTCATAAATGATCCCACTTCAATGCGGCTTGATTTTGTTTTTTGTTAAAACACTGCTTGGGGACAGATTCACCTTTCTAAACATGAAGACATAATTTTGCTGAATATTCTTTCACTTATGAAAACTAGCAAATGTGATACTGAAACCATTTTTCAATGCTTGTTGCCTTTAACCCCTTCCCCAGGGATATGGATGAAAATGGGATTATTAGTCTCAATCCATTGCTAAGAGAGGTACAGTACTTAAAATGGAAATGATTTACTACAACTTTACTGCAATGGGGGGGGTCACAGTTTTAAGGCTTTAACACCTGCTTAAAGGGCAAAAGTTCTCCTTCTTGCACAGCAGGGGTGTCCGAGCTGTAAATGTTTTAATAAACCATCACATTTTTACTAACCAGCCCCTTTACATACTTGTACAATGCTGCAGAAAGCAATTGGAGCAGCTTTTAAGATCTGACTATAGACACAGATATTGTACGCGTGGGCTTCACAGATGGCACTGCTGTGGCAGGGATGCAGTTTAAAAAAAACACAAGAGTTGCCTATGGTAGCCAGCGGCCTTGCACAGCCAGCTAGTGACACAGGGACACGCATGCATAACAACACACACAACAAAAACACAGACCACACAGAGACACAAATACAAACAATAACATATCCATAAAGACATAACTCTTTAAAGAACAGCTGCGCCTTTTGGAAAACTTTGGAAAACATAATATTTTGACAAAATTCAGCATGTCTTTCATATATCTTCTATAGATTTCTCCATGATTTATTACTGAGAAGTTCATCCGCCGCTATAGCTTATTCCCTACTTCATATCATCATGCTCTGTTGTGACATCACAGTCTGTTGCCATGGCAATTACTGTGATGCCATAAGCAAAGTATTATAATTATTACATCAGGCTGGAAAGAAGCAAGAGGAGCTGATGAACCCTCGAGGGACAGCTCTCCTGTTTTCATGCATGTGACCTCAGTAGTAAATAATGAATAAAAGAAATACAGAGCTAAGTAAGCAATAACCCACAACTGGGTGTGCGGTTCTTGGGGATTAACGCACGCCTGAGTATGTTGTGAGGTTTGAGGCTGCAGGCCGAGTCCCCTCACAGCCCCGGGTGCGCATAATTCCCAACAACTGCACAACCCTGGAGAGGGTTATTGTGCTTATAACATGGGCTGAGTCCTGTGTGGAAAACCCAAACGACACGCATGTGGCATGCAGAAAATCAGGGCATTTCCATATGTATCCTGCCACCACATAAAGTAGTCCCATTCTACAGGTACAGCACAGTGCAGTTCTGTGCAAAGAGGACAACACACATTTGTTTCCAAAGGCAACAGCAACATCTACTGTATGATGGACAAGTTAACAGAGTAAAACAAACTGCTTTGGCGGTGTTATACAGTGATTCTGCCAAGAACTACTAAGGCACATTGTGGACCGCTGCTACACAGTACCTGATGACAGTACACAGAATGCCGTATGTATGGTATCGTGCTCATGCAGCTACACTGCATGATGTACACATGTCTGCAGAGTTTACAGCCGTGCGGCACTCCATCCTGCTGTGGACTGCGAGGAGGGTGTGCGCATCACTTCAGTGAAGGAAAATCCCCAATGTCATCAACACATCAACACTTACCCCTCACCTGGACAGGACTGTCAAGTGCTGAAGGAACGCCACTGTTTCCACCCAGTAGTACTACACTGTCGGGATTGTAGGCGGATTACCTGGACTCTGAGGATGGTAGCGATGGTCGTAGAATTGGCACTGGAGCTCCGTAAGCAATCCTCGCACAAATCCACATGCCGGCTTCTGCTCCTACTGTAGGTGGCACACTGGGTGTGTGTTTTCTGTGCCAAGCAACACCAGGGAGGAGGAATGGGAACCACTGACTGCAGCATGCGGCTAACTGCGGCTCACAACTATTACTGCACAGTACTACCAGGGAAAGGGGCCGGTGACCACTGCACCACTGCATGCCTAACTGCCGATGACTCCACCCCAGAGCACAGTCCTCTCACACACTGCTTGTGCAAGTAAGTGCAGCCGAGACATGTCACTACACAGCTGCAGGACTGTACATGCTTTGGGGGTCTCTGTGCTCTCAACCGGCAGTACCCAGGGCATGAAAGCAGGAGTGCTCGGACAGCGCTACCAATTCTCACCGCCCACAGAGTGTCTGCAGTGAGCCTAGCGACGCAACACAGGATGACAGGGGGACGCACATCCAGATTTTAACTGCTTCTTGCACCGAGCGGCACGGCAGATGACAGGAGGGGACCGGGAACCGTTAATTGCATCATGCGGGTAGGCTGCCACACACACACACAGAAGTCAGCACTGCCTGTCTGTAAGTACTGTCTGCCCGCTTCTCCGAGATCCGTGGGGTGGGCAGGTGGGATATACTGTGCCACTCGTGAACGTATTGCTTGGTCCTCAGACACATGGAGACACAAATTGTCACAACCGAGCAGTGCCTCTGTTGTCTCACTGTGTGCTCAGTGGTGAGAGACCCGCAGGGTGGGTGGGTGGATTGCAATGTGGCACTCACTAAAGTGTGAGAAAAAAAATGGCTACAGTTCACGTTTGTTCCATAGCAGATGAAAAACAAGAACAGTTATGCCCACTGATTCTCACTGTTACCGACTCACGTGAACTGTGACTATATCGTGTGCATTAATGCATGGTCAGGTGGCAGCACTCCACCCCTCTTCCTGCCCATTTGCTAGTGCATTCCTTAGGCACTCACCCATTTTGGCAAAGTCAGCCCTCCTGAAGTCCAGTACTTTTGCCGTTGTATGGCTTGACTCTATTGCTGTGTTTATTGTGAACCATACTGTTCGATGGTCGCTAGTTCCCAGATGGCTACCCACTTCTACATCTGTGATCCTCTCTCAATCTCCATTTGAGATGACCAGGTCTAAGATTGCTCCCTCTCGAGTGGGTTCCACACTGCAAGACAGCCCGGCCAAAGCCTGGTCGGGCTCTAGAGACAAAGTCGAGACTGTAGTGCTTAGTGAAGGTATGGGTGGTACTCCAGGAGACAGCAGTGCAGATGTCAGTGGCTGAGACCCCTTGAAACAGGCCATAGAGGTAGCCATTCCCCTTGTGGAGTGGCTTTCAGCGCCCCTGGAAACTCTTTGCCACGCTTTTTGTAGTAGAACACAATACAATATGCCAACCATTTGGACAAACATTGTTTAGAAACCTGAACATCCTCTCTTCCTGGGGTGAAAGAAAAAAAAAGCTGCTCTGACTTCCTGCAGTCCTTAGTTTGGAGCAGATAACACTTCAAAGTTCTGTGCACATCTAACGTATGAAGCAGTGCTTCCCTTGGACTGGCACCCTCAGGAAAATAAACTAGTGGGTGGACAGATTGGTTCAGGGTATGCTTAGATACCACCTCGGGGAGAAACTTAGGATTCACTTGCAAAGACAGCATGTCTTTATGAAAAATCAAATAAAGCTCCTCACACCAGAGAGCCTGAAGCTCGGAAATCCTTCAAGCAGAAGTAATAGCAATCAACAATAACACTTTCCAAGAGAGAAAGCGTAGCTCACAAGTGCGGCTGGCTCAAACAGAGACAAGGTCAACTTATCCAAAACAAAATTTAAATCCCAAGCCTGGATAGGAGAATGGGTTGGAGGTTTCAGATTCAGGAAGCCCATGAGAAAGGTAGAGAACACATCTAACTGAGCCACAGTGTGACCGCCCATGGGCTTGTGAAAGGCAGAAATAACTGAAAGGTGCACCTTGAGGGAACAGTGCTGGAGACCCAAGTCCGATAGAGGTAGCAGATAGTCCAGAATCTGACTCACTGGACAAGTGAAAGTGTCCAGATGATGTTTGGCAGCCCAGATGGCAAACCTCTTCCACTTCATGGCATATGTGGCTCTACTGGAGGTCTTCCGAGCTGCAATGAGGCCACCCTCCACTCTCTGAGATACTCCAAACTGAGAGATGGCTATGTCCTCAGGAGCCAGGCATGCAGACAAAGGGACTTGAGATCGGAATGGACCACGGTCCCCTAAGCTTGGGTCTGCAGATCCCTGCAGAGAGGTTGAGAGTCCAGAGGTTCCTTTGCCAACTGTTGCAGTAATGAAAACCCTATCTGCCATGGCAAGTAGGGTGCAACTAGGATCATGCTGGCTCCTTCCATCTGCAGTTTGATTGGCACCCTCTGAATCAGAGGAGATGGAGGAAAGGCATAAAGGAACCTCCCACTCCAGGAGAGGGACAAAGCGTCTTGCCAGAAAACTCCAAGCCCTGGATCTAGCAAGCAGAAACTGGGCAGTTTTGTGTTGAGTGGGGACGCAAAAAGGTCCAACTCTTGATGACTCCATCTGGCGAACAGATTTTCTGTGATGGATCACAGAAGTTCCCACTTGTGCATGCTGGACTGCATTCGGCTGAGGCTGTCCACCAGTGTGTTTAGCATGCCTGGGTCATGGACTGCTGGGAGAACCAGATTGTGGTCTAGTGCCCAGTACCAGACTCTCATGGCCTCCCTGCTCAGGGAGTATGAATGTGTCCTCCCCTGCTTATTGATACAGCAGACAACACTGAGATTGTTGAGACTGGCTCAATAGCTGACCCGGGAGGAGATGGTTCTGGGATCACATTCCCTGAGTCTGAAAGGGACCCAGCTGTGCTCCTCAGCCTGAACCGGAGGCACCCGTGGTGAGGATTTGCTGTGGGGAGGATATCTCGAATGGGACCCCTTGTAACAGGTTCTCTGGATCCATCCACCACTGGAGCACCATGTGGACCAGGGAGGAGACAAGCACTAAGTGATCTACATCATCCATGCGTTGGTCCTAGTGCACTCTGAGAGTCCACTGGAGTACTCGCATGTGCAGTCTGGCCAAGGGTACTGTGGCACTGGCTGCAGCCAAAAGACCCAGTAGCTTCAGGTACACCCTTTCAGGAAATTAACGGCTCTGGGTGGCCTCCTGATCATGGGCAATAAGGCATTCCACCCTTTTGAGAGGCATGAAGGCTTTGCCCCATGTAGAGTCAAGGACCGCCCTATATACTGCAACCTCTGGGATGAATCAGGATGGATTTGGGCAGATTGGCAGCTACACCCAGGGAGAGAAGCAACTGGAGGGTTCTCTCCAGGGTCCAGTGGGCTATTCTCTGGATGGAACCTTTAGAAGCCAGTTGTCTAGGTAGAGGAAAATGTACAGTCCTTCCCTCTGGAGAGCCGCAGCCACCACTGCTAAGCACTTTGTAAAGACCCACGGCACAGAGGATAAGCCAAAGAATACTTTTAATTGGCAGTGCTGACCCTGAAAAAAAACCAAAAAAAAACCGGAGAAACCTCCTGTGGAGAGGGCACACTGAGATATGCAGGTAAGCATCCTGCACATTCAGGGAGTGCAGCCAGTCACCCTGCTTGAGAAGGGGCAGCAGGCCTGGCAGAGCGACCATGCAGAATTTCTTGTACTGGATATAAAGGTTGAGGTCCTTGAGAGCTAAAATACACCTCAAATCTCCAATCCAATTCTTTTGGGGACCATGAAGAACCTGGAACAGAAACCCTTGTTCCATTGGCGCCTGGGCACTGGCTCAATGGCCTTTTTCCACAGAAGGGACTGTACCTCCTATTAGGGAACTATTATATGGGGGGCAGGTGAAGGTACTGGAGGAGTCCCTGGAGGCATCGCTACATGTTCCAGAGTGTGACCTCTCTCTACAATCTGAAGAATCCAGGCATCTGAAGTAATGGTTCTCCATTGATCGAGATGGAGAGAGAAGCAATCTCCAACCACCGCCTCTTTGTCAGGGACCGGAAGAGGGGTCTGGCAAGAGTCAAGCAGACGTGGATCCAGCCGCCGGGGCTGATCAGTCACCTCTGGTATGAATTACGGCAGCACCAGAGGAGGAGGGGGTAGGCAAGGTGGAGGAGACCTTTCTCTTGCTCCAAGTATGGGAGGCTGCTCCAGACTTGTGGGACACCTTACAAAAAGGAGGTGCTGTCTGCTCTTAGCCTGCATATGATAAGAGAGAGTGGACAGACTTGATAACCCTGCCAGATGCCTGTAAGTCATTAATGATGTCTTGGACAACAGGCCTATATAATTTGGAGCCATTAAAAGGGGCATTGAGCAACTTCTGCAAACCCAGAGACCCTCAGCCAGGAGTGCCTACGAAGGCAGGTATTGTGGCAGAAGCCCTGACATCAGTGTCGGAAATATCATACAAGGCCCTGAGGGATGCTTACTGATATCCTCAGCATTCTGTTAGCATTTGAGAACCTCCTGCTTCTGGGAGCACTCTGCAAGGGTCGGGACAGTCGCCTTGCCCTTCTTCTAGATCGTATTTTGTTATTTAACCGTATGTGAAAAGTAGCTAGCAATCTAAAGCCCCAAGGTAGAGGAGGCGTAGACCCTCTTGCCCCAAAGGTCAATCTGCCCGGACTCCCTGTCAGGAAGGAGGGAGCTAAGGTGCTTGGGCACCTTGGACCTGTCACATGCTGCTTTAATGACTGCAGACTCGGGCTCAGGCTCAACAGCATACTAAGGCAGGCCCTGAGGGACGTGATACAGCTTATCAGCCCAGAGGGCCATGGCAGGGACTATGTCAGTCCTATGAAAGGAGTGGTGGCATTCTCAATGTTGGGAGGATAGGAGGGATGATCTTAGTAGGGACTCTGGGATCTCCAGAAAGTCCACCAGCTCCCTCTTGAGGCACCTCTTCCTCAGTATGGAAGCCCACTGCTGTGGACAGCTGCTTCATAACATTAAAGGAGGTAGGGTCTTCAGGAGGAGATCTGGGAGTATGCTTGACAGAGTCCTCACTCTCTGAAGAGGCCATGGACCTATAAGAGGAAAGAGATTCCTCCTCCTCCTCCTCCTCTTCTTCCTCAGGAAGGATGCGGTCAGGATGGTACTCCTCCTCCTCAACACTGACCTGTTCCAACTCAAGGTCCAACGATCGAGGGACCGATGACTGCCTGCGGGGCACAGCATGAGGAGACCGAAGCAGTGTTGATGATGATGGAGCCGTCGACGACGCAGGGGACCCAGGTCTGTAAGAGCCCAATTGGTGAACAAGGGCTGTAGTGATCTAGGCCAAAATATTACTGAGGTTGATGGCAGGAGACTGGTGCAACAACGCTGGAGAGGTCGTCGGTACAGGGTGTGATGAACCAACCATCGGGGCCTGAAAGTTGGAAGAGCTCAATGGCTATGGGCCTGGGGAAGCATCAGCCCACAATGGAGGGGCTGTCGTCGATGACCCAAGGGGTCAATGAACAGGGGGCCGATGTCTAAAGGGTTGACAGCTGTCCTACCTTAAAAGTGGGAGGCACTGTCAGTATGGGCCTGGGAGGGGCAGAGGCTTGGACAGCAGTGGGCGTCGGTATAGCTGCAGCCAATGGAAGCACCCCTGGAGGAAAATGAAGAGGCTGTCGGAGATTGGGAGTGCCACTGGGGGCAGCAGTTTTATTGACAGTCTTTTTAGTCACTTTTCCACGAGGACTAGTCTCGGGCCTTTGAGGCCTGGGAGGTTGACAAATCCACCGGTGACTGGGAAGGAGGGACCCCCGAGAACCCATGCCCAGAATGGTTCTGGGTATGTCTGATGCCTTTCGTGACACGCCAGGTTATTAGGCGCCAAGTCCCAATGTTGCAGTCCCCTGTGTTTGTGGGGGGCTCTGCCCCCACTCTTTCTAAATATTCCAACTCCAGGGGTAGACCTCAGGAAGGAGGTAGCGACTTGGCCACATGGCTGCCTTAATGATTTAGTGTGTTGTGCCTCCAGCCCACGCATGACCAGAAGGGGCCCAGAACTGGCTACCTGTTGCTCCATTAGGAATTTTTTTGAGAGCCTTTTTGTGCCGCCTAAGGGTGGTTTGATTAAATTTCTGACAGAGCTCACAGTCAGAGGTGTCATGCTCAGGCCCAAGACAGCAGACACAAAGGTTATGGTCATCTGAAGAGGCAATCTTCTTTCCGCAGTGGCAGTGATGGAAGAGAGAAGTGGAGGGAGTAACTCTTGACATAAACAAAGTAAAGGAATCTCTTATTTAAAAGAGATTCTTAAAATATTAAATGAAAGAAAAATCGTAGATGAAAATGGTGCGAACTGTGTCGGAGCTTCAGCGAAGACCCATGAACAAGAGTTGATGGGGGAAGGAACTGAGGAGGGAGCAAGGCCACTCATGCCTTTATAAGGTTGGTGACATCGGCGGGCATGCACTCAGCGGTAATTACTGGAATATCTTCCATGTGGATCCTGCTTCACTGATGGTGAAGTTCCTACAGTGTGACCTGTTCACTGAGATACCACCAAAGAAGATTGATTATTTATTGAATTTTGTTCACCAGGTAGGCCCACGGGCACAGAGTCCCTTTTTCACTGGTGATCCCAAATTAATTACACAGAATACATATAATAATGATTATACAGAGTTAGACTATGCATGAAAATATCACCGAAATATTCTAAGCCAATTAAAACATAGAAGTTGACGGCAGATAAGAACCACAAGGCCCATCCAGTCTGCTCATTCCTTTTTCTACCTTGTGAATGTGCCATCGCCTTGCTCTGTCAATGGCCTATCTATTCATACTCATCTGTATTGCTCCCTTATGCCTATCCCATGCCTGTTTGAAGCCCTGCACTGTGTTCATATCCACCACTTCCTGAGGTAGGCCGTTCCATGCATCCACCACCCTTTCTGTGAAAAAGAACTTCCTCACATTACCCCTAATCGGCCTCCTCTAATCTCATGCTGTGTCCTCTTGTCCTGCTATTTTTCTTATATTGAAACATGTTAGACTCTTTCACCTTGTTGATGCCCTTAAGGTGTTTGAATGTTTCGATTATATCACCTCTCTCCCTCCTTTGCTCTACGGTATACATATTGAGCCCTGTTAATCTGGTCTCATATGTTTTCTGATGCAGTCCCTGCACCATTTTGGTCGCCCTTCTCTGGACTGCCTCAATTTGGTTAATGTCCTTGTGAAGGTGCGGCCTCCAGTACTGCATGCAGTACTCCAGATGGGGTCTAACCAGTGTCTTGTAAAGAGGATTATTACCTCCTCTTCCGACTTCTGATACCCCTACTAATATACCCTAACATCCCTAGCCTTACCTTGCAATTGCATTTAAGATACATGGGGAGACAGAGACTAGCACATAAGTGTAATTAAATTATGGGTCAAGGCAAAAACCACGGTATAGTACTACAAGATAGGCACCACAGCACTAAGCTGTGGGTCATGATATGACAGTGCAGTACTACAGGGAGGCAAAGCATTGCCAAGTACAGACCACAGGCACTAAGGAAAGACGGCAACTTCAGATCAGTGACTGCAGGAGCATAGGCTGCACTCAAGTAGATAACACCTTGTGGCCTTTTTGAAAGCCTCTAAGGGAGGAGCAGTTTTGGAAGGAAGCAGGAGGAGTGTTCCATAAGGATGTAGCTGAGCTGGCAAAGGATCTCACCCTCACACTAGACCTAACCCTGGGTATCTCCAACAGTGAGCAACCACAGGACCTCTGCACTCTCCACAATGGTTTAGGAGACAGGACACTTTGGAGGCAGAGAGGAGTAGGGCCCTTTACAATTTTGTCAGTGAGACAGATTGGAGGCTAGTCTAGCTTGCCCTCCAAGGATGGCCAGTTCAGGGAGTGGAAGACATTACAGTGATGCATCCTAGGTGGGGCACCCAAGGCAAATTGGCCAATCTTGTTGTAAAGTACTGTGCATTTGGTCTATTAAGTTCAGTGCTTTCAAGGAGTTAAGAACTGGGGCTCCGTATTGTAGTACGGGGAGCAGCGTGCTCCTGGCAATAACCAGTCAGGATTCCTTGAATACGTTATTGCCTAGGTGGTATAGCAAACCAATTTTTTTATGCTGGGATTTAGAGACACATTCAATGCGGGTTCTGAAGGAGACTTCCTGGTCCTGATATACTGCTAAGTATTTAATTGCCTCAGACATCTCTGTGTGATTTTCATTTGATGTAGCTAGGTCTAACAGTGGTTGCCTGGCTACACCCAAGTGTCTGGGGCCAAACAGGATAGCTTTAGTCTTCTTGGCATTAAGTATCAGTTTATTGGACGAGAACCACCTTTCGAGTACCAGGAAGTCCTCAGCAAGAAGACAGTGTTTTTTTTTTTTTTTTTTTTTTTTTTTAGTGTGCTTTTTGCTGCGGATCGCCCTGTGGCTCAGCCCCTGCAGACCCCTCCCTCACTCCTGGACTGACCATCCTCATAGACGATACCCCCTGGATTGCCCCCTCAGGGTGGGGCCACTGCTCCAGCGTGAGCCTGCCACAATGGGAGAAGGATGCCGGCAGGGGCGCCAACTGGCACTGTCTCCCTGGCTTGCCCCTCCCCCCACCTGGTGGGGTATGACATCATCCAGATGCAGCAGATGATGAAATAGGTCATCTATTTGGGAGTGCCAGGACAGACGAGTGGGGCCAGGGGGAAGCAGGGTGTCACAGATGGCGGCCGCTATTTTTTTGCTGGTTTTTCCCTGAAGGAGGCATGACATGCAATGACACCAGTGTCTGCATGCCTCCAAAGGAATGTAGGCGATGGTTGCTGCAAAATCCCCAGCCTCCCCTAGGAGTTTGACATGTGCCAGACACTCAGCCCCCCCCAGAGAAGGACAGATGTCCCGAGGATGCTCAACCCTTCTCCCCCTGGCCAGCTCTCTGACTTCCCGGGTCTGTTCCTGAACCCGGGACGTTGGTGTCACAGATGAAAACCATGCCGCTGTGCCACAGGGCCGGTTAGCAAGAAGACAGGTAATGAGGGTGATATCTCTGGAACTCCTACGAAGTATTATGTCATCAGCATAAAGTTGAAGACATTCCCCTCCTCAATGAACAGGTTAATAATTTACAAACGGGGAAAAGAGCAATGGGCCCAAACACTGTTGGTTAGGGGTCTTAGTGCGGATTGCATGCCTTTCCGTTTCACTTTCTGAGATCTGTCAGTAAAGTAGTGAGTGAACCACTGGCAGGACAAGCTGTCTAGACCAAATCTCCCACATTTTTCTAGGAGACCATAACTACCAAGACTAAATGCTTTAGTAAGATCTATGAAGATCGTACCAGTCATGTACCCCCATCAATGTCATCCAGGAGACCATAATTACCAAGATAGAATGCTTTAGTAAGATCTATGAAAATCGTACCAGTCATGTACCTCCTGTCAGTGTCATCCAGCAGACCATAATTACCAAGACTGAATGCTTTAGTAAGATCTATGAAGATCGTACCAGTCATGTACCTCCTGTTAATGTCATCCAGGAGACCATAATTACCAAAACTGAATGCTTTAGTAAGATCTATATAGATCGTACCAGTCATGTACCCCCGTCAATGTCATCCAGGATATCAGTGGTCAATCTAACCAAAGCAGTGTCAGTGCCATGGTGTTTTCTGAAACTGTGTTGCCAATCCGTCAAAAGGTGATAGTATTTATGATGGTCTTGAAGCTGGTTAAATATTAGTTTTTTTTTTAATTCTGGAAGGGAGCTAAGCAGGGAGACAGGGTGGTAATTTTCTACAGGCTCTTTAGCGCTGCCCTTGTAGACAGGTATTTCTAGGGCAACCTTCCACCTGTCAGGGATTCTTCCCCTCATAAGGGACTTGTTGAATAACATGGCTATAATCTTACACACAGAGAGGTCTGTGACTTCAGTGTGGGGAGATGCACGTATAGATCAATGAACTTGCCTACTACTGTCTAGCTAGCTTTTCGATTCAAGAACTGATGCATAGACTCTAGTATCTCCCTAACTGCAATACATGGCTACTCTGATAGTGCATAACAAACTTTAAATGATGGACTGTACGCAAGGCATCAGCCATAAACTGAATTACTTACTATGGCACCAACTTTCAATTGATGTAATACCCTTGGTGCCAAATTCAAACAAATGGAATACCCATGGCATCAAATTCCCAAAAAATGGAATACCCATGGTACCAAACTCCAACCAATGGCATACCCATGGTGCCAAATTACAATCTATGGAATGCCCATAGTACCAAAGTCCACCCAATGAAATGCCCGTGGTATAGTAGTGTTCGGTGATAGGTTCCACTATATCTAAAGTGATCCAGATATTTTATTATGATGCCCTTAGTCATATCTACTTAAAATACTAGGAATCACTGTGTGTTAAACAGGCATCAAACTGACAGGATTAACCATTGCTAACTGGCATTCCTGAGAGGTACAGATTGACAGTGACATGACAAACTTGTCACTGAGCACCGCTGTACAAATTACAACAAATAGATTACCCGTGGTACCAAATTCAAACCAGTGGAAAATTTCAACGGATGCAATATACATGACACCAAAGTTCAACTGATGGAGTACATGAAACAAAATTTCAGCCAATGGAATACCCATGGCACAAATTCTTACTAATGGAATATCCATGGTAGCCAATCCAACCAATGGAATATCTTCTGGCACCAAAATCCAGTTGAACTACCAAATTTCAACCTCAGGAAAACCCATGGTGCCAAATTCCAACTGATGGAACACACGTGGTACCAAATGCCAACTGATAGAATACTTATGGTACCAAGTTCCAACCAATGGAATATCTATGGCACAAAATTCCAATTGATGGAATAGCTATGGCACCCAATTACAACTGACAGAATATCCATGGTATCAAATCCAACTAATGGAATATCTATGGCACCAAATTTCAACCGACAGACGTGGCCCGGCGGGGATGGGATGGGCGCCACACCTTGCGCCACGCCCGGCGACCTGAGTTGAAGACGGACTCGGGGCCGGGGCTCGGCAGGGAGGGAGAGGATCGAGTGTCTGGAGGACAGCTGTCCTCTCCTGGGAGGGATCCTGGGCTGCTCAGTGCCTCGTGACCCCGATGATATGGAGGCAGGCTGGTGCAGAGCACCAGCCAGAACATTGGGGCGGGAGCACAGCAGACGCTAGTAGGCAGCCCTGCGCAGATATCACTGCACGCTGTACTCCTAAGGGGAAAACCTACACAGAAAAATCCCCAGCTCATGGATAGGCGATGGCACCACCATCCTCCTGACCACGCTCCACCGCTGGCCGCACTCCTCTCCTGGGCCGGGCCCAGCTCAGCCGGACTTCAAGATAGAGCACCCTGGGCAGATAGGGCGGCCCTACTTCAGGGGCTAAAACCGGGGATAGCCAGGCTGGTGCTGGGAAGTAGGAGCCTCTCAGGCACAGAAGGTACAGTTGGGGCACTGAGGATGCCTGAGAGAGTTCCACATAGTCAGTGCACAAATAGAATAAAAAAAATAAACAATTTCAACCAACAGAATACCCATGGTATCAAATCCAACTGATGGAAAATCTATGGTACCAAATTCCAACTTGATGGACTAGCCATGGTGCCAGATCTAAACTAATAGAAGGTCCAGTACCAAACAATCATAGACCCAAGTTTTGAACCCCAACTAAACTGAGAGAGAAGGAAGTGTTCTTACCTAATGAGCAGGTCTCTCAGGAGGCAAATTCACAATGTGCAACATTTTCAACTGCAAGAAGAAGAACGAAGAATTATCCATGAATTGTCTGGACTAATCAATACTCTAATGTCAGGTTTAAAACTTTACGACTTCCTAAACACAGTGGTAGGTTAGAGCTACCTGAATTACAATAGTACTAGTGATCCTCACAACTGCAATTCATAGGGTACTGCCAATCTCCAGCTTGTAAAATCGATTTGGAAACGATGTTAGATGATGCTCCGCTATCAGGTATGCTGGCTAACATGAGATACAGTCCTGAGGAGTGCACAGATGTCTTGGTTTCCATTTTAATATTATAGCAATCATTTAGTTTATAAAATATTTATACCTTGCCCCTAATTTTGTTTTTAAAAATAAAATTAAAAAATTCTCCCTTCAAACTTAGTGCATGAGGACTTCTTGTGGTTACCAGGGATCTGCAAACACAAGTACTGTAAATCTCAGTGCTGTATGTTAATGCCCATCTATGATTACAGTTGTACGAGGGGTACCGTGCATTCTAAGGATATGAGAACTGCAAACCAAAGGTAAGCAGTTCAGATATCCTAAGAATATAACAGCAACCACTTTTACAACCGTTGAGTGGTTTCAGCAGCGGTATTACTATATTATTGATCAAGCTCGAGCAGTAATACATTAACATTTAAAAAAAACTACCCGAACGTGCCAGTTTCCAGGACAGTTGCACGTGAGACACTTCACAGAACAAGAGTGTTTCATGCGCACAGGAAAGGGGCACTCCGATTGGTGGGGAGCGCTCCTTTATTCTATAATGATTGGTACAATCAATGCTGATAATTTATAATTTTGTAAATATAGCAGGAGATGGAAGAAAGTTGGGCTCATGCTGTCCCGTACTGCTGGAACACAGTCATTCACAAACTTGAATAAATGAGGAAGAGGGGGCTAATTATTTTACAGAAGTTGACATTTGATGTTTTGTCCCCCTTTCCCATTAAGGCATAGTTTTCAACAGTGGGCAGAACTGGGATGGAATTGGGAGAGGAAACGCACACAATGCAGGGTGCTCCTCTACATATCAGACCTTACAAAAGATGAGGAAAATGACTGCCTGGTCACGTCGCTTACAACAAAATCAACTGTGCCCACTAACATGAATAAAGGGCAGCGGCAATATATTGTATGACAACAGACATTAACGGGAGAGGGATGGGCCGGGTCAGGCTTAAGGCTTGGCCTTCATCTTTTCTCAATGCGGACCTGAGCCACACAAATTAGAATTACATTTTAATTTACAAGGAGTACAGTATGAAAATACTTGAAATACAATTTAGAGCACATCTGGGGTCCCCATGTTTACAGATCTCTTGGTAGCACAGCTGGTAGTGCTGCAAAACAGTATTCTGAGCAGGTCTGGGTTCAAATCCCAATTAGGACACACATTACTTTCTCACCCCCCAATCTGTATTTCAAATATATGCAAACTGCACTCCTTGTAAATAAAACTGCAACTCTAATCTGTGAGGCTCCACGATGTGCACTAAGAAAAGATGAGTGCCTTTGGGATCCCCAGGTTTCCAACTGTCCCAGCAGGATAGCTGGTAGTGCAGCTGAATGGCATTCTGCGCAGCCCTGGGTTCAAATCCCAGCTAGGGCACTTCTTTCTCACTTCCATTACTGCAGTACTGAATCAGGCTTAAGCTCGCTGATTTTTGTATCAACAATTTCTCAGGACCTTATTCAACTCGATACCTTGTGTAGCTTGCTGACCTACTCATTGACTTATCTTTTACCCTGTGCTCCCCATCCCCCAGGTTACATCTGGCAATGAGCTCTGGCTCAGTGTGCCTTTCCGGTTACCAATTTTCAAATAAATAATAACAACATGTGGAATAGCATATCCACTGACATTATAGAAGCTGGCACTGTTCAGGCTTCCAAAGCAGAACTAGACAATGTCCTGACAGAACATGGCATTAAGGTTTGCAAGCATGCCGGCCCAGTGGCGCTGAGGGTTGAGGCGCTAGAAGCCACACCTCGCGCTATGCCAGCGACCCGGGTTCGAGAACGAGCTCAGGTCGGCGGGGGTTGGCAGGGGGAGGGAGGATTGATTGTCCCAATGGATGTTTTCCTCCCTCTGGGGTGGGATACCAGGGTTGCAGTATGCACCTGATGCCCTGAGACAGCGCGGCTCTGTCTAACGGAGTTGGGGAGGGGGGATGTCTGTAGGCGCTTGAGCGGGATGTGCATCAGCACGTCTCTTCTCTGGATGCTTGCGTCCTTGCGCTGACATCTCAGGGGGCTGGGACAGGGGGAAAACCACAGAAAAAAAAATGGGAAATACCCCCTCAGTAGTCCTAGATGATGACCGCTCCGGGCCATCCAGACCACTGAATCCAGACAGACCCCGCTGTGCAGGAGGAAGTAAAAGGTGAGGCACTCTGGGGCAGATCCGGAGTAGCAGGGCGGAGATGGTGATGAGCGGCCTGAAAGAGTGGGCACCGAGGGTAGACAGGAGGAGATAAATAGAAAGTATAAAAAAAAAAAAAGGTTTCCAAGCATGAGTAGGGTTGCAGTCCAGCTAATAAGCCTGGATAGGCGTCCATATTGAAACTGGGTATATATACAGATAGTTACTGCTGAACAGCAGGAGGTGTGGGCGAGATGGAGCCTAAGCCCCTTCCATCACCACAACGCTATATGACATGTAAGCAATAATACCCAACAGGGTGGGCGGTATTGGACAATACCGGACCACCCAGGGGCGTAATGAGGCCCGACACCGCAGGAGGAGGGCCTTATAGCCCCTGGAAGGTCCGCTACTGCCCATACCACCCACCCTGGAGGGTATTATTGCGCTTAGAAAATGGGCACTGTTTGAAATGTTTTATAAAATAACTTTTTAAATGGTAAAAATATGCTTAAAAAATATGGTAACTTAATAGAAATTGTTTTGTTGCAAAATAGTCGCTGTAGTGGTAAAGCTGTGTAGCTGGCAGCAGAGGGCGCTTTTGTTGTGCATGTTGTTATTTTCTTTGCCTTTATCCCTGCTTGAGAGGTCGTTTCCTTGTGTCCCCTTTGTTTTTTGAAACAATTTGCAGTCTTCTCTGTCATTGTGTGGCTTTTTTGCAAAAGAGACTGAGGTGGGATGAGACTGTGATCGGTGGCATGGTTGGAAGAAAGTGCTTGAAGCCAAGATTATATTTACAAGCTGCTGCTCTGTGTTATGGTACGTCAGGTGGGAAGCGCGAGTAAAAAGTCTTCGGGAGGAGAGATTAGAAGAAAATGCTAGTGGGCACCGTTTGCTGGCAGGAACACTGAAAGTAAGATTTTTTAAACATGTAAAGCCAGAGTGCTTTCGAGTATGGTGGTCACAGCGTCTGCTTAATGCGAAAGAACATCAAGATGCCAGGCGGGCGGGAAGGCGCAGCGGGCTGCACCCAGTTTGTAAAGGAGTCTGATTGTGTGACAGGACTAAACTGTTGGAATTTAAAAAAAAAAAAAGAGTTTTTTGTGGACTAAAGTGTTTAAGAGACTGATAAAACTGTTTCAGATTTGGAGGATGTGATAAAGCTGCTAAACTGCGCTGCCGTTACTGTTACAAAAAAACAGCCTGTTCTGCGAGGTGTTTTTTAAGCCAGAGTCTAGTGATCCTGTCAGTTTCTTTTGGAGGAGAAAGGCAGACCGTTACAGTGCTGTAAGCCATGTTTACTCCTGGACTGAGTAGTAAGATATTCAAACAAAAAGTGTAAGGTGAGACAGTAGAGTAGGGATATATTTCAACAGGTAATGTGTGCGAGCAGGTCAACAGCGGCACTGATCGGGACATGAGTGGTGGCGCAAACAGCTGAGAAAGACTGTTTGCAACAGAAGGTTCTGTCGGTTTCTGTTAGAGGAAGAAGGCAGACTGTTACAGCCACTGTTTTATCTGATACAACATGGCATGGCAGGCTTGCTCTCTCTCTCTCACTAGCTGAGAAAAAAATGGCGGCGATTTAAAATTTAACTAGGTGCTTTCCACCAATGAGAAAGCAGGCTGTGCACAATGATACCTCAGTGGGAGAAGGGGCACTTGGACTGGCTCTTATTTTTAGCTGGGCATCTATTGTCTGATAGATGCCCACCTAATTAAGAGTCTCAGCCAATCAGGAAAGAGAATTGTCTTTGCCCATTTTCTAAGTTCTTAATACCTTTTGACTTGGTTGTTCATTGTTTTGTTGTTCAGAATACCGTATTCACATTTATAATAACTAAAACATGACTGCTTTATTTTTCTCAATGGTTTTGTCACACAGCACTGTTTAATAAAGTTGACCGGTACAAACAAAACCTCTGTGTTGCTTCCCTCTACTATGTAGTAGGGGTGCTCAGATGTTTTGGATTCCGATCTGTCAGGTAATTTTCGGAGTAGCTGAATCCAAAATCCAACTCTGATCTAAGTACTTGAATTTCCAAGTCCAACTTCAGATTTAATCAGATTTCAGAATCTGGTAGGAGTCTGATTAGGGTATAGGATTTTCGGCAACTAAATCCAAAAATCCCCTCTGTTGGATTGGATTCTGATTCATCTGAGTCTGAAAATGGATATCTGATCACCCCACGATGTGCTTCAGCAACCCAGTCTATAAACTCACCGCTCTCCCAGTAAGAAAAGTAGGCCAAGTATGTTGCGGGGGTGAGGAGTTTGCCTCCAACAGTGAGGGGTTCAGGCAGCCCATTCACACACCTCCTGACAGCTGACCAAGGAAAGATGCCTTGGTGTCGGCTATAAGGGGAGCCACTCACCCACCCAGGCAGAGGAGAGCGTGCAGGCTGTGGAGACCCTAATCACTGAGGCGGGGATGAGGAAACGGGCAAAAAGTAGAGGACAAAATAGCAAAACAGAAGAATCGCTGGATTGATGGGTGCTGTGAACCTCAAAGGGAAATATACTTCACCGCTTCATGTTTCAATGTGTCCTGTTGCACTGAAGGTAGACCATAAGGTATGGTGCTAGAACAATTCAGACTTAAGAGGGAGAGAAGGTGGCTGCCACAAGAGGGCGATAAAAGACCATCTCTATGTTCCCCACCCAACCATGAGATGCTTCTTACAGTTCTACAGACTACTCACCGAATCAAACCGCTTTTCAGACAGTGAGGCTTCTGCGGTTCATAAACAAAATGCGTGTCAAAGATGGAAAAGTCAGAGAGAGACGCAGAACTTAGCCCATGTCTAAAAGAATCATATCATTTGGTCATGGAGATATGCAGCTTGGCTCCCAGGATATAAGCATGCAGGCTGTTTAGCATCTGCCGCCCTCCCCAACTGCTGTGGGCCAAACAACCATGAAGCACCATTGGTGTTGGCAGTAAAGGCAGTCACTTACCCGCCCTCCCAGAAGAAGGATGCAGCTGTTGTATGGTAGCTCTCCATTCTCTGGGTGGGGGAAAGGGGGATTGTGGGGGTATGGGGGGAGAAAGCTTTTAAAAAATCTCTTCTCTGGGGCAACATTCATGAAGCTGAAACACTGCTATGTACTGTGCAGATGCTGTATGCCACACTTTTCACTCTGAAAATCATACAAGCGTTTGCCATGGAGGGCACAGCATATTACTATTTTTTTTAATTAATTTATTTTTTGTTGACCGGGTAAGTGCACTAGACAAATCCTGCCTATTTTTAGGCACGACCTGGGGAAGGGGGATACAGATGAATGCCAAATGACCTTGAACCAGATAAAGCTGTTGGTGGTATTTTTAGTGAATGAGAAATTTGGCCAGGACACAGGAAAATTCCCCTGCTCTTTCGATAAGTGCCATGGGACCTTTAACATTCACCTGAACTACCACCAATCCAGGCAGATGGGACCTCGGTTTAACGTCTCATCTGAAAGATGGCACCTCAGAAGTGCAGCACCCCTCTCGTGCTGCACTACAGTGTCAGTACTGGGATATTAACACAAGTGCCAGATGTGGGAACTGAACCCACAGCCCTCTGATCTCCTGGCCTCAGAGGCGAATGTGCTACCTACTGAGCCACTGACACTGTCACAAGAGGGCGATATCTATACTATATCTACGGGAGTGGAAGAAGAAAAATCCTACCTCAATAGTATAATTGCTCCTATGACCTCAAGAACACTCCAGCCACTTCATGACTTGTGACATCACAACTGATCAAGGGGGACCATTCCTCCTGTCTGGTTGGTCGCTTGTAACATTACAGTCACCGAGACCAAAATGCTGACAAGCTAATGAGGGGAAGAGAGCTAGATACGGCAGCCCGCCAACTGATAAAGTGCCATTCTAACACAGCGCACCTCCTACAGTCAGGGAACAAATTCTTTTAACTAGCAAGAGAAAAATGAAGCGTACTTCTGAAAATAAAACTTTTACCTAGATGTCAGAAGGCAGTTTGAGAGTAGGGACAGGAAGTAAAAACAGAGACTGCAGATGCTGTACGTGGGTGAAAAAAAAACAAACATTTTTGGCACAAAAAACAAGAAAGTAGCTTTATAGAGTAAAGGAAAAAGAACTGACTGGTCAGGTGGTGAATACTAAAGTGGAGTCACTCTATGTACTACGGCAGGCGTGAAGTGGTGAAGAAAAACCATGAAACGCAGACTTGCAGAGACGCCAGGCCTGATGTCACCAGCTTTGTGGAAATTAAAAACTAAAACTAAACAATGAGTGAGTGGGTCTTTACTCTCCACTGTGTAACTGGGTTTTAAAAAGGAACGAAGATAGTCCCTTTACTATTTTAGGACACTTTAGTGCCATCAGTGTAACCCATAGTTGTGCATGGCTTATGTGGACCTTACATGGACTTCAGCAGATAGCCTCTGCTCGCCATCAAGTATTAGTTGGAGCAACTAATAAATGATAGAATTACTTTGGCAGTTGCTCTCCAGTGAAGGGGATATTGGAGATGGTTTTCATAGTGTATATACTCACGTACAAGTCTAGGTTTTGATATTAAAAATAGGCCCCCACGAAGGGAGACTCGACTTATCTGTGAGGCTGACCTAACAGCAACGTTTACGATAGTATACAATTTTTGCAGCTATGTAACATGATTTTTTTGTCAGAACCCACCCCAGTAAGTTCTCTCTGACCTAATCTGTTGGCTTGATTCCCACTACACTGTTTACAATGTTCTAGTTCCTTAGGGCCCCTAGCCACACAATGGTGCAGCCCCCCCGATAGGATGTTATTAACTGATATTATTCTGTTGTTCTGGCTCTAGGGCCTAGACTACTGTCTGCTACGAAAATGTTATCCTGTTTTTTTTTTTTTTTTTTTTTATTAACTGTCTGCTCTCACTAGGAGTCCCAAGCCCCTTCAGTCGGACTCCCCCCAACCCCGTCACCAGCCTTCTCCTGGACTTACCTCCCCTCTTATGAAGTTCCCCATGGTCTCCACTCCCATGATGCGGTTATTGGAGGTGGACCATACCCCCAAACCAAACCCAGAGCTGGGAGAGAATACCAAGTCAGTAGAGTTATTGCCCCAGAGACATAACTTTAGCATGTTAAAGTCTGAACTCTGCAGTGTGGTCCCTCTCCCCCTG